>CM054159.1:17794830-17864830 GCA_028751875.1 Rapana venosa | reverse complement strand
CCCCCCCCCCCCCCCCCCCCTTAAGCTATTAATAGCTGCCTTCTGTAAGTACAGCATAGAAGTATGTTTCCCCTCTTTCTTTTTCTTCTTTTTTTTTTTTTTTCCCGTTTGTGGTTTTTGTAAATTTTTGTTTTTCTTTCTTCTTTCTTTCTTGCTTTCTTTCTTCTTTAGATCTTTCTTTCTCTCTTCCTTCTTTCTTTCTTTCTTTAATGTCTTATCTTATCGGTCTTTCTTTCTTGTCGTTCTCTGTGTCTTTGTCTTCTTGCTTTTCTTTCTTCTTCTTTCTTTCTTTCTTTCTTTCTTTTTCTTTTCGTTCTTTCTTCGCTTCTTTCTTTCTTCTTTCTGTTCTGTCTTTCTTCTTCTTCGGTCTGTCTTTCTTTTCTTCTTTCTTTCTTTCTTTCCTTTCTTCTTTCTTATTCTTTCTCTTTCTTTCTTTCTTTCGTCTCTTCTTTCTTTCTTTCTTCTTTCTTCTTCTTTCTTTCTTTCTTTTCTCTTCTCTTCTTTGTTTATTCTTTCTTCTTTCTTTCTTCTTTTCTTTTTTCTTTCTTCCTTTTTATTTCTTCTTCTTTCTGTCTTTCTTTCTGTCTTCTTTCTTTTCTCTTTCTTTCTTTCTTTCTTTCTTTCGTCTTTTTCTTTTCTTTCTTTCTTTCATTCGTTCTTCTGTTCTTCTTTCTTTGTCCTTTCTTTTCTTTCTTTCTTTTTCTTTCCTTTCTTTCTTTCTTTCTTTCGTTCTCTTCTTTCTTTCTTTCTTTCTGCCTTTCTCTCTCTTTCTTTCTTTCTTCTTTCTTCTTTCGTTCTTTCTGTCTTCTTTCTTCTTCTTTTCTGTCTTTCTTTTTTTCTTTCTTTCTTCTTTCATTTCTTCTTTCTTTCTTCTTTCTTTCTTTCTTTCTTCTTTCTTTATTTCTTTCTTTGCGTTCTTTCTTATCCTTCTTTCTTTCTTCTTTCTTTTTTCTTTTCTTTCTTTCGTTCTTTCTTTCTTTCTTCTTATTCTTTCTTTCTTGTTTCTTTCTTTCCTTTCTTTCGTCTTTCTTTCTGCTTCTTTCTTTTCTTTCTTTTCTTTCTTTTCTTGTCTTTCTTCTTTCTTTCCCTTCTTTTTCGCTTTCTTTCTTTCTTTCGTTTCTTTCTTTCTCTTTCTTTCTTTCTTTTCTTCTCTTCTGTCTTTTCTTGTTTTCTTTCGTTCCTTCTTTCTTTCTTTCTTTCTTTCTTTCTTTCTTTTCCGTTCTTTCTTTCTTGTCTGTCTTTATTTCTTTCTCTTTCTTCTTTTCTTTCCTTCTTTCTTTCTTCTTTCGTTCTACTCTTTTCGATTCTTCACTCTGTTGCTTTCTTCTTTCTTCTTCTGTTCCTTCTCTTCTTATTCTATTCTTTCTTTCTTTCTTCTTTCTTTCTTTCTGTTCTGTCTTTCTTTCTCTTTCTTTTCTTTCTTTCTTTCTTTCTTTCTTTCTTTCTTTCTCTGTCTTTTCTTTCTTTCTTTCCTTCCTTCCCCTTCCTTTCGTTCTTTCTTTCTTTTCTTTCTTTCTTCGTTTTCTTCCTGTCTTTCTTTCTTCTTTCTTTCTTATCTTTTCTTATCTTTCTTCTTCTTTCTTTCTTTCCTTTCGTTCTTTTCTGTTCTTCTTTCTCTTTCTTCTTTCTTTTCTTCTTTCTTTTCTTCTTTCTTCTTCGTCGATTTCTTTCTTTCTTTCTTTCTTTCTTCTTTCTTTTCTTCTTCTTTCTTCTTTCTTCTTTCTTTCTTCTTTCTTTCTTCTTTCGTTCTTTCTTCCTTCTTCTCTCGTTCTTTCGTCTTTCTTTTCTTTTTCTCTCTTTCTTTCTTTCTTTCTTTATCTTTCTTTTTTTCTTCTTATCTGTCTTCTTTCTTTCTTCCTGTCTTTCTTTCTTCTTTCTTTCTCTTCCTGTCTGTTTTTTTCTCTTTCTTTCGTCTTTCTTCTTCCGCTGTTTTCTTCTTTCTTCTTCTTTCTTTTTCTCTCTCTTCTTTCTTTTCTTTTCTTTCTTCTGTCTTTCTTCTTTCCTTTCCTTCTTTTCTTTCCTCTTCGGATCTTTCTTCTTTCTTTCTTTCTTTCTTTCTTCTTTCCTTTCCCCTTCTTTCTTTCCTTCTTTCTTCTTTCTTCTCCACTCTTTCTTCTTTCTTTCCATTCTTTCTTTCTTGTTTTTTCTGTCGTATCTTTCCTTCGTTCCTTTCTTCCTGACTGTCTTTCTTTCCTTCTTTCTTTCTTCCTTCTTTTTTTTCTTCTTTCTATTTCGTTCTTTCTTCCTGGCTTTTTTCTTCTTTCTTTCTTCTTTCTTTCTGTCTCATCTTATCTGTCTTCTTTCTTTCTTCTTTCTGTTTTTCTTTATCTTTTCTTTCTTTCGTTCTGGCTTTCCGTTCTTTCCTTCTTTCTTTCTTTCTTTCTTTCCTTTCTTTCTTTCTTTCTTCTTCTTTGTCGTTCTTCTCTCTTTCTTTCTTTCTTCTTTCGTTCTTCTTTCTTTCTTTCTTTCTTTCTTCGTTCTGTCTTGTTTCTTCTTTCTGTCTTTTCTGTCTTTCTTTCTTCTTTTCTTTCGTTCTTTCTTCTGAATCTTTCTTTCTTCTTTCTTTCTCTTTCTTTTCTTTCTTCCTGTCTTTTCTTTCTTTCTTCTTCTTTCTTCTTCTCTCTTTCTTCTTTCTTTTCTTTCTTTCTTCGTAATCTGTCTTTCTGTTCTTTCTTTCTTTCTTTCTTTCTTCTCCTTTCTCTTTCTTTCTTCTTTCTTTCTTTTCTTTCTTTTCCTTTCTTTCTTCTTTCCTTTTCTTTCTTTCTTCTTTCCTTTCGTCTTTTCTTTGCGTCCGGAGCTGTGTTTCTTGTCGTTCTTTCTTCTCTTGTCTTTCCCGCTCTTGCTTTCGTTCTTTCTTTCTTTCTTTCTTTCCGTTCGTCTTGTCGTTTCTTTCTTCTTTTCTTTCCTTCTTTTCTTTCTTTCTTTCTTGTTTCTTTTTCGTCTTTCTTTTTCTTTCTTTCTTTCTTCTTTTCTTGTCTTTCTTTCTTTTTCTTCTTTCTTTCTTTCTTTCTTCTTCTTCTTTCTTGCTTCTTTCTTCTTCCGGTCTTTTTGTCTGCTGTCTTGTCTTCTTTCGTTTCTTCCCATCTGCTTTCTTCTTCTTCTTCTTTCTTTCTTTCTTTTTTCTTCTTTCTTCTTTCTTCTTCTGTCATTCTTCTTTCTTCTTTCTTTCTTTCTTTCTGCGTCTGTCTTTCGTGCTTTCTTTCTTCGTTCTTATAGTCCTTCTTCTTGTTCTGTCCGGCTTTTTTGCGTCTTTCTTTCTTCTTTCTTTCTCCGCTCTTTCTTCTCTTTCTGCTCTTTCTTTCGTTCTTCCTTTCTATTTCTTTCTTTCTTCTTCTTTCGTTTCTTGTTCTTTCTTTCTTTCTTTCTTTCCTTTCGTTCTTCTTCTTTCTTCTTTACTTCTCTTTCTTTCTTTCTTTCTTTCACTTCTTTCTCTTCTTTCTTTCTTCTTTCGTATCTTTTCTTTTATCTTTCTTTCTTCTTTCTTCTTTCCTTCGTTCTTTATTTCTTTCTTTCTTTCTTTCGTCTTTCCCTCTTTTCTTTTCTCTTTCTCTTTCTTTCCTTCTTTCTTTCTTCTTTCTTTCTTCTTTTCTTTCTTCTCTCTTCCCTCTTTCTTTTTTCTTCTTTTCCATCTTTCTTTCTTGATCTTCTTTCTTTCTTCTTTCTTTTTCTTTCCTTTCTTTCTTTCCTTCTTCTTTCTTTCTTCCTTTCTTTTTTTTCTTCTTTCTTTCTTTCTTTCTTCTTTCTTCTTTCTTCGCTCTTTCTTTCTTTCGTAATCTTTCTTTCTCTGCTTTCTTACCTTTCTTTCATCTTCCATTCCTTTCTTGTCTTCTTTCATCTTCTTTCTTTCTTTTTATTTTTCTTTCTTTATCTTTCTTCTTTCTTATTGCTTTCTTTTCTCTTTCTTTCTTTTCTTTCCTTCTCCTTCCGTTCTTCTTTCCCGTCTTCTTCTCTTTCTTGTCGTCCTGTCTTGTTGTTCTTCTTTCTTTGCCTTCTTTCTTTCTTCTCTCTTTCTTTCTTCATTTCTTTCTCTCTTTCTTCTTCTCTCTTTTACTTTCCTTATCTTTACTTTCTTCTTTCCTTCTCTTTTTTTCTTCTTTCTTCCTTCTTGATATCTTATCTTTTTTCTTATTCGTTCTATTTCTTATTTTCTTTTCTTTCTTGCATTCTTCTTTCCCTTTGCTATAATCTTTCTTTCTTTCTTCTTCGTTCTTTCATTCTTTCTTTCTTCCTGTCTTTTTTCTTCTTTCTTTCTTTCTTTATTTACTTTCTTTCTTTCTTTTTTCTTTCTTTCGTCTTTTTCTTCTTTCTATTCTTCTTTCTTGTCTTTCATATCTGTCTTTCCTTTCCTTCTTCTTTCTTTCTTTTCTTTCTTTCTTTTCTTGTTCCTTTTCTTCTTTCCTGTCTTCGTTCTTTCTTTCGTCCTTTTTTTCTTCTTATCTTTCTCTTCTTTCTTCTCTTCTCTCTTTCGTTCTTTCGTTCTTTCTTCTTTTCTCTTCGATCCTCTTCTTTTCTTTCTTTCGTTTTCTTTTTCTTTTGTTCTTTCTTTCTTTCTCTTTCTGCTTTCTGTTTTTTTTTTTTGTCTTTCTTTCTGTCTTCTTCTTTCCTTTTTCTTCCTCCCTTCTTTCTTGTCTTATATTTTCCATTTCTTTCTTTTCTCCGTTCTTTCGTCTTTTTCGTGTCTTCCTGTCCCTGTTTTTCTTCTTGCTTTCATTCTTCGTTCTTCCTCTTTTCTTTCTTTCCTTTCTTTCTTTTTCTTTTCTTCTTTCTTTCTTTCTTCTTTTTCTTTTCTTTCCGTCTTTATCTTCTTTCTTTCTTTCGATCTTCTTCTTTCTGTTCTTTTTCTTCTTTCTTGTTATCTTTTCCTTTTGTTCTTTGCCTTCTTTCCTTCTTGTCTTTCTTTCCTTTTCTTTGCCGTCTATCTTTTCTTTCTTTCTTCTTATCTTCTTACTTATCTTCTTTCGTATCATTCTTCTTTCTTTCCTTCTTCTTTCTCTTTCTGTTTTCTTTCTTTCTTTTTCTTTCTTCCTTTCTTTTCCTTCCCTCTTTCTTTCTTTTCTTTATTTCTTTCTTTCTTTCTTCTTTCTTATCTTTTTCTTTCTTTCGTTCTTCGTCTTTGCCTCTCTGTCGTTCTTCTTTCGTTTCTTTCCTTCTCCCTTCTTTTCTTTCTTCCTCGCTTTCTCTCTCGATCTTTCTTTCTTTCTTCTTCTTCTTTTTCTTCTTTTTTCTGTCATTCCTTTACTGGTCTCTTCTTTCCTTCTTTCCTTTTCGTCTTTCGTTCTCTTTCTTCTTTCTTCTTTCTCTTTCTTTCTCCTCTTTTCTGCTTCTTTCTTTCCTTCTCTTTCCTTTCTTCGTTCTTGTCTTTTCTTCTCTCTTCCTTTTTTCTTTCTTTCCTGTCTTTCCACCGTTCCCTTTTCGTCTTTTCTTTCTCTTCTTTCTTGTTCCTTCTCTTCTTTTTTCGTTCCTTCTTCTCTTTCTTCTTTTCTTTCTTCACCCTGTCTTCTTTCTTCTTTCTTTCTCCTGTCTTTTTTTCTTCTTTCTTTCTTCTTTCTTTCTTCCTGTCTTTTTTTGTCTTCTGTCTTTCTTCTTTCATTCTTCCTGGCTGTCTTTCGTATCTCTTTCTTTCTTCCTTGTCTTCTTTTTTTTGTTTCCTCTTTCTTTTCTCTTTCTTTCTTCCTCTTTCTTTCTTTCGTTCTTTTTTTTTTCCTTCTTTCTTTCTCTTCTTTCCTTTCGTTACTTTCTTATCCTCTGTCCTTTCTCATTTTTCTTTCGTACCTTCTTTCTTCTCTTTTCTTCTCTTCCTTCTTTTCTTATTTCTTTCTTGGTTGCTCCGTTCTCGTCTGTGTCCCCTTCTCTTCTTTCGTGTTGTTTACTTCTTCTTCTTTCTCTTGTGCCTTCTTCTTCGTTCCCGTACTTTCCTGTCATTCTGTCTTGCTTCCTGTCTTTGCGTTCTTTTAACTCTTCTCTGTTTCTTTTCTTCTTTCTGTCTCTCACTGCCTCTTCTTTTTCTGTTCAGTTCTTTCTTTTTCTTCTGTCTTTCTTGCTTCTTCTTTCTCTTTCTTTTCGTTGTTTTCTTTCTTCTTCTTTCTTGCTTTCGTTTATCCTTCTTTCTTTCTCTCTTTCGTTCTTTTTCTTTTCTTAATCTTCTCTTATCTCCTTGCGTTCTTTCGGCTTTTCTTTTCTTATTCTCTTCGTATTTTCCTTCCGTCGTACCGTGATTCTTACTTTCTTTTCTGTCCTCTTCTTTTCTTTCACCTGTACGTTTCTTCTCTTTCTCTTTCTCCTTTCCGTCTGTCCTATTCCGTATTTCTGTTGCTTCAGTTGCCCTTGCTTCTTTCTTGTTGACGATCTACTTGCGTTCTATTTCTCTATCTTTTCTCTTCTCTTGCTTTCCTTTTTTCTTCGTTATCCTGGCTTCTGTCTTTCTTTCTTTCTCTTTCTTCGTCCCTGTGGTTTTCTGTCTTCTTTTCTTCCGCCTGTCTTTTCTTTCTTTTCTTGCTTCCCTGTTCTTTTCTATAGGACGGCTAGTCTTTTTTTTGTTTTTTTTTTTTTTTTGTTTTTTTTTCTTTTTTTTTTTTTTTTTTCTTTTTTCATTTTTTTTTTTTTTTTTTTTTTTTTTTTTTTTTTTTCTTTTTTTTTTTTTTTTTTCTTTGTTTTTTTTTTTTTTTTTTTTTTTGTTTTTGTTTTTTTTCCTTTTTTTCTACTTCTTCTTACTACCTTACTGCTTTATTTCTTTTTCGTGCTGCGCCCTTCGTCTCTGTTCTTTTTTCCCGCTTTCTTTTCTTTCCCTTTCTCTTTGTTCTTTGGCTTTCTTTTCCTTTATTTCTTGTTTCCTTTCTTCTTTTTTTTTCTTTCCTTTCTTTCCCCTTTTTGTCTCTTCTGCTTTTTCTCCCCTTTCTTATATTCTTTCTTTGTTTCTTTCTTTTCTTGCTTCTCCTCATTTCCCACCCCTTTTCTTTCTTTCGATTCCCCCCTATTCCTCTTTCTTTTCTCTTTTTTCTTTTTGCTTTCCCTTCTTTTCAGTCTTCTTTCTTCCCTCTTCCTTTCCTTTTCTTTCCTTTATTTCCTTTTCTTTCTGTCTTCTTTCTTTTTTTTCTGTTTCCTTCTTCTTTCTTTTCCCTTTTTTTTCTTGTCCTTCTTCGTTCTTTCTTGGGTTCTTCTTTTCTTTCCCTTTTATTTCCTTTCTTTTCCTTTCTTTTCCCCCTTCTTTTCCCTTATCTTCCCCCTTTCCTTTTCCTGTCTTCTTTTTCCTTTTCTTCTTTCTCTTTCTTTTCGCCCCGCGGTCTTTTGTCTTCTTTTCTTCTTCGTGTCCTTTTTTCTTTCTCTCTTTTTTCCTTTGCCTTTTTTCTTTCTTCCTCTTTTTCGTCCCGTACCTGTCGTCTTCCTATGCCTTTCTTCCTTTCCTTCGTTCCCCCCTACTCCCTCCTATTCTTTCCTTCTTCTTTCTTTCCCGTTCTTATTTATCGTTCTTTCTTAATGTCCCCCCTTTTTCTTTCTTGAGCGCTTGTGTCCCCTTTGTTCTTTCCTCTTTCCCTGTTTCTAATCTTCTTTCCTGTCTTCCTTTCCTCGTTCCTTTATCCCCCACTCCTTAATCCCTCTTTCTCCCCCCCCTGCGTTCTTTCCCCGTTCCCCTTCCCCCCTATTCCCCACCTTCGTTCTGTCTTCCTTTTCCTCCCCCGGCTTTCCCTTTCCTGTCTTTCTCTTTTCTCTTTCTTTCCCTTCCTCGGATCCCTTCTTTTTTTCCTTTTTTCTTTCTCCGTTCCTTGTTCGTTCGTTCCTCTTCTTCTTTTTTTCGTTTCTTCCTTCTTCTTTCCTTCTTTCTCTTCTCCTTCTTATTTCCCTTGCTCCTCTCTTTCTTTCGCTGTGCTTTTCTTGTTTCGTTTCATTTCTTTTTCTTTCTTTCTCTTTCCTTTCGCCTTTCCTTGCCTTTCTTTTTGTTCTTTGCGTGCCTTTTCTTCCTTTTTTTTCTTCTTTCTTCTTCTTTCTTTTTCAATCCTTTTTCTTTTCTTTTTTCCTTTGTTTCTTTCTTCTTGTCGGTTCCCTTTCTTTTTCCTTTCCTTTTCTTTCCTTTCTTTCTTTCTTCTTTTCTTTTCTTTCTTTCCCTTTCTTTCTTTCGTTTCCTTCGTGTCGTCTTCTTTCTATCTTCTGTCTTTTGTTCTTCTTCTTTCTGCTTTCTTTCTTCTCTCGCGTTCTTTCTTTCTTTCTTGCTTGTCTTGCTCTTTCTTTTCTTCTTTCTTCTTTTTCTTTCTTCTTGTTCTTTCTTCTTTCTTTCTTATGCGTCTTGTTCTTCTTCGTTTCTTTACTTCTTTCGTCTGTTCTCTCTGTGTTTCTTCTGTGTCGGGTCTTTCTTTCTTCTTTGCTTTCTTTGCCTCCTTCTTCTTTCTTGCTTATTCTTTCTCTTTTTTCGTCCTTCTTTCCTCTCGGCGGGTCTTTCGTCTTTACTTTCTTGTTTCTGTCCTTATCTTTCTTTCTTTCTTATCTCTTTTCTTCTTGTCTTTCTATTCTTTTCTTATTTCTTTCTGTGCTCAGCCTTCCTTGTCTTGTTTCTTTTTTCTACCTTATCTTATCTTTATCTTCCGTGTCGTTCTTTGTTCTTTTTAGATCCTTCTCTTTCTTCTCTTCTTTTTCCGTTTCTTTTCTTTCGTTCGTCGTTCTGTCTTTTGCTTTTATTCTTTCTTTTCCCTTCTTTCTTCATTTCTTCTTTCCTTCTCTTTCTTTATAATTTCTTTTCTTTCGTTCTTGTCTTTTATACTTCTTTTCTTTATTGGAGAAAAGTTTCTTTTTTCTTTGTATGCTTATTTTCTTGCTGTCTTTTTAGTATAAGTATTAGTATTCGTGATGTCCTTCTTATTTGTTTTGTTTTTATGATTTTTTTTTGTTTTGTATTTCGTTCTTTTATTTAATGAGATAATGTCTGACGTCGCTTATATTTTATTCTTAGTTCTATCTTTCCTTGCTCTTTCTTTCTATTTCTTCTTGTTTCCTTCTTCGTTCGTTTGTCTCTTTCTCTTTCCCCTTCCTTTTCGGTCATTTCGTCTTCTCTTGCTCTTTCCGTTCTTTCTTTCTTCTTTTCTTGCCTCTCCTCGTTCTTCTTTTCTTCGGCGTCAGTCGTTCGGACTTTCTTTCTTTTCTTCTTCCTTTCTTTTTTCCCTTTTTCTTCTTTTCTTTTTCGCGTTCTTTTCTTTCTTCATTCTCCTTTCTTTTATCTTCCCTTCTTGTTCTTCTTGCTCTTTCTGTTCGGTTCTTTCTGGTCTTTCTTTCTTTCTTTTCTTCTTTTTCTTTTTCTTTCCTTTTTCTTTCTTTGTCTTTATTCTTCTTATTTCCTTTTCTTTCTTTCTTTCTTTCCCCATTTCTTTTTCTTTCTTTCTTTTTCCTGCTGCTCTTTCTTTATTCTTTATTTTCTTTATTACTCTTGCCTTTCTTCGCGCTTTTCGTTATTCGTCTCGTTCCTGACTTCTGATCTTTTCTTTCGGTTCGTTCGTATATTTATTTTTCTTTCTTTCTTCTTCTTTTTCTTTCTTCTTATCTTTCTTCTTCTTCGCGTTCTTTCTTTCCCTCTTTCTTTTTCTTTTTTCTTCGTTTCCTTTCTTCCTCTCGCTTTCTTTTCTTTCTTTCTTTTCTCTTTCGCTCTTCTTTCTTTCCTTCTCTTTCTTTCTCTCTTTCTTTCTTCTTTCTCTGTTCTGTCTTTCCTGTCTTTTCTTCACTTTCTTTTCTTCTTTTTCTTCTTTTCTTTTTCTTCTTTTCTTTTTCTTTTTCGTCTTCCTTTCTTCTTTTACTTTCTGTCTTTTCTTTCCTTTCTTTACTTTTCTTCCTTCTTCTTTGCGTTCCTTCTCTTTCTTTCTTTCTTTCTTTCTTTATTTCTTTCTTTCTGTCTTCTTTTCTTTGCACTGTCTTTCTGTGTCTTTCGTCCTTTCTTCTTTCTTTCCTTCTTCATATTTTTTCTTCTTTCTTTTTCTTTTTCTTTCTTTTTTCTTTTCTTTCTTTTTCTTTCCTATCTCTTCTCTTTGCTTTTTTTGCTGGTCTCGGTCGTTCTCTTCTTTCCTGATTCTTTCTTTCTCCCTCTGTTCTTTTTTTTCTTTCTTCTTCTTCTTGTCTTCGGCTTGCTTTCTGCTTTCTTTCGTCGTTTCTTCTTTAATTTCGTTTCTTTCCTGCGATTTCCTTTTATTCGTTCCCTTGGGCTGGGGTCCGGTCTGTGCCCTGGGCGTGCTGGGTCCCGTTGTCCCCCCGCTTTTTCTTTTTCTTTCCCTCCTTCTTCTTCCTTTTTTCTTTCTTTTCGTTTCTATCCTTCCTTTCTTTTGTTTTATCCCTTCCCCCCCCCCCATTTTCTTCTCTCTTCTTCCCTTCTTTTGTCTTCTTCTCTTTCTTCTTCTTCTTTCTTTCTTTCTTTTTCTTCTCTTTTTCTTTTTCACGTTCTTTTCTTCTTTCTTCTTTCTTCTTTCTTCTTTCTTCGTTTCCTTTCTTATTCGTCCATTTCCTTTCTTCTTCTTTTCTTTCTTCCTTTTCTTCTTCTTCTCCTTTCTCTTTCCCTTCTTTCGTCTTCTTTTCCCATCTTTCTTCTTCTCCCCTCTTTTCTTCTTTCCTCTTTCTCTCTTTCTTCCTTCCTCTTTCCTTCCTTTTTCTGCTTTCTTTCTTTTCTTTGTCTTTCTTCTCTTCTTTTCGTCTTTTCTTTGTTCTTTCTTTCTTTCTTTTCGTCCTTCTTTGCCTTGCATTTCTTTCTTCATTTCTTCCCCTTTTCTTTTTCCTTTCTTTTCTTTCTGTTCTTCTTTCTGTTCCTTCTTTCCTTTCTTTCTTTCTTTTCTTTCTTTCTTTCTTTCCTTCTTTCTTTTCTCTTTCTTTCTTTTTTTTTCTCCTTTTCTTGCTTTTTTATATATTTTCTTTTCTTCTTTTCTCCCTTTCTTCTTTTCTTTCTTTTCTTCTTTCCTTTCTTCTTATTCGTCTTTCTTTCTTTCTTTCTGTCTTTCTGCTTCTTTCCGCTTTCGTTTGCTGTCTGTCCTGTGCTGTGTTCTCATTGCTCTTGTCTGCTTCTTGCTGTCTTCGCTCTTTCGTTTCTTCCTTTCTCTTTCATTGCTTTCTTTCTTTCTTTCTTGTTTCTTTCATTCTTTCGTCTGTCTTTTTTCTTCGTTCCGGTCTTTTCTGTCTGTTTCTTTCTCTTTCTTTCTTCTTCTCGTCTTTCTCTTTCTTTCTTTCTTCTGTCGTCTTTAATTTCGTCTTTCTTTCTTTTCGTTTACTATCTTCTTTCTTTTCTGTCTTCTTTCGTGTTCTTTGGCTCTTTCCAACACTTACCTTTTTTTGTTTCCTCTGTTTTTCTTCTCATCTCATTGTTCTGCATTCTCTTCTCCCTGTCTTGTGGTTCTTGTCCTCGCTACATTTTACTGCAATTTAATGATATGCACCCTATCCTCCCCCCCCCACCCCCACCCCCCCCGCCCCACCACCCCCCCCCTCCCTAAAAGGTAATTCTATATCGTCTAGACTGACTCACTCACTCAAAGCATACGACCCAGATAAATAAGGATAGTAATAAATGATGATGATGTGGAAGCTTCAGAAACTGCAATCTGTAAAGCACAGACTGGAGCGCCTTGAGGCAGAGCAAGAGTGGTGATGCTAGTGTTCCCTGCCGTGAGACGTCTGCTCCCTTCATGGCTTCAGTCCTGATGGCTGCCAGTTTCCGTTGGTAAGGGTGCCGGCTTAAAGACAAAAACCCGGTCCGAGCTCTCAATCTTTTAAGTGCAACATGTCGAGCAGAAGCACCACTCACACGCACACACACCGAAACTCATGCTGCACACGCACGCCACGTACACCTACACACACAACGCGCGCACACGCACGCACGCACGTACACACCATGAGCAAATGTTTGTCCAGAGGCAAAAGCCACGGAAAAAATGCATGTATGCAAGCGCACTGCGAGACGCCATATACGACACCACAGGCATTTTGATTAACGGCCACCCACGATCCTCCACAAGAAAGCCATGCACCTCCGAGACGTTTCAGGTCATCCCACGAGAGATCCATCCGTTCATAGAATGAATCAGTCTCATACACACGAATCCATGTCATAGATTGAATCAGTCTCATTAATCTCTAGCATGAATGCACAGGGATTTTTTTCTGTTCAGGGTTTAACTAACATATGTTGTGGTGCGAGGCGCAATATACACGCACATCAAAAGAAAAACGCACGCTCGCATGGTGCCACACACACAAAGACACACTCACTAAACCAATAAAAAACACAATACAAAATAATCTTCACAACACACTTTTTACTTTGATAAAACGTTTCTGATAAACGTGTATCATGGTGTGTATGAAACTGTAAACCCCCAAACTTGCCCAGTTCTTTCACCAGCTTCTACACCTGATTCTCAATCCAAACTTTTGTCTGCTCTTCCACTCTCCACATCTTTACCATTGCCTTCATCCACTTCCTCTAACAGTTATCCTAATTCACCACATTCATCATCAACCTCTATGCCTCCTTCTAACATCCTTCACATATGCTTGTTCAACGTGCAATCTGTCTGCCCAGAAGGTAAAGCTCATGTCATTTCTGATTTTATCTCTGAAAAGAAAATTGATCTAACATTTCTTACAAAACCACACGGTCATGAACCGAAAATAAAACAACTGACACTACCTGGTTATAAAACTCTTTCTCTTCCCCGACCCTGCCGTGGAGGTGGCATTGCCATCGTTTATAAAGATACACTCGAACCTGCTCTTTCTTTCTGTCACTCCCTTCCTTTCTCACCTGAATCTTTCGAAGTCTTTGAACTCAACTTCAACACACCTGGCCACTCTATTACTTTTTGCTGTCTTTACCGTCCACCTCCAAGCCGTAAGAATAATCTGACATCTTCCATTTTCCATCAAGAGTTTCAGTCACCCCTGGATCACTACAGCCTCTCTCCCAGAAAGTTCATCATTCTCGGTGACTTTAACTTCCATTTTGATAACTAGTCTTCTTCTGATGTCAAACGTCTTTTTCTTTGTCAAACCACTCTCTTTCTCAGCTGGTAAATGAAGCAACGCACAGATCAGGACATCTTTTGGACTGGCTAATTACCGATGTTTCCCAAGATCTGATCACATCTGTATCTATCACTGATGAACTACTTTCTGATCATTCTGCTGTTCTTTTCTCTCTAAACATTGCAAAGCCTATCAGAAAGAAAAAGTATGTCACCCGTCGCAACCTCAAGGCCATAGATATTCAAACTTTCTCTGCACAAGCTGCTGAACCTATCACAAACCTCTGACAACAATAACCCCTCTAAACACTACAATGATGTTCTCAGCCAACTGCTTGATGAGCATGCACCTCCAACTGATCGTCTCTGCCTGATAGGCCATGTGCGCCATGGTACACGCAAACGCATGCAACTAGAGCGGCAGTGGTGAAAATCAAATACGGAAATTAATAAGCCTCTTTCGAAAACAGTAAACAAAGCACATCTTTAATTTTTTCAGAAAAAAACAAAGTAACTTTCTCAAGTTCTTGATGCCACTCATAAAATCCCCTTTTTTCCCCTCCCATTACTCTTCTTGGATTGTGAACCCAAGCCCTCTGCCTTTCCACCACAAACACTCGAATTTCCTTCTATTTTTTTCGGCATTTTTTTCTGAAAAGTCCAAAAACATTCCCCAAACGGGAAAACCCCTTTCCAGCCGCTCTCCTGATCCCCAATTCTCTGGCATCTTCCTTTTTTCTTTCACCCGACAAGGGAGAAAGAAATCATGACAATTCGAAAGAAATGAAATAAATATGTGATCTTGACCCTATACCTCTTCTCTTTTCACACATCCCCTACCAAACTTAAAAACCCGCATCACAAAAATTTAGTAAAAACCATTCGGGTTTCGGGAAAATGTTCCATAAACCCTCAAAACTCTAAGTCACACCATACCAAAAAAGCAAACCTTGACCTAACATTCTGAAAAAATTATAGCCCTGTTCCCAACTACCTTTATTTAAACCCTTTGAAAAATTTTAGTTCTCAAATGCTCAACAACCCCCTTTCTCTCCAAAAATCTTTTTCCCGAGTTTCAGTCGCCATCGCGTCACCAAGCACTGAAACCCACCCTCGTACACCCATTTTAAACCGCTTCTACCTCGCTTTACCAGAAAAATCCCCTTCTCCCCTTACTCAACAATACCTGCCAAAATGGAAGCGGGCCCCACGGGGTCATTTTTTGGCCTTTTATTTTCACCTTTTTGTAAAAACTGCCCCACTGTCACATATAATAAAGCTTCAAATCAACCATCTTTTTTTACGCAGATGACTCTCAATTCAAGCAGTTTTTTACTCCTGAAAATCGCCTTTCTCCTGCAAATATGGCCCGCTGTTTTGGATAAAAAACTGGATGACACAAAAAAATTTTACGCAAATCAATAAAACCGAACCCTGCTTTGGGACCAAACACAAACTCTTTTCCATTCAACGCTTCAATAGAACTTGGCAAAAAACCAGACCCCTCCACGCGGAATTTATCTAGGTGTTTTTATTGACAACAACCTTATGAAAAAATTCATACTCAGCCCTGTCAGCGGGTCTTCAATTACGGCGTATTAGTGCAATTCGAAAGTACCTGTCCATGATGCACACCAAAATTTTGTCATTTTCCCTCTCTTCTTGCATTGGACTTTTGTAATTCTCTTTGTGGGGCTGCACTCATTACCCCCCCCTTCAACGATACAAAACCCGCAACTCGATATTTCAGAAAAAAAAAAACGGCACTTTACCCCTCTTTCCCGATCCCCCCCTGGCTGCCTGTCCACAGAGAGTAAATTATGATCAGTACCCTCTGTTACAAATGTCTCCACAAACTGCCCCTCCTACCTTGTGAATGTTTAAAACCTTTCACCCCCTTCCGTTCCCTCCGCTTACTGCAAATACCCCTTTTCCTACGAATCCAGATTCAACCAATCCTTTTGGCCGGGCCCCCTCTTTCCTTTCCGGCCATCGACCGGGAAGAGTCCCTCTCTCCTTCGCCAGAAACCTAGTTAGACACTTTTAAAACCGCCCCAAACATACTATTTCAAACCTAAAATTTCCCAAACCCCCCCCTGTTCATATCAAGCTACCCCCCTCATAACCCATGCCTATCACCCTGCTAAAGTAAGGCCTAAGTGAGTGTTTTGTGTGTTTTTTAAAAAAATTTGAAATTGAAATTTTATTTCTTGTTTTGTCGCAGGCACAGTTTGTAAAAACGTTTGTTTAAAAATATTTATCTTTTTTTCATTTATTTTCATGATGTGTAAGATTTTTTGGTTAAAGCTGCGCTTGATTTGTTTTTCAAGATAATGCTATATAAATTTTCCCTGTATTTTTATTAAATTACCGACTTTTCAGCAGCCTTCGATACTTTGAAACCCCCAATTTTCTCTCCCCGTTTTTCAAAAAATGTTCAGTTTTAACGGCACAGCCCCCACCTGGTTTTAAGCATCCTTACGACCGATTCCAAAAAGTTACAGAAACAATTCATCAAACCTGCCAAAAATGGAATGCGGGAAAACCACAGGGGTCAGTTCTAGGCCCTTGTTTTTTCCCTCTTTTTCACGCCCCACTGTCCATAAATAAAAAGTCTCAAATCAAAATATCACTTTACGCGATGACTCTCAGATTCAAAGCAGTTACTCCTGAAAAATTTCCTTCTCTCCGGCAATATGGCCCCCTGCTTTGAAGACATTCAAAACGTGCACAGAAAAATTACAGGGAAAAGGGAGTAAAACCTAGCCTCTCGATGACTAAAACAAAAATCTCTTCCATCACAACAGCTTTAATGAAATCGAATCATCATCCCCATCCCCTGCTGTGAGGTATCTAGGTGTTTTTTACGACAACCACTCTCCTGTAAAAAATTTCACCAAAAATCTGTCATCGTGCTAGTAATTACGGGCCCTATTAGTGCAATTTGAAATCCGTCCACCGATGCAAACGCCAACTTGTCATTCTCTCCCTTCTTTCCGTCTGGACTATTCAATTTTTCTTTGTCGGTCGCCAGCATCACTATCCATCCCTTCAAAGTATACAAAACCCGCACTCGACTAGTTTCAGAAAGAAAAACTGAGCACATTACCCATCTCTTGCGACTCCCACTGGCTGCCTGTGCACAGAGAGTAAATTATGTATATAAAACCCCTGTTCAAAAGTCTCCCAAAAACTCAAACCTCCTACCTTGTGAATGTCTTTAACCCATACCTCCTTTAGTTCCCCCGCTCTGCTGCAGTACCTTTCTACGAATACCTAATTCAAAAAAAATCCCCTGTTGGCCGCCCCGCTTTTATTTGGGGCCAGACCCGGAATGAGCACCCTCCCCCCCTTTCGCAAAAACCTGTTATGACACTTTTAAATCCAGCCTAAAGACAATTTTTTTTCAAAACCAAGATTCCACCCCCTCCTGTTTCATATCGAAAATATCCTACCTTCACTAGCCCATGTCCTTTTACCCTGCTAAAGTGTACGACCTGTGTGAGTGTGTTTTGTGCTTTTGAAAAATATTTGACTGTTGACATTTTATTTCATAGATTTTGTCTGCAGGCACCATTTTTTGTAATATCTGTTTTTTTAAACTATTGATTATTTATCATTGATTGCATGACTGTGTAAAATTAGGTTGAATGCATGCGGTTTGATTTGTCTTTGCAAGATATAGCGCTTTATAAAATTCCAATTTTATTTATTATTTTTATTTATTATTATTATTTTTTGCACACACACACGCGCGCACACACCCCCCCTTCCTTTATGAGACTATAACCCGATGTCCCGTGGCAAACACATGCAGAACATCTTGCGCACACGTAAAAACCTGTTCCGCTTTTCGAAAGAGTAGGCCACTGTGCATCAGCGGGAACATATTACAAAATTTACATAACTGCATACACACGGGTATTGAATGAAAAAGACATGAGTGCTTATTCCATTATCCTCGAAATAAAAGAATTTAAAAACATCTTCTCATCTCATCATCATCATCATTCATCATCATCATCATCATCATCATCATCATCGTCATCATCGTCATCATTATCATCATCATCGTCATCATTTCATCATAAAAAAATGGAATTTATATAGCGTTATATCTTGCAGAGACAAATCAAAGCGCTTGCACTCAACTCATTTTTACACAGTCATACAACCAGTAACAATTAATAGTTCCAAGTCCAAATATGCATGCGCGCACGCAGGCGCGCGCCACACACACACACACACAACACAACACCACAAACACACCACACACACACACACACACACACACACAACACACACACACACACACACACATACACACACCCTGGCAGGGTGATAGAATCTTGGCTGTTGAAGGGAGGGAAAAACTGAGATGAAGCAGGAGAGGAAAATCTTAGGTTTGAAATAAATATGTTCTGAGACTGGATTTAAAAGTGTCATAAAAAGGCTTTTGGCGGAGAGAGAGAGAGAGGGGGGGGGGGGGAGGTCATTCCAGATCGATGGACCAAAGATAGAGAAAGAGTGAAGGCCGATGGTGGATTGGTTGAATCTAGATATTCGTAAGGACAAGGTATCTGCAGCAGAGCGGAGAGAACGAGAAGGAGTGTACAGGTGAAGACATTCACAGAGGTAGGCGGGTGCTGTTTTGTGGAGACATTTGTAACAGAGGGTACTGATCTTATAGAATGAGAGGAATGAGAAGAAGAAGAAGAAGAAGAAGAAGAAGAAGAAGAAGAAGAAGAAGAAGAAGAAGAGAAGAAGAAGAAGAAGAAGAAGAAGAAGAAAGAAGAAGAAAAGAAAAAAGACAAAAAGAAGAAAAAAGAAGAAGAAGAAGAAGAAATGGACTGCACCACTGACGCCTGCCATGATGATAATGACAATGATAAAAACACATGTATTCCTATCACAACTCAAAGCTCGCATCAGGGCAAACAAGGTACGGCAATTTTCCCCAAACTTTCTGGAATATTCTGTAAAATAGCACAGGCACTTCCAAATGCACACACCATCTAACCAGGAAGTAGGTTGTTTCCCTTACTTCTGTTTTTCGTTTTTTCCAGTTCTTCCTTCTGTCCCCTTAGGCAGATTGTTGACTGTTCTCTTCTTTTTACATCAGGTTTTCAGTGAGTGATAGAATCGAACAACACTTTCAGATATCAAAACCACATCATTGGCTAGAAAAAAGCAGACACTTGCACAGCCATGGTCACACCTGCACACAATGGAAGGCTTGCTGTCAGAAAGCAGATGCATTGCTTATTCACTGTGCCATCTGGGAATCAAAGCTGGACTTTTGACAAGCACGTGCATGTAATCCTTTCCTTTCCCTCCCTCCATCCCCTTTTCCTCTTAAACACTCTCCCCGTTTTCCTTTCAAGATAATCTCGCAAAATATTGCTTGTAGGTTGTGCAGAAATACGTGCATTTAAATTGTGTCTGTGTGTGTGTGTGTGTGAGAGAGAGAGAGAGAGAGAGAGAGAGAGAGAGATACATAGAAAGAGAGACAGAGAGAGACAGAGAAGAGAGAGAGAGAGAGAACAGAGAGACAGAGAGAGAAACAGAGAGACAGAGAGATAGACAACAAACACAGGCAGGCAGGCAGACAGACAGAGAAGCAGACAGACAGATGGACAGACAGACAGACAGATAGATAAGACAAACAGACAGACAAATACAGACATACAGACACACACATACATACTCACACACACAGACACACACACACACACACACACACACACACACACACATATATATTATACAGACAGACACACACACACACACAACTTTGGTAACAAATAATTCTAGAACGTTAATAAATCATATCTAAGGTAAAGTTATGTGTCCCATAACCTATCAGGTCGTAGGGGAGCGAGGCGTCAGAGACATCAACTTCTCAAGGGGTCAGCATATTCAGTGCGGCGCCCAGTTCCTCTCCCTCGCTGCTTTACCTTCCCTGACCCTAAAGAGGCAGGTACCCATTTACAGCTGGGTGAACAGGGGGACTGTACTGAAGCCAAGGCGCACAAACGGTCACCCATCCAAAATGTAGTCACGCTCGACGCTGCTTAACTTGGCTGGGGGGAAAGCGAGTGCTCCGACCACTCCCGTTCCCAAGATCATATCTACACTTCTACTGCGAAACAAAACAAAACAGATTTATGCGTTCCCTCATGTGCATGCAGTGATTATGATCCTGTGTGTTTACTTGGTTTAAAAGTCGTATAAAAATTCTTAAAATAGGGCATAAAACTATCTTTTAAAGAAACTTTAAAAGCTTCAAGGAGCACGATTTCACTTAATAAACTCTCCATTAAATGACATATATCAAATCAGAGACCCCGACAAAGCTGCTGAATTTTGGATTAGCAATTTATTTCAGTGTACGACAAGCATGCCCCCTTAATCAAGAAGAGAGGTAAAGAAAATAATGAAACCTTCATGGATAACAAAAGACAGAATCTGAAATACACCCAAGAGACTGAAACACGGTTCAAAAGAGCAGTTCAGAGCACAAAGAAACAAAGTAACTTCTCTAAAACGCAAATCAAAACGTGATTACTTTCAAAAGTTGTTAATTACAAGTATGGAAAGCCATCAATGCATTATGTAATTGTGACGGGGTGATAATTAGATTACCTCCCATGCGATCAAAGTCGTGTCCCAGCGTGGTGTTACAAAATCTGGACACACCTGTCAATCCTGCCATATCTGATAGTTATGTGGACTGGTATGATTTTTGCCCTTTTAAACACGAGAGGAAAACTTTTTCTCTAATGCAAATTAATATAATTATAGATCAACACCTTTAAAAGATAGGAATGAACGTATCTGAATTATTGTCAGTGTTTGCAGCAATTAAACTGGGCCAGAAAGATTCATCTCTTCCACCAGGTTGTCTAGATCAAGACTGGTTGGAAATTATGTTGTGCAGAGATAGGCTTTCCAAACGTGTATGGCTATCTCTCTGGCAGTAGTTGGAATGGGAATGTTGCTGTTTGTTGTTGCTGCCTGTCTGGCAGTAGTTGGAATGGGAATGTTGCTGTTTGTTGTTGCTGCCTGTCTGGCAGTAGTTGGAATGGGAATGTTGCTGTTTGTTGTTGCTGCCTGTCTGGCAGTAGTTGGAATGGGAATGTTGCTGTTTGTTGTTGCTGCCTGTCTGGCAGTAGTTGGAATGGGAATGTTGCTGTTTGTTGTTGCTGCCTGTCTGGCAGTAGTTGGAATGGGAATGTTGCTGCTGTTTGTTGTTGCTGCCTGTGCTCAGCGACTGTGGGGTGGCTGACTTTCCCCCATGACTAATCGTGACCTACCTAGGCCACAAGCCACCTCTGGTCTGGGCTAGGCGGCCCTGCAATGAGGGAGGAGGGTGAGGGAGGAGGGTGAGGGAGGAGGGTCCTGCAGTGAGGGAGGAGGAGGGTCCTGCAGTGAGGGAGGAGGGTCGTGCAGTGAGGGAGGAGGGTCTGCAGTGAGGGAGGAGGGTGAGGGAGGAGGGTCTGCAGTGAGGGGAGGAGGGTACTGCAGTGAGGGAGGAGGGTGATGGGGAGGAGGGGTACCTGAGCAAGTGAGGGAGGAGGGTTGGTAGGGAGGATGGGGTCCTGCAGTGAGGGAGGAGGAGGTACTGCATGTGAGGGAGGAGGGTGAGGGAGGAGGGTACTGCAGTGAGGAGGAGGGTGAGGGAGGAGGGTACTGCAGTGAGGGAGGAGGAGGGTCCTGCAGTGAGGGAGGAGGGTGAGGGAGGAGGGTGAGGGAGGAGGGTCCTGCAGTGAGGGAGGAGGGTCCTGCACTCCTGCACAACGCCCGCCAGCCAGGACAGAATCGCCATGTCCAACTGGGGTTTGAAACACAAAGGCAGCTCACCCTGCTCAATGAAGACGCTTTCATGTGTGCTGATCTGCTTGTGTACAGTTTGTCTAATGATAAATCAGGACTCTGTGAATTGCTTGATAAGTACATCTAGCTATGTGTGTAACATAATTATACAGGAAGCATTATTTCTTTGCAAACAGAAGATAATGAAGTGTTTCATCAAAATTAATGTGCATTTGATGGAGAACTTGTTCACTGTTTGACGAGAACGCGTAATCTTTGATCATCATCATCATCATCATCATCATCATCATCATCATCATCATCATCATCATCAGACCCGTGACCTTGGCGGTCATGGGGGAGACACGAAAGACGATGACATGGTAAGCCTCCTCCATCCATCTCGGTCCTCGGCTCTGCGCAGTAGTGCCGAGTCATTCATCCTGGTCCATTCTCTGATGTTGTCCATCCATGACTTGTTCTGTCTTACCCGCTTTCTGCCACCTTCGAGTGTTCCCTGCAGTACTGTTTTGGGCAGAGTGTTGTGGCGGGTGACGTGGCCGAACCATGTCAGCTTTTTCTTCTTGACAACGGTGAGAAGGGGTTCCTGTGGACCTGCCAGCCGTGTTATTTGACTCTTGACAAATTCTTTGGTCTTTCGTTCTCTCCAGGATATGCCCAGTAGTTTTCTATGGCATTTTGTTTCAAATGACTGGATTCGCTTTGCTGTTTCAGCAGTCAATGTCCAGGTTTCACTTCCGTACAGCAGGATAGTCTGAATTAGGGCTTTGTAGAGCTTTAGTTTGATTGGGAAACGGATCTCTTTACTTTTCCATATGGTGGTGAGTTTTGTCATGGAAGATATTGCCATGGCTATTCTGACTTTGATTTCTGTCGTCGATCGCCCGTCCTTTGTGAGTGTAGCGCCAAGGTATTTAAAAGCGTCTACCTCCTCCAGTTGTTGGCCGTTCATGTAAATTTTAGCAGTGGCGCTGCTCGTGCTGTTCACAAGTACTTTACTTTTCTCCGAGCTCACCTCCATCCCATATGCTCCAGCTCTGTTCTCAAGTCTGGTCGTAAGATCTTGCAGCTCTGTGTTACTTCCGCCCATGAGGTCAATGTCATCGGCAAACCGCAAGTTGTTGAGGGTCTGCTGCCAATGGAGATGGTAGAGTGGAAGTCATGGAGGGTCTCTCTCATAATGTTTTCCAAGAACAGATTAAACAGGACTGGAGATAACAGACATCCTTGTCGGACCCCAACTGTGGTTTTGAAGTAGTCTCCGACCTGATTGTTCAGAAGGACTGCACTGCTTGTGGTGTTGTATAGTGCTTGATAAAAGGTAAAGGTGTCCCATAACCTATAAGGTCATAGGGGAGCGAGGCGTCAGAGACCTCACTTCTCTAGGGGGGCAGCATATTGAGGGCGGCACCCATCTCCCTCGCTGCTTTACCTTCCCTGACCCTAAAGAGGCAGGTACCCATTTACAGCTGGGTGAACTGGGGGACTGTGATGAAGCCAAGGCGCGCAAAGGGTCACCCATCTAACTGGTAACCACGCTCAACGCTGCTTAACTTCGGTTGGGGGGAAAGTGAGTGCTCCGACCACTGAGCTATCGCGACCCCGACCAGATGAGAGAACTATTATTTTACTGAACTCCCCAAGGGTACCTCCAGTCATCTGTTAGCAACCCCCCCCCCCCCCTCCCTCCTTTCTCTACTCTCTTTCTCTCTCTCTTTCTCTCTCTCTCTTTCCTCTCTCTCTTCTCTCTCACTCTCTCTCTTCTCTCTCACTCTCTCTCTCTCTCACTCTCTCTCTTTCTCTCTCACTCTCTCTCTCTCTCACTCTCTTTCTCTTTCTCTCACTCTCTCTCTTTCTCTCACTCTCTCTCTTTCTCTCACTCTCTTCTCTCTTTCTGTCTCTCGAAGGGGCTATGACCTATACTGAATAAACTTCATTTTCAATTTCAATTTCTCTCTGTGTGTGTGTCTCTCTCTGTCTCTCTCTGTCTCTCTCTGTTCTCTCTCTTTCTCTCTGTCTGTCTCTCTGTCTGTCTCTCTTTCTCTTTATCTCTGTGTCTCTCTCTCTACTTTATCTCTCTTTTTTTGTCTCTTTCTCTGTCTCTCTCTCTTTCTCTCTCTCTTTCTTTGTCTCTCTCTCTCTCTATCTCTCTCTCTTTCTCTCTTTCTCTCTATCTGTCTTTGTTTCTCTCTCTTTTTCTTTCTCTCTTTTTCTTTCTCTCTTTCTCTGTCTCTTCTCTCTCTGTCTTTGTCTCTCTCTCTGTCCTCTCTCTCTGTCTCTGTCTCTGTCTCTGTCTCTGTCTCTCTCTGTCTCTCTCTCTGTCTCTGTCTCTTTCTCTCTGTCTCTCTCTGTCGATAAAGGGCTGTGGGTGCTGGTACAGGCAGGACGTGTGTTACTGCCTCTCAGCTTTTTGTGAAGTTTGCAAGTTTACAGGACATATCTGGTTGTTGTTTTTTGCACACATGTGGGCAGTTGGTGACTCCCTCGTTTGAAGTGACTGGACAATGATGAAAATCAGTAATTGGTCAGTTATTTAAAATGTTCAATATTGGTCATAAGCTATATAAACAATTTGTGTAATATTCTGTAACAGGATTCATTGCCCTTGGCTGACCTGGACCACAATTGTGTGAGATGCATGTGCGTGTACTTTGACAGTAGTGCACCTTACACCCACCCAGTCATGCACTGTGTAGATGTCAAACTGTCTATCCGAATTCTGCCACCAACTTTGTTATCTAGGTTGTGTCTTAGAGCTGATTTTCACGTGCAATATTGTGACTGACATTAGCATTGTTTATTGGTAAGGCACAGACACCTTAAAGATGTCACAAGAAAGTTTTCCTCACCTTCACTTAAATATGTTGCAATTCTCGGACTGGCGATTTGCTCACATACAGCAAGAGCTGCAACAGCATGCTGCCAACATTAAATCAACTATTGAAGAAAAATTCCAGAGGTTAGACAATAGCATTTCCCACCTTGCAAGGGACATGAGTGAATTAAAAGAAGTGGTTGAAGAAAACAGAGAGAATGTTGAAGACCTCATGGAAAACAGGCGCACGATAATGGACAGACTGGACAAGCTTGAAAGAAACTTGGAAGTGGTTGAACAGGATGCAAAAGCGTGCAATGTAGTGTTCTTCAACATAGAAGAACATCGATACGAGGACAGGGCTTCTACAACACAAGCCATTGTAGACCTTCTGAATTCCTTCAATCCAGAAACTTACTGCCATCAAGACGACATAATCAAAGCATTCCGACTGGGGAAACCTCGGCAACAAGGAAGAGACCCTCGACCAATCCTGGTGCAGTTCAGCCGATGGTCTGACAAAATGGCTGTGCTGGGTGATTCCAATCTCAGAGATGACCTCAGACAAAATGGCATTAGTGTAAAACTGACCTTACCCCACGGAAAAAAAGCAGTGTTTTGATTTCTACCCAGTCAGGGAAAAGTCGCCTACTCTAAAATGGTAATTGCAGGTAGGGAAAAAGGGAGCAAGACCAAGGTTTCCCTGAAGAAAAACGAAATACACAAGGCCCATCAGGAAACGGAGCGGGCCCGCTTTTACAACACACGGAGGAAGGATGTGCAGAGGCGGTTCAACAAACAGACAACGGAAGCCTAGAAAGAGCCAGCAAGACAATTGTCCGGTCATCAACACTTAAACCCAAAAAAGGAGATGAGTTTGAAGTTCCTCCCAAAGTTCAGGTCGTGGAACCATATCGGGCAAGGCCTTTAAACAGAAACGTGTGAATACTGTCTCAAGGAGCAATACATAGTACACAAGATCCACCAATTCCAGGGACTCTGTTCATACCACGAATAGGCAAAGAATAATAATAATGATAATAATAATAATAATAATAGTAATAATAATAATAAATGGAATTTATATAGCGCTATATCTTGCAGAGGCAAATCAAAGCGCTTGCATTCTTACACAGTCATACAACCAGTGACAAGCAATAGTTCCATCAAGTCCAAATGTGCACACACGCACACACACACATGCGCACACACACCACACAACACACACACACAACACACACACACCACAGGTCACACCCCCTGGCAGGGCAATAGAATCTTGGCTGTTGAAGGCAGGGAAAACTATGAAAATGAGGCAGGAGAGGAAAATCTTGGGTTTGAAATAAATATGTCTTGAGACTGGATTTAAAAGTGTCATAAGAAGGCTTTTGGCGGAGAGAGAGAGGGGAGATTATTCCAGATCGATGGACCAGAAATAGAGAAAGAGCGACGGCCGAGGGTTTTGGATTGGTTGAATCTGGTATTCGTAAGCACAAGGTATCTGCAGCAGGCGGAGAGAACGAGAAGTAGTGTACAATGAAGACATTCACAGAGGTAGGGGGGTGCTGTTTTGTGGAGACATTTGTAACAGAGGGTACTGATTTTATTTTTTACTCTCTGTGGCACAGGCAGCCAGTGGAGAGAATTGCAAGAGAGGGGTAATATGCTCAGATTTTTTCTTTCTGTGGATTAGACGAGCTGCAGAGTTTTTGTATACGTTGAAGGGATTGGATTGATGATGTGGCAGCCCAAGCCAACAGAGAGTGCAATAGTCAGACGTGAAGAATGAGAGACGCAACAAGTGTGGATGTTGCATCTGTGGACAGGTACTTTCGAATTGCACTAATACGCCGTAATTGATAGTAGCAGGACTGGCAGGTCTGAGTAAATGAATTTTGCTAGAGGTGTTTGTCAATAATGACCCCTAGATACTTCACAGCAGTCGATAAAGGGATGTGAAATTGCCAAGTTGTATTGAAGCTGTTGTGAGGGAAAGAGAGTTTGTGTTGGTCCCTACAAGCATGGTTTCTGTTTTATCTGCATTTAGCTGTAATTTGTTCTGTATCATCCAATTTGGATATCTTGAAGCAGTGGGCCATTTTGTAAAGAGAAAGGCAGATTTTCAGGAGTGTCGCTGCTAGAATCTAGAGCATCTGCATAAAAATGATGGTTGATCTGATGGCGGTTAATTATATGTGACAGTGGAGCAGTGTAGAGGGTGAAAAGAACGGGCCCAGAACAAAATCCCTGTGGAACTCCACATTCCAATCTTGCAGGTACTGACTGAATTTGTTTACTGTGACTGTTGGAATCGGTCAGTAAGGTATGAACTAAACCAGGTAAGGGCTGTAGAGTAACACCAAATTTTTTTTGGGAAGACGGGAGAGAAGAATAGAGGGGTCAATAGTGTCAAAGGCTGCAGATAAGTTGAGTAGAGTAAGAAGAGAGATTTTCCCTGAGTCAAAAGCGAGTAGAAGTGTGTTTAAGGTGTGGGCAAGGGTAGTTTCAGTGCTATGGTTGACGCGATAGGCAGACTGAAACGCAGGAAGGAGACTGTGGAGAGAAGGTGGTTTTTGGGAGCTGTTTTAGAACTACTTTTTCAAGGACTTTAGAGATAAACGGTAGGTTGGAAAAAAAAAGGTCTATAGTTCTTCAGAATGTTGGGGTCAAGGTCATGCTTTTTGAGTAGAGGTGTGGACTATGGCGGTTTTTTTAGAGCTGAAGGAACTTTTCCAGAGAAAAGGGAGATAATTTACTTATTCGTAATAGTGGGAATAAAGTTGTGGCAGGCACTGTGCAAAAAGAGAAGCGGTATAATAATAATAATAATATATGGAATTTATATAGCGCTGAATCTTGTAAGAACAAACAAATCGAATGGGGTCAAGATCACATGATTTTATAGTCATTCCTTTCAGAATTAGTTCGATTTCTTTCTCGCTTGCGGGATGAAAGGAAAGGAGAGGAGTGCCAGAGAATTGGGGATCAGAAGTTGCAGGCTGGAAAGGAGTCTGATCCAAACTGGAGCGAATGTTGCAGACTTTGTCAGAGAAGAAAGTAGAAAATATAGAAGGAAGTTCAGAGTGGTCGTGAATAGAAGGCAGAGAATGTTCCATGATGAATCTGTCAGGAGACCAGTTGTTCCACCCAGGAGGAAAATGACTTTCCATCACCTGAGCAGAAACGGTTTGTGTTTTTTAAAGATCAGTGCTACAAAGAGACCAGAGCAACTGGTGATAGACTAGAACATAATTCTGAGAGCAGGACACCTAATCGTCAAGACCGAAGCAAGAATAAGCAAGAACCTGGCATACATACAGTGTGGAGGCTGTTGGGGAGTGTTATAACAGTCACAATGACTCAAAGAAAAATACAGACAGGTGTGAAAGTGACAAAAATGAGGAAAACATGGTAGAGAAAGACAATTGGTTTTCTCCATCTCCCAGGAATGAAGCACAGACAAATGAGGACAAAACTGCAGATGACGAAACTGAAGTTTAAATGAGGTGTGACAGGGAAACCTTTCACCAACATGGTCTTGACAGTCATGAACATGGACTGAACTCTACAGACAGTGAACAAGACTTAACAAAGGTTAATGAGACTCAAGAACTGACTGATGGCAATGTTGACAGACTGACTGACACTGTAGACCAAAACAACAGTATGAAGAGCCCAGAAAAACATGGTGACAGCGAGGTCTCACAATTAAAGAACAGTAGAGGAAAAGATGGTAAGACAGTCCATCAACAGTCAGGCACCAGCAGAAGTAAAAACGCCAACTCTCAGAGAAAGGTGGAGGTGACAGAGCAGGGCAAGGCAGGATCTGTCAGCCTGTTTAATGCCCAGACATCAGCAGCAGGGAGGCAGCCCAGGCCTCCAAGGCGTGCTGCCTCTCAAAAGCAAACAGAAGCTCAAAGCACGCACGTAGAGACACGCAGGTCAGTTAGCCAATCCAGCATCCTGGCCTCTCTCAGGAGGGTTTCAGTGGGGGAACATTCCCATGAGAGCGAAGCGGCCTCGCGTGAGAAAAGAAAGCCTGCTAATTCTGAAGCCTCTGCTTCCAAGAAATAGGACATTGGCCGGGCCACAGGAAGATTACCTACATCTAAAAACAATGAAACCCTATTTTCTGGCTCTGTTAATAAAGCCAAAGAGAAGCAGACAAAACTGATTGTAAATACTGTACATAGACAACATATTAAAGTTCTAAACTATAATGTTAATGGCTTATTACAAAAGTTAGAAAATAATGATTTTGTTTTTCATTTGCCTCATGATTTTATATGGTTAACAGAAACATTTGTAAGTTGTGATTGTGAATCACCACTATTCAGTGATTTTGTTGTATTTACATCAAAGGCCAAAAAACTGTCGCATCAGAGTCGATATTCTGGAGGAGTGATAGTGATGGTAAAGAAAAAGTATGCCTGCTACGTTGAAAAGGTTGATGTAATATATAATAATATGGTTGTGCTTAACACCCAAAAGGATCTGTTACAAACTAATGAAGATGTACTGCAAATCTGTACTTATACATCCCCATATAATTCTATATTTTGGAATCATCAAAATGGTTATGGCATGGAAATGCTAGAGCAGTGCATATTGGACTTGCAGGAATCGAATGATGAATTTTATGTTCTACTAGCTGAGGTTTTGAATGCAAGAACAGCATGTGAAGATAATTCTTTTTCTGACGATGAAATTGATTGGGAGTTAAATGCAATAGATGCTGCAAACGATTAATCTAGAAATTCACAAGACAAACAAACAAATGTATTTGGAAATCAGCTGCTTTAAATCTGTAATATGTTTAATTGCTTAATTTTAAATGGTATGTGTCAATATAACTTTGATGATGGTTATACATTTATTTCATCCTCAGGAGCCAGCATAGTTGGCTATTTTATCATGTCTTGTCAATTGTATGCATGTGTTGATATTGTAGCTGAAGACATAAAAAGTACTATAGAGTCAGATCATCTACCTTTTGTTATGAGGATTTACTTAAAACCGGATGTGACCCCAAAAAATGTTGAACAATCAAACAAAGAAGAAAACAGTGTTGTGGAAAAAATTGTCTGGAAAGATGAAAAAGGAAGAATTTATTGAAACACTTAACAGCCACACCATGCAGAATAGAATTGTTAGTGCATTAAACCTACTTGACAGTGACATAGATGATGCTCTGGAGCAATTTACACAATGTCTGAATGAGGCTAGTAGGTGTATGCTCACTAGACGTCATACCTGTCAGAATAAACTGTCAAGACGGTTCGATGATGAGTGTCGCCAGGCTAAAAAGGAGACCCGGAAAGCCTTGAATTTATTTAGGAAAACAAAAGATGAAAACGACAGACAAATCTATGTTACAGCACGAAAAAAATATAGACAGTTATTAAAGACCAAACGCCAAACATATAGAAGACAAAAGGTAGAATCTCTGGCAAATAATAGTTCAAATTCAGCTCTGTTCTGGAAAGAGCTTCGAAGTATGGGTTGTGTTAATAAAGATAGAATGACAAAAATCATAAAATCTACATAGTGGGTTAACTATTTCAAGGAGGTATTCCAAAGCAATGAAGCTGTATCTAACAACTGCATGCACACAGAAGTAAATATGTTAAAAGAAAATGACCATGAATTAAACGGAGAGATCACAGAAGAAGAAATAAATGCAGCAATACATAAACTGAAGTTTGGCAAGGCATGTGGAATTGATGGAATCACTGCAGAAATGCTACAAAATGGAAGCAGTGAAGTCAGACAATATATATTCAAACTTGTTAATGCTATTTTGAATAAAGGGTATATCCACTGCTTTGGTCCAAAGCCAGATTATTCCAATATTTTAAAAAAGGGGATGGAGCTTGTAGATAATTATAGAGGTGTCTCTTACTGAGCATCTTATCTAAATGCTATGTTCACTGTTCACTGTTCACTGGTCCGTAACCCGCCAGGGTCGTAGGGGGGGCTGCATGGTGGACGAACGGTGGACCAGTGGCTCCCCTTAGCGCGGTCGTGGGCGAGTGCCTGGGTGACAATGAAGTCCTCCCTGTCCAATCACGGATGTCGTCGGCCCACTTTCTCCCTGTCTGCCCCCTCTTCTCTTTCCTGGACTGTTCCCTTTCGGTGGGCTTTGCAAGTCCTTCAGCGTGTCGTGCCCATACCCTCTGACCCCTTTTTTCCCTTCGACATGAGAACGGGGGTATTCTGTAGATAGTGGCTTGTGCTGGCGACTACGGACAGCGACAATGGTGCTGTGTAGTAGATGATGATGAGTGACGATCATGATGATGATGATGGAGGACAACATGTGATGTGATGAGACAACAATGATGTGGTGTGTGTGGTGTGTGATGTGATGGTGGTTTAATTTATGTTATTTTTATTATTTATATACCACATGTTATGTCACGAGATCAACTGGTGATTGGGAGGATACCACCGGATGTGAGAGGCGGCCACAAGAGAGATGGCGCCACCATTTGTATTTTTTTTTGGTCTGGCAACATTGTTCATGCAGAGTGGCTTTTCATAAGAATTTGAGGGACAACTCCCTTGTTGCCGATGGGATTTACGATCCTGAAAATTTGTGTACACACGGAATCGGTTATCGTCTCATGAAAGATAGGGGACAACCATATGGTATGAGGGGAAAAAATATTGAGGGCAAAAACGGGGTACGGACAACCAAACGATAGCCCCAACAGATAATTTGCGACACATATAGATAAGGCCGGTTAATGATAATAGACAACCGATAATGATGTGGGGTGTTGTGTGTGGCATGGTGTGGCACTGGTGAGATGGTGAGTGTGTGGTGACGAACAATGGAGTATAAGGGTGTGAACATGTATGATAGTGGCATGATATGATATGGGACACTGAAGGACTAATGTGTGTGACTGAGTAAGATATGATGATGGACAACAATGATGATGATATGATGAAACGATAATGATGATGATGGAAATGATGATGATAAGTGATGAATGATGATGATGACAAATGATGATGATAACATGATGATGATGAAAATGATATGAATAGGACAACAATGATAATGATAATGAGGACAACAATGAATAATGATAATGAGGACAGAGCATGATATGAATGATGATGATATGATGATGATGATGTGATGGTGATGTATGGTATGGTGATGATGATGTGATGACGACGACGTGATGTGATGATGATAATGACAGATGATGATGATGATGATGATGATAATGATGATGGGATATGATGATGAGGACAACAATATAATGATAATGAGGACAACAATATAATGATAATGAGGACAACAATGATAATGATAATGAGGACAACAATGATAATGATAATGAGGACAACAATGATAAGTATGTGTGATGACAACAGATGAACATATATGATAATGATGGATGACAACAATGATAATGATAATGATGAGAGACAACAATGATGAGATATGATGATGATGGATGATAATGATAATGATGACGATGAAATATGGTGATGATGAAATGATGATGATAATGATGACAAATGATGATGATGATAATGATGATGATGACAATAAAGATAATGATGACAACAATGATGATGATGACAATGATAATGATGATGATGACAACAATGATAATGATGACAACAATGATAATGATAATGATGACAACAATGTTAATGATAATGAGGACAACAATGATAATGATAATGAGGACAACAATGATAATGATAATGAGGACAATAATGATGATGATGATGATGATATGAGGAATAAGATGATGATAATGTGATGAGACGACCGAGAGACAACAATGATATAATGATAATGATGACAACAATGATAATGATAATGAGGACACAGTGAGATGATAATGATGATGATGACAACAATGATATGATAATGATGAGATGACAACATATGATAATGATAATGATGATGATGACAACAATGATAATGATAATGATGACGATGACAAAATGATAATGATGACAACAAGATGATAATGATGAGAAGATGACAATGAATGATTGAATGATAATGATGAAAATGATGAATGATGAAATGATAATGATGACAACAAATGATAATAATGATGACAACAATGTAAATGATAATGAGCAACAATGATAATGATAATGATGATGAGACAACAAAGATAATGATGACAACAATGACAATGATGCCAACAATGATAATGATAATGATGATGACGACAACAATGATAATGATGACAACAATGTTAATGATGACAACAATGATAATGATAATGATGACAACAATGATAATGATAATGATGATGATACAGACAAAGATAATGATGACAACAATGATAATGATGCCAACAATGATAATGATAATGATGATGGCGACAACAAAGATGATGACAACAATGTTAATGATGACAACAATGATAATGATAATGATGACAACAATGATAATAATGATGATGATGACAACAACTAAGATAATGATGAAAGCAATGATAAGGATGAAAACAATGATAATGATTGATGATGATGACAACAAAATAAGATGAAACAATGAATGATAAACAATGATAATGATAAGAATGATGACAACAATGATAATGATGACAACAATGATAATGATGACAACAGTGATAATGATAATGATGATGATGACAACAAAGATAATGATAACAATGTTAATGATGACAACAATGATAATGATAATGATGGCAACAATGATAATGATGATGATGATTACAACAAAGATAATGATGACAACAATGATAATGATATTGATTAAAACAATGATAATGATAATGATGATGTTAACAACAAAGATAAAGATGAAAACAATGATAATGATAATGATCAAACCAATGATAATGATAATTATGATGATGACAACAATGCTAATGATAATGATGACAACAATGATAATGATAATGATGATGATGACAACAATGATAATGATAATGATGATGGTGACATCAATGGCAATGATAATGATGACAACAATGAGAATGATAATGATGACAACAATGATAATGATGATAATGATGATTATGACAACAATGATGAAGATGATGATGTGAATGACAAATGATAATGATGACAACAATGATAGATATGATGACACATATAATGATAATGGTATAAACACATGAATGATGATAACAATGATGAATGATAATGATGATGATGACAACATGACAAGAGACAGACAATGATAATGATATATAATGATAACGATAATGATGACAACAATAATAATGATAATGGTGATGAAGACAACAATGATAATGATAATGATAACAACAATGATAATGATAATGGTGATGATGACAACAATGATAATGATGACAACAATACTAATGATAACGGTGATGATGACAACAATGATAATGATGACAACAATGATAATGATAATGATGATGACAATAATGATAATGATGACAACAATAATAATGATATTGATGACAACAATGATAATGATGACAACAATGATAATGATGACAACAATGATAATGATAATGATGATGATGATGACAACAATGATAATAATAATGAAAATAATGATGATGATGACAACGATGTTAATGATCACGATAATGATATGATGATGACACCAACAATGATAATGATAATGATAACGAGAATGATGATGATGTCGACGACAACGCGTACGCTGCGCCAATGGTGACAATGAGGACGACGATGATGACAATGTTTAGTGAGGATTCTGGTGAAGCGCACATGCAATGGAGCTGTACTCACCTGAGGGGGGCGGGATAGCTCAGTGGTCGGAGCACTCGCTTTCTCCCAGCCAAGTTAAGCAGCGTCGAGCGTGGTTACCAGTTGGATGGGTGACGGTTTGCGCGCCTTGGCTTCTTTACATTCCCCCAGTTCACCCAGCTGTAAATGGGTACCTGCCCTCTTTAGGGTCAGGGAAGGTAAAGCAGCAAGGGAGAGGAGATGGGCGCCGCCCTCAATATGCTGGCCCCTAGAGAAGTTGAGGTCTCTGACACCTCGCTCCCCTACGACCTTATAGGTTATGGGACACCTTTACCTTTTTATCCACCTGATGAAGGGTTTTGTAGATTTTCTTTAGCAATAAACTTCGCATAAACAAAAACTGTCGGGATTTTTTTTCTAAACTTCAGTATTCAGTCTTTCCCAAGACAGTGACCATTTGTAGGGCGTTATCTCTGTAAGTGCGTCTTTGGCAGAATCGTAACTAGCTTCTACATGACCACGTGCGCTGGAAAATGCTTGGGTTGGGTACATCGTGTTCATGCGACCGACCTGAACTGTGGTTGGCATAGATCTTTAACGTGCATAGTCATAATTTTGCATGCTTTATCTTCTTTTTTTTGTTCTCTTGTTCTGTTTAGTTTGACGAATAAAATGAACTGAATATCAAACTCCTTTAAGTGAGACTATAAACTGAGGCCCCATGCGCGAATGTACGCAGAACATCTTGTGCACATCTTAAAAATCTGTTCCGTCTTTCAAAAGAGTAGGTCATGTTGTGCCGGTAGGAAAGAATGACAAAATTTCCAGAAAACGCGCGCACACAGGTGTGGTGTTTGATACCATGTTGTAAGTTGGAATGAGGCTGCACACACGGGGGGGGGGGGGAGGGGGAGAGCGGTCACCTTCACAAGCTGTCACCACTGGTGAACCCAGGAGCTGTAGAACCAAACAACATCCAGCCCCCCCCCCCCCCACTTACCCACTTTTGATAGAAGAGTCTGCTGCACGGTAGGGCCAGCAGCAGGCCGGGTCACACCAACATACCCAGCATGCTGCTGCCTGGCGTGGTGTAGACTCCGCTAGATGGAGCTTGCAGGACCCTTTGTCTGACAAATGGAGAGCAGTGCCTGTAGAGCTCCTGGAGAAGTGAAGGGAGACGTCAGTGAGGGGGACAAGACCCTCACCTCACCTCACCTCACCTCACCTCACCTCACCTCACCTCACCTCACCTCTCCTCACCTTACCTCACCTCACCTTACCTCTCCTCACCTTACCTCTCCTCACCTTACCTCTCCTCACCTTACCTCTCCTCACCTTACCTCACCTCACCTCACCTCCCTCACCTTACCTACTCCTCACCTACCTCACCTCACCTCTCCTCACCTTACCCTCCTCCCTCACTCTCTCACTCACCTTACCTCTCCTCACCTTACCTCTCCTCAACTTACCTCTCCTCACCTACCTCTCTCACCCACCTCACCTCATTTACCTCACTACCTCACTTACCTCACCTTACCTCCTCACCTCACCTCACCTCACCTCACCTTACTCCTACCTCTCCTCACCTTACCTCTACCTCACCTTACCTCCCTCACCTCACTTACCTCACCTTACCTCACCTTACCTCACCTCACCTTCTACCTCTACCTTCACCTTCCTCACCTTACCTCACCTCACCTCACCTTTACCTACCTTACCTCACCTACACCTCCCTCACCTTACCTCTCACCTTACTCCCTCACCTCACCTCTACCTCACCTCACCTTACCTACCTCACCTAACCTACTACCTCACCTATTACTTACCTCACCCTCACCTTACCTCACCTTACCTCACCTCACCTTACCTCACCTTACCTCACTTAACTTACCTTACTTACCTTACTCTCACCTTACCTCACCTATACCTCACCTTACCTCACCTTACCTCACCTCTCCTACCTTACCTCACCTCACCTTACCTTACTACTCACATCCTACCTCACCTTATCTCACCTCACCTTACTCTTCACCTACCTTCTCACCTTACCTTACCTCACCTCACCTTACCTTACCTCACCTCACCTTATCTCTCCTCACCTCACCTTACCTCACACTCACCTTAGCTCTCCTCACCTACCAACCTACCTCACCTTACCTACCTTACCTCACCTTACCTCACCTCACACCTCACTCACTACCTCACTTACCTTACCTTACTCCCACCTCACCTAACCTTACCTCACCTCAGCTTACCTCACCTTACCTACCTTACCCACCTACCTCACCTACCTTTACCTCACCTTACCTCACCTACCTTACCTTACCTCAGCCTCAGCTTACCTCAGCTCACTTACCTCACCTCACCTCCCACCTTACCTCACCTTACCTCTTACCCTCACCTTACCTCACCCTTACCTCACCTACCTCACCTACCTACCTACCTCACCTTACATCACCCTCACCTTACCTCACTCCTTACCTATTACCTCACCTACCTCATCTTCACCTCACCTCACCTTACCTCACCTTACCTCACCTACCTTACCTTACCTCACCTCACCTATACCTCACCTCACCTTACCTTACCTACACCTTACCTCACCTCACCTCACTTACCTCACCTATACCTCCTCACCTTACCTCTTCTTACTTCACCTCACTCTACCTCACCACTCACCTTACCTTTTATCCTCATCTTACTCTTACGCTAACCTCATCTCACCTTACTCATCTCCTCACTCACCTTACCTCACACCTCACCTACCTCACCTCACGCCTTCACCTCATCACATTACCTCATTCACTTACCTCACCTTCACCATTATTCCACTACTCACTCTCCCCTCGACTCCCTCGCACTCACTCACTACTTCCCTCCCTCACCTCATCACCTCACCTCATCACCTCTGTCATCACACCTCAACCTCATCTACCTCACCTCATGTCATCACCTCACCTCATCACCTCATGTCATCACCTCACCTCACCCTGCCTCGCCTCCCCTAACCTCACCTCATGTCATCACCTCACCTCATCACCTCCTGTCATCACCTCACTTCACCTCAACCCAACCCACCTCATCATCTCAACTTACTTCATCACCTCACCTGTCTGTCTGTCTGTCCACAATACAATACAACTCCACCCCTCAGTAACTGACATCTGTCTGTCTGTTTGTCTGTGTGTCTGTCTGTCTGCCTGTCTGTGTGTCTGTCTGTGTGTCTGTCTGTGTGCCTGTCTGTCTGTCTGTCTGTGTGTCTGTCTACAGTACAGTACAACTCCACCCCTCAATAACTGACATCTGTCTGTCTGCCTGCCTGTCTGTGTGTCTGTTGTGTGTCTGTCTGTGTGTCTGTCTACAGTACAGTACAACTCCACCCCTCAATAACTGACATCTGTCTGTCTGTCTGTCTGTGTGTCTGCCTGTCTGTGTGTCTGTTGTGTGTCTGTCTGTGTGTCTGTCTGTGTGTCTGTCTGTGTGTCTGTCTGTGTGCCTGTCTGTCTGTCTGTCTGTGTGTCTGTCTACAGTACAGTACAACTCCACCCCTCAATAACTGACATCTGTCTGTCTGCCTGTCTGTCTGTCTGTCTGTCTGTCTGTCTGTCTGTCTGTGTGTCTGTCCACAATACAGTACAACTCCACCCCTCAATAACTGACATCTGTCTGTCTGTCAGTCTGTGTGTCTGTCTGTGTGTCTGTCTGTGTGTCTGTCTACAGTACAGTACAACTCCACCCCTCAATAACTGACATCTGTCTGTCTGTGTGTCTGTCTGTGTGTCTGTCTGTCTGTCTGTCTGTGTGTCTGTCTACAGTACAGTACAACTCCACCCCTCAATAACTGACATCTGTCTGTCTGTGTGTCTGTCTGTGTGTCTGTCTGTGTGTCTGTCCACAATACAGTACAACTCCACCCCTCAATAACTGACATCTGTCTGTCTGTCTGTCTGTGTGTCTGTCTGTCTGTCTGTCTGTGTGTCTGTCTGTGTGTCTGTCTGTCTGTCTGTCTGTGTGTCTGTCTACAGTACAGTACAACTCCACCCCTCAGTAACTGACATCTGTCTGTCTGTCTGTCTGTCTGTCTGTCTGTCTGTCTGTCTGTCTGTCTGTCTGTCTGTGTGTCTGTGTGTCTGTCTACAGTACAGTACAACTCCACCCCTCAATAACTGACATCTGTCTGTCTTCCTGTCTGTGTGTCTGTCTGTGTGTCTGTCTACAGTACAGTACAACTCCACCCCCCATTGACATCAGCGATGGGTGTGTGTGTGTGTGTGGGTGTGTGGGGGGAGAACTGTTATGGTTTCTCTGGCAGGACCAGGCGGCGAATGGAGCAAGAAGTCAGAAAACAGACTCTGCTGAAGAAGGGTGGCAGGGGAAGGAACAAGGCGGGAAGAAAGAAAGAGGGGCAGACAAAAGGGAACTCCTCGCTCAAAATGTCCTCAAAGTGGGGATGCTATTTATACTGACAAGCCCCGATTTGGACAGAATAGGGAATAATCTTTTGCTGGCGATGTATCTCTTACCTGTTATAACTGATGTATCTTTCCAGATGTACATGATCTTTTGCTGGCGATGTATGTCTTACCTGTTATAACTGATGTATCTTTCCAGATGTACATGATCTTTTGCTGGCGATGTATGTCTTACCTGTTATAACTGATGTATCTTTCTAGATGTACATGATCTTTTGCTGGCGATGTATGTCTTACATCGTATGACAGAATGATGTATCTTTCCAGATGTCCTACATGTCTACATCTGATGATCTCTCCAACCGAAAACGGTTTCCCAAGTTTTTCCGCATCGTGGCCCCGGCCGCTGTGGGCAACGTGGCGGTGATCGAGCTGTTCCGCAGGTTCCGCTGGAAGAGAATCGCCATCTTGTATGAGTCCATGGGCATCTTCTCCACGGTAAGAACACACCACCACTGCAGCAGCAGCAGTGCAGCATCAGCCTCCAGTCAACAGGAGCAACAACATGCTTTGAAGTCTGTTAGGTAATCGTGTGACGTACTGCTGGTCAAACACCTTTGTAGATCTATTGCGTATGCTGACGAATTCGTGGCATAACATGATGGTGCATTTCACTATCTCCCCTTCTGTCTCTAGTGAGGTGTCTGATTGCGATCATGACAATGTAGTAGCGGTGAACTATGACCTGGATGGGGTCAGAACAAAGGACCAGTGTCAGCACCGGGGCCTTCCTGACCTCCGTCCTGCCGGGGGGGGGAGGGGGGAAGTGAGGGTGTTTTCTGTCCTCTAGTTTGTGGCTTACCGTTCTTGATTCTAACATCTTCATTCCCCGTTCTTATCCTCTCAGCTTTTAGTAACCTTTGGTTTAAATAAGGTTTATTCATTAATAAGCATGAAACAAGCATACCTTAATGAACATAATCAGCATAGCAGCAACAAGCAAGTAGCTTATGTTGTGCTCAAGTGCAACATCAACATTCATATGGCGACTGATAATCAATACACTGACCAAATGAGGTCAACGGAAAAAAATGACTGAGCAGAATAATAACAGCACCAATATGTGCAGAAAATGAAATAACTAAAAAACTCCCCCTAAAGACATATATATAGCATAAATAGACAATCATTTGGAAAAATTCCAGAATCCAATACTGTTCATCTCATCCAGATGATTAGCTCATGAAAAAGTAAGTGACGAAAAAATAAAAACTAACCACAAGACAGACACAAAAAACAATAAGATGCAGGATGAAATGAAAGAACAAAACAAACAAGCAAAACAAAACAAACGGAGAAACAGATCAGCCAGCCGACACACGAACAGTCAAAACATCAAAACAAGCAAACCAACAGTCCTACAACAGACAAAAGCCAGAGAGATTAGTTGGAGCAGGTAGAGAAATGTTAAACAATACAAAGGTTAGTCAAACATTCAGTGTGTAAACATCGAATATACTAAATCAATTGTACGTGTTGAATTGACTTAAAATTAGAAGCGCTTTGAATCAAAAATAAAACGATGTACAGTTTTCAAAATAAGGGAATTAGTTTCAGGTGAAAGGTCAGTGCTGCCTGATAAGAGACTTGGCACACATAGATAGTTGGGAGACAGGGTTGACATTGTATTTCTACGAGCAAGATTGTAATGTGGACCGTAAAGCAAGTAGTGTTCAGCTGTCTCAAAAGCATTGCCACAATCACATACTGGATCATTTTCTATATGAGGGTTAAACTTGTCCGCCTTCAAATCACTAATACCCAGACTTAGGCGACAATGAAATACCTGCTCCCTCCTCTCCCCAAAACAAAAATAGGTGGGCACCACAGCATCTTCAGCTGACAAATGTCGTATTAACAGGCTTAAAGAGTTACAGTTTTTTTATATGATCAGGTAAAGAATTCCGGTGGTTAGTAGTAGAGGGAATGAAAGATTTACGATATAATTCTGTATTACATTTTGGCACACTGAACTCTAGGGGTCACCGTCTGTGATAAGGATTTCTGTCAGAAACCCAACCTGGGACTAGATCAGATAGATAGCCAGGACAGAAGTTGTTCAACATTGTGTAATACTGAATTAGTTTGTGTCTGGCTCTCCTTTCCTTAAGAGAGCAGAAGCCAGACTCACGAGATATTTGTTCATGGTTTGTTCCACGAGCAGCTCCAGTAACTGTTCTTAATGCTTGGAGATGCAAGGCCTCCAATGACTCAGAGAGTGTCGCAGTGCAATCATCCCACACGGTGTCGGCAGAGTCAAAATGTGGCAAATAAAAGATGTATACATTATTTCAAGGGATTTTCTATTAAGCTTGTATTTGTAAGTCTTCGGACAAGAATCCAGCATGGTAACAGTATTTATAATGTTTTCAATGTGGTCGTCCCATTTGGAGTTACCTTGGGGAACAATACCCAAGTGTTAATGGTTGTCAGTGCTCTCGAGGCGAGTTAAATCAAATGATAAAGGTACGAATGTGTCATAATTTCGGTGAAAGTTAACTAATTTTGTTTTTTCAGCATTCAAGTTTACCTCCAGCCCTTGGCCCATGCACATATCTTCCTAAGATCAGAGTTCAGTATGTCAGCAGGGATCCTGGGGTCATCTAGTGCCAAAGAAATGCTAGTGTCATCAGCAAATAATTTAATATCAGACTGAATGTCATTAACAATATCATTTATATAATAAGGAATAGAAGTGGGCCTAATACTTCTACTTTATTGACTTTCCTTTTTTTTTTAATATATAATTTCGTTTTCTGTTGTAATGTCCATGTTTTTAATCCTCGATGACTGCTCAAGTGTGACTGAATATCTTGCTGCTAGAATTTGTAATTGTTTTTGTTATTGCTGATTTTCCTCCTCCCCTCCTCCTCCTCCTCCTCCTCCTCCTCCTTCACAATTCTTCTTCTTGCCTTAATTCCTTACAACCTTGCTTTGCCTTACCCGGCCTGCCTTTCCTTGTGTTAAACTCAAGGTGTACTTACTGTATGGGCTGCACTGTGCTGTATTGTGCTGTATTGTGCTGCACTGTGCTGTGCTGCACCGTGCTGTATTGTGCTGCACTGTGCTGTATTGTGCTGCACTGTGCTGTGCTGCACTGTGCTGTATTGTGCTGCACTGTGCTCTACTTACTGTACTGTGTTCCACTGTGCTGGACTGCACTGTGCTGCACTGTGCTGTATTGTGCTGCAATGTGCTCTCTTGTGCTGCACTGTGCTGTATTGTGCTGCACTGTGCTATTTCCTTGCCTTAAACTCAAGGTGCACATACTGCACTGTGTTGCGCTGTGCTGTACTGCACTATGCTGTATTGTGCTGTATTGTGCTGCACTGTGCTGTATTGTGCTGCACTGTGCTGTATTGTGCTGCACTGTGCTGTACTGCACTGTGCTGTATTGTGCTTCACTGTATTGTGCTGCAGTATGCTGTATTGTGCTTCACTGTATTGTGCTTCACTGTATTGTGCTGCACTATGCTGTATTGTGCTTCCCTGTATTGTGCTGCACTATGCTGTATTGTGCTTCATTGTATTGTGCTGCACTATGCTGTATTGTGTTTCACTGTATTGTGCTTCACTCTATTGTGCTGCACTGTGCTGTATTGTGCTGCACTGTGCTGTACTGCACTATGCTTTATTGTGCTTCACTGTATTGTGCTTCACTGTATTGTGCTGCACTGTGCTGTATTGTGCTGCACTGTGCTGTATTGTGCTGCACTGTATTGTACTGCACTGTGCTGTATTGTGCTGCACTGTGCTGTATTGTGCTGCACTGTGCTGTATTGTGCTGCACTGTATTGTACTGCACTGTGGTGTATTGTGCTGCACTGTATTGTACTGCACTGTGCTGTATTGTGCTGCACTGTGCTGTATTGTCCTGCACTGTGCTGTATTGTGCTGGGTTGCACTGTGCTGTATTGTGCTGCACTGTGCTGCACTGTGCTGCACTGCACTGTACTGTATTGTGCTGTACTGCGATGTACTGCACTGTGCTGTATTGTGCTGTACTGTGCTGTACTGCACTGTGCTGTATTGTACTGCACTGTGCTGTATTGTACTGCACTGTGCTGTATTTTGCTGCCCTGTGCTGTATTGTGCTGCACTGTGCTGTATTGTGCTGCACTGTGTTGTACTGCACTGTGCTGCACTGTGCTGTTCTGTACTGCATTGTGCTGTATTGTGCTGCACTGTGCTGTATTGTGCTGCACTGTGCTGAACTGCACTGTAATCTATTGTGCTGCACTGTGGTGAACTGCACTGTAATCTATTGTGCTGCACTGTGCTGTACTGCACTGTACTGTACTGTGTCGCGCTGTTCTGTACTGCACTGTGCTCTATTGTGCTGCACTGTGCTGTATTGTGCTGCACTGTTCTGTGCTGCACTGTGCTGTTCAACACTGTGCTGTAATGTACTATGCTGTACTGTGTCGCACTGTGCTGCGCTGTATTGTGCTGTAATGCTCTGCACTGTAATGTACTGTACTGTACTGCACTGTGTTGTAATGTACTATGCTGTATTGCACTGTATTGTGCTATACGATGCTGTACTGCACTTCACTGTAATGTACTGTGTTGTGTTGTGCTATACTTAGCTGTAATGTGTTGTGCTACACTGTGCTGTACTGTACTTCACTGTACTGCACTCTGCTATACCGTGCTGTATTGTACTGTACTGTACTGTACTGTACTGTGGTGTACTGTGTTGTGCTATATTGTGCAATACTGTGCTGCACTGTGCTGCACTGTACTGTGCTTTACTGCATTGTGCTATACTGTGCTATACTGTGCTGCACTGTGTTGTACTATATTGTGCAATACTGTACTGCACTGTGCTGTGCTATACTGTGCTATACTGTGCTGCAGTGTGTTGTGCTATACTGTGCTGCACTGTGTTGTGCTATACTGTGCTGCACTGTGTTGTGCTATACTGTGCTATACTGTGCTGTGCTATACTGTGCTATACTGTGCTGCACTGTGTTGTGCTATACTGTGCTGCACTGTGCTGTGCTATACTGTGCTATACTGTGCTGCAGTGTGTTGTGCTATACTGTGCTGCACTGTGTTGTGCTATACTGTGCTGCACTGTGCTGCACTGTGTTGTGCTATACTGTGCTGCACTGTGCTGCACTGTGTTTGCTATACTGTGCTGCACTGTGCTGTACTGTGCTCCACTGTGTTGTGCTATACTGTGCAATACTGTCCTGCACTGTGTTGTGCTATACTGTGCAATACTGTGCTGCACTGTGCTGCACTGTGTTGTGCTATACTGTGCAATACTGTGCTGCACTGTGCTGCACTGTGTTGTGCTATACTGTGCAATACTGTGCTGCACTGTGTTGTGCTATACTGTGCTGCACTGTGCTGCACTGTGTTGTGCTATACTGTGCTGCACTGTGCTGTACTGTGCTCCACTGTGTTGTGCTATACTGTGCAATACTGTGCTGCACTGTGTTGTGCTATACTGTGCAATACTGTTCTGCACTGTGCTGCACTGTGTTGTGCTATACTGTGCAATACTGTGCTGCACCGCACTGTACTGTGCTGCACTGTGTTGTGCTATACTGTGCAATACTGTGCTGCACTGTGCTGCACTGTGTTGTGCTATACTGTGCAATACTGTGCTGCACCGCACTGTACTGTGCTGCACTGTACTGTGCTGCACTGTGTTGTGCTATACTGTGCAATACTGTGCTGCACTGTGCTGCACTGTGTTGTGCTATACTGTGCAATACTGTGCTGCACCGCACTGTACTGTGCTGCACTGTACTGTGCTGCACTGTGTTGTGCTATACTGTGCAATACTGTGCTGCACTGTGCTGCACTGTGTTGTGCTATACTGTGCAATACTGTGCTGCACCGCACTGTACTGTGCTGCACTGTACTGTGCTCCACTGTGTTGTGCTATACTGTGCAATACTGTGCTGCACTGTGCTGCACTGTGTTGTGCTATACTGTGCAATACTGTGCTGCACCGCACTGTACTGTGCTGCACTGTGTTGTGCTGTACTGTGCAATACTGTGCTGCACTGTGTTGTGCTATACTGTGCTATACTGTACTGTACTGTATTGTGCTATACTGTGCTATACTGTGCTGTACTGTGCTGCACTGCACTGTGCTGTACTGTGTTGTGCTATACCGTGCAATACTGTGCTGCACTGTGCTGCACTGCACTGTGCTGTGCAGCACTGTGTTGTGCTATATTGTGCAACAATGTGCTGCACTGTACTGTACTGTGCTTTACTGTATTGTTATATACTGTGCTATACTGTGCAATACCGTGCTGCACTGTGTTGTGCTATAGTCTGCTATACTGTGCTGCACTGTGTTGTGCTATACTGTGCTATACTGTGCTGTACTGTGCTATACTGTCCTGCTCTGTGTTGTGCTATACTGTGCTATACTGTCCTGCACTGTGCTGCACTGTGCTGTGCAATACTGTGCTGCACTGTGTTGTGCTATACTGTGCTATACTGTCTATACTGTGCTGCACTGTGTTGTGCTATACTGTGCTATACTGTTCTATACTGTGCTGCACTGTGTTGTGCTATACTGTGCTATACTGTGCTATACTGTGCTATACTGTACAATACTGTGCTGCACTGTGTTGTGCTATACTGTGCTGTACTGTTCTATACTGTGCTGCACTGTGTTGTGCTATACTGTGCTGTACTGTGCTGTGCTATACTGTGCAATACTGTTCTATACTGTGCTGCACTATGTTGTGCAATACTGTTCTATACTGTGCTGCACTGTGTTGTGCAATACTGTGCTATACTGTGCTGCACTGTGCAATACTGTTCTATACTGTGCTGCACTGTGTTGTGCAATACTGTGCTATACTGTGCTGCACTGTGCAATACTGTTCTATACTGTGCTGCACTGTGTTGTGCTATACTGTGCTGTGCTACACTGTGTTGTGCAATACTGTTCTATACTGTGCTGCACTGTGTTGTGCTATACTGTGCTGTGCTGCACTGTGTTGTGCAATACTGTGCTATACTGTGCTGCACTGTGCAATACCGTTCTATACTGTGCTATACTGTGCTGCACTGTGTTGTGCTATACTGTGCTGCACTGTGCAATACTGTTCTATACTGTGCTGCACTGTGTTGTGCAATAGTGTTCTATACTGTGCTGCACTGTGTTGTGCTGCACTGTGCTGCACTGTGTTGTGCAATACTGTTCTATACTGTGCTGCACTGTGTTGTGCAATACTGTTCTATACTGTGCTATACTGTACTGCACTGTGTTGTTCTATACTGTGCAATACTGTGCTATACTGTGCTGCACTGTGCAATACTGTTCTATACTGTGCTATACTGTGTTGTGCTATACTGTGCTGCACTGTGTTGTGCTATACTGTGCTATACTGTGCTATACTGTACAATACTGTGCTGCACTGTGTTGTGCTATACTGTGCTGTACTGTGCTGTGCTATACTGTGCAATACTGTTCTATACTGTGCTGCACTGTGTTGTGCAATACTGTTCTATACTGTGCTATACTGTGCTGTGCTATACTGTGCTATACTGTGCTCCACTGTGTTGTGCTATACTGTGCAATACTGTGCTGCACTGTGCTGCACTGTGTTGTGCTATACTGTGCTATACTGTTCTATACTGTGCTATACTATGCTATACTGTTCTATACTGTGCTATACTGTGCTATACTATGCTATACTGTGCTGCACTGTGCTGCACTGTGTTGTGCTATACTGTGCTATACTGTTCTATACTGTGCTGCACTGTGTTGTGCTATACTGTGCTATACTGTTCTATACTGTGCTGCACTGTGTTGTGCTATACTGTGCTATACTGTGTTATACTGTTCTATACTGTGCTATACTGTTCTATACTGTGCTATACTATGCTATACTGTTCTATACTGTGCTGCACTGTGTTGTGCTATACTGTGCTATACTGTTCTATACTGTGCTGCACTGTGTTGTGCTATACTGTGCTATACTGTTCTATACTGTGCTGCACTGTGTTGTGCTATACTGTGCTATACTGTGCTATACTGTTCTATACTGTGCTATACTGTGCTATACTGTTCTATACTGTGCTATACTATGCTATACTGTTCTATACTGTGCTGCACTGTGTTGTGCTATACTGTGCTATACTGTGCTATACTGTTCTATACTGTGCTATACTATGCTATACTGTTCTATACTGTGCTGCACTGTGGGGTGTGTGTGTGTGTGTCCCCCAGCTGGCCACCAGTCTGCAGGACCATTGCGCGGGTATGAGGGCATGCATGATCGCCGCTTACCACCGTCTTATTGGGACCCCGCCCCAGCCTCAGAACCTCAAGGTTAGTGTCATATTTAATATGAAATAATAATAATAATATTAATAATATATAATAATAATAATAATAATAATAATAACTTATAATATTATAATTATATTAATACTATAATAATAATAATAATACATGGAATTTTTACAAGCGCTAAATCTTGCCAAAAAAAATCAAGCGTGCTATTCATCTATTTTTTCACATGCAGCTGTTAGATTAACAGTTTTTTTACATTATCAAATGTAAAACACACGCGCGCGCGGCCCAACACACACACTCACACACACAACACACACAACACACAGCAGCGCGTCGCGCGCGCGCGCGACGCAACACACAACAAAAGTTTGTAACTGGGCTAGGCTAATGGGGGAGTTGGATATTGAGGCAGTGGACAGAAAATGTGATGAAACTAGAGGGGGAATCTTAGGGTTTGAAAAAAATGCGTCTTTAGGGTGGATATTAATGATCATTAGTAGGCTTTTGACGAAGGCAGAGAGGGAGGGTTCGTGATCACTGGACCTGTAACAGAAGAAAGGAGCGTCTGCCAACAGTGGAATGTTGCATCTGGTATTCTTAAGCAAGGTAGCAGCAGAGCGGAGTGAACGAGAAGGAGTGTAACAATTGAAAGACAGTCAAGAGGTAGGAAGGTGACAGTTTTGTGGAGACTTAGTAACAGAGGGGTATGATCTTATTGTTTATCTCTGTGGACAGGCAGCAGTGGAGAGATCGCAATTGGAAGAGTAATTGTGCTCAGATTTTTTTTTTGTGATAGTCGAGCTGCGACAGATGTTATGTTTAACGTTGAAGAGGTGTGGATGATGATGTGGCAGACGCCAGAAGGGAATTGCAATAGGTCCAAGACGGAGAGAATGAGAGATGTGAATTGTTTGGATGTTGAATCAGTGGACAGATACTTTCGAACTGCGTAATGCGCCGTAATTTGATAGTGCTCGACTGGAGGTTTGGGTTGTTGAATTTGTTGCATGGAGAGCGTGTTATCGCTAGCTACCTATGATATTTCATACTATAGATAGTAGGGAAACGTAATGCGAATTCTATTGAAGTACTGTTGTTATGGAAGAGAGTTTGTGTTTGGTCCCTATAAGCATGGCTTCGGTTTTATCGAATTTAGTTGACTTGTTCTCTATAGCATTGTTTTGGATATCTTGAAGGCAGCAGGAATATTTCGTAAGAGGGAGATGGCAGGTTTTCGGAGAGTTTCATGCTAAGAATTGAGAGTGTCTGCATAAAATGATGGCTGATTTGTGACGGGTTTGTTTATGTGAAAGTGGGGGCTGTGTAGAGATGAAAAGAAAGGGCGAGAACTGACCCTGTGGGGGACTCCACATTACAGTTTGGCAGGTGTTGATTGAATCTTATTTACTGTAACGGTGTGGATACGGTCTGTAGGTTTGTATCTGAACAGGTGAGGGCTGTCGTCTTTATATTCCAAACGTGGTTCTGGAGCGCGGGTTAGTGAAGAATTGAGTGGTCTTTAGTGTCAAAGGCGGCAGGACAAGTCGAGGAGAGTGAGAAAGGATATTTTTCCTGAGTCAGAAGCGTGCAAAAGCTGTGTTTTAAGGTGTGGACTAGGGTGGTCTGTTGCTGTGGTTGGCACGTTAGGCAGATCTGAAAAGGGGAAGGAGATTGTTGAATGAAGATGGCTATTGAGTTGTTTCAGAATAACATTTTCAAGACTTTAATTATACAATGGTTGGTTAGAAACTGGATGTTAATTCGACAGACTGTTAGGGTCGAGGTGTTTGTAACTATAGCAGTTTGAAGAGCTATGGAAAAATTCTGAGAGAAGAGAGAGTTTTACTATTTTCGTGATAGTGGTATGAGTGTGGATGCATGAGTGGAAGAAGAGCAAGGTTAGAGGATCGAGAATCGCATGATTTTATTGTCTTTCTTCAGGTATTGTCATGAAATTCATTTACTTGTGATTGAAAGAAATGATGAGGAATGCAAGAGGAATTGGGGGATCAGGATTAGGTGCGGGTTTGGAAAGAAGTCTGATCCAGTCTGGGCGACTGTTGCGGACTTTGTAGATGAAGGGAAAGAATGAAGAACAATTTAGCAGGAAGTTCGGAAGGGTCTGTGCAGTGGGTAGAGGGCTTCCTTTGCGGATCCCAGAAGAGTTGAGGTGAGGGAATAAGTGAGATTTTCATGGGACGTAGCATCAAGAACTTGTGAGAGAATACTTGGTCTTTGCTGAATGGTTTATGGTTTTGATTTGTTGATTTGTTTTCGAAGAGTTGTTTATTCATTTCAGTTTTTGTTTTACGCCATTGTTCGTTCGAGTTGGCGTTTGCGTTTTGCGACCTGGATATATGGGTGTACATGGGGCGCAGGGGCTTATCTGGAAGATGAGGTCGGTGGGAGGTCGCGTGTCATCGAGCAGTTGGCCATAAGAACAGTGTTGTAGTGTTTTGATGGGTCAGGTGTGGTCAGGGTTGTGTGATTGGCGTTAGTAGCTTGGGTAGAGAAAGTTTGGTTATCTATGGCCTTGAGATTGCATAGATACGGGGTGATGCACTTTTTCTACTTTATAGGCCTTGCAATGTGAGTGAAAGATAAGAATGACAGAATGGTAGAAAGGCAGTTCTCAGTGACGGATACAGGACTGATGAGATCTAGTGGAAAATCAGTGTATGAGCCAATCAAAATATGACCCGATCTGTGTGTAGCATCATTTACCAGTGGGATGAGAGTGGTTAGACAAATAAAGAGAAGACGCTTGACGTAGGGAAGATGGTTGTCAAAGTGGAAGTTAAAGTCGCCAAGAATGATAAGTTTTTGGGAGAGTAGGCTGTAGTGTTCAAGGAGGATTGGCATTCTTGATGAAAAAGGGGAAGATGTAGATTGTTTTTTACGGGTGGGAGGTGGGCGGTAAAGGCAAGGCAGAAAGTGACAGTATGGCCGGGTAGATTGAGGTTGAGTCACCAGGACTTCGAATGATTCCGGTGAGAAAGGGAGGGTTTGAATGGCAGAAAAGAGCCTGGATGCAGAGTGTCATTTGTAAACGACAGGTTGCACTACGGGAGGGTTCGGGGGAAGGATAGAGTCTTATAGCCAGGTGGTGTAGCTTTTATTCTTGGTTCCATGGCCTTGTTGTTATATCATGATTCTGTGAGAAAAGTTAAAATCTAGGTTTTTTTCAGAGATAAAAACGGAAAGGTATTCAGCCTTTCCATTGAGCAAAAAAGATTGTACATTATGCAGACAGATGTGTAGAAGATTTGAAGGAGACGGAGAAGTTGGAAGGAGAAAGTGGTGAGTTTAGGTCAAGGATCGGGAAGAAGATGAAGGCGATGCAAGTAGTAGACAGTGGGAGAACAGTACAAGGAAGTTTACATGTGAGTCAGGTGTGGAGGGTGGTAAGGAATGGTCAGGTGGGGTGGTTGGAATCTTTGTACAAGCTGACGACATCAATCAAGAAAAAGTCTTTTCACACATAGAAGATTAATCAATACCAGGGGGAGCATGTCACGGGGAGATGTGGCGCAAGTGGTCAGTGGTTTACGGAAGTGACGTTCAGAGGTGGAGGGGGGAGGAGTCAGTGGAGGCAGGCACATGCAGGCGATGACGTATTCTGCACGTGTTCTCTCTGGTTTTTCTGCGATGAATACTAGGTTTGAATATGTTGCTTTGTAGCTTCATCAAGTCCGTTTTGTTTGCGGCCCCGATTTCACACAATTGTGTTCTCAGATTACAGTGGTGTGTGTATTGGGGGGTGATGATGATGATGATGATGGTGGTGGTGTGGTATTGATGTTGATGGGAAGGTAATGGTGATGTTGATGTGTTAAATTATGTGTGAGGAGAGGCGGAGGAGGGTGTAGAGAAGCTGAGGAGGTTGGTGCGGTTGGCGTTTGCTGCCACTGTGGGAGGCCTGCGCTTTGCCGCGGATAACCACTGACTGAGCGCGGCACAAGCCCCACAGGTATCGAGGGAAAACACGCACACACAAAGCAAACAGTCACACAGTCACCACAGTAAAACAACCAACACGGTCAGCCATAAACAAATTCTACACAACACAGTCTAATGCAAACAGTCATCGAACACAGTCACCACAACACAATCACCACAACCCAAAAACCACAGTCACACAAACATCACCACAACCCACAACACAGTCACCCAAAACGCGAAACACTACGAAGTCACAAAACGCAAGTCACACAAACAGCCTTCACAAACACAGTCACCACAACACCGTCATCAGCACAACACAAAACAGTCCAAAACGCAGACACCAAAACGCAGTCACCACAACGCCAGTACCACTACGCATCCACAAATCAAAAACTGTCATACAAACATCACAACACAGTCACCAAAAAACAGCTACAACAAAATCGCAACAGAGTCATAACAACAGTCATCGCAACACAGCAACACAAATAGACACCACTCCATCACCACACAGTCACCACAACGCAGGCACCCACAAGCGTGGAACCAAAACGCACTCACCATAACACATCACCAAACAAAACAAATACAGTCACAAAAACAAGAAACCAAAACAAAAGTACCCATGGCCACAAACTGTCTCCACAGCACAATCTCCACAACACAACCACCACAGTCCACAACAGCACCAAAACACATCACCAAAACTCACTCTCCAAAACTTATTACAACAAAACCACAACACAGTCATCAAACACACTCAAAACACACAACATTACAAAACAATCAACACAAGACAGTACCACAACACAGTCATCACAAAGGACATCGTCACTAAACAGTCACCAAACAGTTAAACCACGATAACACACAAAAAGTCTTCACAAAACATTCACACAGTCACCACAACACAGCCACACAACTCAGTCACCACAAACCGTATATAACAACACGGTCACACATCACAGTCTTCACAACAGTAACAAACTAGTCACTACAACAGAGTCCAGCCAAACAGAGTCACCACAATCAGAGTCACAAATCAGTGTCACTACAAAAAAAGTCACACTACATAGCCATCACACACAGCCACCACAACAAGTTACATCCACAAGGCAGTCACCACAACTTCACAACACCGTCACCACTATACAGGTCACACACACAGATTACGACAAACAAGACAAAAGCACAGCACAGTCACCAACGCACAGTCACACAGAACAGCACACAACACAGTCACCACAACAACAACACAGTCACCACAACACAGTCACCACAACACACAACACAGTCTCACAACACAGTCACACAACACAGTCACCATAACTCAACGCACAGTCACCACAGACAAGTCACCACAAAACAGTCACCACAGAACAGCCACCTCAACTCAGTCACCACAAACACAGTCAACAACACAGTCACCACAACAACAAGCACAGTCACCACAACACAGTAACATTACAGTCACACAGCACAGTCCCACAACACAGTCAACAAAAACAGTCACCACAACCTCACTACACAGTTCACCCAACAAACAAGCCAGTCACCACAACACCACATTCACAGCAGCACAACACAGTCCCACAACAACAACACAACACAGTCACACAACAATCACAACACAGTCATCACACAACACAACACAGTCACCTCAACTACAAAACACAGTCACCACAAACACAAACAAGTCACACAACAACACACAACAGTCTCCACAACAAACAACACATCAGCACAAACACCACAACACAGCCAGACAACACAGCTACACATCACAGTCACAACAACACCACCAACACAGTCACCCCAACTCCAAACAAGCCGCAAAACACAGCCCCACTAACACTGCCACCACAACAAGTCACACAAACAACACAACACGTCACCACAAACAGCCACCAAACAGTCAACAAACTGTACACAAAACACAGTCACCACAAACACAGTCACCACAACAGGTCAAAACACAGTCACACAAAACAAGTCCCAAACACAGTCACCAACCAGTACCACAAACTCAGTCCACAACAGCAGCCACCACAACACAGTACACAATCTCAGTCACCACAACGCACAACACAGCCACAAACACAGTCAACCCACAGTAACACAATAGCCACCAAACACAGTCCCACAACACGCCACCACAACACAGCCAGCACAACACAGTCACCACAACACAGCAACACAAACAAGAATCAAACACCACAACACACAACACAGTCATCACAACACAGTCACCACCACACAGTGTCCACAACACAGGCAATTTCAACCACAACACAGTCACGCAACAAATCTATCACAACACAGTCACCAATACAGCCACAAACATCACCACAACACAGTCACCTTGATACGACAACACAGTCACCAAACAGTCCAGCACACCAAAATAGTCACACAACACACAATAGTCACCACTTACATTAGTCACCAATCACTACTACATAGTCACAACCACAAACGTAGGTCACACAGCACAGTCAACAAACACAACAACACAGTCACCATGACACCACAACTCCCAACACCAACACAGTCACCACAACACCACAGCCATAGTCACCACAACACATTCACCACAACACCACAACCACAGTCACCACCAACACACAGCTTTAGTCACCACAAACCACAAACAGTCACCCAAACCACAAACACAGTCATCACAACACCAAACACATTCACTAAACTCACAACACCACAACGCAGTCACCACAACATCCACAACATAGTTCACAATAATCACACAAAAAAATTAAATAGTCACCAAAATCAAATAGTTCCCCAACACAGTAACAAGACACACAAGCAGTCTTCACAACACCATAACACATTCAACAACACCACAAACATCCACAACATTTCTACTCCACAAGAAGTACCACAACCTAGTCACTCAAACTGTCTCCAAGTACCACAACCTCAGTAATCACAACACCACAACCAGTCACCACAACAACACATCACTACTCACTTACGTACAAACAACAGTCACCTCAACACAGGAGGCATTTCAATGTGACAAATTCCAAGTAATTGCAGCTTCTTACTTCATTCTGCTTTTCTATAACTACATACAACAACAATAGCTGTCTACTATTGCTCTTTCCTTCGGTCTGTCTGTCTGTCTGTCTTCTCTTATTAATAATGATAAATGTAATTAAAATATATTACGTGGGAATTTATACTGCGCCATATTTTAAAAAAAAAACATATCAAAGCGCTTTCGTTCATGCACTCATTCTATGCAGCCAGGTACAATCAATAGTTTTTTTCATATTCCATAGTTGTATACACACACAACACAGCACACACTTATGGTTGTACACTCGCAGGGCAGGGTGAATGGAGGTTTTTGCTGTGAGGGCAGGATCAATATTGAGAGGGAAAAAGAGGGGAGAATCTTAGGTTTACAAATTAAATGTGTTTGAGGTCGGATTTAAAAGCGTCATAAGAAGGCTTTTGACAAAGGGAGGAGAGGGAGGTATTCCAGATAGATGGACAGATATAGAGAAAGAGCGACGGCTACGGGGGACTGGTTGAATATGGTAATTTTAAGCAAAGGTTCTAGCTGCAGCAGAGCGGAGAGTTCGAGGAGTGTTTACAGGTGATGACATTCACAGAGGTCGCAAGGTGCTTGTTTTTGTTGAGGCATTTGTAACAGAGGGTACTGAATCTTATAGTCTTACTGTCTGTGGCACAGGCAGCCAGGGGAGAGATTGCAATGAGAGAAGTAATGTGTCAGTTTTTTTTCGGAGTTTGTCGAGCTGCTGAAATTTTTACGTTGAAGGGAATGGATGATAATGCTGGAGCAGTCAGAAGAGAACTTGACAGTAGTCCAGAGTCTTAAACCTGTACACTCCTTCACATTCCCTCCGATCTGCTGCAGATACTTGTGCTACGAATCTAGACTCAAACATTCCACGTTGGCCGCGCCGTCTTTTCTATTTCGGTGTCCATCGACTTGGTTTGAGCTCCCCCTCTTCTCTTCGCCAGTAAACCTAGTTATGACCTTTTAATCAGCCTCAAGACATATTTTTTTTCAACTAAGATTTTCCCCTATGTTTCATATCAGAATCACACCCGCACTAACCCATGTCATATCTCCTGTAATGTATACGACCTGTGTGTGTATGTGTGTGTGTGCTTTTGAAAAACATTTGATATTGAAATTTTCATATATAGTTGTGTCTGCAGGACATTTGTTTGTATATCACCCCCTTTGTATACTTGAGGCTTGGATTTGTTGCTTTTATAAAGATTCAGCGTATATAAAGTCCATAATTTATTTATTATAATTATTATATTAGTATTATTATTATTATTATTATTATTATTATATCTGCTGGTTTGTTTTAAATATTGATTTTTATCATTGATTGCATGACTGTGTAAGGTTAGGTTGAATTGCATTGCGCTTGATTTGTCTTTGCAAGATATAGCGCTATATAAGTTCGTTTATTATTATATTATTATTATTATTTTTATTATTATTATCATTTTTAATATTATTATTATTATTAATGCAAGACGGGATAGTTTAGATGTTGCAGCAGTAGACAGGTTCTTTTCGAACTGCACTGAGCGCCGTATTTGATAGTAGCACGGACTGGAGGTTGGGTGAGAGTTTTTGCATGGAGAGGTTGTTGACGATAACGAACCCTAGATATTACACAGCAAAGGCTAGAGGGGTCGGTGTATTGCCGAATTTACTGAAGCTGTTGTGATGGAAGAGAGTCTCTATGTGGTCCCTACAAGCATGGCTTCGGTTTTGTCGAGAAGAGTGAGAAGGAAGATTTTTTCCGAGTCAGACGCGCGTAGAAGCGTTTAAGGTGTGAACTAGGGTGGTTTCAGTGCTGTGGTTGGCGCGATAGGCAGACTGAAAAGGGGGAAAAGACTATTTGAGTGAAGACGGCTGTTGATTTGTTTCAGAACAACTTTTTCAAAGATTTTAGAGATGAACAGTAGGTTGGATAATAATAATAATAATAATAATAATAATAATAATAATAATAATAATAATGTATGGAATTTATATAGTGCTGAATCTTTAAAGCAACAAATACAGGTCTATAGTTCTTCAGAATGTTAGGGTCGAGGTCGTGAGTTTTGTGTAGAGGGGTTACATCATGCAGTTTTGAGAGTGTTGAAACCATTCCTGAATGAAGTAATGAGTTTTACTTTTTTGTTATGTGGGTTAAGATGTTGGAAGGCATGATGTGAAAAGAAATGCAGGCATAGGATCAAGATCACTTGATTTTTATGTTCATTTCTTTCAGAATCGTCTTGATTTCTTTTTTTGTATGTTTTGGATGAAAGATTAAGAGAGGAGTGCCAGTGGAACTGGAGATAAGGAGGCATAGGGTAGAAAGAAGTCTGATCCATCTGGAGTGCTGAATGTGCGGTTTTATCAGGGAAGAAAGAAGTGGTATATAGCAGGCAGTTCATGGGGGTGTGGGACGGTAGGCAGTGGGGTGCCTTTGCAGAGCCCTGGAGGGTTTGATGTGAGGGGAAAAAGAGATGTCATGGAGTGCATCACGACTTGGAGCAGAAGTTTGTTTGGTCTCTGCAGATATTAATCAAGGTTTTGACTTTGTTTTAAAAATTTTTTTTGTTTTCGCAATTGATGTTTGTTTATTTCAGGGTTTGTTTGTTTTTCGCCACTGACGCCCGCTCTTGTTGTCGGCGTTTGCGCTTTATACCAGGTTATGTGAGTTTTCATGGGGTGCAGGGCCTATAATGGCAAGAGGAGGTCTGTTGGTGGTGCTATGCGATCAAGCAGTTGGCTAAGAACAGTTTTGTAGTTTTTGAAGGGTCAGCGTGATCGGGGATTTGTGATAGGCGTTCAGCAGCTTGTGGAAAATGATTGAATGTTATAGGCCTTGAGATGCGACGGGGTGGACATACTTTTCATTTTTGATTGGCCTAACAATATTAAGAAAGTTAGAATGGGTTAGATGTTCAGAACCCAGTTCATTAGTGACAGATACCAGGATTTTTGTGACAAGATCTTGTGAAGCGATCGGTAATGAGCCGAGTTATAGTTTATGATGATTCTGTGAGTTGGTTCGTTTCACCAAGCTGGGGATAGAGATGTGTTAGACAGAGACTGTGAAAGACGCTTGACATAGCACAAGAATGGTTATCAATGTGGGGAAGTTAAAGTAGCAAGAGTGTAAGATTTTGTTAGTGAGGCTGTAGGATCAAGTGATCTGAAACTCTTGATGGATATCTGAAGTGGTTTTAGTTTGTTTTTAGGTGGAAGGTGGACGGTTAAGGCAGCAGAATATGATAGTATGTCTAGGTATGGTTGAGGTTGAGTTCACAGACTTCATAGATTCTTGTGAGAAGGAAAAGGGGTGGCAGAAAGAAAGAAATGGTTGAAGAGTGTCTTGTTAAAGACAAACTGCAATAACAACTCTGTGCTTCAAAACTCTTTCTTTTCCGACTCTCGTTGTTTGAATTTTGGTTCATGACTTGTGGGTTGAGCCATGTTTTGTGAGAAAAGTTTGATACAATGTTTCTGTTCGATTAATGAAATCAGAGAGATTAGAGGCTTTACCGTTGGGCTAGGACAGATTCCGCTAAGAAAATATATATGGATAAACTTTGATGGAGGCAATTAAAACTCTGTATTACAAATAAGTATTTGTTATTGTAGAAGAAATGCTCTTGGACCAGTCAAATGTGGGGGAAAGAGACATGATCTGCAGATGTTAACATGTTCTTCAGAGGGAGCTGCAACACATGGAACCAGGACACACAACACAGACCCACACCTGCTGCCATCAGGCGCAACGGGGGCAATCACTCACGTCTGTCTCCTCATGGATATGTAAATAAAAGTCTAGTGTACTTATTCTATTACCCTCAGAAATAATAATTGCGTTATCGTTTTCGTTGTTTTCTCTCTCTCTCTCTCGTCTCTCTTCTCTCTCTCTGCTCCTCTCTCTCTCTCTCTCATCTCTCTTCTTCTCTCTTCTCTCTCTCTCTCTCTTCCTGTTCTCACTGCTACAGACACCTTACCAAGTTCAAAGGCTCAATCTATTCAATTCATTTCGATCAGTTACTTTATTTCTGATAAAAAGAGACATTAATGTGGGTTACTAGGCCATAATAAAACTAGTGAGCAAGAAAAAACCATGCTGAGTAACTAGCACACAGGACAGCCGGGGACCTGGCTGTAATTCACACCATTGTCTGTGCCGTCCCTGATTCACCTCTTTAGCACTGGGGCCTTGCTCTGTATCACACATCTGTCTGTTCCTTCCCTGAATCTACTCATTCGGCCTGGGGCCTGGCTGTATTCACACCATTGTCTGTTCCCGTCCCTGAATCAGATCATTACACTTGGGGGCTGGCTGTATCACACCTTCTGTCTGTTTCTTCCTGATTTCTTCATTTGCAAAAAACTTTTTTGGGGGGCTGGCTTGTATCAACATCTGTATGTTTTCCGTCCCTGATCCCTCATTGCCTGGGCTGGCTGTAATACACCATCTGTCTGTTCCGTCACCTGATTCTCTCATTAGATGGCAAGAGGATATGCATTTAATATAGGTACATACTACATAGGTACATACATACATACATTACATCTCATACATACATTCATTCATACATACATAAATAATAAATAATATACATACATAATAATAATACATACATACATACATTCATACATACATACATACATACATTCAATACTACATAATAACATTCATTACATCATAACTTACATGCATAACTTACATACATACATACTTACATAATAAGATACATACAATGATACATATGATACATACATAATACATAAATACATACATTCTTACATAATTCATACATACATAAATACATTCATACATAAATACATACATAAATCCGTATTACATTACATACATCATACATAATACATTACATACATAACATACATGATACTACATACATACATACATAATGCATACATACATGCTACATTTGCATACATCATTCATATACCTACCTTACTATTCATACATCATACATTCATACATACTAATACTACATTCTATACATACATACATACATACATACATACCATAACTACTTACTTACATAACTTACATAATACATAATAATAAAACATACATACATACATAACATCATACATACATAAATACATACTACATAAATTACTACATACATACATACATACATACTACTACATTTACATTAACTACATACATACAGACATACATATAATAGCTATCATCATACTACATACATCCATACATACCATAATACATACATACATTAATACATACATACATAATACATACATACATAATTCATACATACTATCATAATAATACATAGATAAATACATTCATATAATTATAATACATAATACATTAATTACATATACATAAACATACTTACTTTTCATTCATACATACATACATACATAACTAGTACATACTACATACATACATACTTACATACATAATAATATCATACATACATACATACATTACATACATAATAACATACATAATAACAAACATACATACATACATAACATACATAAAAAACATACATACATAATACATACTTAATCCATAATATCATACTACATACTTACGTTTATACATACAATACATACCTTAATACATTATAAACTACATACATTAATACATAACATAACACTACATAACATACATTCATACATAAACATAATACATACTTACCATTCTTAATACATTACTACATTAACATTTTTCATACATACATACATATGAATACATACATTACTTTAATGCATACAGGGGCGAACCTCGGGTGGCTTTATTATTTGTTTTGTCATATACTTATTCAGTTTGGCTAATGTGGCACCGCTTTGATTGTTGTATTATTGTTGAATGAACGTGGAGGAGGAGGACCGATGGTCTTTGGGGTCTGTCTGACCACCCCTCACCCACGCTTGTGGTGTTTGTCACGCCACTGCAATGCTTCACTGTAACAGACTTGAAAGATTTTTCCTCACGTGGTCACCACATGCAAAAGGACGCTGAGTGCAATTGTAAACCTTGGAATAAACCACTGCAAAACCAGATGAGGAAGGGAACACGTGCGGGGCAGTACGTATTCGACTGCAGTGTGATTCCCGATCACTGCTCCCCCTCACTTCGACTTCACTACTGCAACAACTGTCCCAGCCACAGCACTGCCTCGCTTTTGGTCTCCACCTGTTTCAACATTTGTGTGTGATCTGACTACATTGGTTCTATCTAACTATTTGTTGTTTTGTGCCATGATTGCATGAGATCTTAATCCGAATGCTCCAGTTCTTTCACCTTCTCCACACCTGACTCACAATCCAACTGTTTTGTTTTCCATGTACACATCCTCTAATGACCTATCATGTTCTCAGATAGTCATAGTCATCCCACTGTCTTTTTCACCTTTTCTGCCTTCTCAAACTTTCCAATATATGTGTCTACTAATAAAATAATTATAATACATGGAATTTTTACAGCGCATATCTTGAAAAAAACAAATCATAGCGCTCTCATTCATCTAGTCTTTCACATTGCAGCCAGTTAAAATATTTGATTTTTACAAATTCAAATGTAAACTCAAACACGCGCCACAATTAAAGGTTTTTTGTTATAAATACAAATGTTAACACACACACACGCGAGAGCCATTCACACCTACACACACCCACACAACACACACACACACACCACACACAAATGGTTGTACACTGGGAGGCTGAGGGGGGGGGGGCGGGGGGGGGAAGAGAGTGGTTATTGAGGAGGGGACAGAATGAGATGATCAAGAGGGAGAATCTTATGGTGTGAAATAAATGGTCTTTAGGCTAGTAGAATTTAAAAGCATCATAGTAGGCTTTTGACGAAGGGAAGCGGGAGGTCGTTCCAGATCATTGGACCAGACACAGAGAAAAGAGCGGACGGCAAACAGTGGACTGGTTGATTCTTGTTTTCTTAAGACAAGGAGCTTCTGCAGCCAGTCGGAGGCAACGAGAAGGAGTGTACAAGTGAAGACATTCTCAGAGTAGGTAGGTGCCGTTTTGTGGAGACTTTGTAACAGGTGGGTACAACGATTCTTATTTTAACGTTCTGTGGCACAGGCAGCGGTGGAGAGATGCAAGAGAAGAGTAATGTGCTCAGATTTTTTCTTTCTGAGGGGACTAGTGAGCTGCAGAGTTTTGTTATTTCGTTTGAAAGAGGTGGTTTGATGATGCTGGCAGGAAGCCAGAGGGAGAATTGCAATAGTCCTGAGTGAGAAGTATGATGAGATGTGACTTGTTTGGATGTTGCATTCTGTGGACAGATACTTTCGAAATGCTCTAATGCGCCGTAATTGATAGTAGCACAACTGGCAGGTTTGGGTGATGAATTTTTGCATCGATAACTACCCCTAGATATTTCCCTACAATAGATAGAGGGACAGACGTATTGCCAAATTCTATTGAAGCTGTTGTTATGGAAGAGAGTTTGTGTTTGGTTCCTATAAGCATGGCTTCGGTTTTATCTTCATTTAGTTGTAACTTGTTCTCTATTATCCAATTTTGGATATCTTGAAGGCAGCAGGACATATTTGTCAAGAGAGAAGGCAGATTTTCGGGAGTTTCACTGCTAAGAATCTGAGAGTCGTCTGCATAAAAATGATGGCTGATTTGATGACGGTTTATTATATGTGAAAGTGGGGCAGTGTAGAGAGTGAAAAGAACAGGGCCGAGAAGTGACCCTGTGGGACTCCACATTCCAGTTTGGCAGGTGCTGATTGAATCTTATTTACTGTAACCGTGTGGAATCGGTCTGTAAGGTATAAACTGAACCAGGTGAGGGCTGTGTCTTTAATACCAAACGTGTTTTGGAGACGGTAGAGAAGAATTGAGTGGTCTATAGTGTCAAAGGCTGCAGACAAGTCGATGAGAGTGAGAAGGGATTTTTTTTTTACTAAACACGCAATCGGTCTGCCCCAATGGCAAAACTGACTTCATTTCTGATTTTATTTCTGAACACAACATAGATCTAACTTTTCTTACAGAAACTTGGCTAAAACCACTAGGTCACGAACCAAAGATTAAACAGCTGACGCCACCTGGCTACAAAACTCTTTTTTTCCCCCGACTCTCCTGTGGAGGTGGCATTGCCATCGTCTACAAAGACACTCTGCATCCAGCTCTGTCTATCTGTCACTCCCTTCCGTTTTCACTCGAATCTTTCGAAGTCTGTGAACTCAACCTCACCTTACCTGGCCACTCTGTTACTTTCTGTTGCCTTTACCGTCTGCCTCCCAACCCTAGAAACAATTAAACGTCTTCAGTTTTCCACCAAGTGTTTCAGTCACTCCTTGACCATTACAGCCTCTCTCCCAAAAAACTTATTATTCTCGGAGACCTTAACTTCCACTTTGACAACAAGTCATCTCCTGATTTCAAGCATCTTTCTTTTTCTTTGTCAAATCACTCTCTTTCCCAACTGGTAAACGAACAAACACACAGATCAAGTCGCATTTTAGACTGGCTTATTACCGATGTTTCACAAGGTCTGGTCACATCTCAGTCTGTATCTGTCACTGACGAACTGCTCTCCAATCATTCTACCATTCTTTTCTCCCTAAACATTGCAAAGCCTATCAAAAAGAAGAAGTGCATTACCCGTCGCAACCTCAAAGCCTTAGATATTCAAACTTTTCCTTCCCAAGCTGCTGAACGCCTATCACAAACCCCTGACCATACTGACACTTCTAAACACTACAATACCATCCTTAGCCAACTCCTTGATGAGCATGCCCCTCCTACTGACCATCTCCTGCCTGATAGGCCATGTGCACCATGGTACAACTGTGACATCCTGGTCGCAAAACGCAAACGCCGACAACTAGAGTGGCAATGGTGAAAAACTGAAATAAACAAACAGCTTCTTCGTAAACAAATCAACAAAGTTAAAATCTTAATTCATTCAGCAAAAGCAAAGTATTACTCTTCTCAAGTTCTTGATGCCACATCTATGAAATCTTTCTTTTCCCTCACATCCACTTTTCTTGGATCTGAGAAGGCTAGTCCTCTGCCTTCTATTCAAGACCACTCTGAACTTCCTTCTATATTTTCTGCATTCTTCTCTGACAAAGTCCGCAACATTCGCTCCAGTTTGGATCAGACTCCTTTCCAGCCTGTGCCTCCTGATCCCCAATTCTCTGGCACTCCTCTCCTTTCCTTTCATCCATCAAGCGAGAAATAAATTGAGATAATTCTGAAAGGAATGACTATAAAATCATGTGATCTTGATCCCATACCTGCTTCTCTTTTCGCACAGTGCTTGCCACAACTTATGCCCACTATCACGAAAATAGTAAACTTATCTTTTGTCTCTGGAAATTTTCCTTCAGCTCTAAAAACCTGCTATAGTCACACCTCTACTAAAAAACATGACCTTGACCCCAACATTCTGAAGAACTATAGACCTGTTTCCAACCTACCTGCAATCTCTAAAGTCCTTTAAAAAAGTTCTAAAACAGCTCAACCACCACCTTCTCTCCAACAGTCTCCTTCCTGCATTTCAGTTTGCGTATCGCATCAACCACAGCACTGAAACTACCCTTGCCCACACCTTAAACACACTTCTACTCACTTCTGACTCGGGGAAAATCTCCTCCTCACTCTAATCGACTTATCTGCAGCCTTCGTCACTATTGACCACTCTTCCTTCTCTCCCATCTTCAAGAAACGTTTGGTGTTACTGGTACAGCCCTCACCTGGTTTAGTTCCTACCTTACCGACCGATTCCAGACAGTCACAGTAAACAAGATTCAGTCAGTACCTGCCAGACTGGAATGCGGAGTTCCACGGGGATCTTCTGGGCCCTGTTCTTTTCACTCTCTACACTGCTCCACTGTCACATATTATTAACCGCCATCAGATCAACCATGATTGTTATGCAGATGACTCTCAGATTCTAAGCGGCGACACTCCTGAAAATCTGCCTTCTCTCTTTACAAATATGGCCCACTGCTTTCAAGATATCCGAAATTGGATGATACAGAACAAGTTACAGCTAAATGCAGATAAAACGGAAACCATGCTTGTAGGGACCAAACACAAACTCTCTTCCATTACAACAGCTTCAATACAACTTGGCAATGCACCAGTCCCTCTATCCACTGCTGTGAAGTATCTAGGGGTCATTATTAACAACACACTCTCTAGGCACAAATGCATCACCCAGACCTGCAAGTCATGCTACTATCAATTATGGCATATTAGTGCAATTCGAAAGTACCTGATTCTTTCACGTCTGGACTATTGCAATTCTCTGTTGCTGGTCTGCCTGCATCATCTATCCACTCCCTTCATCGTAAACAAAACTCTGCAGCTCGACTAGTCCTTAAAAAGAAAAAATCTGAGCACATTACCCCTCTCTTGCAATCTCTCCACTGGCTGCCTGTGCCACAGACAGTAAACTATAAGATCAGTACCCTCTGCTACAAATGCCTCCACAAAACAGCACTCTCCTACCTCTGTGAATGTCTTTACTTGTACACTCCTCATTCTCTCCGCTCTGCTGCAAATACCTTGTGCCTACGAATACTTAGCTTCTACAAACCACCATCGGCCGTCGCTCTTTCTCTATTTCTGGTCCATCGATCTGGAATGACATCCCTCTCTCTCACCGCCAAAAGCCTTCTTATGACACTTTTAATTCCAGTCTCAAGACATATTTATTTCAAACCTAAGATTTTCCTCTCCTGCTTCATCTCATAGCTTTTCCCTGCCTTCAACAGCCAAGATTCTATCGCCCTGCCAGGGTGTGTGTCCTGTGTGTAACAATAACAATAACAATAATTTTAATTCGGTTTTGCAGGCCATATGGCCCATAGGAACAACAGTTAATCATATACTTTCATGTAAGGTGAACATCCTTACTTCTGATATCTAATCTTCTCATCCTTCGGATGAGACTATAAACCGAGGCTGCGTGTTCGAACGCATGCAGAACATCTTGCGCACACGTTAAATCCTGTTCCGCTTTTCGGAAGAGTAGGCCATTGTGTGCCGATGGAAACAGATGACAGAATTTACAAAACCGCATACACATGGGGACTAGATGTAAAAAAGCACATGAGTTCTTATTCCATTATCCTTGATATAAAACAATAAATAAATAAATAAAATAAATAAATAAATAAACATTTTTTAAGAAAATATCAAACATTAAACATCAATCTAGGTTAAGTGTTCATACAAAGAAGCTGCACTTTCAGATTCGATGGAAATCTGTAATAATACAAAGGAATACATTTTCTTCGCAATACAGCATATTTTGGGCATAGAAGTAAAAAGTTCAATTCGTTGGCCATCACACTGAGAGCAGAATGGATCAGTAATCGGTTTGCCATATCGGGAAATTCTATTTAAAGGTAATCTTTTTGAGCTCAGTAAACATATAGCTCTACATATTCTAAAGATTCTACTTCACATACATAATTTGCTCTACAAATAATCGGGTGATAATCTAAGTAGTCAGGCTATGCTGATAGAGAATCATGCCATTTTTGTTGGTAGACATCCTGTATTCGTCTTTGGAATTCTTTCATGAAGGATGAAGAATTAGAACAATTCTGCATTGTCCAAACATAACCAAATCCGTGGGTGCATAGAATCTTTCTAACATGTGTTACCCAATTTGTTCTCCCTGCCTCATCCTGTCTACACAACATATTGTAGTATTGTCTGGGATATCTATGATCAGGCAAATCCAAAATTTTTAGCCAATATTTGATTACTCTGGTAACAGTGTCAACAAAAACGGGGTATCTACCACAATCGCCAAGGCAAATATTATTTTTAACATCTCTGCCGACCCCCAGGGCCATTTTGAAAATTTTTACCTGTATTTTTTCATTATCATTATATTGTTGAAAACCCCAAATTTCAGAACCATAGAGGAGGATGTGACCTGTGTGTGTGTCAAAAGTCAAAGTCAAACTTTTATGTTCAGATGGTACATTGAATAAGCAGTGCATTTGCTTTTTTTCATCAAGCCGTCTATCTAAAGAAAAAAAGAGAAAAAAACGAGAAAAAAAGATAATGTATATGCAGACATAGAATAAAAAACCTAATCTATGGTAAACTATACAAATCAAACAAGAAAAACAATAACATATGCATATGTGGAATTAAAAACAAAACAAAAAACCCAGACAAATATTAGACCATACAATTTAAATAATTCAAAAATCTTGAAAAAATATCCGTCATAACACAAACAAACAAGCAACAAAGAAAAACCAAACCAAAACAAACAAAGAAGACAAAACAGAATAAATATTTTTTTTGAAAAACCCACACCAACTGCTTCCCCCCCCCCCCCCCCCCCCCCCCCCCCCACCACACAACACACACAAACCTTCAACCATACAAACAACTGAATAAAACAACAACAAAAAAGATGAATCAACAAAACAAACCACAACAAGGAAATCAAACAATCAACAAACACAAACATACCAACACAACAACAACAGCGACAATAACTAACATAGGACAAGAATACAAGCCAAGACAAATGAAGAACAATATAGAACTAACAAAAGACGAGAAAAAGAGTCCAAAATATCCCCTCCCCCTCCCCAAGAAAACCACCCTAAAACCCAAAACAAACAAAAAGCAAAATAAACCAGAACCCCACCCCCACCACTACCAACAATAACAACAACCAAATGGATATAATAAATAAATAACAAATAATGTGGATCGGTGGTCTAGAGGTAACGCGCCTGTCTAGAATGCGAAAAGTCCGGGTCGGAAGTGTGCGGTGGTTCGTATCTCGTCTGGGCCCGAAACTTTTCCCCCATCCATTAGACCATGAGTGGTGGTCTGGGCGCTAGTCTTTCGGATGAGACGATAAACCGAGGTCCCGTGTGTTCAGAAAAATTATTTAGCGCACGTGAAAGAACCCACGGCGACAAGAGAGTTGTCCCTGGCAAAATTCTTAGAAAAAAGCCACTCTGATAGGGAAAGAAATACAGTTGCAGACAAAAAAAAAGAAGAAGGGTGGCGCTGCTCTTGTGGCGACGTGTTCTCCCCGGGGAGAGCAGCCTGAATTTCACGCAGAGAAATCTCGTGACTTAAAGTGATATAAATAAAATGAAATGAAATAAACAGTGGAAACTGATGTATCATTTAAACACTTACATACACATACACATCCTCACCCATATCCCCTTCACCACATCATATACTCATATATAAGGAAAACAAGAATAACCAACAGCTATTGGATTCAGAGCAAAGAAGTATAACAAAGACATCCATTCCCTCCCTTTCCCCTGGTCATATACACACATGTACATGTGCCTTTTGATTTGGAAACAGAAAACTAACAGCGACAAAACTAAATAAATCAGCATATTTTTGTGCAACACAAAAGAACGTAAAAAGGTCAAAACAGCAAGAAAGTAAAAAACCAAAACCGAACCAATTCCATAACACACACGCACTCACACACTTGTACACACACACACACACACACACACACACACACACACACACACACACACACACACACACACACACACACCAGATTCAAAGCGTGCTGGGGTTGATATCATATCAACCCATATATAGATCAATGCTTACACATGTACTCTATATGAATATGAAAACTTGGGTCATATCTGATTTTAATGACAAGAATAACGTCAGTGACACTTAAATCACTCTCTTAAGTTTACAAGTCGTGTTCTGTACTTTTATTCATGAAATATCTTTTTAGATGTGTTTTATACTGATTTTTGCTTTTAATACATTTCAAATGTTGGGGTAATTTATTCCATAGGTCACTGCCTGAATACAAGAGGCTCGATTTATATAGGTTATTTCTGGGTCTTGGAAATGTTAGCAAATGTTTGTGTCTATGTTGGTTAACTTTGAAAGCTTTGGTAATCTTGGGAGGTGCATTTTGATTAACAACTTTTTGCTTAAACACAGCTTTATTGAATAAAAATCGGTTTCGAAATGTCAGGACATTTATTTGCTTATAATCCTCAATTGTAAGGGTGCTTGTTTTTAACAAAACAAGTTTTACTGCTCTTTTATATAAACGATGAATGAATTTCAAGTTCGTTCCACTGCAGGTATCCCAAATAGTTGACGCATAGTCAATGATTGGTAGAATGTGACCGCAAAAATAGTTTTCGAGAATGATTATTTAGAAAGTGTTTTATTTTGGATAATTGAAGTAGCCTGTGAGCTAGGCGTTTACCTAGTGACATTATGTGATCAGTCCAAGTCATGTTTTTGTCAATGGTAACACCTAATATTTTATGTGAGTCAACTTCTTCAACTATTCCGTTATTCAACAAGAGAGGTTGAAACCTATCAGTCATTTTTTGCCTTTTCTGTCTTGCTGATACGTACATACACTTTGTTTTTGTGCATTTAAGGACATGTGGTTTAATTGAGTCCAAATAATCAATCTGTCAATACTGCATTGAAGTTTGCGAGTTAATCAGCTGGAGTCTGAATCACTACAAAAGAGAGTGGTATCGTCAGCAAACATTTCACAGTTACATTTAATAAAACAGAGTAAATCATTTACATAGACTGAAAACAAGAGTGGTCCCAATACTAAGCCTTGTGGTACTCAATGTCTAATGGGTAGTAGTTCTGATGCTTTGTTATTTACAGATACAAGCTGCTGCCTATTGGATAACATCAGGTGGCAGTTTGTACAATTCTAATTTACGCAATAACAAAGAGTGGTTGATCACATCAAATGCATTTTCAAAGTCAACAAAAAGGAGGCCAGTAAACTTATTGTCATTTATATTGTGTAGGAGACTGTCAGTGAGCTGAGTTAGAGCAGTGTGACAGGAATAGTTTTTACGAAACCCTGATTGATCCTTGTGCAATAGATTGCTTTTTTATAACGTAAAAATTTAGGTATGTTTGTATGTGTTTTTCAATGGTTTAGATAGTACAGAGAGAATTGAATTGGCCTGTAATTTGAAGGAGAAGAGCAGTCACCTGATTTATGGACAGGTATAACTTTTGCCTTTTTAAACTTGAGAGGAAAAACCTTTTCTCAATACACAAGTTGTATAGAGATGTCAGCGTTTCAACAATAACCCGGGCTAGCGAGTTTTTATAATGCCAGCATCTAACTTGTCTAGATCACGTGTTCTAGAATTCGTTTGCATTTTTATGCTTTCTAATACGTCAAAGGTTGTCATTGGCTGGAGATTAAATGGAAAGTTAATATGTTTTGAGTTTATATATTTTTGTAGGTAATGAAGATCATTTTCGCTTGATTTGTCACATGTTATAACTTGATTTGCTACATTTGGAAAATGGCTGTTTAATTCATCAGCTGATATGTCTTTAATGAACTGTGTATCTGTGTGTGCGTGCGTGCGTGCACATTTGGACTTGATGGAACTATTAATTGTTTCTGGTTGTATGACTGTGTAATAATGAGTTGAGTGCAAGCGTTTTGAATTGTCTCGGCAAGATATAGCACTAAATAAATTTCATTTGCTATTATTATTATCATTATCATAATTAATTATATTATTATTATTATTATTATTGTCTGATTGACAGATTGCTGATTCCAGAATCATCTTTGCTGGCTTCTTTCAGGAGGGGGCGCTGCGTACCTTCTGCGAGGTAGGTGACGTCAGAGAGATGCTTATGCTGTTCCACAAAGTCCATGTCCATTTGCCATAACAATGTGACACAGCCACAGTACAGACAAAAGGGGATTCCTCATTGTTTCTCCATAGCAGAAAAGGAAGGGTGAAGTGAGGAATTAGTTCTTTCTCAACGTTGCAAGGCCTATCAAAAAGAAAAAGTGCATCACCCGTCGCAATCTCAAGGCCATAGATATTCAAACTTTCTCTACCCGAGCTGCTGAACACCTATCACAAATCCCTCACCACACTGACCCTTCCAAATACTACAACACTGTTCTTAGCCAACTTCTTGATGAGCACGCGCCTCCCACTGATCTCATTCCGCCTGAAAGGCCCTGTTCACCATGGTACACCCATGATATCCTTGTCGCAAAGCGCAAACGCCGACAACTCAAGTGACAATGGAGCAAAACACAAACTGAAATAAATAAACAGCTCTTTCGAAAACAAACCAACAAAGTTAAACCTTAATCCATTCAGCAAAGGTGAAGTAATGCTACATCCATGAAATCTCTTTTTTTCCCTCACCTCAACTCTCCTCGGATCTGCAAAGGCAAGCCCTCTGCAAACTGTCCACAGCCACTCTGAACTTCCTGCTATATTTTCTTCATTCTTCTCTGAAAAAGTCCGCAACATTTGCTCCGGACTGGATCAGACTTCTTTCCAGCCTGTGCCTCCTGATCCCCTATTCACTGGCATTCCTCTCCATTTCTTTCACCCAACAAGCAAGAAAGAAATCAAGACAGTTCTGAAAGAAATGACAATAAAATCATGTGATCTCGATCCTGTACCTGTTTCTCTTCTCACTCAGCGTATTCCACAGATTATACCCACTATCACAAAAATAGTCAACTCAACTTTTCTCTCAGGAATTTTTCCATCAGATCTCAAAACTGCAATTGTTACACCTCTACTCAAAAATCACGACCTCGACCCTGACATTCTGAAGAATTACAGACCTGTTTCTAACCTACCTTTTATCTCTAAAGTCCTTGAAAAAGTTGTTCTGAAACAAATCAACAGCCACTTTATTCTAATAGTTTCTTCCCCCTTTTCAGTCTGCTTATCGCACCAACAACAGCACTGAGACCACCCTAGTCCACACCTTAAACACGCTTCTACATGCTTCTGACTTAGGAAAAATCTTCCTTCTCACTCTTCTCGACTTATCTGCAGCCTTTGACACAATAGACCATTCAATTCTTCTGTCCTCTCTCAAACACACGTTTGGTATTACAGGCATAGCCCTCAC
>CM054159.1:17762330-17784830 GCA_028751875.1 Rapana venosa | reverse complement strand
AGGTTTGGAACCATTCTCCAACCGTGCCTTGGACAAGCACGGCGCTGGTGGCTCTTGGGTATAGCTCTTTGATGGTCTGGATGATCTTTTGTCTCATGTTGTACTTCTTCATTGTGGCCCAAAATGCGTCAGATTTACTGACTGATCATAAGTGTATTTGTTTTGACATTAATGTTCGGATCAGTTGGGGATTATGTGTTTATTGAATATATATATCTATCTCTTGTGTTTAAATAATAATTATAATCAATGCATCTGTTTCGATATTAGTGTTTTGTACTGTTAGGGATTGCGTGTTTTTTTTTAATATCTATCTATATTTACTTTCTTTAAATCATAGGTTGAACTTTTCTTGTTGCTGGCTTTTATTTTTTGTGATTTTGGGTTTTCTGTTTGGGCTTTTTGTTAATATTTGTGTGTTTATTATGTTTTGATAGGAAGGGCAAGGGTTGGATAAAAAAAAAAGCATGTGAATGCTTATCTATAACCTTTGAAAAATAAAGATTATTCATTCATTCATTCATTCATTCATTCATTTATTTATTCATTCATTCCTTCTACCTTAGATCATAGATGGCAGGTCAGGATAATCATGTTCAGAGTAGAACAGACATCCTCGCCACTGTATAGATTGTATAGTCATTTGTGTTGTGTGCCAGTTTATTTATCAATGACAGTTGATAGACATCTGAAAGATGCTCTGACAAAATTTAGCTTTGGTGTGTCTGATATTCTCTGTTTATTATTTCCGTTAGAGAGATCCATTTGCCAGAAACTGGATGTGTCCATTATGTAAACAGAGAAAGTTCACTTGTCCAGTGTGATGTGAAGAGATCTGACGGACCAGCCTATACTACATCAGTATTGTGCAAATCCTCAGGTTAACTTCATACTGTCGATGTCAATGGAGACATGTTAAACAGTTAATGATCTATTTGTATAAAGTAATTATTGCTTTTTGCGACTAAAAACTTCATTGTGTATCCTCAATTTAGGGGTTGAGGCCTTTATGAATAACACGTCTCTCTTTCTTTGTCTCTGCTTCTGTCTGTCTCTGTATCTCTGTTGTCTCCGTCTCCGTCTCTATCTCTGTCTGTCTGTCTGTTTCTCTGTCTCTCTTTTTCTCTTTCAGGCCTACAAACAAGGACTGTACGGACCCCTGGTGGTGTGGGTGATTCCCAACCTGTTAGACAGTGGCTTTTGGAACCAGCTTCCTCCGGATGTCAACTGTACTTCTGAACAGATCTATCAAGTTGTGGACGGCGCTTTTGCGGTGGGGCAGGTATGTTCCTTTTACAGACGTTTTCTCTCCACTTTTACAGACGTTTACAGACGTTTTCTCCCCAGTTTTACAGACTTTACAGAAATGTTCTCCCCGGTTTAACAGACTTTACAGACCACCCCCGTTTTGCAGACGTTTACGGAAGTTCTCTCCCCAGTTTTACAGACGTTTTCTCCCAGTTTTACAGACGTTTTCTCCCAGTTTTACAGACGTTTTCTCCCAGTTTTACAGACGTTTTATCCCAGTTTTACAGACGTTTTCTCCCCAGTTTTACAGACGTTTTCTCGCAGTTTTTACAGACGTTTTCTCACAGTTTTTACAGACGTTTTCTCACAGTTTTACAGACGTTTTCTCCCAGTTTTACAGACGTTTTATCCAGTTTTACAGACGTTTTCTCCCCAGTTTTACGGACGTTTTTCCCAGTTTTACAGACGTTTTATCCCCAGTTTTACAGACGTTTTATCCCCAGTTTTACAGACGTTTTATCCCCAGTTTTACAGACGTTTTATCCCCAGTTTTACAGACGTTTTCTCACAGTTTTACAGACGTTTTCTCACAGTTTTGACAGACGTTTTCTCACAGTTTTACAGACGTTTTCTCACAGTTTTACAGACGTTTTCTCACAGTTTTACAGACGTTTTCTCACAGTTTTACAGACGTTTTCTCACAGTTTTACGGACGTTTTCTCACAGTTTTACGGACGTTTTCTCCCCAGTTTTACGGACGTTTTCTTCCCGCCCGTATTGCAGACTTTACAGATGTTATCTCTCCGGTTTTACATACGTTTTCTCCCCAGTTTTACAGACTTTACAGACGTTTTCTCCCCAGTTTTACAGACTTTTCTCCCAGTTTTACAGACGTTTTCTCCCAGTTTCGCAGACGTTTTATCCCAGTTTTACAGACGTTTTATCCCAGTTTTACAGACGTTTTATCCCCAGTTTTACACACTTTACAGACGTTTTCTCTTCAGTTTTACAAAATTTACAGACGTTTTCTCCCCAACTTTACATATGTTTACAGACGTTTTTCTCTCCAGTTTTACAGACGTTTTCTCCCCAGTTTTACATACTTTACAGTCGTTGTCTCCCCAGCTTTACATACTTTACAGACGTTGTCTCCCCAGTTTTACAGATGTTTACAGACAATTTTCTCTCCATTTTTACCTACTTTACAGGCGTTTCCTCTCCGGTTTTACAGATATTTACAGACGTTTTCTCTCCAGTTTCATAGATGATTACAGACGTTTTCTTTCCAGTTTTACGGATGTTCACAGACGTTTTCTCCGCATTTTTGCAGACGTTTACAGATTTTACGGGCATTTTCTACAGACTTTACAGAAATGTTCTCCCCGGTTTAACAGACTTTACAGACCACCCCCGTTTTGCAGACGTTTACGGAAGTTCTCTCCCCAGTTTTACAGACGTTTTATCCCAGTTTTACAGACGTTTTATCCCAGTTTTATAGACGTTCTCTCCCCAGTTTTACAGACGTTTTATCCCAGTTTTACAGACGTTTTCTCCCAGTTTTACAGACGTTTTCTCCCAGTTTTACAGACGTTTTATCCCAGTTTTACAGACGTTTTCTCCCAGTTTTACAGACGTTTTCTCCCAGTTTTACAGACGTTTTATCCCAGGTTTTACAGACGTTTTCTCCCCAGTTTTACAGACGTTTTATCCCAGTTTTACAGACGTTTTATCCCCAGTTTTACAGACGTTTTATCCCCAGTTTTACAGACGTTTTATCCCCAGTTTTACAGACGTTTTATCCCAGTTTTACAGACGTTTTATCCCCAGTTTTACAGACGTTTTCTCACAGTTTTACAGACGTTTTCTCACAGTTTTACAGACGTTTTCTCACAGTTTTACAGACGTTTTCTCACAGTTTTACAGACGTTTTCTCACAGTTTTACAGACGTTTTCTCACAGTTTTACGGACGTTTTCTCACAGTTTTACTGACGTTTTCTCCCCAGTTTTACGGACGTTTTCTTCCCGCCCGTATTGCAGACTTTACAGATGTTATCTCTCCGGTTTTACATACGTTTTCTCCCCAGTTTTACAGACTTTACAGACGTTTTCTCCCCAGTTTTACAGACGTTTTCTCCCAGTTTTACAGACGTTTTCTCCCAGTTTCGCAGACGTTTTATCCCAGTTTTACAGACGTTTTATCCCAGTTTTACAGACGTTTTATCCCCAGTTTTACACACTTTACAGACGTTTTCTCTTCAGTTTTACAAAATTTACAGACGTTTTCTCCCCAACTTTACATATGTTTACAGACGTTTTTCTCTCCAGTTTTACAGACGTTTTCTCCCCAGTTTTACATACTTTACAGTCGTTGTCTCCCAGCTTTACATACTTTACAGACGTTGTTCTCCCCAGTTTTACAGATGTTTACAGACAATTTTCTCTCCATTTTTACCTACTTTACAGGCGTTTCCTCTCCGGTTTTACAGATATTTACAGACGTTTTCTCTCCAGTTTCATAGATGATTACAGACGTTTTCTTTCCAGTTTTACGGATGTTCACAGACGTTTTCTCCGCATTTTTGCAGACGTTTACAGATTTTACGGGCATTTTCTCCGCGGTTTTACAACTGTTCTCTTCGTTCTTTTCAACACCCGTTTTGCGTCGTTTACGGAAGTTTCTCTCCCCGTTTTACAGACGCTTTTCCCCGTTTTACACACGTTTTTCCGTTTTTACAACGTTCTCTTCAGTTTTACAACGTTTTATCCGTTTTACACACGTTTTCTCCGTTTTTTTTTTTTTTTTTACAGACGTTTTATCCCTTGTTTTACAGACGTTTTTTCCATTCTTTTACAGACTTTTCTCCATTGGTTTACGGACGTCTTCTCCGTCATTTTACAGACTTTTTCTCCATTTTTTTTACGGACGTCTTCTCCGTCATGTTAATACCTATTCTCCATTGTTTTACACACGTTTTCTCCATTGTTTTACACACGTTTTCCCCATTGTTTTACACACGTTTTCTCCACTGGTTTACACACGTTTTAGTCCATTGTTTTACACACGTTTTCTCCATTGTTTTACACACGTTTTAGTCCATTGTTTTACACACGTTTTCTCCTATGTTTTACACACGTTTTCTCCTATGTTTTACACACGTTTTCTCCTATGTTTTACACACGGTTTCTCCATTGTTTCACACACGTTTTCTCCGTTGTTTTACACACGGTTTCTCCATTGTTTTACACACGTTTTCTCCATTGTTTTACACACGTTTTCTCCATTGTTTTACACACGTTTTCTCCGTTGTTTTACACACGTTTTCTCCGTTGTTTTACACACGTTTTCTCCATTGTTTTACACACGTTTTCTCCGTTGTTTTACACACGTTTTCTCCGTTGATTTACACACGTTTTCTACGTTGGTTTACACACGGTTTCTACGTTGGTTTACACACGGTTTCTCCATTGTTTACACACATTTTCTCACACGTTTTCTCCGTTGTTTTACACACGTTTTCTCCGTTGATTTACACACGTTTTCTCCGTTGTTTTACACACGATTTCTCTGTTGTTTTACACACTTTTTCTCCATAGCCTGTATTAATCTTTTTTTCAATTTCTTCTTTTATATCACGTTTGTCTTATTACACTTTTTACTCCTGTTTCACACGTTTCTCTGTTGTTTTACACCTTTTCTCCCATTGCACACAATGCCATTCTTCTTTGATTGAACAGGTATCACGTGTTACCAGATTCTCGTTGTTTAACCACCTCTTCTACGTCTGTATGGAATTGCTCCATCTTTGCCACATGTGTTTTTTGGTGGTAAAGTTGTGTTCGTTTTCTCGTGTCCCGTGTGTTGTCGTTGTTGTAATTTGCTCTCATCTTGTCACGTTGTGTTTTGTTTGTGTGCTGTTGCGTGTTGTGTGTGCGTGTTTGACGGTCGTGCTGTGTCGTCTGTGTGTGTGTGATTGTTCGTGGTGTGTGTGTGTGTGCGTGGTGTGCTGTATGTGTGTGTGTGCGTGCGTGCGTGCGGCGTGTGTGTGTGTGTGTTTTGCGTGTGTGTGTGTGTGTGTGGTGCGTGCGTGCGTGCGTGTGTGTGTGCGTGTGTGCGGCGTTGTGGTGTGGTTGTCGTGTCGTGTGTGGTTGTGTGGTGGTGGTTGTGGCGGGGTGTGGTGGTGGTGGCGTGTGTGTTGTGTGTGGGTGTGTGTGCGGGGTGCGTCGTGGTGTGTGTGTGTGTGCGTGTGTGTGTGTTGTGTGTGCGTGCGTGCGTGTGTGTGTGGTTGGTGTGTGTGGTGTGTGTGTGGGTGTGTGTGTGTGTGGTGTGTGTGTGTGTGTGTGTGTGTGTGTGTGTGTGTGTGTGTGTGTGTGTGTGGGGTGTGTGTGTGTGTGTGTGGTGTGGTGTTGTGTGTGTTGTGTGTTGTGTGTGTGTGTGTGTGTGTGTGTGGTGTGACTGGTCTTCCCACAGTCAGCCGTTCCAATCTTCAGACCGCCATGGGAAAATCAAAGCGGGGAGTTTCTCTTCTTCCGTATCTGGTAAAGTGTAGGATGGGATTTTTTTCTGAACAAAATTACACTTGAAAAAAACAACCATGGTTGATCGTTGGGTCCGTTTCTATAGCAAAGGAAAAGTGTTCCTTGAGTCCATTTGTATTATTCCACATCAGCAGGTGCTCTGAATTCTGCCCTTAACATAACCAGCAACTTCACTGCAGAGCATTGCCTTCAGAGCACCATGGTGAAATAAGCGTGGTGGGGTTTTGTTCCGACTCTGGTGAAATAAAGCTTGGGGTTTGTTTTAAGGTAGGGGGTATTAGAAAAGAGGCTCCTTAAAGACTGATGAAAAGGGAGAGGACTCTCCTAAAGGCTGGCGCAGTGAAAGCAGTGATTTGGGAGGCTGAATAGAAAACAGCAGAGATGTTTAACATGTGCGAGAGAGACAGACAGATATATAGTTAGATAGACAGACATACATAAGAGAGAGAGAGAGAGACAGAGGAAGATAGACAGACAGATAGACAGACATGCAGACAGAGATACAGGCAGACAGACGTGAGGGAGACAGACAGAAGATAGAAAAATGATATATATATAAAGAGAGAGAGAGACAGAGTCAGAGAGACAGAAAGACACAGAGAGAGACAGACAGACAAACAGACAGACTGGTATATAAATAGATAGACATGAGAGACAGAAAGACAGACAGACAGAAAGACGGACAGGGGGACGGGATAGCCTAGTGGTTAGAACATTGTGCTGGCAATCTGACGACCCGGGTTCGATTCCCGTTCAAGGGGATATTTTCCCCTGGAGTTAACGTCAGTGCAGACTCCACTCTCCCCAAAAGTCTGTCGGATGAGACTATAAACCGAGGCCCCGTGTGCGAACGCACGTAGAACATCTTGCGCACTCGTTAAATCCTGTTCCGCTTTTCGTAAGAGTAGGCCATTGTGTGCCGGTGGGAACAGATCACAGAACTGACAAAATCGCATACACGGGACTGGATGTATAAAAGCACATAAGTGCTTATTCCATTACCCTCGATATACAGCTCAATAGTCACCTTCATTCCATTAATCTCCTTCCCCCTTTTCAATCTGCCTATCGCCCGTACCACAACACTAAAACCACCCTAGTCCACACTTTAGATACACTTCTACTTGCTTCTGATGCAGGAAAAATCTCCCTCCTCACTCTTCTTGACTTATCTGCAGCCTTTGACACTATAGATCACTCAATTCTTCTTTCTAGCCTCCAAAATACATTTGGTATTAATGGCATGGCACAGCCCTCACCTGGTTTACTTCATACCTCACAGACCGATTCCAGAAAGTTATTGTAAACAAAATTCAATCAAAACCTGTCAAAATGGAATGTGGAGTCCCACAAGGATCAGTCCTGGGCCCTGTTCTCTTTACTCTCTACACTGCTTCACCCTCACATATAATAAACAACCACCATATTGATCATCATTTCTATGCAGATGATACTCAGCTTCAGTGCAGTGATACTGTTGAAAACTTGCCTTCCCTCCTGACAAATATGTCCTACTGCCTTCAAGACATTCAAAACTGGATGGCTCAGAACAAGATACAACTTAAGGTAAAGGTAAAGGAGTCCCATAACCTATAAGGTCGTAGGGGAGCGAGGCGTCAGAGACCTCACTTCTCTAGGGCCAGTATATTGAGGGCGGCGCCCATCTCCTCTCCCTCGCTGCTTTACCTTCCCTGACCCTAAAGAGGGCAGGTACCCATTTACAGCTGGGTGAACTGGGGGAACTGTACTGAAGCCAAGGCGCGCAAATGGTCACCCATCCAACTGGTAACCACGCTCGACGCTGCTTAACTTGGTTGGGGGAAAGCGAGTGCTCCGACCACTGAGCTATCCCGTCCCCAGATACAACTTAATGCCGATAAAATCGAAGCCATGCTGATAGGGACCGAACATAAACTCTCCTCCATCACAAAAACTTCAATAGAATTCGGCAATGCGTCAGTTCCATTAGCCAATTCTGTGAAGTATTTAGGAGTAATTCTTGACAACACACTCTCTATGAAAAAAAATTAATCACCCAGACCTGTCAGTCTTGCTACTATCAATTACGACGCATTAGCGCGATTCGCAAGTATCTGTCCACTGATGCAACTTCCAAGCTTGTCACATCTCTCATTCTTTCACTTTTAGACTACTGTAATTTTCTTTTGGCTGGCCTACCAGCGTCATCCATCCACTGTCTTCAACGCATACAAAACTCTGCAGCTCGACTGGTCCTAAGAAAGAAAAAATCTGAACACATCACTCCTCTTCTGCGATCTCTTCACTGGCTGCCTGTCTCACAAAGACTGAAGTATAAGATCAATACAAGATCAATATAAGATCAATACCCTCTGTTTCAAATGTCTCTACAAATCTGCGTCCTCTTATCTCTGTAACTGTCTTCACCTGTATACTCCATCCGGCAACTATGGAAATTCCTTTCTGGTAAAGTTCGCAGACGACAGTGCTCTGTTATCCCTCTTATCCGGATCAGTCTTAGACCACGGTCCAGCCCTCACCGAGTTCGTACACTGGTGTGACGAGGCCTATCTGGAGCTAAATGTTTCTAAAACTTAAGACCTGCCTATCGACTTCAGAAGATCAGGGCATACTCCTAAGAATATTATCATCCATAATCAAGACGTTGAAAACGTTTTGAACTATAAGTATCTGGGAACTGTTTTTGACCACAAGTTAAACTGGGACGTTAACACTGACGCTATTGTCAAAAAGGGACAACAACGTGTGTATTTTCTGAGGAAACTGAACTCATTTTTTGTAGACAAAAAGATTCTTTCCTTGTTTTACAAGTCTTACATAGAGAGTGTTCTAAGTTTTGCTTTCATTTGTTGGTACAATAACCTTAGTGTTAAAAACAAGAATGGCCTGCAGAGAATTGTAAGAATCTGCTAAAAAAATAATCGGAAAAGAACAAAGAGATCTCATGTCGTTCTGCAATCAGCAGCTTGTACGCAAAGCCACAGCCATTTTGGCTGATCCTTCCCATGCTTTGTCTCCAGAATTTCAAATGTTGCCTTCGGAACGTCGTTTTCAGTGTCCCATCAGCAAAACTAACAGAAAAAGAAATTCTTTTGTGCAAGTAAGCATTCGAATTCTGATTTCACAATGATGTTGACTACCTAGTTTTTACATTTCTCTGAATTACTTGCCTGATTGTCATTGTTATGAGTGTAGTCAATACATAATTATGTGTGTGTGGGTGTGTGTGGGTGGGTGCGTGGGTGTGTAAAATAAGTCTGTCTTCTAGTCAACGGTCTTAAAACATTGAATTTATATATTGGTGTATGGTGTGGGTGTGCGTGGGCGTGTTCGCACACACACGTACGTGCGTGTGTACGTGCTGCGTATATGCGTGCGTTAAAATAAGTTTTTATGTCTTCTAGTCAATGGGTTAAAAATTGTGTTCACAATTTATGTGTGTGCGTGCGTGCGTGTGTTTGTGTGTGTTTGCGCATGCGCGCATGTGTGTTGGTGTGTGTGTGTGTGTGTGTGTGTGTGTGTGTGTGTGTGTGTGTGTGTGTGTGTGTGTGTGTGTGTGTGTGTGTGTGTGTGTGTGTGTGTGTGTGTGTGTGTGTGTGTGTGTGTGTGTGTTCGTGACATTTTATTTGAAACCATTTGAAAACCAATATGTAATATAGCTTTTGTGTCTTTGAGATTTTTGATGTGTATCAATCTGCCTGTCAGTATTGTAATTGCCCTTCATGGGATGATTAAAGTGTTTTTGACTTGACTTCGACTTGACGTTCCCTTCGTTCAGCCGCAAATACTTTGTGCTTTCGAACACCCAGATTCAAACAAACCACTGTTGTCCGTCGCTCTTTCTCTATTTCTAGTCCATCCACCTGGAATGACCTCCCTCTTTCACTTCGCCAAAAGTCTTCATTTGATACCTTTAAATCCAGCCTCAAAAACACACTTATTTCGTACCTGATACTTTTCCCCTCATATCTGTCCCTAATTTTCAACAGATGCCTTCACCTTTTAAGTGTGTTTGCGAGTGTGTGTGGGGGGGGGGGGGGAGGGGGGGTGCGTACGTGCGTGTGTGCGCGCGCATGGATTTGAAATATGTTGTTCATTATGTTTAAGGAGAGTTGCATGCGTGTAAATGATTTGAATGCAAGCGATTCGATTTGTTTGTTTTTACAAGATTCAGCGCTAAATAAATTCCATGTGTTATTATTATTATTATATAAAAGATTTTTTTAAAGACATCGTCAGATAGATAGATAGATAGATAATAGATAGATAGATAGATAGATAGATAGATAGATAGATAGATAGATAGATAGATAGATAGATAGATAGATAGATAGATAGATAGATAGATAGATTGATAGATTGATAGATTGATAGATAAGAATAATAATAATAATAATATATGGAATTTATATAGCGCTGAATCTTGTAAATAAACAAACAAATCGAAGCGCTTGCACTCAATCATTTACAGGCATGCAACTCTCCTTAAACATATTGAACAAATGATTTAAAAACCATGCGCGCGCCGTTGAAAGCATGTACGCACCCACACGACCCCACACAAAACACACACAAAACCACACTCACACAACACACCCCCACCCCACAACACACACAAAACACACAACACACACCACACCACACACACAACACACCACTGGGAAAACAAAGTAAAAGGTGAAAGATGCTGTTGAAAATTGGGGCGATTTTGGGGGAAAAAGTCTCGGGGTGGAAAAAAAAGTGTGTTTTGGGTGGTTTTAAAGGTTTTAAAAGTAAAGGGCTTAAAGATAGATAGTTTAGATAGATAGATAGATAGATAAAATAGATAGATAGATAGATGATAGTAGAAGATAATAGATGTTTAGATGGGAATAGATGATGGGATAGAAAAGGATAGTTTTGATAGATAAAATAGATGGGATATAAAGAAAGGTTTGGGTAGGCGGGCAGGAAAGTAGGTGGGGTAAACAGACAGACACACGAGACGGGACAGCAAGAGAAAAACCCAAAAAAAACAGACAGATCCCCATTGATCTGGCTTGAACAGGGGGACGGGAAAATGCGAGCCTTGGACCAGGGGGCCCAAACAGACAAACGTCAGGGGTGAGCCACAGGGGGGTTTGTGACGCGGGTTCCGAACGGGGACGCAAGGGAGTGACGTCATCATGACTGAAGTTATGACGAGTTCAAAGCTTTTGACGCCAACCCGGGCCCTGGCCTTGTGCTTGAAAAAAAACCCTCCCCCAACCCTTTACTCTCTCCCGTTTAGTTGTCTGTGTGTCTGTCTTTCACTGTCTGTTTTTGTCTGTCTGTCTGTCTGTCGTTGTTCTGTATCGGGCTGTTGTTTTGTCTGTACTCTGTAAACTGTCTGTACTCTGTAGTCTGTCTGGCTTCTGTTTTTGTCTGTCGTTTGTCTATAATAAAAAAAATAATATTTAAAAATTTTTATTTTAAAATGTATGGAAATTTTTATTGCGTGATCTTGTTTAAAACAACAAAACAAAGGGGCTTTTTTTTTTAAAACGGGATAATTTGGGAAAAAGCACTCATGTTTTCTTTTTAAACATTTAGGGCCCCGTGGGTATGGGGTTTTTTTTTTAAACTTTTCATCTGTTCCCAATGGGACACAAAGGCCCCAATCTTTTGAAAAGGGGCAGGATTTAAAAATGTGCGCAAGTTTTTCTGCGTGCGTTGCACTGGGGCCTCGTTTATAGTCTCATTCGAAAGGGGTTTTACATTCGTTCGATTTTTTTGTCAAAATGGGAAGAAAAGGGGGGAGGCTGGGGAAAAACGAAACCCCAAAAATCCGGTTTACTTGTTGGCGGCGAACATTTTTAAAACCATCCTGCCTGCCACCTTCCTTCCTATAGTCTGTCTGTAGTCTGTCTGTAGTCTGTCTGTAGCCTGTCTGTCTGTAGTCTGTCTGTAGCCTGTCTGTCTGTAGTCTGTCTGTCTAAAGTCTGTCTGTAGTCTGTCTGTAGTCTGTCTGTAGTCTGTCTGTAGTCTATCTATAATCTGTCTGTCTGTCTTTCTCTAGTCTGTATGTATGTCTGTAGTCTGTCTGTCTATAGTCTGTAGTCTGTCTGTAGTCTGTCTGTAGTCTGTCTTACTGTCTGTCTATATTCTGTGTCTGAAGTCTATAATCTGTCTGTATGTCTGTAGTCTGTAGTCATTATTGTGTACAAGTGTGTTAATACTGTCATTATTGTCTACAGTGTGTAATACTGTCATTATTGTCTACAGTGTGTTAATATTGTCATTATTGTTTACAGGGTGTTAATACTGTCATTATTGTCTACAAGTGTGTTAATACTGTCATTATTGTTTACAGTGTGTAATACTGTTATTATTGTCCACAAGTGTGTTAATGCTGTCATTATTGTTTACAGTGTGTAATACTGTCATTATTGCTTACAGTGTGTAATACTGTCATTATTGTCCACAAATGTGTTAATACTGTCATTATTGTTTACAATGTGTTAATACTGTCATTATTGTTTACAATGTGTTACTACTGTCATTATTGTCTACAGTGTGTAATACTGTCATTATTGTCCACAAGTGTGTTAATACTGTACTTGTTGTTTACAGTGTGTAATAATGTCATTATTGTCTACAGTGTGTAATACTGTCATTATTGTTTACAGTGTGTTAGTAATGTCATTATTGTTTACAGTGTGTTAATACTGTACTTGTTGTCTACAGTTGTTAATACTGTACTTGTCTACAGTGTGTTAATACTGTACTTGCCTACAGTGTGTTAATACTGTACTTGTTGTCTACAGTGTGTTAATACTGTACTGATGGGTGACTAATCTCATGGGTCATGACTAAGTCACCCAAGCAAAGTGATCTTGAGGATCTTACTGAACAGGCTCAAACCACAGGCTGAAAGAATCATCGCAAAAGAACAACCTGGTTTCAGACCTGGACGCAGTACAACAGAGCAGATCTTCAACACAAGACTCATAATGGAAAAATATCTCCAGCATCAACAGGATCTCTACCATGTCTTTATCGATTTTAAGAAAGCATTCGACAGAGTTTGGCACGCTGCACTGTGGGCAACTATGAACCTCTATAACATCAATGCCAACCTAAAAAAAAAGTCGCACAGAGCCTCTATGAGAATGCAACAAGTGCAGTGTTTCACAACAACAACATAGGTGATTGGTTTCGGACGACGGTCGGTGTGCGCCAGGTCTGCCTGTTCTTCCCTACTCGCTTCAATCTATTATTGAGAGAATCAAGAAGAAGCACTAGAAGATCATGAGAGGAACAGTGGAGTATTGGAGGGGAACAATCACAACTTGCGCTTCTCTGATGATATTGGACGGATTAGCTGGCCACGAGCAAAGAACTAAACGACTTACGTGAACTGGCACTAGAAGAAAAATCATCAATAATTTTGGTATGGAAATCAGCAGGGAAAAACAAAGTGATGACAAACAGCAACTTCACATCAGAAATCAAAACCAAAGACAAGTAAACTTGAAAAATGGTTTCACCAGATTCTAATATCTGGGTCTATCGTGACAGACGAGGGATCAAACAGAAATACTGTCAAGACTTGCCTAGACACAGCCGCAATGACCAACTTCAAACCCATCTGGAGCACCCGAAAAAAATCTCCATCAATTCAATAATCAGACTGATGCGCTATTGGTCATGTCATCTTCTAATATGCATGTGAATCAGAAACCCTCACAGCGGACTTAGAAAGAAGATTAATGAGCTCGCTGTAGAAATGTGGTGCTTCCGAAGACTGCTTAGGCTCTCGTACAAAGAATACTCATCACCGAATGAAGAAGTCATAGAGACGCATCGCAATGAAATCGGGCCCTATACTGACCTTCAAAACACTCGTCAGACATCAAAAACTGAAGTGGTTGTTTTCGTCATGTACACGCTCAACTGGTCTGGCTAAAAACATCCTACAATGCACAGTGAGGGAGAAGAGAAGAGGCAGACAAAGAAGAGGATTGGGAGGACAACATTCGGAGAGTGGACAGACATGGAGCTGAGAGACATCCTGAGGGCGGCTGAGAGACGAGAGGACTGGAGAAAGGTGGTTGACAAAGCTTCGAGGGCGCCCCAAAGGATTCGGAATCTGAGGGGTTGTGAAGGTGACGGTGTCGAATACTGTACTTTTTTTTCGTTTTCTTTTTTTTAAATTCTTATTTTTATCAAGAATAATGGAAAAAGCACTTGATGTCTATAGTGTGTTAATACTGTACTTGTTGTTTACAGTGTGTTAATACTGTGCTGTTTTTACAGTGTGTTAATACTGTAATTGTTGTTTGCATTGTGTTAATACTGTGCTGTTTTTACAGTGTGTTAATACTGTAATTGTTGTTTGCAGTGTGTTAAAACTGTACTTGTTGTTTACATTGTTTTAATGCTGTCCTTGTTGTTTACATTGTGTTAATACTGTACTTGTTGTTTACAGTGTGTTAATACTGTGATTAATGGTCAGGTCAGAGGTGTCCTCTGCTACCGGTAACCATGTAACCCGGTACCACCTGTGACATGTGGGGAGTCAACCCAACCCAAAAATCACGCCTGGAGAGAGATGGGCGCCGCCAGGCTACTTTTGCCCAAGACACGCTAAATGGAACGGACAAAAATAAAGAATATACCGGATCGGTCGCCGCCCGGGTCAACAAGGACCGCGCCTTCCGTCTGCACCAGGGCGGAGGCGCCAAGTGTGATAATGTGGAACCCCTACACTAAAATCAGAGGAAGGGACTACATCAACCCATCGCAACGTTGGAAAGTCAGAAGTCTGGCCGAAACAGGCAAACTCCAAGAACTGCTATACCGGACATGGACAGGGGTTATTCACTTGGCATCTGGTAGTCTCTGTGAGGTCAGGGTGAAAGAAGCACGGTGAACACCATACTGACGAGGGTCATTTGCTCTACTATAGCGGGGAGCAGGAAAGCATATCAATGGCGTAGGGCAAGCTTGTCAACAGCACATCAAGAATCGGTAATAGGGTACTACCCTGTAAACATACGGCTTATGGCCATCGACCTCAGGGGCAGCCCCATTCAACATCACAGTGATTCAAGCCTACGCACCAACAACGGTCACGTGATGAAGTCGTTAGAGGATTTCTACAACCAATACAGGGCATCATCGATAAGATTGAAAAGAAAGACATCTTGATCATCAGGGAGACTGGAACGCCATGGTGGCGGAGAACGCACTGAAAAGCTGGGAGCAAATTCTGCGGTCCCCCTCCTGTAATGCGGATCACCAATGAGCGAGGACTCGGACTACTGGAATTGCCAGGTACAACGACACGATGCTCGCCAATACCATTGGAGAGCACCAAGGACATCCCGACGCTGGAACATGGCATGCACCCATGGGATCCATTCACAACCAGATTGACTTAATCCTGGTGCAGAACCGGTTTCGATTCTCTGGCATCAACAGAAGCCAAGACGAGGACATTTTCCAAGTGCAGACATGGGCAGGGACGATCATGAACTCGTGCTCCTTGAACTTTAAGAGTCCGATTGAAGAGATCATAAGACAAAGGAACAAAGACTCAAAGTTCAACCTGGACAGATTAAGGGCCCCACCATCGCCGAGTCCTTCCAGCAACAATAGGAGGGAAATTCGCACCATGCTGGCAACTTGAAGAAAGATGCCGAACGTGACCACCAGTTTTAACCACAGTGATGACTGAGACCCCCAGCATGCAATACTCCTTGGCAAACATCGCCGAATAACACCAACCATGGATCACAGATTAAATCTTGATAATTAAGTGTGACAAAAGCGAGACCTGAAGAAGAGCAAGAACACTACAGGAGAGTTGAGTACAGAGAAGTGAAACAAGATGATCAGGGGAGAGACAGAGGAAGACCAAGGAGGAATGGATAGAGAACAATGTACGGAAATCGAAGAGAGCCCTGAAAAGAATAATAGCAGAAGAGCATACCAGTTGTGAAAGAGCTCACCAAAACAGAAAACAGGTAAGGTCAGTTAATCCTGGACAGAAGAGGGGAATTGCCTAACAGAAAAGAAAGGAAATCGTTGGCAGATGGACGGATTACGGTTCCGAAATCTACAAATTCTTCAGACGCTAGCGACCCCAGGTACATGCAATCCAAAAGGCCTCATCGAATAAAGACAACTTCCCAATTCTACGCGAGGAAAGTAGAAGTAACGCAATTAGAACGCTGAAAGGAAAGGAAAATCAGCAGGAATCGACAACATCCCAGCAGAGCTGATCTCAACACGGGGGAGAAGCAGTGACAGGAATCATTTCAAGTATCTGCAATCAAGATCTGGCAACAGGAGTGCCTTTAATCCATGGGTCCAATCACTCATCATCACTCTCCCATGAAAAGAAATCTCCTGCTGTGCCAAAACTACAGGACAATAAGCCTCGTAAGTCATGCAGTTAAGTCATGATGAAAGTGATCCTGAAACAGGCTGAAACCAAGGCAGGGGAAGAGATCATCGCCGAAAAGCAGGCCGGGTTCCGCCCAAATAGAAGAACCACAGAACAGATATTCAACCTGAGGGTTCTGTGTGAGAAATACAGCCAGCATCAACAAGACATCTTCCACGTCTTCATTGATTTTAAGAAGGCCTTCGACAGAGTATGGCATGACGCAAATGGCAAACAAATACAGCTGCAGGAAAAAAAAAAAAAAAAAAAGGGTGAAAGGGTGGCGCAGCGCTAAGTGGCGACGCGTTCTCCCGCTCTCCCCGGGGAGAGCAGCCCGAATTTCAACTTAAAGTGGTATGAAATAAAATCTGAGCGCTTTGATTTGTTGCTTTACAAGATTCAGCGCTATATAAATTCCATACATTATTATTATTATTATTATGACGCTCTGTGGGCCACCATGAACAAATTCAACATGGGCCAGAAGCTGATCCACACCATCAAGGAACTCTACTCAAAGGCCACCAGTGCAGTACTCGTACAGGGCACGGTAGGGGAATGGTTTCGTACTCAGTTGGGGTCCGACAGGGATGTCTGCTGTTCGCCGACATGTTTAACATTTTCCCTCGAACCCATCATGACTGCGACTTGCGAAGACACACACAGGCACAGTCAGCATTGGAGGGGCGAACAATCACCAACCTCAGGTTTGCCGATGACATTGTCGGTTTGGCAGGGAAATGAAGAGGAACTGGCAACCAGTGAAGCAATGACGAAATATCCGACGATACGGCATGGAAATCAGCGCGAGAAGAAAAAACCAAGCTCATGTCAAACAGTTGCCCAGCCAATCACCTCCAAGATCACTCTCAGCGGAAAAGAACTAGAGGCAGTTGACCATTTCAAATTACCTTGGAGCCATCATAAAGTGAGGTGGGATTGAGACCGAAATCCTAGCAGAGACGGCACAAACAGCATGCAGCAATTGCACGACTGAAGACCATATGGAGAGACAGAAACTTCCCTCTCGGAACCAAGTTAAAGTTACTAAAGCGCTAGTCACCTCAATTCATGCTTTACGCATGTGAGCATGGACACTGAACGCAGACCTACAAAGAGGATCCAAGCAGTAGAAATGAGATGACCTCAGAAGGCTCCTTGGCATCTCATACATGGACCATGTCACCAACATTGAAGTCGCGGAATGATCACTCAAGACAAGTGCGGGGATATGAAGACCTACTGACCACGGCGAAAAAGAGGTGGAGGAAAACTCAGATGGTAGGGCACGTAAAATAGCACGCTCAGAAGGACTTGTAAAGGACCATCCTGCATAGAACCAGTCCAGGGAAGAGAAGACGGGGCAGACAGAGGAGAAAGTGGGCCGACGACATCCGTGATTGGACAGGGGAGGACTTCAATGAAACCCGGGCACTCGCCCACGACCGTGCTAAGTGGAGCCAGCTGGTCCACCGTTCGTCCACCATGCAGCGCCCTACGACCCTGGCGGGTTACGGGACCAGTGAACAGTGAACAGTGAACAGTGAATACTGTGCTTGTTTACATTGTGTTAATGCTGTGCTTGTTGTTTACAGTATGTTAATATTGTACTTGTTTACAGTGTGGTAATACTGTGCTTGTTGTTTACAGTGTGTTAATACTGTGGTTGTTGTTTACAGTGTGTTAATACTGTGCTTGTTGTTTACAGTGTGTTAATAGTGTGCTTGTTGTTTACAGTGTGTTAATACTGTACTTGTTTACAGTGTGGTAATAGTGTAATTGTTGTTTACAGTGTGTTAATACCGTCCTTGTTGTTTACATTGTTTTAATACTGTAATTGTTGTTTACATTGTGTTAATGCTGTGCTTGATGTTTACAGTGTGTTAATACTGTACTTGTTTACATAGTGGTAATACTGTACTTGTTTACAGTATGTTAATACTGTATTTGTTTACAGTGTGTTAATACTGTACTTGTTTACAGTGTGTTAATACTGTCCTTGTTGTTTACAGTGTGTTAATATTGTGCTTGTTGTTTACAGTGTGTTAATTCTGTGCTTGTTGTTTACAGTGTGTTAATACTGTACTTGTTTACAGTGTGGTAATACTGTAATTGTTATTTACAGTGTGGTAATACTATGCTTGTTGTCTACCGTGTGTTAATACTGTGCTTGTTTACATTGTGTTAATAGTGTGCTTGTTGTTTACAGTGTGTTAATACTGTACTTTTTTACAGTGTGGTAATACTGTGCTTATTGTTTACAGTGTGTTAATACTGTGCTTGTTGTTTACAGTGTGTTAATATTGTGCTTGTTTACATTGTGTTAATACTGTGCTTGTTGTTTACATTGTGTTAATACTGTGCTTGTTGTTTACAGTGTGTTAATATTGTGCTTGTTTACATTGTGTTAATACTGTACTTGTTGTTTACAGTGTGTTAATACTGTACTTGTTGTCTACAGTGTGTTAATACTGTACTTATTGTCTACAGTGTGTTAATACTGTACTTGTTGTTTACAGTGTGTTAATACTGTGCTTGTTGTCTACAGTGTGTTAATACTGTACTTGTTGTTACAGTGTGTTAATACTGTACTTGTTGTCTACAGTGTGTTAATACTGTGCTTGTTGTTACAGTGTGTTAATACTGTACTTGTTGTCTACAGTGTGTTAATACTGTACTTGTTGTTACAGTGTGTTAATACTGTACTTGTTGCTTACAGTGTGTTAATACTATACTTGTTGTCTACAGTGTGTTAATACTGTACTTGTTGTCTACAGTGTGTTAATACTGTACTTGTTGTTTACAGTGTGTTAATACTGTGCTTGTTGTCTACAGTGTGTTAATACTGTGCTTGTTGTCTACAGTGTGTTAATACTGTACTTGTTTACAGTGTGCTAACACTGTAACTGTTGTTTACAGTGTGCTAATACTGTAACTGTTGTTTACAGTGTGTTAATACTGTGCTTGTTGTTTACATTGTTTTAATGCTGTGCTTGTTGTTTACAGTGTGCTAATACTGTAACTGTTGTTTACAGTGTATTAATACTGTGCTTGTTTACATTGTGTTAATGCTGTGCTTGTTTACAGTGTGCTAATATTGTAACTGTTTTTTTACAGTGTATTAATACTGTCCTTGTTTACATTGTGTTAATGCTGTGCTTGTTGTTTACAGTGTGTTATTACTGTAATTATTGTTTACAGTGTAAAGTGTTTATACTGTGCTTGTTGTTTGCATTGTGTTAATGCTGTACTTGTGGTACGTTTGACGCCTGGATGGCTTGTGTACAACAGATTTGATTATCATTTTTCAAACAAAGTGTTTTTTTTAATTGATATTGTTGATGTTTTTGTTATTATTGTTGACAGGCTCAGCTATGAAACTGGAAGACTTCGACTACGACAATGACGTCATGGCGGCCATCATGAAAGACTCCATGCAGAGTCTGCAGTTTGTGGGGCTGCGTAGTCCCGTATCTTTCAACGACAAAGGTTACCCCGTGTCCTTCTTCAACCTGAACCAGTTCCAAGGTGTCTCAGCTAGCTCTGTGTGTGGGGGTGTGGGTGTGGGGGTTGTGGGTGTGTGTGTGTGTGTGTGGGTGTGGGTGTGTGTGTGTGAGTGTGTGTGTGTGTGTTTTGTGTGTGTATGTGTGTGAGTGTGTGTGTGTATGTGTGTGAGTGTTTGTGTGTGTGGTTGTGTGTGGTGGTTGTTGTGTGTGCGTGTGTGTGTGTATGTTTTGTGAGTGTGTTTATGTATGTGTGTGAGTGTTTTGTGGTTGTGTTGTGTGTGTGTGGCTGTGGTGTGTGTTTGTGTGGGTGGGTATGTGGTGGTGGGTTGTGGTGTGGTGTGGTGTAGGGGGAGGGTTTGTGTTGTGGGGGGGGGGTGTGTTTGTAGGTTGTTGGTGTTTTCCCAGAGGGTTGTTTTTGTGTCTTGCTCCGCTGGAAGCCTTTCTACATTTTATTTACTTGCAGGACTAGGTGGACCAGCCAATGGATTTGGAGATGGATGGATGAATGGATTTATTTATTTATTTTATTTATTGCTTTATTTCGAGGATGGATGGATGGATGGATGGATGGATGGATGGATGGATGGATGGATGGATGGATGGATGGATGGATGGATGGATGGATGGACAGGTGAAAAGATAGATGGAAAGAAGAATGAATGCAAGATGAGAGGAATGCATGGATGGAATGATTGTCACACCAACAAATAGAAAGGTAGGAAGAGTAGTGAAAAGCGGGGGGGGGGGGGGGGGGGGGGGGGACAGAAAAAGATGCTGCTGTCAGTCTTTTTTGTGTGTGGTGGTGTCAGTCTGGGGTGGGGATGGGGGAGGAGGGGGGGGGGAGGTCTTCTGCTTTAGTTTTTAACAAGGGACTCTTTTGACGGGATAGCTCAGTGGTCGGAGCACTCGCTTTCCCCCAGCCAAGTTAAGCAGCGTCGAGCGTGGTTACCAGTTGGATGGGTGACCGTTTGCCCGCCTTGGCTTCAGTACAGTTCCCCCAGTTCACCCAGCTGTAAATGGGTACCTGCCCTCTTTAGGGTCAGGGAAGGTAAAGCAGCGAGGGAGAGGAGATGGGCGCCGCCCTCAATATGCTGGCCCTAGAGAAGTGAGGTCTCTGACGCCTCGCTCCCCTACGACCTTATAGGTTATGGGACTCCTTTACCTTTACCTTTACTCTTGTTTTCTTATCCTTTGAAATAATCTTTTGGGTTGAAGGGTTTGCAATACAAATGTAAAAATAATGAGGCAAGACATTGCTGTACAGTTAGGAAGTGTGTGTGTGTGTGTGTGTGTGTTGTGTGTGTTTTGTGTGTGGTGTGTGTGTGTGTGTGTGTGTGGTTTGGGGTGTGTGTGTGAGTGTGTGTGTGTGTTTTGTTGTGTGTGTGGTGTGTGTGTGTGTGTTGTGTGTTGTGTGTGTGTGGTGTGTGTGTGTGTGTGTTGTGTGTGTGTGTGTGTGTGTGAGGTGTGTGTGTGTGTGTGTGTGTGTGTGTGTGGTGTTTTGGGTGTGTGTGGTGTGTGTGTGTGTGTGTTGTGTTTTGTGTGTTGTGTATTGTGTGTGTGGTTATGTGTGTTTTGTGTGTGTGTGTGTGTGTGTGTGTGTGTGTGTGCGTTGTGTGTGTGTGTGTGTGTGGTTTGGTTGGTGTTGTGTGTGTGTTGTGTGTGTGTTTGTGTGGTTTTGTTGTGGTTTTGGTGTTTTGTGTTGTGTGTTTGTGGGTGTTTGTGTGTTGTGTTGTGTGTTTGTTGTGTTGGGTGTGTGGTGGGGGGTTTGTGTGTGTGTGTGTGTGTTGTGTGTGTGTGTGTGTGGGTTTTGTGGTGTGTGTGGTTGTGGTGTGGTATGTGTATGTTGTGTGTTTTGTGTTTGTTATTGTGTGTGTGTGTGTGTATGTGTGTGTGTGTGTGTTGTGTTTTGTGGTGTGTGTGTGTGTGTGGTGTGGTTGTGTGTGTGTGTGTTGTGTGTGTGTGGGTTTTGTGTTGTGGTTGTGTGTGTGTGGTGGTGTATGTGTGTGTGTGTAGTGTGTTGTGTTGTGTGTGTGTGGTGTGTGTGTGTGTGGGGTGTGTGTGGGTTGTGTGTGTGGGGTTTTGTGTGTGTGTGTGTGTGTAGGGTTGTATGGTGGTGTGGGATGTGTGTGTGGTGGGTGTGTGTGTGTTGGTGTGTGTGGTGTGTGTGTGGTGTAGTGTGTGTGTGTGTGTGTATGTGTGTGGTGTGTTGTGTGTGTTGTGTGTGTGTGTGTGTTATGTGGGGTGGTTTGTGTTGTGTGTGTGGTGTGTGTTGTGGTGTGTGTGGGTGTGTGGTGTGGGTTGTGGTTGTGTGTTTGTGTGTGTTGTGTGTGTGTGTGTGTGTGGTTGTTTGTGTGGTTTGTTTTGTGGGTTTGGTGTGTGTGGTGGGTTTTGTGTGGTGTGTGTGTGTGTGTGTGTGTGTTGTGTTTGGGGTGTTTTTGGGTGGTTGTTTTGTGGTGTGTTGGTGTGTGGGGCCGGTGGGGAGAGGGGCAAAGAAAAGGTGGGGAAACCCCCGCCCCAGCGAAGGGGCCCCACCTTCCCTGGTCCCCAAAGTGGCCCTCCAGTGGAAAGGTCCCTCAGGGGAAGCCCTCCCCCTCTCCCCCTCCTCCTCCCCTTCTCCCCCCCTCCTCCTCCTTCCCCCCCCTTCCTCTCCCCTCTCCTCCTTCCTCCTCCTCCCCCTATTCTTTTCCCTTTTTCTTCTCTTCTTCTTTTCCCAATTTTTCTTCGCCCCTTCCCCCCTTTTTCGCTTCTTTCCCTTCTTCTTTTCCTTTTCCTTCTTCCCCATTCTTCGTTTTTTCCCA
>CM054159.1:17739784-17761830 GCA_028751875.1 Rapana venosa | reverse complement strand
CCCATTTTTGAAAAATTACCAAAAATCTTTTTTAAACATACCTAAGAAACTTTCCATCCCCACACTTGTTGCATCCAAACAATGTTAAAACCTGTTTCTCACAAAATTTCTCTTATTTTTGAAATCCAGCAATATTTATCACTTCTGTCTAGCTCTAACTGCATGTAGTAAGCTTGATATGGTATTCTACTTTGATCCATTTGCAATAGTTTGAACCAATACTTGATGGTGCTTGTACAGGAGTTGACATAAAGTGGATATCTGCCTAAATCGCCGTAAACCATCTATTGGGTGTTCTTACAGTTACTCCTAAAATCGTTTACATGCCATCAAATGAATTTCCTCAATATGATATAGTCTGTTTGTTCTCCATATTTACGATGAATACAACAATATTGGCTGAATCTTATTGTCGAAAATCTTGAAAAACGCACTGACGTTCATTTCTTTATACCTATAAAAGACTTTTTTCAACTGGACCACTGCCTTCTTTTCTTTAGTGACTAAATGTTCTGTACCCAACTTACAGCTCATCTTTGTTGTAAAACTAAAACCTGGATAACAATACTAATTCACAGCTTCTAACCGAATATCATTGTAATACCATTGTTCCTGTTTTGAAAGAAATCCCCCTTTCCTAAATACCATTACTTAAGTTTTATTGATATACACACTTAACTGAAGATCATTACATCAGTCTTTCAAAATGTTAAATTGATGTTGCAAACATCCCGGGGTTGCTGAAAATAGGGCAACATCATCTGCAAACAGCAGAATAAAAATATCCATAATATTATGTAATAGCTGGACTCCATGTTTGCCTTTTTCGTTCATATCATTTGCTAGCTGGTTAATGAATACTGAAAACAATGTAGGACTTAGAACACAACCTTGTCTGATTCCTAATGGACATTCAAAAAACTCTGATAATTGTCTATCTATTCGTATACATGAGTAATGATAACTAGTAATGAAACACAGAATTTTCCTTTTACCCCCTGGCTTTTGATACAGTTCAAAAGTTTCTTATGTCTAACCGAGTCAAAGGCTTTTTTGAAGTCCACAAAAGCAAAATACAGTTTTTTGCTTTTCTTGGACATGCACTTTTGGACAATTGAATAAAGATTTAAGATCTGATCTACTGTAGAATACCCTTTCCTAAATCCTGCTTGGTTTTCACAAATCATAGATTACTTTCTAGCCATGAGTATAATCTACTGTTTAAAATATAGAAGTATAGCCCAAACAGGCAAACTCCAAGAACTGATATACGAGCTGGACAGGTACACCTGGCATCTGGTAGGTCTCTGTGAGGTCAGATGGAAAGAGCACGGTGAACACATACTGACGAGGGTCATATGCTCTACTATAGCGGGGAGCAGGACAAGCATATCAATGGCGTAGGCATGCTTGTCAACAAGAACATCAAGAACTCGGTAATAGGATACTACCCAGTAAACAGCCGGCTTATGGCCATCCGCCTCAGGGCAGCCCCATTCAACATCACAGTGATTCAAGCCTACGCACCAACAACGGATCACGATGATGAAGTCGTAGAGGAATTCTACAACCAACTACAGGGCATCATCGATAAGATGAACAAGAAAGACATCTTGATCATCCAGGGAGACTGGAACACCAAGGTGGGCGGAGACGCACTGAAAGACTGGAGTAAATTCTGCGGTCCCTCCTGTAATGCAATCACCAATGAGCGAGGACTCCGACTACTGGAATTCCCAGCTACAACGACACGGTGCTCGCCAATACCCTTGGAGAACACAAGGCATCCCGACGCTGGACATGGCATGCACCCAATGGGATCCATCACAACCAGATTGACTACATCCTGGGCAGAACCGGTTTCGATCTGGCATCAACAGAGCCAAGACGAGGACATTCCCAGGTGCAGACATGGCAGCGATCATGACCTCGTGCTCCTGAACTTTAGAGTCCGATTGAAGAAAAACCAATAAGACAAAGAACACCAGACTCAAGTTCAAGCTGGACAAACTGAAGGACCCCACCATCGCCGAGTCCTTCCAAGCAACAATAGGAGGAAATTCGCACCACTGCTGGCACTTGAAGAAGATGCCGAAACGATGACCACCATTTTAACACAGTGATGACTGAGACAGCAAGCATACTTTTTGGCAAACATCGCCGAAAAACACAACCATGGTCACAGATGAAATCTTGAATATGTGTGACAAAAGACGAGATCTGAAGAGAGCAAGAACACTACAGGAGCAGTTGAGTACAGAGAAGTAAACAAGAAGATCAGGAGAGACATGAGAAGACCAAGGAGGAATGGATAGAGAAACAATGTACAGAAATCGAAGAGAGCCTGACAAAGAATAATAGCAGAAGAGCATACCAGATTGTGAAAGAGCTCACCAAACAGAAACAGGCAAGAGTCAGTAACATCCAGGACAAAGAAGGAATTGCCTAACAGAAAAGAAGGAAATCGTTGCAGATGGACGGAAATACTGTTCCGAAGTCTACAATCATCAGACGCTAGGCGACCCCAGCGTACTTGCAAGCCAAGCCTCATCGAATAAAGACAACTTCCCAATTCTACGCGAGGAAGTAGAAGTAGCAATTAGATCGCTGAAGAAAGGAAAATCAGCAGGAATCGACAACATCCCAGCAGAGCTGATCCAATACGGGGGAGAAGCAGTGACAGACATCCTTACAAGTATCTGCAACAAGATCTGGCAGACAGGAGAGTGGCCTACACCATGGACCCAATCACTCATCATCACTCTCCCCAAGAAAGGAAATCTCCAGCAGTGCCAAAACTACAGGACAATCAGCCTCATAAGTCATGCCAGTAAAGTCATGCTGAAAGTGATCCTGAACAGGCTGAAACCACAGGCAGAAGAGATCATCGCCGAAGAGCAGGCCGGTTTCCGCCCAAATAGAAGCACCACAGAACAGATATTCAACCTGAGGGTTCTGTGTGAGAAATACAGCCAGCATCAACAAGACATCTTCCACGTCTTCATTGATTTTAAGAAGGCCATCGATAAAGTATGGCATGACGCTCTGTGTGCCACCATGAACAAATTCAACATGGGCCAGAAGCTGATCCACACCATCAAGGAACTCTACTCAAAGGCCACCAGTGCAGTACTCGTACAGGGCACGGTAGGGAATGGTTCCATACCCCAGTTGGGTCCGACAGGGATGTCTGCTGTCGCCGACACTGTTTAACATTTTCCTCGAACGCATCATGACTGATGCCTTGGAAGACCACACAGGCACAGTCAGCATTGGAGGGCGAACAATCACCAACCTCAGGTTTGCCGATGACATTGACAGTCTGGCAGGAAATGAAGAGGAACTGGCCAACCTAGTGAAGCAACTGGACGAAATATCCTCACGATACGGCATGGAAATCAGCGCCGAGAAAAACCAAGCTCATGACAAACAGTGCCCACCAATCACCACCAAGATCACTCTCAGCGGAAAAGAACTGGAGACAGTTGACCATTTCAAGTACCTTGGGGCCATCATAAGTGAGGAGGGATCGAAGACCGAAATCCTAGCAAGAGCGGCACAAACAGCAGCAGCAATGGCAAGACTGAAGACCATATGGAGAGACAGAAACATCCCTCTTGGAACCAAGGTAAAGTTACTAAACGCGCTAGTCACCTCAATCATGCTTTACGCATGTGAGGCATGGACACTGAACGCAGACCTACAAAGGAGGATCCAAGCAGTAGAAATGAGATGCCTCAGAAGGCTCCTTGGCATCTCATACAAGGACCATGTCACCAACAATGAAGTCTGCAGAATGATCACTCAACAGGTGCGGGACTATGAAGACCTACTGACCACGGCGAAAAAGAGGAAACTCAGATGGTATGGGCACGTAACACGCTCAGGACTTGCAAAGACCATCCTGCAAGGAACAGTCCAGGGGAAGAGAAGACGGGGCAGACAGAGGAGAAAGTGGGCCGACGACATCCGTGATTGGACAGGGGAGGACTTCAGTGTCACCCAGGCACTCGCCCACGACCGCGCTAAGTGGAGCCAGCTGGTCCACCGTTCGTCCACCATGCAGCGCCCCTACGACCCTGGCGGGTTACGGGACCAGTGAACAGTGAACAGTGAACATAGCATTTAGATAAGATGCTCAGTAATGAGACACCTCTATAATTATCTACAAGCTCCTGATCCCCTTTCTTATATATTGGAATAATCATGGCTTTGGACCAAAGCAGTGGATATACACTTTATTCAAAATAGCATTAACAAGTTTGAATATATATTGTCTGACTTCACTGCTTCCATTTTGTAGCATTTCTGCAGTGATTCCATCAATTCCACATGCCTTGCCAGACTTCAGTTTATGTATTGCTGCATTTATTTCTTCTTCTGTGATCTCTCCGTTTAATTCATGGTCATTTTCTTTTAACATATGTACTTTTGTGTGCATGCAGTTGTTAGAACGCTTCATTGTTTTGGGAATACCCCTTAAAATAGTAACCCACTATGAATTTTAGATTTTTGTCTTTTTTCTTTATTAACACCCCCATATTTTCAACCCTTTTCCAAAACGGCTGACTTTGAACTATTTTTTCCAGAGTTTCTATTTTTGTCCTCTATATGTTTGGGGGGTTTGGTCTTTAATAATGCTATATTTTTTCCGGCTGTAACATAGATTTGTCTGTCTTTTCATCTTTGTTTCCAAAAAAAATTTAAAGGGGTTTTTCCGGGCCCCTTTTTAGCCTGGCGACACTCATCACGAACCGCTTGACAGTTTTTCTGACAGGATGACGTCTATGGCAACACCTATAGCCTCATTCAGACATTGTGTAAATTCCCCAGAGCATCTTTTTTTTCCGTTAAGTGGTTAATGCACTAACATTCTTTTCTGCATGGTGGGGGCTGTTAAGTTTTCAATAAATTTTCCTTTTTTCACTTTTCCCGAAAATTTTTTTCCCCAACCTGTTTTCTTCTTTGTTTGATTGTCAACATTTTTTTTGGGGCCTCCCGGGTTTTAAGTAAACCTCTAACAAAAGGTAGATATCTGACTCTATAGTTTTTTATTCTTCACACAATACAAAACATGCTACAAATTTAAAAAGACATGATAAAATGCCAACTATGCTGGGTCCTGAGGATGAAAAAATTTAAAACCCTCACAAAGTCTATTGAAACCTACCATTTAAAAAATTTAAACAAATTAAAAAATATTACGATTTTAAAACAGCTGATTTCCAAAACATTTTTTTGTTTGCTTGTTTAATTTCAGATTAAACGTTTGCAGCATCTATTGTATTTTAACTCCCCAAACAATTTTAGTCAGAAAAAGAAATTTCTTCAATTCTGTTCTTCATTCAAAACCCCAGCTAGTAAACATAAAAATTTTTCATTCGATTCCCGCAATCCAATATGCACGCCTACATTTTCCTCCATAACCATTTTTTATGATTTCCCAAAAAAAAATTATATGGGGGTGAAAAGTACAGTTTGGGAGTACATCATTATTTTTTTAACAGATCCTTTGGATGTTAAGCAAACCAATTATTAATTTTCATCAACCTTTTTAACGTAGCGGATACTTTTTCTTTACCAACACTATCACCCTCCAGAATATCACCCGATGCGCAGTTTTTTTTTGGGCCCTTTTTGGAAATACAAAAAATCACGGAATAGTGGTGTTCAAATCAAAACTTCAAATGTTTCTGTTAACCTATAAAATCGAGGCAAAATGAAAAATTCAAAACATTATTTTCTAACTTTTGTAAAAGCTGCCTTTCCCTCCATTTTCAGCCCCTTTTTAAATTTCCCCCAATTCTCCCTCCCCTTTTTTAAAGCAAAAAAAAAAATTTTTGAAAGGTCATAAAATCATTTTTACCCCTTCGTTTTTTTTTTAAAAATTCCCTTTTTTTTCCAAATTTTTTTTTTTTATTTCCCTTTTTTAAAAACCCCCAAACTTTTATTTTTTAATTTTAGTAAATACCTTGCCAAATTTTTTCCCCTAAAAACCCCATATCCCCTTAAAAAAATCTTACCCCAAAAATCTGGAACAAAACCTTTTTAAAATTTTTGAATACCCAAACCCTTGGTTTTAAAAAAAAAATTTCCCCAAGCCCCTTTGGGTTTATCCCATCCGTCAAAAAAACCAAACTCCCCCAAAAAAAAAATCCTTGACCCTCAAAAATCCCCTTCCTCCCCAAATTGAGTTTAATATTGATTTTTTTTCCCCCCCCCCTTAAAAAACATTTTTTATAAAAACCCTTTTAGGGTTTAGCAACCTTATAATTCCAACATCAAAACAGAAATTCCCTAAATTAATTTAGCCCCCGGGGGCCCCTTTTTCTTTAAAAAAACCCCATTAAAAAAAATTTTTTAAAAATAAAACCATTTTTTCGTACCCTAAAATCAAGCAGAATCCAAAAATTTTTTCCCTTTAAAATACCCCCCTTTTTTTTTTTAAAAAATTTGATGAAAAGAAACAAATTAACAAATCAGATCGCCCTTTGTTAACCCAAAAAAAATTTTCTTTTTTAAAAGTAAAAAAAATTTGCCCCAAGTTTTTTTTAGAGCGGAAGATCGGGGGTCTTTTACCCCCCTCTCTAAAAAAAATTCCCCAACCCCCCCAAAATTCAAACCGATTGGCTTAAAGACCTCCCCTGACTCCCCCTTTTTTTTCCTTCTTTTCCCCGACTTGAACTGGGGCTGGTCTGCCGCCATCAATCCAATCCCTTTCCTCCCTCTGCCTCCCCTTCCTAGAAAGTCGGTTTACCCCCTTCCTGCTTTACGGGCTCCTTCCAGGGGTTTTAATTAAGATCCCCCTTTTTTCGTCTAAAAAAAAACCCCCCCCCTTGTTTTTTAAAAATGTCCATTTCCCCTTTTTCCTTCCCCTTTAAGTTTTTTTTTGTTAAAACCAACCCACTGCCCCCCTTTTTTATTTCGGTCCTTTAATAATTTCCCTCCTTCGAAAAGCCTTCTTTTCCTTAAATAAAACTAAAAATTTTTTTCCCAAATTTTTTTTCCCTCCCCTCCTCACTCGTTTTTCCCTTTTCAACGGGAAATTTACCCTAAAGGTGCTTACTGTTTGTTGGGGTTGTTTTGTTGGTTGCGCAGGTGTTTGTCTTCAATTTGTCTAGTAATTTGCTTGTCCTTTGTAGAGTTTAAAACAACCGTTTTTTGCCTCGAAGGAAAGCCATTTTTCCTATTATTATTACTAAAATTTTTTTTCATTTTTATATTCTTTCCCTATTTTTAAACAGAGCCCCCTGAATTGGTGGATCTTGTGTACTTGTATTGCTCCTTGAGAAGTAATTCCTCGTTTCTGTTCAAACCCTTGCCCGAGTAATTGCCACTGACGCGACACTTGTGAGGAACTTCAACTCCATCCTTTGGTTAAGTGGATGACCTGGAAATATGTCTTGTGGCCCCTTGTTAGTGCTTCCAGTTGCTGTTTTTGAAACCAGCCTCTGTCACATCCTCTCTCCTGGTGTGTTGTAGTTGCGGCCAGTCTCCTGTTTCCTGAGTGGACCTTGCTGTATTTCGTTTCTCTTCAGGAAGCCTTGGTCTTGACTCCTGTCTGTCCCTGACCTGCAATCTGCCATTGTAGAAGTAGGCGACTTTGCCCTGACTGCGGTAGAAGTCAATCAGCTCCTTTTGCCGTGAGGTAAGGTCAGATGCTACACTAATGCCACTTTGTCTGAGGTCATCTCTGAGATAGGAATCACCCAGCACAGCCATTTTGTCAGACCATCGGCTGAACTGCACCAGGATTGGTCGAGGGTCTCTTCCTTGTTGCCGAGGTTTCCCCAGTCGGAATGCTTTGATTATGTCGTCTTGATGGCAGTAAGTTTCTGGATTGAAGGAATTCAGAAGGTCTACAATGGCTTGTGCTGTAGAAGCCCTGTCCTCGTATCGATGTTCTTCTATGTTGAAGAACACTACATTGCACGCTTTTGCATCCTGTTCAACCACTTCCAAGTTTCTTTCAAGCTTGTCCAGTCTGTCCATTATCGTGCGCCTGTTTTCCATGAGGTCTTCAACATTCTCTCTGTTTTCTTCAACCACTTCTTTTAATTCACTCATGTCCCTTGCAAGGTGGGAAATGCTATTGTCTAACCTCTGAATTTTTCTTCAATAGTTGATTAATGTTGGCAGCATGCTGTTGCAGCTCTTGCTGTATGTGAGCAAATCGCCAGTCCGAGAATTGCAACATATTTAAGTGAACGTGAGGAAAACTTTCTTGTGACATCTTTAAGGTGTCTGTGCCTTACCAATAAACAATGCTAATGTCAGTCACAATATTGCACGTGAAAATCAGCTCTAAGACACAACCTAGATAACAAAGTTGGTGGCAGAATTCGGTAGACATTTGACATCTACACAGTGCATGACTGGGTGGGTGTAAGGTGCACTACTGTCAAAGTACACGCACATGCATCTCACACAATTGTGGTCCAGTCAGCCAAGGGCAATGAATCCTGTTACAGAATATTACACAAATTGTTTATATAGCTTATGACCATATTGAACATTTTAAATAACTGACCAATTACTGATTTCATCGTTGTCCAGTCACTTCAAACGAGGGAGTCACCAACTGCCCACATGTGTGCAAAAAACAACAACCAGATATGTCCTGTACACTTGCAAACTTCACAAAAAGCTGAGAGGCAGTAACACACGTCCTGCCTGTAACCAGCACCCACAGCCCTTTTCGACAGAGAGAGACAGAGAGAGAGAGACAGAGACAGAGAGAGAGACAGAGAGAGAGAGACAGAGAGAGAGACAGAGACAGAGAGAGAGGGACAGAGAGAGAGACAAAGACAGAGAGAGAAGAGACAGAGAAAGAGAGAAAGAAAAAGAGAGAAAGAAAAAGAGAGAGAAACAAAGACAGATAGAGAAAAAGAGAAAGAGAGAGAGATAGAGAGAGAGAGAGACAAAGAAAGAGAGAGAGAAAGAGAGAGAGACAGAGAAAGAGACAAAAAAAGAGAGATAATAGAGAGAGAGACACAGAGATAAAGAAAAGAGAGACAGACAGAGAGACAGACAGAGAGAAAGAGAGAGAGACACGAGAGAGACAGAGAGAGACAGAGAGAGACACACACAGAGAGAGAAATTGAAATTGAAAATGAAGTTTATTCAGTATAGGTCATAGCCCCTTCGAGAGACAGAAAGAGAGAGAGAGTGAGAGAAAGAGAGAGGAGTGAGAGAAAGAGAGAGAGTGAGAGAAAGAGAAAGAGAGTGAGAGAGAGAGAGAGTGAGAGAGAAGAGAGAGAGAGAAAGAGAGAGAGAGTGAGAGAGAAAGAGAGAGATGAGAAAGAGAGAGAGTAGAGAGAAAGAGAGAGAGAAAGAGAGTAGAGAAAGGAGTGGAGGGGGGGGGGGGGGGTTGCTAACAGATGACTGGAGGCCCTTGGGGAGTTCAGTAAAATAAATAGTTCTCTCATCTGGTCGGGGTCGCGATAGCTCAGTGGTCGGAGCACTCACTTTCCCCCAACCGAAGTTAAGCAGCGTTGAGCGTGGTTACCATTAGATGGGTGACCCTTTGCGCGCCTTGGCTTCATCACAGTCCCCCAGTTCACCCAGCTGTAAATGGGTACCTGCCTCTTTAGGGTCAGGGAAGGTAAAGCAGCGAGGGAGAGGAGATGGGCGCCGCCCTCAATATGCTGGCTCCTAGAGAAGTGAGCTTCTGACGCCTCACTCCCCTATGACCTTATAGGTTTATGGGCACATTACCTTTTATCCTTTTAATGTTTGGCATGAAGACTAGTGAAACCATCAGCATACAACACCACAAGCAGTGCAGTCCTTCTGAACAATCAGGTCGGAGACTACTTCAAAACCACAGTTGGGGTCCGACAAGGATGTCTGTTATCTCCAGTCCTGTTTAATCTGTTCTGGAAAACATTATGAGAGAGACCCTCCATGACTTCCACTCTACCATCTCCATTGGCGCAGATCCCTCAACAACTTGCGGTTTGCCGATGACATTGACCTCATGGGCGGAAGTAACACAGAGCTGCAAATCTTACGACCAGACTTGAGAACAGAGCTGAGCATATGGGATGGAGGTGAGCTCGGAGAAAAGTAAAGTATTGTGAACAGCACGAGCAACGCCACTGCTAAAATTTACATGAACGGCCAACAACTGGAGGAGGTAGACGCTTTTAAATACCTTGGCGCTACACTCACAAAGGACGGGCGATCGACGACAGAAATCAAAGTCAGAATAGCCATGGCAATATCTTCCATGACAAAACTCACCACCATATGGAAAAGTAAAGAGATCAGTTTCCCAATCAAACTAAAAGCTCTACAAAGCCCTAATTCAGACTATCCTGCTGAAACGGAAGTGAAACCTGGACATTGACTGCTGAAACAGCAAAGCGAATCCAGTCATTTGAAACAAAATGCCATAGAAAACTACTGGGCATATCCTGGAGAGAACGAAAGACCAAAGAATTTGTCAAGAGTCAAATAACACGGCTGGCAGGTCCACAGGAACCCCTTCTCACCGTTGTCAAGAAGAAAAAGCTGACATGGTTCGGCCACGTCACCCGCCACAACACTCTGCCCAAAACAGTACTGCAGGGAACACTCGAAGGTGGCAGAAAGAGGGGAAGACAGAACAAGTCATGGATGGACAACATCAGAGAATGGACCAGGATGAATGACTCGGCACTACTGCGCAGAGCCGAGGACCGAGATGGATGGAGGAGGCTTACCATGTCATCGTCTTTCGTGTCTCCCCCATGACCGCCAAGGTCACGGGTCTGATGATGATGATGATTGATGATGATGATGATGATGATGATGATGATGATGATGATGATCAAAGATTACGCGTTCTCGTCAAACAGTGAACAAGTTCTCCATCAAATGCACATTAATTTTGATGAAACACTTCATTATCTTCTGTTTGCAAAGAAATAATGCTTCCTGTATAATTATGTTACACACATAGCTAGATGTACTTATCAAGCAATTCACAGAGTCCTGATTTATCATTAGACAAACTGTACACAAGCAGATCAGCACACATGAAAGCGTCTTCATTGAGCAGGGTGAGCTGCCTTTGTGTTTCAAACCCCAGTTGGACATGGCGATTCTGTCCTGGCTGGCTGGCGGGCGTTGTGCAGGAGTGCAGGACCCTCCTCCCTCCCTAACTGCAGGACCCTCCTCCCTCACCCTCCTCCCTCACCCTCCTCCCTCACTGCAGGACCCTCCTCCCTCACCCTCCTCCCTCACTGCAGGGACCCTCCTCCCTCACCCTCCTCCCCTCACTCCTCCCCCTCCCTCACCCTCCTCCCTCACCCCCTCCCTCCCCTCCTCCCTCACTGCAGGACCCTCCTCCCTCACCCTCCTCCCTCACTGCAGTACCCTCCTCCCCCCCAAATCCCACCCTCCTCCCCCACTGCAGTACCCTCCTCCTCCCTCACTGCAGGACCCTCCTCCCTCACCCTCCTCCCTCACTGCAGGACCCCCCTCCCCCACTCCGACCCTCCTCCCTCACTGCAGTACCCTCCTCCTCCCTCACTGCAGTACCCTCCTCCCTCACCCTCCTCCCTCACCCTCCTCCCTCACTGCAGGGCCGCCTAGCCCAGGGGACCAGAGGTGGCTTGTGGCCTAGGTAATTCACGATTAGTCACGGGGCAAAGTCAGCCACCCCACAGTCGCTGAGCACAGGCAGCAACAACAAACAGCAACATTCCCATTCCAACTACTGCCAGACAGGCAGCAACAACAAACAGCAACATTCCCATTCCAACTACTGCCAGCGATAGCCATACACGTGTTGGAAAGCCTATCTCTGCACACAAATTCCACACCACTTGATCTAGACAACCTGGATGGAAGAAAGATGAATCTTTCTGGCCCAGTTATTGCTGCAACACTGACATAATCAGAAACTTTCATCCTATCTTTTATAGGTGTTATCTATATTATATTTTGTGCATAGAGAAAAAGTTTTCCTCTCGTGTTTAAAAGGGCAAAAATCATACCAGTCCACATAACTATCAGATGTGGCAGGATTGGCAGGTGTGTCCAGATTTTGTAACACCACGCTGGGACACGACTTTGATCGCATGGGAGGTAATCTAATTATCACCCCGTCACAATTACATAATGCATTGATGGCTTTCCATACTTGTAATTAACAACTTTTGAAAGTAATCACGTTTTGATTTGCGTTTTAGAGAAGTTACTTTGTTTCTTTGTGCTCTGAACTGCTCTTTTGAACCGTGTTTCAGTCTCTTGGGTGTATTTCAGATTCTGTCTTTTGTTATCCATGAAGGTTTCATTATTTTCTTTACCTCTCTTCTTGCTTGTCGTACACTGAAATAAATTGCTAATCCAAAATTCAGCAGCTTTGTCGGGGTCTCTGATTTGATATATGTCATTTAATGGAGAGTTTATTAAGTGAAATCGTGCTCCTTGAAGCTTTTAAAGTTTCTTTAAAAGATAGTTTTATGCCCTATTTTAAGAATTTTTATACGACTTTTAAACCAAGTAAACACACAGGATCATAATCACTGCATGCACATGAGGGAACGCATAAATCTGTTTTGTTTTGTTTCGCAGTAGAAGTGTAGATATGATCTTGGGAACGGGAGTGGTCGGAGCACTCGCTTTCCCCCCAGCCAAGTTAAGCAGCGTCGAGCGTGACTACATTTTGGATGGGTGACCGTTTGTGCGCCTTGGCTTCAGTACAGTCCCCCTGTTCACCCAGCTGTAAATGGGTACCTGCCTCTTTAGGGTCAGGGAAGGTAAAGCAGCGAGGGAGAGGAACTGGGCGCCGCACTGAATATGCTGACCCCTTGAGAAGTTGATGTCTCTGACGCCTCGCTCCCCTACGACCTGATAGGTTATGGGACACATAACTTTACCTTAGATATGATTTATTAACGTTCTAGAATTATTTGTTTACCAAAGTTGTGTGTGTGTGTGTGTCTGTCTGTATATATATATGTGTGTGTGTGTGTGTGTGTGTGTGTGTGTGTGTGTCTGTGTGTGTGAGTATGTATGTGTGTGTCTGTATGTCTGTATTTGTCTGTCTGTTTGTCTTATCTATTGTCTGTCTGTCTGTCCATCTGTCTGTCTGCTTCTCTGTCTGTCTGCCTGCCTGCCTGTGTTTGTTGTCTATCTCTCTGTCTCTCTGTTTCTCTCTCGTCTCTCTGTTTCTCTCTCTCTCTCTCTTCTCTGTCTCTCTCTGTCTCTCTTTCTATGTATCTCTCTCTCTCTCTCTCTTCTCTCTCTCTCTCCACACCACACACACAGACACAATTTAAATGCACGTATTTCTGCACAACCTACAAGCAATATTTTGCGAGATTATCTTGAAAGGAAAACGGGGAGAGTGTTTAAGAGGAAAAGGGGATGGAGGGAGGGAAAGGGAAAGGATTACATGCACGTGCTTTGTCAAAAGTCCAGCTTTGATTCCCAGATGGCACAGTGAATAAGCAATGCATCTGCTTTCTGACAGCAAGCCTTCCATTGTGTGCAGGTGTGACCATGGCTGTGCAAGTGTCTGCTTTTTTCTAGCCAATGATGTGGTTTTGATATCTGAAAGTGTTGTTCGATTCTATCACTCACTGAAAACCTGATGTAAAAAGAAGAGAACAGTCAACAATCTGCCTAAGGGGACAGAAGGAAGAACTGGAAAAAACGAAAACAGAAGTAAGGGAAACAACCTACTTCCTGGTTAGATGGTGTGTGCATTTGGAAGTGCCTGTGCTATTTTACAGAATATTCCAGAAAGTTTGGGGAAAATTGCCGTACCTTGTTTGCCTGATGCGAGCTTTGAGTTGTGATAGGAATACATGTGTTTTTATCATTGTCATTATCATCATGGCAGGCGTCAGTGGTGCAGTCCTTTTCTTTTTCTGTTGTGTTGGTTTGTTGTTGTTTTGTTGTTGTGTTTTCTTCTTTCTTCTTCTTCTTCTTCTTCTTTTCTTCTTCTTCTTCTCTTCTCTCTTCTTCTTCTTCTTCTTCTTCTTCTTTTCTTCTTCTTCTTCTTCTTCTCATTCCTCTCATTCTATAAGATCAGTACCCTCTGTTACAAATGTCTCCACAAAACAGCACCCGCCTACCTCTGTGAATGTCTTCACCTGTACACTCCTTCTCGTTCTCTCCGCTCTGCTGCAGATACCTTGTCCTTACGAATATCTAGATTCAACCAATCCACCATCGGCCTTCACTCTTTCTCTATTTTTGGTCCATCGATCTGGAATGACCTCCCCCCCCCCCCCTCTCTCTCTCTCCGCCAAAAGCCTTTTTATGACACTTTTAAATCCAGTCTCAGAACATATTTATTTCAAACCTAAGATTTTCCTCTCCTGCTTCATCTCAGTTTTTCCCTCCCTCAACAGCCAAGATTCTATCACCCTGCCAGGTGTGTGTATGTGTTGTGGGGTGTGTGTGTTGTGTGTGTGTGTGGTGTGATGTGTCGTGTGTGTGTTTGTGTGTGTGTGTGTGTGTGTGTGTGCGCGCGCGCCTGCGTGCGCGCATGCATATTTGGACTTGGAACTATTAATTGTTACTGGTTATATGACTGTGTAAAAATGAGTTGAGTGCAAGCGCTTTGATTTGTCTCTGCAAGATATAACGCTATATAAATTCCATTTTTTATGATGATAATGATGACGATGATGATGATAATGATGACGATGATGACGATGATGATGATGATGATGATGATGATGATGATGATGATGATGATGATGATGATGATGATGATGATGAATTTATTCTTTTATTTCGAGGATAATGGAATAAGCACTCATGTCTTTTTCATTCAATACCCGTGTGTATGCAGTTATGTAAATTTTGTAATATGTTCCCGCCGATGCACAGTGGCCTACTCTTTCGAAAAGCGGAACAGGTTTTTACGTGTGCGCAAGATGTTCTGCATGCGTTTGCCACGGGACATCGGGTTATAGTCTCATCTGAAGGGGGTGTGTGCGCGCGTGTGTGTGTGTAAATATAATAATAATAATATAATAATAATAAAATAATAATAAATGGAACTTATAAAGCGCTATATCTTGCAAAGACAAATCAAACCGCATGCATTCAACCTAATCTTACACAGTCATGCAATCAATGATAAATAATCAATAGTTTAAACAAACAGATATTACAAAAAATGGTGCCCTGCAGACAAAATCTATGAAATAAAATGTCAACAGTCAAATATTTTTCAAAAGCACACACACACTCACACAGGTCGTACACTTTAGCAGGGTGATAGGACATGGGCTAGTGAAGGTAGGATAGTTCTGATATGAAACAGGAGGGGGTGGAAATCTTAGGTTTGAAATAAATATGTCTTGAGGCTGGATTTAAAAGAGTCATAACTAGGTTTCTTGCGAAGAGGGAGAGGGTGCTCATTCCATGTCGATGGACCCGAAATAGAGAAAGAACGGCGGCCAACAGTGGATTGGTTGAATCTAGGTATTCGTAGGCACAAGGTATCTGCAGCAGAGCGGAGGGAACGTGAAGGAGTGTATAGGTTGACATTCACAGAGGTAGGAGGGTGCAGTTTTGTGGAGACATTTGTAACAGAGGGTACTGATATCATAAGTTACTCTCTGTGGCACAGGCAGCCAGTGGAGAGATCGCAAGAGATGGGTAATGTGCTCAGATTTTTCTTTCTGAGAACTAGTCGAGCTGCGGAGTTTTGTATACGTTGAAGGGAGTGGATAGATGATGCTGGCAGACCAGACAAAAGAGAATTGCAATAGTCCAGACGTGCAAGAATGAGAGAAGTGACAAGTTTGGCTGTTGCATCGGTGGACAGGTACTTTCGAATTGCACTAATACGCCGTAATTGACAGTAGCACGACTGACAGATCTTGGTGATGAATTTTTACATGGAGAGTGTGTTGTCGATAACAACACCTAGATACCTCACAGCAGTGGATAGAGGGACTGATGCATTGCCGAGTTCTATTAAAGCTGTTGTGATGGAAGAGAGTTTGTGTTTAGTCACTACGAGCATGGCTTAGGTTTTATCTGCCTTTACCTGTAATTTGTTCTGTGTCATCCAGTTTTGAATGTCTTCAAAGCAGTGGGCCATATTTGCCAGGAGAGAAGGCAGATTTTCAGGAGTAACACTGCTTTGAATCTGAGAGTCATCTGCGTAAAAGTGATAGTTGATTTGATGACGGTTTATTATATGTGACAGTGGGGCAGTGTAAAGAGTGAAAAACACAGGGCCTAGAACTGATCCCTGTGGTATTCCGCATTCCAGTTTGGCAGGTGTTGATTGAATCTTGTTTACTGTAACTGTCTGGAATCGGTCAGTAAGGTATGACTTAAGCCAGGTGAGGGCTGTGCCAGTTACACTGAACATTTTTTGAAGACGGGAGAGAAGAATTGAGTGGTCTATAGTATCGAAGGCTGCTGATAAGTCGAGTAATAATAATAATAATACATGGAACTTATATAGCGCTATATCTTGCAAAGACAAATCAAAGCGCATGCATTCAACCTAATCTTACACAGTCATGCAATCAATGATAAATGATCAATAGTTTAAACAAACAGATATTTACAAACATAGTGCGCTGCAGACAAAATCTATGAAATAAAATTTCAATAGTCAAATGTTTTACAAAAGCACACACACACACTCACTTAGGTCCTATACTTTAGCAGGGTGATAGGACATGGGATAGTGAGGTTGGGATAGCTCTGATATGAAACAGGAGGGGGGGTGGAATCTTAGGTTTGAAAAATATGAGGCTGGATTTAAAAGTGTCATAACTAGGTTTCTGGCGAAGAGAGAGAGGGAGCTCATTCAGGTCGATGGACCGAAATAGAGAAGAGCGGCGGCCAACAGTGGATTGGTTGAATCTAGGTATTCGTAGGCACAAGGTATTGCAGTAGAGCGGAGGGACGTGAAGGAGTGTACAGGTTAAGACATTCACAGAGGTAGGAGGGTGCAGTTTTGTGGAGACATTTGTAACAGAGGGTACTGATCTTATAATTTACTCTCTGTGGCACAGGCAGCCAGTGGAGAGATCGCAAGAGAGGGTAATGTGCTCAGATTTTTTCTTTCTGAGAACTAGTCGAGCTGCGGAGTTTTGTATACGTTGAAGGGAGTGGGTAGATGTTTCTGGCAGACCAGACAAAAATAGAAATTTCAAAAAGTCCAGACGTTTAAAGAATGAGAGAAGTGACAAGTTTGGCTGTTGCATCAGTGGACAGGTACTTTCGAATTGCACTAATACGCCGTAATTGATAGTAGCACGACTGACAGGTCTGAGTGATGAATTTTTTCATAGAGAGTGTGTTGTCAATAACAACACCTAGATACTTCACGGAAGTGGATAGAGGGACTGATGTATTGCCAAGTTCTATTGAAGCTGTTGTAATGGAAGAGAGTTTGTGTTTGGTCCCTACCAGCATGGCTTCAGTTTTATCTGCATTTAGCTGTAATTGGACAGGACAGGATTTGGTGAGACATTGACTGAAGAAGGCAACAAGATCTGGTACAGTGGCCAAGAGAAACATCACCAACATGGAGTGGCATTTATTGTCAGAAAGGAAGTAGTGGGGTGCATTATCAGCTGTACACCGGCTTCCAGCAGGATTATCAGCATCCGGGTGTCGGCCAAGCCCAAGAACATCACCATCATACAAATCTATGCACCATCATCTGACCATACAGATGAAGAAGTAGAAGATATTTATGAAGATCTTGAAGTGACCATTAAGAAAATACCCAAGAAGGACATCATCATCATCCAAGGGATTTTAACGCCAAAGTAGGTCCTGACTCTTACAACCAATGGGCCGGAACAGTTGGTCATTTTTGGAACTGGGGAGACAACGACAGGGGACTACGTCTGCTGGAGTTTGCCTGCACCCACAGACTTACCATTGCCAATACCCTCTATCCCCACAAGCAGTCAAGGAGGACAACCTGGCATGCGCCAAACGGCAAGATCCATAACCAAATAGATTTTATAATAACACCACGGCGCTTCAAATCCAGCATCAACAGAGCCAGAACAAGAACCTACCCTGGAGCTGACATAGGCAGTGACCACGACCTTGTGCTGCTGGTATTCAAAATGAAGCTGAAGAAAAACAACAGCCTGCAAACCCACGTATCAAATTTGACGTGGACAAACTAAAAGATCCAGATGTCGAGGAGATCTTCCAAGCTAAGCTTGGCGGACGTTTTGCGGCATTAACCCTCCTGGACAATGACATCAATGACCTCACCAACAACTTCAATGAGGCAGTCCGAGAAACAGCAGAGGAGGTACTCGGTCGTCAGAGGAATAAACACCAGCCATGGACTACCAATGACATCTTGGACCTCTGCGATACAAGAAGAGCACTGGAAACCAACAGGTCTTCCAAACCTAAAGAATACCGGGAGGCCAACAATCTCGTGAAGAAGTCAATGTTAAAGGCCAGAGAGAAGTGGATCAGTGATCAATGTGATGAGATCGAAAAAAAACATGAAAGTGGGCAACAGTAAAAAGGCATACGACACCCTGAAGAAACCACAAAACCACTTCAAACCAAACCATCAGTCATTGAAGACAGCTCCGGAAACCTCCTCACAGAAAGCTCAGCTGCATTGAACAGGTGGTCTGAATATTGTCAAGAACTGTACAACTTACCCAATACAACTGACAAGAGCATAATAGAAGAGAAAGCAGCAACATCAAGAGCACCCTCGCCATTACCTATACTGAGGGAAGAAGTGGACGAAGCCATCCGCAGCTTACAGTAGGAAAGTCCCCAGGAGCAGACATATACCAACAGAGCTGCTCAAGCATGGTGGCGAAACAGTCATCACATATGTTACAGCTATCTGTCAGAAGATTTGGGAGACAAAACAGTGGCCAACAGACTGGACACAATCACTCATCATACCCCTGCCCAAGAAGGGGAATTTACGCCAATGCCAAAACTATAGAACATCAGCCTCATCAGCCACGCCAGCAAGATCATGCTCAAAGTTATTTTAAATCGACTCAAGAAGGAGGCAGAAGAACACCTTGCAGAGGAACAAGCTGGGTTCAGGGCAGGCAGGAGCACAATCGAACAGATTAATTAACTGCCACATCATGATGGAAAAACATCTTCAACATCAGAGAGACCTGTTCCACAACTTCATCGACTTCAAGAAGGCTTTTGACAGAGTATGGCACGAAGGCCTGTGGCAGGTCCTCAGAATGTTTGGCATTGAAGAAGGACTAGTGCAAACCATTCAAGCACTATACAACACTGCAAGCAGTGCAGTCCTTCTGAACAATCAGGTCGGAGACTACTTCAAAAACCACAGTTGGGGTCCGACAAGGATGCCTGTTATCTCCAGTCCTGTTCAATCTGTTCTTGGAAAACATCATGAGAGAGACCCTCCATGACTTCCACCCTACCATCTCCATTGGCGGCAGACCCCTCAACAACTTACGGTTTGCCGATGACATTGACCTCATGGGCGGAAGTAACACAGAGCTGCAAGATCTTACGAACAGACTTGAGAACAGAGCTGGAGCATATGGGATGGAGGTGAGCACGGAGAAAAGTAAAGTACTTGTGAACAGCACGAGCAATGCCACCGCTAAAATTTACATGAACGGCCAACAACTGGAGGAGGTAGACGCTTTTAAATACCTCGGCGCTACACTCACAAAGGACGGGCGATCGACGACAGAAATCAAAGTCAGAATAGCCATGGCAACATCTTCCATGACAAAACTCACCACCATATGGAAAAGTAAAGAGATCAGTTTCCCAATCAAACTAAAGCTCTACAAAGCCCTAATTCAGTTGATCCTGCTGTACGGAAGTGAAACCTGGACATTGACTGCTGAAACAGCAAAGCGAATCCAGTCATTCGAAACAAAATGCCATAGAAAACTACTGGGCATATCCTGGAGAGAACGAAAGACCAACGTATTTGTCAAGAGTCAAATAACACGGCTGGCAGGTCCACAGGAACCCCTTCTCACCATCGTCAAGAAGAAAAAGCTGACATGGTTCGGCCACGTCACCGCCACAACACTCTGCCCAAAACAGTACTGCAGGGAACACTCGAAGGTGGCAGAAGGAGGGGAAGACAGAACAAGTCATGGATGGACAACATCAGAGAATGGACCAGGATGAATGACTCGGCACTACTGCGCAGAGCCGAGGACCGAGATGGATGGAGGAGGCTTACCACGGCATCGTCTTTCATGTCTCCCCCACGACCGCCAAGGTCACGGGTCTGATGATGATGAGCTGTAATTTGTTCTGTGTCATCCAGTTTTGAATATCTTCAAAGCAGCGGGCCATATTTGTCAGGAGAGAAGGCAGATTTTCAGGAGTAACACTGCTTTGAATCTGAGTCATCTGCGTAAAAATGATGGTTGATTTGATGACGGTTTATTATATGTGACAGTGGGGCAGTGTAAAGAGTGAAAATAACAGGGCCTAGAACTGATCCCTGTGGGACTCCGCATTCCAGTTTGGCAGGTATTGATTGAGTAGAGTGAGAAGGGAGATTTTTCCTGAGTCAGAAGCGAGTAGAAGCGTGTTTAAAGTGTGTACGAGGGTGGTTTCAGTGCTGTGGTTGACGCGATAGGCAGACTGAAACTCAGGAAAAAGATTGTTGGAGAGAAGGTGGTTGTTGAGCTATTTGAGAACTACTTTTTCAAGGACTTTAGAAATAAAAGGTAGATTGGAAACAGGTCTATAATTCTTCAGAATGTTAGGGTCAAGGTTATGCTTTTTGAGTAGAGGTGTGACTATAGCAGTTTTGAGAGCTGATGGAACATTTCCTGAAACAAGAGATGAGTTTACTATTTTCGTGATAGCGGGTATAAGTTGTGGTAGGCACTGTGTGAAAAGAGAAGCAGGTATAGGATCAAGATCACATGATTTTATAGTCATTTCTTTCAAAATTGTCATGATTTCTTTCTCACTTGTCGGATGAAAGAAAAGGAGAGGAGTGCCAGAGAATTGGGGATCAGGAAGTGCAGGCTGGAAAGGAGTCTGATCCAGTTTGGAGCGAATGTTATGGACTTTTTCAGAAAAGAATGCAGAAAATATATAAGGAAGTTCAGAGTGTTTGTGGATGGAAGGCAGAGGGCTTGGCTTCACAGATCCAAGAAGAGTAGATGTGAGGGAAAAGAGAGATTTCATAGATGTGGCATCAAGAACTTGAGAAGAGTAATACTTTGTTTTTTCTGAAAGAATTAAAGATGTGACTTTGTTTACTTGTTTTCGAAAGAGCTGCTTATTAATTTCCGTATTTGATTTTCACCACTGCCGCTCTAGTTGCATGCGTTTGCGCTTTGCGACCAGAATGTCATGGGTGTACCATGGCGCACATGGCCTATCAGGCAGAGACGATCAGTTGGAGGTGCATGCTCATCAAGCAGTTGGCTGAGAACATCATTGTAGTGTTTAGAGGGGTTATTGTTGTCAGAGGTTTGTGATAGGTTCAGCAGCTTGTGCAGAGAAAGTTTGAATATCTATGGCCTTGAGGTTGCGACGGGTGACATACTTTTTCTTTCTGATAGGCTTTGCAATGTTTAGAGAGAAAAGAACAGCGGAATGATCAGAAAGTAGTTCATCAGTGATAGATACAGATGTGATCAGATCTTGGGAAACATCGGTAATTAGCCAGTCTAAAAGATGTCCTGATCTGTGTGTTGCTTCATTTACCAGCTGAGAAAGAGAGTGGTTTGACAAAGAAAAAGACGTTTGACATCAGAAGAAGACTAGTTATCAAAATGGAAGTTAAAGTCACCGAGAATGATGAACTTTCTGGGAGAGAGGCTGTAGTGATCCAGGGGTGACTGAAACTCTGATGGAAAATGGAAGATGTCAGATTATTCTTACGGCTTGGAGGTGGACGGTAAAAGACAGCAAAAAGTAATAGAGTGGCCAGGTGTGTTGAAGTTGAGTTCAAAGACTTCGAAAGATTCAGGTGAGAAAGGAAGGGAGTGACAGAAAGAAAGAGCAGGTTCGAGTGTATCTTTATAAAAACGATGGCAATGCCACCTCCACGGCAGGATCGGGGAAGAGAAAGAGTTTATAACCAGGTAGTG
>CM054159.1:17734784-17737284 GCA_028751875.1 Rapana venosa | reverse complement strand
AAAAAAAAAAAAAAGAAAGGAAAAGATTGATAATAGATACAATTTTTCAGATGACAGATTGACAAAAGACAGGAAAAAAATGATAGATAATAATAGGTAGATAGATAGCCGACAGACAGACAGACATTTAGATAAAATTTGATAGAAAAGATAATAGATTGATAGATAGATGGGGTGAAAAGAAAAGATTGAAGATCCCAAACGATCGAATTTGATGATTGATTATAGACAAAAAACACGATAGATAGACAGATAGAAAGAAAGAAGATAGATAGATGTAGAAGGGTAAAAGATAGATAAAAAAGTAGATGACAGAAAAGACAGAAAAAAGATAGATAGATTTTAAAAGTTAGATAGGGCCCAAAAAGATAGGTAGAAGAAAAGATGAAAACATACATACATACATACATCCTCTCCCTTTATTCCCCTTTGGGCGGGGCGACCGTTTGGGGTACCCGCACGGACGCTGCAAGTGGACCGCCAAATGGTTCTTGTCCTGGGCTCTTTCAGGAGTTTTTGGACAGTGAGGCCGTTCCCCCATCCTTGAGTTGGATATTCCACTTTTGCGTGGTCGTGTCCCTGCCCCCTTGCTCCTTCCAACCAATTCCCTGCAGGACTGTCTTTGACAGCTGTTAATGCCTTGTTTGTGTGGCCCAAACCCACTTCATTTCCTCCGTTGACTGTATCAGCAATGGTTTTGTTTGCCAGCCATTGCCCTCGATCTGCTCCAGACGTAGTCCATTTTGGTTTTTGCGGTCTCTGTGGGTGATGTTTCGGTCCGCCTGAGGCACTTCAATCTCAAAGGCTTGAAGTCGACGTTCTAAATCGCAGTAAGTGTCCTTTCCTTCACACCCTGTACAAGGCAATTTGGATTGACGATTTCCTTGTAGAGTCGACCTTAGTGTGGGTTCGGATGTTGTGTTCTCCACACTTTTCGCCAGCTTAGTAAATGAGGAGAGTGCCACAGCAATCTGATTTTCCCACCTCTTGTGGTTCTCGTGCCTTCTTTGGTGATGACGCTCCAAGGTATTGAAAGTTTCCACCTCCTCTATTGCTCCCACTCATCTTGATGCTGGTGGGAGTGGTCGGGTGGGTACTGTTCACTAGGATCTTGCTCTTTTCCGGTGCTGATCTCCATACCGTGGGCATTGGCTGATGTTTCCAGTCTGGTGGTGAGATCCTGAGTTCTTTTTTCACTGCGGCCCATTGAGATCAATTTTCGTCTGCGAATCGAAGAAATTTCAGACTTTGGCCTCCTCCTATTGTGATTGTGGTCTTGAAGCCAAGGGGGCCTCTTCATGATGTTCTCCAGGAACACGTTGAAAAGAACGGGGATAGCGGGCAGCCTTGTCGACTCCAACTGAAATCCGGGAAAAACTCCCCGATTTCTCCACCCATGAGGACTTTCACTTTTGGGAGCTGTCATACAGCGCCTGGATGACTTTAATCAGGTCCTCGTAGAAGCTAAAAGTCTCTCATGACATTGCCAAAAGAGCTTTTGCCACACTCGATCGAAGGCCTTCTTGAAGTCAATGAAGTTGTTGTAGAGCTGTAGCTGATGTTGGAGATGCTTCTCTATAGCATTCTGAGTTGAAGATCTGTTGACAGTGTTCGACCTGGTCTGAATCCTGCCGTTTCTTCTGATAAGGATTCCTTCGCTTGTGGTTTCAGTCTGTTTAAGGCAATGCGTAGCATAACTTTGCTTGGATGGCTTATCAGAACTGATTGTTCTGTAAATTTTTGGGACTTCTTCAGGTCTCCCCTTCTTTGGAAATGGAACTATGATGGATTGGGTTCCACTGATCAGGCCACTCTTTGCTGGGCCAGATGCGTTGGCAGATGATTGTTAATGCCTTGATCATCTCTGGGCCTCCGTTCTTGATGAGCTCAGCCGGGATGTTGTCAATCCCTGGTGACTTGCCTCCTTTCAGGGATTTTACTGCTTCTTCTACTCTTCCCTCCAGCAACCCGTGTGCTTTCAGGATCTGATGGTCTGGGATCTTTCTCCCTGAAGTTTGTTCGGGTTTAGCCTTCAGCTTGTATTGTACAGGGCCCCTGCAATATTCTGTCCATCTCTTCTGATAGTGGCGCTCTCTGTAAGGACTGAAACCCCTCTTTGTCTTCAATAACGGGGTCTTTGGCTGCTGGGACTTGGTTAGTACCTTGATGGTCTGGTACGCCCCCCTTTGCTGTTCTCCTTTCGCCATTGCCTTCTCAACCTTGGAAACATTGTTCTGAAAATCCATTCCCCATGGCCTTTAGTCATCCCTTTTTCTTGACTGACCTGTTGACTGTTCAATACTCTTCGGCGTCGTTTCTGGGTTTTTGTTCTTCACTGGCTTTAGCTCCCTACGTTGGTCGCACAGGTCCAGGATATCGTTGGTAACCCACGGTTGGTTCTTTTTCCTCTCTTTCCCAAGGATCTCCAGCGCTGTCTCCTGAATGGTCTTGCTGAAGGTCTCAGTGAGGTTGTTGATGTCATCATACATACAGACATACA
>CM054159.1:17724784-17732284 GCA_028751875.1 Rapana venosa | reverse complement strand
ATAGATAAGATATAATAATAGACAGACAAACAGACAGACAGACAGACAGACAGACAAAAGATAATAGATAGATAGGTAGATAGACAGACAGATAGACAGGTAGATATATAGATAGATAGATAGATAGACAGAATAGACAGATAGATATAAGATAGATAGTAATAAGCAGATAGATAGATAGATAGATAGATAGACAGACAGATAGATAATAGATAGATAGATAGATAGATAGATAGATAGATAGACAGATAGATAGATAGATGATAGTAATAGACAGATAGATAGATAGATAGATAGATAGATAGATAGACAGATAGATAAAATAGATAGACAATAGATAGATAGATAGATAGATAGACAGATAGATAGATAGATAGATAGATAGAAAAGATAGATAGATAGATAGATAGATAGACAGACAAACAGACAGACAGACAGACAACAGACAGACAGATAGATAATAGATAGATAGATAGATAATAGATAGATAGATAGGTAGATAGACAGACAGATAGACAGGGAGATATATAGATAGATAGAAAAGATAGACAGACAGAATTTGACAGATAGATATATAGATGATAGAAGATAAGCAGATAGATAGTAGATAGATGATATAAAGATAATAGATAGATAGACTAGATAATAGATAGAAGATAAAGATGATAGATAGATAGATAGAAAGATAGATAGATAGATAGATGATAGACAGATAAAATAAAGATAGAAGATAGATAGATAGACAGATAGATAGATAGATAGATAGATAGATTTGATAGATAGATAATAGATAGATAACATAGATAAAAGATAGACAGATAGATAGATAGATAGATAGAAGATTAATGATAGATAGATAGATAGATAGATAGAAAAGATAGATAGATAGATACCTGGGTGTCCCTTTTCCAGAAGACAAGCTGTAGTTAGGCAGGAGGTCGCTCCTGTGGTTGATATGACGCACGGCAATGCGGGCGGCTAAGGCCATGGCCTTGCCCTTTCCGGCCATGGCCGGCCTGTCCCGGGGAAGAGGCCTTGGATGTAGAGAGGGTGCACTGGTGACGTCACTGTCGTCCTCTGTAATGACGTCATCACCAGTGACATCACTGTCAGTAGCGTCACACTCTGCATGTTTAAAGGCGCGGGTCTGCTGCTGGCAGTGCTGGCCCTGCTGGAAAAGGCAACTGCGTGAGGGAGTGAGGCTCCCCAGCTGTGTGTGCACACGTGCGTGTGCGTAAGCATGCACAGATGACAACGTCCACAACACAGCATGCACACAGGGACTGAAGATTGAAAACAAAACAAGAACAAGCACATGAATGTGCTTATCGATTATCACTGCAATGAAAAAATAAAATAACCAACACACACACACACACACACCACACCACACACACACACACACACACAACCCCACACACACACACACACACACATTTTGCATGTAAGCTTTTATTTATCTGCACTTAAAGACAAAACCTGATTACTGTCTCAAGACGTGAAGAATCAGACATATTGCGTCACGTGACATCACTGAATCAGACATGTTGGGTCACATGACATCACTGAATCAGACATTGTGGGTCACATGACATCACTGAATCAGACATTGTGGGTCACATGACATCACTGAATCAGACATGTTGCGTATTGTGACGTCACTGAATCAGACATGTTGGGTCACGTGACATCACTGAATCAGACATGTTGCGTCATGTGATGTCACTGAATCAGATATGTTGCATCGTGATGTCACTGAATCAGATATGTTGCATCGTGATGTCACTGAATCAAATATGTTGCATCGTGATGTCACTGAATCAGATATGTTGCATCGTGTGAAGTCACGGAAACACATTGCATCATGTGAAGTCACGGAAACACATTGCATCATGTGAAGTCACGGAAACACATTGCATCATGTGAAGTCACGGAAACACATTGCATCATGTGAAGTCACGGAAACACATTGCATCATGTGAAGTCACGGAAACACATTGCATCGTGTGAAGTCACGGAAACACATTGCATCATGTGAAGTCACGGAATCAGGTCAGGTGTCAGGTCAGTCAGAGAAGTTCTCTTTTACTGCTACTGGTATCCATGTAACCCAGTACAACCTGTCGCATGTGGGGGAGGAAACCCCAATAGAAAAAAACAAAACAAAACATATGGAGACTTGGAGAGGAGATTGGCGCCACCAAGGAATATCCTAAGCCCACAGAAAAGACATGAAAGACAAATGCAAAGCCAATATGATACCGGATCGGTCGAGGCCCGGGTTACCAACGACCGTGCTTTCCATTGATCAACACCAGGGTGGAAGTGACAAGTCAGCTACTGGAGTTAAAACATTACTTAAGCTCCCTAGAGAACAGATTACCATTGGTACATGGAACGTCCGTACTCTCTACCAGTGCGGAAAAAATCACAGAACTAGAGTATGAGCATAGCCGCTATAAATGGGACATTATTGGACTAGGAGAAGTGAGATGGACAGGATTTGGTGAGACAATGACTGAAGAAGGCAACAAGATCTGGTACAGTGGTCAAGAGAAACATCACCAACATGGAGTGGCATTTATTGTCAGAAAGGAAGTAGTGGGGTGCATTATCAGCTGTACACCGGCTTCCAGCAGGATTATCAGCATCCGGGTGTCGGCCAAGCCCAAGAACAACCTGGCATGCGCCAAACGGCAAGATCCATAACCAAATAGATTTTATCTTAACACCACGGCGCTTCAAATCCAGCATCAACAGAGCCAGAACAAGAACCTACCCTGGAGCTGACATAGGCAGCGACCACGACCTTGTGCTGTTGGTATTCAAAATGAAGCTGAAGAGAAACAAACAGCCTGCAAACCCACGTATCAAATTTGACGTGGACAAACTGAAAGATCCAGATGTCGAGGAGATCTTCCTAGCTAAGCTTGGCGGACGTTTTGCGGCATTAACCCTGCTGGACAATGACATCAATGACCTCACCAACAACTTTAATGAGGCAGTCCGAGAAACAGCAGAGGAGGTACTCGGTCGTCAGAGGAATAAACACCAGTGATAGACTACCAATGAAATCTTGGAAACCCCTGCGATACAAGAAGAGCACTGAAACCAACCATGGGCTTCCAACCCTAAAGAATACCGGGAGGCCCCAACAATCTTGTGAAGAAGTTAATGTTAAAGGCCAGAGAGAAGTGGATCAGTGAAACAATGTGATGAGATCGAAAAAAAGCATGAAAGTGGGCAACAGTAAAAAGGCATTACGACACCCTGAACAAACTCACAAAACCACTTCAAACCAAATCATCAGTCATTGAAGACAGCTCCGGAAACCTCCTCACAGAAAGCTCAGCTGCATTGAACAGGTGGTCTGAGTATTGTCAAGAACTATTACAAACTACCCACTCAACCTGACAGGAGCATAATAGAAGAGGAAGCAGCAACATCAAGAGTACCCCTCACCATTACATATACTTGAGGAAGAAGTGGAAGAAGCCATCCGCAGTTTACCAGTAGGAAAGTCTCCAGGAGCAGACAACATACCAGCAGAGCTGCTCAAGCATGGTGGCGAAACAGTCATCACACAATGTTACAGCTATCTGTCAGAAGATTTGGGAGACAAAACAGTGGCCAACAGAATGGACACAATCACTCATCATACGCCTGCCCAAAAAGGGGAAATTTACGCCAATGCCAAAACTATAGAACAATCAGCCTCATCAGCCACGCCAGCAAGATCATGCACAAAGTTATTTTGAATCAACTAAAGAAGAAAGCAGAACAAGCAGAGGAACAAGCTGGATTCAGGGCAGGCAGGAGCACAATCGAAAAGATTTTTAACTGCCACAACCTGATGGAAAAAGATCTTCAACATCAGAGAGACCTGTTCCACAACTTCATCGACTTCAAGAAGGCTTTTGACAGAGTATGGCACGAAGGCCTGTGGCAGGTCCTCAGAATGTTTGGCATTGAAGAAGGACTAGTGCAAACCATTCAAGCACTATACAACACCGCAAGCAGTGCAGTCCTTCTGAACAATCAGGTCGGAGACTACTTCAAGACCATAGTTGGGGTCCGACAAGGATGCCTTTATCTCCATCCTGTTTAAAATCTGTTCTTGGAAAACATTATGAGAGAGACCCTCCATGACTTTCCACTCTACCAACCATTGTCGGCAGACCCCTCAACAACTTACGGTTTGCCGATGAATTGACCTCATGGGCGAAGTAACACAGAGCTGCAAGATCTTACGACCAGACTTGAGAACAGAACTGGAGCATATGGATGGAGGTGAGCTCGGAGAAAAGTAAAGCCCTAATTCAGACTTATCCTGCTGTAACGGAAGTGAAACCTGACATTGACTGCTGAAACAGCAAAGCAATCCAGTCATTTGAAAGAAAATGCCATAGAAAAACGCTGGGCAATCCTGGAGAGAACACATTTTCAAAACCGATGCACATTGGGACTGGGTGTCAAAAAACATACTAATGAGTGCTTTATAATCATTATCCATGAAACAAAAAAAAGATAAATGAATAAGCGAATTAAAACTCCTCTCTCTCACTCGCTCTCTTTCTCTCATCTCTCTCTCTCACAACATACTTTCTATTCTTTATTCTTTCCTGATGTAACTCTAATGCTCTCTCTCTCTCTCTCTCTCTCTTTCTCTACTCTCTCTCTCACATTTCTCTTATACTATCTCTCCCTCTCTCTCTACTCTCTCTCTCTTCTCTCACTCTCTCTCTCTCCTCATCTCTCTCCTCTCTCTCTCTCTCCGCTTCTTGCTGTCTCCCCTCTATTTTATTTCATCCATATTACCTAATTATAATCAGTGTATCAGTTTTCATGTTAATGTTTGATTTATTTGAGAATTATATGTTTATCAGCATATCTCTTTTAAAAAAAATACAAATATCTATGTATCTTTTGAAATTAATGTACAAGTTAGTTAGGGATTCTGTAATGTAAGTTTTTTCTTTTAAAATCATGTTGTCGTTGCTGTAGTAAGATTTTTTACCGGTTTTGTTGATAGTCCCTAATCAGGGCAAGAGCCGAGGGAAAAAAAAGTATTTGCATGCTTATTCTGTTCCCTTGAAATAAAGATTCATTCATTCTCTCTTTAGTGGCTACTACTGTGTATTATTCCCTGATGTTTTACCGAGTTTCATATTTAATGATTGTTTTGATGGTACATGCATATGCATACATTTAAAGAGAGACTGCAAGACTAGGCCTGGCCTCAAACCTTATTCTTTGCACATTAAGGATCATTCATTCATTCATTCTTCTCTCTCTCTCCTCACTCTCACTTCTCTCTCTTCTCTCTCACTTCTCCCCTTTGGGTTGTCATCAAGATTATTTTGGTTATATGGTTATGTCAAAATTGCTGTTAATGTCTGTTAATGCATGTCATGTCAGTAATACAATATTTGCAAAAAGAATGTACTTGTCAACAGTGGGAAATATTTATTGAACTTTTAAACTCTGCATTTCTTTATCTTAAGTATAATTTCCTTCATCTTCTTTGTTTTCTTGGTTTATTGTTCTTTTAATAAATTGTTTTTGCCTATTGCAGTTCCATGTTTGTCTTTCAGGATGTGTGTGTTTTGTTCTTCATTCCTATGTACCCGCTTCTCTGACACCGAGATTGTGTTCCACACGTGTTATAGTGTGCACCGCCACGCCAGAAAGGCACCAGCGGCAGATGACAGAAAGAAGAAAGAAGACAGTGTGCACTTTGGCACTATAACGTTTGAACTACAGCCCCCCTCTTTCCTCCCCCCCCCCCCCCCTAGAAAGAATGTTTTTAACCTGGTTAGACTTTATGATTTGCTGAGGTTAGCAGTTTTGAAAGAGAGTTGAGGTTTCTTGGTCAACCTCCAAGTTACATTGTGCTGTTTTAGACAAACGAACTTCTTGTCTGTTTGTATACCCATGGTTGTGGGCTGGGAGACCTAGCAATTCATTGAGGCCTTGTGTATTGCCACACCTTCTCTCACATTGTGTCTAGCAGTCTCTGTGAGCTAGAAGTCTTGGCAAGCAGTGGTATGGTGTGGCTAAGTGTGATACCGAAGTATTAACACATGTAGGCCTGTAGTTCTAGGGCTGGTGGCTCAGCCTTTGTCTTAACAGTCCCCTTGTCAGCTACAGTGGAGTCCTCTCTATTCATGGCTTGAGGCATTGTTGTAGTGTCCAGTGGAACAGTCATGGGATAAACACTTCAGAGCTTGCCACAGCTGGTCTTATTCAACAGGCTTGTGGGGCCTCTTATTTGTTGAATAGCACCCCCCTTCCCCTTCCTCTTGTGAATCAACAAATTTTGTCATATACTCAGACTATTGGTTGATTTTTGTGAATTAATTTGTTTGTCAGCTGATTTGGATGTGTGGTCAGAATTTGCTAGTCTCAGTTTACAAATGATTTCATTGGTCAGTTGGAATTGGGAGTCTTGCAAGTAAACCAATATAACAGGGTTTACATGGTGTTTTAGAGCAACTCTCTTGCTGGCTGTCTGGGGCAACATTCTCTTCTTGAGTTAGACAGGCTGTTGTGTGGTGAAACGACAGAATGACTTAGAAGAGAAAACAACAGTTTTGTTCTCCTGCTTGAGCTGTAAGTGAGAATTTCTCGTCTTGATAGTTGTTGGTTAGAGATTTATTAATGCAAGAGCTGATTTAATAAGTGAATTTCATTTGTGTGTAATAGCTGAATTTAGCTAATGATTGAATATTGTGACTGGTACAGTGAAAACGTGTGTAGTTGCTTTACACATGAATGTTGGCTTAAGTCATGAGACTTTTAATATTTAATTGTGTGATCTTGATTTATTCCATAATTGGATGTTTATGTTAATAGTGGGTTTTCCTGAGTAATAATCAATATTTGATGCATGTGTTACATTAAGATGAAGTTGATAAATCACATTGATCACTGGTAATATAGTGTGGATTGGTAACAAAGCTATTGGGATAGACTACCATGGCAAAGTTGAATTGAGATAAAGAGTTGACTGCTCAAAGAGTTGAAGACTTGAAGATTAGACTTGAATGCAATAGCCTACAGGACTAGGTCTAGCTGGGCCCCTGTGGTAATTGCCCTTCTAAAGTAGGCAATTTAACATGTAGGTGTAGCTTTGTGTATGGTTAGTCATTTGTGTCAAGAGTGGTTAATTTGTATGTGGTTTTGTGACACTAGATTGTTCCTGCTCTCTCTCTCTCTCTCTCTCTCTCTCTCTCCTCTCTCTCTTAGGGTTTTTTCTTTTGTTTGTGTTTGTGTTTTTTTTTTTTTTTTTTACTTTTATTTTGTTTTTGTTGGGAGGGGGGGCTGTTTTGAAAAGGGTTATCTCCCTTGTTTCTACTGTGAGAGTGTATAAGTGTTGGGTTATTATTAAGATGTATCCCTACGGGCGGGGACTGGATGTAAAAAAGCACATGAGTGCTTATTCATTATTCTCGAAATAAAAAATTTGTCATTGTCTTGTCTCTCCCCCTCCCCTTTTAC
>CM054159.1:17703511-17713511 GCA_028751875.1 Rapana venosa | reverse complement strand
TGTCTATGTCTGTCTTTGTCTATCATTATCTATCAATCGTCTGCATCTATCTACTACATCTGTCTATCTATCTATCTACTATCTGTCTGTCTTTTGTCTATCTATCTATCTAATTATCTTCTATCTATTGTCTATCTATCTGTCTTTTATCTATTTCTACTATCTTCTGCCCTATTATCTATTATCATCTGTCTGTCATCTACGTCTGTCACTACTATCTTTTATCTGTCTATCTATCTATTGCTATCTTCTATCTATCTATCTACTACTGTCTTTCTTCTACTATCTTCTATCGTCTATCATCTGTCTATCTATCTGTCATCTATCTATCTTTCTATCGTCTTCTGTCGTCTATCTATCTATCTATCTATCTGTCTGTCTATCTATCTGTCTGTTACTATTACTATTTTTCTGTCATCATCGTTGTCATTGTTATCTATTATTATCTATCTATCTTCTGTCTATCTATCTGTCTGTCTATCTATCTATCTTTTTGCTATCTATCTGCGTCTATCTATCCCCATCTATCTGCTATAGTCGCACCTTACCAAAAACACGACCTCGACCCTACTTTGAAGAATTACAGGCCTTTTTTCAAACCTACCTTTTATCCTAAAGCCTTAAAAAATTTTTCTGAAAAACCAAACCCTTTTCATTCCAAAATCTTTTTCCCCCTTTTCGTCTCCCAAACTGCCAACCACAGCACCGAGACCACCCTATCCACACTTCAACACGCTTTTGCACGCTTCTGACTCAGGAAAAATTCCCTTCCACTCCCTCGACTTGTCTGCAGCCTTTGACACTATAGACCACCAAAAATTTCGGCAAAAATTGCCCCCTACCCACTGATAAAATACGGGGGAGTTTCGATAACACGCCCCCATGCAAAAATTCATCAACCAAACCTGCCAGTCGTGCTACATCAAATACGTGGCTTTTGTGATTTTCAAAAGTATCGTCCATATGCCCCCAAAATATCAACTCTCATTCTCTCAGTCTGGATTTTTTTTGCAATTTTTTGGCGGGTCTGCCACATCACTACCACCTCTTCAACGTAAACAAAACTCTGCATCCGACTGTCCTCAAAAGAGCACATTACTCCTCTCTTGGACTCTCACGGCTGCCTGTGCCACAGAGGGTAAACTTTAAATCGCCCCCTCTTTAAAAAAGTTTCCAAAAAACAGCCCCTTCCTACCTCTAAGAATTCTTCACTTGTCCTCCTTCTCGTTCCCTCCGCCTGCTGCAATACCTTGTGCTTAAGAATCCTGATTCAACCAGTCCCTTTTGGGCCCTTTCGCTCTTTCCTGTTTTGGCCCAGTGATCGGGAACGACCTCCCCTCCCCCTTCGTCAAAACCCTACTTATGTGCTTTTAAACCCACCTAAAGAGCTTTTATTTCAAACCTAAGTTCCCCCTCTTGTTTCATTTCATTTCGGGGTCCCTTCCCCAATAACCAAGTCCCCCCCCCCCCCCCCCCATCACCCGCCCGAGTGTACAACCCTTTTGTGTGTGGTGTGTGTGTGTGTTTGTGTTGTGTGTGTGTGTGTGTGTGTGTGGTGTGTGTGTTTTGGTGTGCGTGCGGGTTTGGTTTTAATTTGTATTTTAAAAAACTTCATTTGCGCGTGTGTTGTTTACATTTGAATTTGTAAAAATCTAAAATTGTAACGGGCTGCATGTAAAAGACTGGGAAAATAAGCGCTTTTTTTTCTTTTTTGCAAGATAAAGCGCTGTAAAAATTCCATTTATTTTATTATTATTTTATTATTTTTATTACTACCACCCAAAACCTCTATTTATCATCTACCCCTTTCCCCATCTACTATTACCGTCTATCATTTATCTTCTATCTATCTACCCATCCACCCATCTATCTATCTATCGCTGCCTATCTATCTATCCATCTATCTATCCATTATTTTCAAATTACCCATCTATCCATCTATCTAGCTAGCTTCCACCATCTATCTATCACCTATCATCCACCTCTATCTATTATCTATTATCTATCCATCTATCTATCCATCTATCTTTCTACTATCCATCCATCCATCTATCTTCATCTCCTATCCATCCATCTAGTAGCTAACATCCATCCATCTATCTGTCTATTATCTACCACCATCTATCTATTATCTGTCATCTAGCATCTATCCACCCACCTCTACTATCCCCCATCTATTATCTACTATCTATCTATCATCACATCACCCATTCCTATCTATCAATCATCTACCCATCATCTATCTATCATTCATCCATCCAAAACCATCCATCCACCATCTATCTACTATTTATCTATCTGTTAATTGTTAGTTATTTAGTTGTTGGTGGTTGGTTGGTTGGTTGGTTAGTTGTTGGTTAGTATTGTTAGTTGGCACAATCAGTCAGTCAGTTATTTAAATTACCTCAATTTTTAATCTTTTATTTCGAGAAAATGGATAACGTCGTTGCTTTCTTTTAAATCCGCCCCGTCTATTTCGGGTTTTCATCAATTTTACAATCGGTTTTTTTCCAGCAACGATGGCCTCTCCTCTAAAAAAGGAACAGATCTTTGCGTGTGCGCAAAAGTTCGCGCAGTTCGCACCCGGACTCGCTTTTTAGTCTACCCCAAGGGCTTTTTGGGGGGAAGGAGTCTGCAGAGTTAACTCCCGGGGGGAAAAATCCCCTTGAACGGGGTTGGAACCCGGGGGATGGGCACGAACGCAAAAGCACAAAGGCCTTACGTCCAAAAACCAGGCTATCCGATCCCTGTGACATGACACGATCATACATGACATGACACAGGATCAACATGCAGACCCCAATCATACATACATGACACGTACAGGCAATAGTACTGCAGTATAGTGCGTGCAGTAAAGGCTGTCAGAGAGTACAGTTTAGTGAGTGCATTATAGTGCAGACTATAAGCGTATAGTGCAGTACAGTAAATAATGTATGTCGTGCGTATAATGCAGTACAGTAAAGTGCGTACACTACAGGCTGTATAGTGCAGTGATGCACGTGCTGTACATGCGTCAGTATAGTGTTTAATGCATACGTAAAGTGCGTATAGTACTATAGTGCAGTACTAAAGTACAGTACAGTAAAGGTTGATAGTGCAGTACGTTAGTGCAGTAAGGGCAGTCAGTATAGTGCAGAACATAGTGCGTACAGTAAAGGCTGTTTAGTGATACAGTATATGCGTTTGACGTACAGTAAGTGCAGTATAGTGCGTCAGTATGGTGCTGTACAGTGCAGTACAGTAAAGTGCAGTATAGTGCAGTACGTAAATTTCAGTCGTAAAGTGCTGTATATGCAGTACAGTATAGTGCAATAAATGCGCCCCCAAATAGTGTAGTACATAAAATGCTGTAATGCAGTGTAGTAAGTGCGTATAGTGAATACGATGTGCATATAGACTATATGCGTACAGATAGTGCATTTAAAATGCAGTGCATAAGTGTTGTGTATGCTACAGTTGGCAAAGCATATATGCAGTAAATTGCAGTACAGAAAGTGATATGGCAGTACAGTATAGTGCAGTTAGTGCAGTCCAGTTGGCAGTAAGAAAACGCAGTACAGTAAAATGCTGTATAGTGCAGTACAGTAAAAGGGTGTATATGCAACAGTACAGTGCAAAAGTTGTGCGTACAGTATGGGGCAGTATTGCGTACAGTATAGGCAGTAAAGTAAAGAAGTACAGTAAATGCGTATATTTAGGGACAGTATACGCAGTTAGGAGTACAGTAAGTGCGGTAATACGTACGTATGTGTTGTATTTGCAGTACGTTAAGGTTGTATAGTGCAGTACGTATAGTCATCAGTATATGTTGTAAGTGCGTACAGTATGTGAGACAGAAAGTGTTGTATAGTGCGTAAGTAAAGTGTTTATAGTGCGTACAGTATGTGTTGTATGTCATACATAAGTGCAGTACAGTAAAGTGTTGTATGTGCGTACAGTTTTGTGCAGTACAGTAAAGTGTTGTTAGTGCAGTGCAGTATAGTGCAGTACAGTATAGTGTGTGCAGTTAGTGTAGTCGTAAAATGCAGTATAGGCAATTTGTAAAGTGCTGTATGTGCAGTGCAGTATAGTGCATAAGATAAGTGCGGGATAGTACATACAGTTTAAAGGGAGTATAGTTAGTGTTGTATAGTCAGTACAGTATAGTGCTACGATAGTGCAGTACAGTATTGAAATGCAGATAGGGAGTAAGATAATGCGGGATTTAAAAAATGTAGGCATATGTGAGTACAGTATAGTGCGTCAGTATAGTTAGTGCAGTATGTGAGTACAGTATAATGCGTTAGGGGAGTCATTTAAGTGGTATGTGCAGTACAGTATAGGCATACAGTAAGTGGTGCAGTATTGTATACATATAAAGCAGTATATGCAGTACATTTAAGTGCAACAGTAAAACGCAGTACAGTAAAGTGTTGTAAGTGCAGTAAGTACAGTGCAGTGTTGGCGGTACAGTATGGTGCAGTAAAGTAAAGTAAAAATATAGTGCTGTAAAAAAAAGTACATAAAGTAAGTACAGTAAAGTACAGTACAGTAAAGGGCTGAAGTGAGGTACAGTAACGCTATAGGCGTACAATAATGCGGGATAGTGCGTACAGTTGGCAGTATATAAAGTGTTTTTATAGACAGTACAGATGTGCAGTACATAAGTGCTGTATAGTGCAGTTTCAGATAAAATGCATACATAAGTGCTTTTAAATAAAAGGAGTTCAGTACATCTATATACGTGCATATATGCGGAAAGTGGAGGTTTCATTCTGAAAAATAACCCCTGCCTACAAATCCGTCGATCCGACGAGGACTCCCCATCAGTAGTAGTATATTTGTAGTAGAAGTGTAAGTAGTGAAGTAGTAGAGTATAGTAGTAGTGGTGGTGGGGTGTGATTATTTTCAGTATTGCGTTGTTGTCGGTTATTGTTATTGAATTTTAATAAAGCGTTGTACCGCATCTTGATTTGGGTTAGTGTCCCTTTTCCAAAGCAAAGCCGTTTGGGGTTGTGCAGGAGCCGGAACTGCCCACTCCCCCCCAGACCAACAGATAATTTCATCTTGCGCTCCCCCATGCGCACTTGGAGGCTCCCCCATATGGGGTTTCGTTTCATAAAAAAGCCATCCAATGGAAAATTGCAACGGTGCCAAAGGGCTTGGGGCCTTTTGCTCCTGCCCTTCCATACCCGCAGAGCGCTGTGTTTTTTTTTGTATACCCTGGTTATCTTTGCCAGATTTTCATCATGTCTATGTCTATCCATCCACCCCCTCCCCAATTTTTTTGTCTCCTCACACTTTTTTTCCCTTTTCCTTTTCTCCCCCCCCCCCCCTGGCCCTCTCTTTGTATTTCCTGTCCCATCTTCTTTTTTCCTTTTCCCCTCTCTCTCTTCTCTCTCTCTCTCTCTTTTCCTCTCTTCTTCTCTCTTCTCTCCCCTTTTTCTTTTTCTCTCTGTACCATGTCACACTCTTTTTGTCTCTTTCCTCTCCCCCCCCCCCCCCCCCCTCTTTCTGCCTCTGTGTGTGTGTGTGTGTGTGTGTGTGTGTGTTGTGTGTGTGTTTTCCTGTTTTTGATCAAAAAAGAAGAATTTGGGCTGGATTTTGTTGCATGTGAGATAAAAGTGTCAGCAAACCAGTTTGGATGGTGCGATGTTTTTATTGTGGTGGGGGTGGTGTATTTTGCGTGGAATATTTTTATGTGTACCTGCCCTTTTTTTTCGAAAACGACAGCCATGTTAAAAGGTACAGGCACCCTACATAATTTTATTTAAGAAGAAAATTTTTTGAAATTAAATCGCTTTTTAAACTCTGATTCTTGTTTATATGACATTTCCCGATTTTGCTGTAATTAAGAATGCCAGAACTCTGGAACCCCACCATCGTCGAAAAGGGCCGTAGAGGGGGGTGAAAAAAAGTTTGAACGGTTTAAATTTAACCTGCATTTTCCCCCATTGTTTTTTGCAAATGGCATCAATTCACCCCGGGGCGCAATTTTAATTTCGATACTTCAAGCAAAAAAAACATTTTTTTTCTAATTAAAATTCATGTTTACTTTGTTTTTTGAAAACTTGGTTTTGGGGATTTTATTATTATAGGGGGCTTTGAATGGTTTTTGGTGTGCCGCATCGAATGGACAGAGAGAAAGATGAGAGCGGGGAAAAAACAAGGTGGTGGCGTGTGCCTGTACTTTCATTTTCCTTGGTTTGTTGGTATGGGGGCCTGACTGTTAAAAACAAAAACATAGTAAACAAGATTGTAACCAGATGTGGCAAAATTGTGGGCTGTGAGCAAATGAAACTGAATGACTTGTATGAATGCCGTGTGAGAGACAGAGCTAGACAGATTGTGAGTGATGACACACATGTGCTTGCAAAATATTTTAAACTCCTGCCTTCTCAAAAGCGCTACAGAGTACCCAAGTCTAGAACCCTGCGATTTAAAAATAGTTTTATTGCAACCTCAATTCTGATGCTTAATAAATGGATGACAATAAATCTGAATTGAACTAAAGCCCACGACAGAGAGAGAGAGAGAGAGAGAGAGAGAGAGAGAGAGAGAGAGAGAGAGAGAGAGAGAGAGAGAGAGAGAGAGAGAGAGAGACTAAAGGCTACCTTTTATTAGTGTAAACTGTGTTCCATTTCTAATAGAATAGAGTATTAACTTCACTGATATTTGTCTTACTATACATGTTATACAAATGATTTTTTTTTTGGTCATAAAAAACGTGCGCGTGTTATTATTTTAGACTGTTCAATATCTTAATAGAACATAGTATTAATTTAATTGATATTTGTCTTATACAACATGTTATAACAATTTGACTTATATTATTAAATGCGTGAGCATGGGTACGAATCTTTACAATGTGCGAGCGTGCGTGCGCGTGCGCGAGCGACTGTTTGTGAATGTGCGGACGTACGGGTTTACTAGTGCGCACATGAGTAAAGGGATTTTTGTTGGGGTGGGTTTGTGGCTGGCTGAGATATTGCTGATTTGTGGATGCTTTTTATCTCATGATGGGTGCGTGCTGATGTTGGACAGTGTGTGTGTGTGTGTTTTAAATATTATGTTTAAATGTTTATTGTTTTTATGTATGGCGAGTAACCCTCCGGAATTTCTCTGTCTTTGAGATAATAAAGCTTTTGAATTTGAATTTGAATTTGTGTGTGTGTGTGTGTTGTTGTTGTTGTTGTTGTTGTTGTTGTTGTCTTCAATTTAACGTCTGTTCACTCTAAGTGATATTAGACGAGGGAAATAGAAAGTGTAGTGGAAGTTAAAGAAGGGAGAAGAAGGAGTGGAAGGAGAAAAGGTTAAGAAATAGCATCAGTGTTGGTATTTTGTGGGGAAAAAACTAGAAAAGTAATGATAATACTTTTAAACAGGAGCAAAATATAAACTCAACAATGTGGAAACATGAAATAACAATAATGTAACTACAATAAATATTCAACTGGACTATGCAATAAACATCTGGCAATGATAAAGTACAGAGAAGTAAACAAGAAGATCAGGAGAGACATGAGGAAGACCAAGGAGGAATGGATAGAGAAACAATGTACAGAAATCGAAGAGAGCCTGACAAAGAGTAATAGCAGAAGAGCATACCAGATTGTGAAAGAGCTCACCAAACAGAAACAGGCAAGAGTCAGTAACATCCAGGACAAAGAAGGGAATTGCCTAACAGAAAAGAAGGAAATCGTTGGCAGATGGACGGAATACTGTTCCGAACTCTACAATCATCAGACGCTAGGCGACCCCAGCGTACTTGCAAGCCAAGCCTCATCGAATAAAGACAACTTCCCAATTCTACGCGAGGAAGTAGAAGTAGCAATTAGATCGCTGAAGAAAGGAAAATCAGCAGGAATCGACAACATCCCAGCAGAGCTGATCCAACACGGGGGAGAAGCAGTGACAGACATCCTTACAAGTATCTGCAACAAGATCTGGCAGACCGGAGAGTGGCCTACACCATGGACCCAATCACTCATCATCACTCTCCCCAAGAAAGGAAATCTCCAGCACTGCCAAAACTACAGGACAATCAGCCTCATAAGTCATGCCAGTAAAGTCATGCTGAAAGTGATCCTGAACAGGCTGAAACCACCAAATAGAAGCACCACAGAACAGATATTCAACCGGAGGGTTCTGTGTGAGAAATACAGCCAGCATCAACAAGACATCTTCCACGTCTTCATTGATTTTAAGAAGGCCTTCGATAGAGTATGGCATGACGCTCTGTGGGCCACCATGAACAAATTCAACATGGGCCAGAAGCTGATCCACACCATCAAGGAACTCTACTCAAAGGCCACCAGTGCAGTACTCGTACAGGGCACGGTAGGGGAATGGTTCCGTACCTCGGTTGGGGTCCGACAGGGATGTCTGCTGTCGCCGACACTGTTTAACATTTTCCTCGAACGCATCATGACTGACGCCTTGGAAGACCACACAGGCACAGTCAGCATTGGAGGGCGAACAATCACCAACCTCAGGTTTGCCGATGACATTGACGGTCTGGCAGGAAATGAAGAGGAACTGGCCAACCTAGTGAAGCAACTGGACGAAATATCCTCACGATACGGCATGGAAATCAGTGCCGAGAAAACCAAGCTCATGTCAAACAGTGCCCAGCCAATCGCCACCAAGATCACTCTCAGCGGAAAAGAACTGGAGACAGTTGACCATTTCAAGTACCTTGGAGCCATCATAAGTGAGGAGGGATCGAAGACCGAAATCCTAGCAAGAGCGGCACAAACAGCAGCAGCAATGGCAAGACTGAAGACCATATGGAGAGACAGAAACATCCCTCTCAGAACCAAGGTAAAGTTACTAAACGCGCTAGTCACCTCAATCATGCTTTACGCATGTGAGGCATGGACACTGAACGCAGACCTACAAAGGAGGATCCAAGCAGTAGAAATGAGATGCCTCAGAAGGCTCCTTGGCATCTCATACAAGCACCATGTCACCAACAATGAAGTGCGCAGAATGATCACTCAACAAGTGCGGGACTATGAAGACCTACTGACCACGGCAAAAAAAGAGGAAACTCAGATGGTATGGGCACGTAACACGCTCAGAAGGACTTGCAAAGACCATCCTGCAAGGAACAGTCCAGGGGAAGAGAAGACGGGGCAGACAGAGGAGAAAGTGGGCCGACGACATCCGTGATTGGACAGGAGAGGACTTCAGTGTCACCCAGGCACTCGCCCACGACCGCGCTAAGTGGAGCCAGCTGGTCCACCGTTCGTCCACCATGCAGCGCCCCTACGACCTTGGCTGGTTACGGGACCAGTGAACAGTGAAGTTAACAGTGAATGGTAAAGGCTAGCTTTGAATTTTCAAGTACATTTTCCAGAGACTGTTCAGAAAATGTAGGTAAAAAAGGTTTTACAATAGGGCACTCAAATATGATATGAGTATTGGAAATACGATCCCCACATAGGCATCTAACATGTTTACAAAATTTTGTAAGGAATGCATTTAACTTCATTCTAAAATATAGTGAATTAACCCTTCTTACGGTTATAAAACGCGAATCTATTTGAGAAGGGGCCATATAATAAGAAATATGGGCAGTGGTCAGACAACTTTTAAAATATCGTTCCTTGAATTTATCAGATTCTTTAAACTTACCCCATGAAGTTTGTTCTAATATACGGTATCCCTCCTGTAGAGATAAGGGAACATCCAGTTCTACTGATTCCATATCATGTCTTGCCCCCTTTTTGCAGCTCTGTCACCCCACTCATTTGAAAAAAATCCAACGTGAGAAGGCACCCAACAAAAAGAATACAGGAATACCCCTTAAACTTAGGAGGTGTCTGACATATTTAATTTCAAAAATAATTCTGGAGATCTTCTTGAAGTGTGGGGATTTTATAGCATACAATACTGACTTGGAGTCAACACAAAGCAAGATATGAAAGATGGAAAATGGAAAATCAAGAATATAGTTAAGAGCCATAAGAACTGCAATAAGTTCAGCTGTAAATATTGAACGATGTTTACCAAG
>CM054159.1:17686315-17700511 GCA_028751875.1 Rapana venosa | reverse complement strand
ATATATTAACGTTGTTTTGGGGCCATAGGGCCTGCAAAACTAAATTAAAAATTTATTGTTATGTTATTGTTATTTTGTTACCACCAAAAAACACACACCCACACACACACACACACACACACACACACACACACACAACACACATACACACCCCCCCAGAGGGTGGTGGTGTCAATACAGCCATGAGACCAGAGAGACATGGAGTCCAGTCCAGTCTTGACGTTCACAGTTTCTCCAGAGATTCTTTACAGCACGAAGCCTTTTAAAACGTTGTGCTGATCAGTTGTCATTTGTTTTTGCGAGGTTGTTTCCATTGTCTTTAAATACCGGAGCCATTCCTTGTTTTGAATAGCAAAAAGATATTGATAAACTTATTTAGTGGTCTGAACTTAACCATATGGCTCTTCATCCTGAAAAGTCCAAATTTATGCTAATTACAACCAGACAAAAGCCACAAAACATTAGATTGAAGTTACCTGATCTTAAAGTTTACAATAAACACTCGGAAGAAGTGGGTTCTCATAAATTGCTTGGGTTAAATATTGATAACAATTTGTCTTGGTCTATTCATCTTTCAAATTTGTCTAAAAAGTTAGCCCAGAAAATCTTTCAGCTCAACAGAATAAAACTTTTGTTTGATCAACATACCCACAAACTATTTTTTCATGCTTATATACAGCCTGACATAGATTATGCTTCCAGATGCTGGATTTAGCTAGCAAAAATTGTCTAAAGCGATGAGAAAGTTTGTATAGACATTCCTTAAAAATAGTGCTTCTTAAATCAACACCCTTGGAAGTAACAGATTACAAGGAATTTAATATTCTTCCCTTAATAATAATAATAATAATAATAATAATAAATGGAACTTATATAGCGCTATATCTTGCAAAGACAAATCAAAGCGCATGCATTCAACCTAATCTTACACAGTCATGCAATCAATGATAAATAATCAAAAGTTTAAACAAACAGATGTTTACAAACATGGTGCAATGCAGACAAAATCTATGAAATAAAGTTTCGATAGTCAAATGTTTTTCAAAAGCACACATACACTCGCACAGGCCGTATACTTTAGCAGGGTGATAGAACATGGGTTAGATATGAAACAGGAGGGGGGATTAAGATGTTGTTTTAATAAAAGTGTGTTCATGTACAAAATTATGTATAATCTTGCTCCATCCTATCTTCACAAAAAGTTTGTTGTAAATAATGTTCGAGGTAAAAGTATACTGTTTATCCCACGTCCAAGAACTTATATCTTTATGTCTTCTGTAATTTATTCAGGAGGTAAGCTATGGAATGAAATACCTGATCACTTAAACCCACCCCCCCCAGGTTTTTTCATTAAACCTTTTCAAATTTTCGGTGGTCTGAAAGAACCAGCACTTGGCCCTGACGTATTCTATTTTTTTATGAACATGCAGCAAGTATTGGACTCTAGAGTGGCTTGCAAGAATGCGGAGGAAGGACCTGACGAGGGAAAATCACACGCTATTCTTCACCTGCTTAGAACATTTACAACTTCTAGGAAATTATTGTTACGCCTTATGAAAATGTTTTATATGTTTGATTGTGAATTGATGTAGCTATGAGGGGTATTATTTGCTTGAACTTGTTTGAGAGTTCATAGTTTTTCGTGTTCCTGATAATTGGGGCTTGTGTGTGTGTCCTTTGTGGGTTGTGTGCTTGTGTGTGTATTAACACAAAGAAATAGAGAGACAAAACGTTGTCCATATTTCGGCTTTGTTCCTCTAAAGGCTGTTCAGTAATATGCACGTTTTATCCACTCCCGCGGACAAAAATGACCGATCTACCAGAGGGATCCGGCTTGAGATGAGATTCTCAGAAGACTTTTGGCATTTCATACAAAACCACATTACAACGAAGTCGACAAACATCACTCAAAAAGTAAACACTACGTAGACCTGCTGACCACAGTCAAGAAAAGGAAGCTCAGATAGTATGGACATGTGACAAGATCAGATGGGCTCTCCAAGACGATACTGCAAGAAACAGTACAGGGGAAGAGAAGGCGAGGCAGGCCGAAGAAGAAATGGGCAGACAACATCACTGAATGGATCAGGAAGAGCTTCTTCACAACCCAGGCACTTGCCCACAACCGCTGCAAATGGAGCCAACTGGTGCAACGTTCGTCACTGCAGCGCCCCTACGACCCTGGAGGGGGTTATGAGAGCAGATGAGATGAGAGTCCACTCCCTAGTTTGAAATAAGAAAGGAAAAAGTTAACTAAGATATCTATCTATCTATTTATCTATCTATCTATCTATCTATCTATCTATCTATCTATCTATCTATCTATCTATCTATCTATCTATCTATCTATCTATCTATCACAGGACAAGGGGCAGGGTAGCCCCGTGGTTAGAGCATTACGCTGGTAATCCGCCACCCGGGTATCAAGCCGCCACAGAGGCAATGCCCGTTTTAGGGTTTTACCCTGGGGTTGATAATTATTAGTACTGACTCCACTCCCCCGAACGCACGCAGAACATCTTGTGCACACCCGTTCCATGTTTCGGAAAAGTAGGCCATTCCAAACAACAAAACAAACAAGAACAAAACCAAAGGACAAAACTTAAAAATCCAAAAAACTCATGCACACAGGTGAAGTGTTTAGGCACCATCGCTGAAGTCGGAATGTGGCTACCTTCATGGTGGGTAAAAACGGTCACATATGCAAAAATCTCACCACTGGTGAACTTCGGAGCTCTTGCCGAAGAACAATCCCCCCTCCTCCCCCTCCCCCAGATCAAAACCCCAAAACTAATCCCCACCCCAACCAACCAGATCACCCCTCACACACACACAACACTTCTTCCAAATGCCCTCCCAAAGACCACTGAGCCACTTGACAACAAAGGGGAAAAGCACAAAAGAGAAAATTAATGGATTTTCAAGAGGGCAAAAGGCCGTACTCACTCCACCCATAGCTTAGGCCATAGTCACTAGACATTTTTCTTAGTTTAAGCCTGAATATAGCTAAAAACAAAACATATTACAACAACACTCTTTTCAACATCATCCTTGAGAGAATCATGGCTGATGCACTGGAACATCATGAAGGATCAGTCAGCATTGGTGGCAGAACGATCACAAACCTCCGCTTCACAGATGACATTGATGGAATAGCAGGATCAGAAAAAGAGCTTGCCAGCCTAACAGAACACCTGAATAAGGCCTCCAAAACATACGGCATGGAAATCAGTGCAGAGAAGACCAAACTGATGACTAATAACACCAACGGCATTAGCACTGATATCAGGGATATCAGACAATAACAGCACTGTCAAAACTAAACACTATCTGGAGAGATAAAAATATCTCACTCATCTCCAAGATCATACTAATGCGCTCCCTTGTCATATCCATATTTCTGGATGCCTGTGAATCATGGACCCTGACTGCAGATTTGGAGAGAAGAGTACAGGCGGTGGAGATGAGATGCTTTCGGAGACTCCTTGGCATCTCCTACAAAGACCACATAAGCAACGAAAGCGTGCATAACAGAATCCAGCAAACCATTGGACCCTATGAGAACCTTCTAACGATCGTGAAAAAGCGTAAACTTAAATGGTATGGGCATGTCACAAGATCCAAAGGACTTGCAAAGACAGTTTTACAAGGCACTGTCCAAGGAGGAAGAAGAAGAGGCAGACCAAGGAAGAGCTGGGAGGATAACATCAGCAAATGGACAGGCCTAGAACTCAACAAAACCCTGAGAAAGGCAGAACAGAGAGAGGAATGGAGGGAACTGGTTGTTGAGTCTTTGAGGGTGCCCCCACGGTCGTCAGACTGCGGGACAGATAGATAGATAGATTACAACAACAACAAACGATGGGTTTTTTTTTTACTCACACGTGATGCCATTTTTTAATAACCATTCTTGTTGTTGTTGTTCTTCTTTTCTTCTTTCTTTCTTTCTTTCTTTCTTTCTTTCTTTCTTTCTTTCTTTCTTTCAGTCACAAGGCAAACTTTGTGCCCTTTAAAAACAACAACAACAACATCATCTGCCAACACTATAGCAACACTTCACCTTCACTTCTATTACTATCCCATAGTCTGGTCGACTGTTGGCACATCACTGAAGATTTTGCAACCAGCTTCCTCCACTCCGCTCTGCTCTCAGCTTCATAGGGTTGCTTAATACTTGAAAAAAAGGAGAACAATGTCTTTCAAAATGCTTGTAAAATATTACATCGCGTGTAAGTTTTAAAAAAATTGATAGTTTACTTTGTGTGTGTGTGGATTTTTTTAAAAAACTAGGATAACTGGTTTTTGCTTATGAAACTCAAGCACAGGAGCAGAGACTTTTAACGTCTACATCACCAGCACCTCCCCCCCCCAAGAAATCTGCCACAAGAAAACGTGTTGCTCATTAATAGGGGATCATTGTGGTGACAACAGAGGACACTTGGCAGACAACTTCAACCCTGATGACGGTTTTTCTCCAACTGAGGTAGGTTGTGGCCAGCTGCACTGACAACACTGTGTGACATCAACACTTCCCGAAGTCAGAATGCAGCTGCCTGAATGGGGGGGGGGGGGAGGTGGATCACAGCAAGTCATACCTTGGGTGTGAACTTTGGAGCTCCAGCCAGGCCAGGGAAAAAGTCATGGTTGTTAATTCATCAACGTGAACGTTGTTGCTATGATGCTGATAACAATGATATGGTTTCTTTCTCTGGCACAAACAGGAAGCATTTTGCAAACGAGTGCAATTCTGAGAGTATACCCTCACCCCACAAAAAAACCCAACAACAACACAACAACAACAACAACAACAACAACACCAAACAAACAACAACCCCTCACCACCCAACCAAGCTAACAATACCACTTCACCCAACTGGCGCTGGCTGGCAGTGGTCACTGTCAGGACAGCCAGCTAGCTGTTGTGAGGGCAGCACTGTCAGGACAGCCAGCTAGCTGTTGTGAGGGCAGCACTGTTAGGACAGCCAGCTAGCTGTTGTGAGGGCAGCACTGGCAGCATCGCCCTCATTGGTTTCCTCTGCTGACCAGCCCCTCACTGCAAACCCAACCTCAGCTGACGGTCAGGTCAGGTCAGGTCAGGTCAGGCCAGGTCAGGTCAGGTCAGGTCGCCTCACACCAGTTCCGCCCCTGCCCCTCTGCCCCCTGCCTTGTCAGGGACAACCACCGGCACCACTGGGGCTAAAAATAGACATATTTCTACACATCCATCTATATTCGCGATTGTATGGGTTTTCCCAATGAACTCGTTATTTCGGGGATAACAGATTAGGCCACATTCTTTATTTCGGGGATAACAGATTAGGCCACATTTTTTATTTCGGGGATAACAGATAAGGCCACATTCTTTATTTCCAGGATAACAGATAAGGCCACATTCTTTATTTCGGGGATAACAGATTAGGCCACAGTCTTTATTTCCAGGATAACAGATAAGGCCACATTCTTTATTTCGGGGATAACAGATAAAGCCACATTCTTTATTTCGGGGATAACAGATAAGGCCACAGTCTTTATTTCGGGGATAACAGATTAGGCCACATTCTTTATTTCCAGGATAACAGATAAGGCCACATTCTTTATTTCGGGGATAACAGATTAGGCCATATTATTTATTTCCAGGATAAGAAATAAGGCCACATTCTTTATTTCCAGGATAACAGATAAGGCCACATTCTTTATTTCCAGGATAACAGATAAGGCCTCATTCTTTATTTCCAGGATAAAAGATAAGGCCACAGTCTTTATTTCGGGGATAACAGATTAGGTCACATTCTTTATTTCGGGGATAACAGATAAAGCCACAGTCTTTATTTCGGGGATAACAGATAAGGCCACATTCTTTATTTCGGGGATAACAGATAAAGCCACATTCTTTATTTCGGGGATAACAGATAAGGCCACAGTCTTTATTTCGGGGATAACAGATTAGGCCACATTCTTTATTTCCAGGATAACAGATAAGGCCACATTCTTTATTTCGGGGATAACAGATTAGGCCATATTATTTATTTCCAGGATAAGAAATAAGGCCTCATTCTTTATTTCCAGGATAAAAGATAAGGCCACAGTCTTTATTTCGGGGATAACAGATTAGGTCACATTCTTTATTTCGGGGATAACAGATAAAGCCACAGTCTTTATTTCGGGGATAACAGATAAGGCCACATTCTTTATTTCGGGGATAACAGATAAGGCCACATTCTTTATTTAGGGGATAACAGATAAGGCCACAGTCTTTATTTCGGGGATAACAGATAAGGCCACATTCTTTATTTCCAGGATAACAGATAAGGCCACATTCTTTATTTCGGGGATAACAGATTAGGCCACATTTTTTATTTCGGGATAACAGATAAGGCCACATTCTTTATTTCGGGGATAACAGATAAGGCCACAGTCTTTATTTCGGGGATAACAGATTAGGCCACATTCTTTATTTCCAGGATAACAGATAAGGCCACATTCTTTATTTCGGGGATAACAGATAAAGCCACATTCTTTATTTCCAGGATAAGAAAGAAGGCCACATTCTTTATTTCCAGGATAACAGATAAGGCCACATTCTTTATTTCGGGGATAACAGATAAGGCCACAGTCTTTATTTCGGGGATAACAGATTAGGCCACAGTCTTTATTTCGGGGATAACAGATTAGGCCACAGTCTTCATTTCGGGGATAACAGATTAAGCCACAGTCTTTATTTCGGGGATAACAGATAAGTACGATGTGTTTTTTATGATCATTTTTGACATCCAAGCTCCGCCCTCTGTCAGGACTGCCAGGACATTGTTTCCCTTTACAGGGGACAGAGCCCGGAGCTTCTCCAGGGGAGGCTTTGTCTATGCACTTCTCAGGGGGAGGCTTTGTCTATGCACTTCTCCAGGGGAGGCTTTGTCTATGCACTTCTCCAGGGGGAGGCTTTGTCTATGCATGGCCGTTTGTCTTTGAGGTAGCTGCACTTCAGCCTCGGGGCTGACGTCAACACGACACCAGTTGTGCTTGCTGCTTCTGCCCACTCGCAAAAGCCTACTCTTCTGATAAGCGTAACGGGTTTTAACGTGTGCAAGATGTTCCGCCCGCGTTTGTACACGAGACCTCGGATTATATTCTCCTCCGAAGGACTTTGGGGGGAGCGGAGTCGGCACTGAGGAGAGCTCCCCGCTCCCCCTGTGGGTGGCAGCGCAAACCCGCACGTCAGAAGGAAAGACAACTCGCTGAGCTGGGCTGTCCGCCACCAAGTGACACATGTAGAAACACAGCCTGACAACACGAAGAAGACAAGGAGGACATGTGTGTGTGGCCACTGCACAACAGCCAGACCAAACTGTCAGGTGTGACCGTGAAGAGAGCAGGCTACACTGGAAGGGGGGTTCTAAGCAGGCCTTTCAGAGCCATCTGCTGCTGTAGGTGTTCTAACAGGAACACATGGGACGGCAATTTTCTTCCCAGTAAACAGCAACAGGTGGCTTCTGTTGAGGTCCATCTTTCCTTAGAGTTAGTGAACACAACATGTGTAACCTTCTCTCTGGTTTTGTCTGTCTGTCTGTCTATCTGTCACACACACACACACACACACACACACACACACACACACACACACACACACACACACACACACACTCACACACACACACACACACACACACACACACACCACACACACACACACACACACACACAACACAACAACACACACACACACACACACACACATACACACACACACACACACACACACACACACACACACACACGCACACACACACACACTCGGTTTAGTTACAAAAAAAGATAATTATAGACTGAAGCCATATTCACCAGACTTCCAAACTAAATACCTCAGGAGGACTGTCCTTAAATGTTTCAGAAGTTGTCATGATTTAATGACAGACGGAAAGGCAGACAACAACATAATGACTATATTAAGAGAGGACAAAAATATCTCTAAATTAATGATTAAGAGAGGACAGGAAAAATCAATGTCACTTATCCAATGCAACCAAACAGAAGAGCAATTTCATGTACTGGATCACTGTGATGAACTCAGAAAAAAATGTTATCAACAATGAAAACTAGAGACATAGAACGTCAAAAGAAAATGTGTAGATACATTAAGCAACACAATCACAATTGATAACTATCAAGCAAAGACTATAAGATAATTATGTATATGAATGTTTTGTGAAAAGAGGAAAAGTGAAGGAGAAAACAACAACTTTTTAGTAAACATTTCAATCCCTTCAAATTCATAGATGATTACAAAATGATGTCTTCTGTTGGGTGAAACATGTATGTGATTTGTTGGCAATCAAATATTTTGAAACACAAACACACAAACACATGCACACACACTGACAATGACAATGACAAATTCTTTTATTTCGAGGATAATGAGTAAGCACTCATGTGCTTTATTACATCCAGTCCCCACCCTTAGCCATACATCATAATTATGATAATAAAAGAAACCTAATACCCATACACTCACACAGTAAAAAATCCCCCACTCACAACAAACACAAAAGCACCCCCCAAAATCAACAAAAACCCCCAAACAAAGCCTGCAAACAACACCCCCAAGCCAAACAGCAAAGAAAGCAAAAGCAAAAACAAACAAACCGTGGGGTGGGGGGGGGGGGGGGGAAACTCAGGAACTCAGGACTTTAATTGTTAGGCCGCCTCTCTGTTTAGAAGGGGGTATTCATTTTGAAAAAAAACCCTTCAAACCAAACAGTACAACCCCCCACCTCTGGAAAAATGTTGGCATCATCAAGAGTGATTTCCCAAAGAAACAGGAACTACTTCAACTTTGTGTACACCAGTTATACCTAGCAAAGTTCTCGGGCTTTCAGAGCATAAAATATATTCATACCCAAATGTCTTGACTGATCGACATTTTCACTATTCAGAAAAGTTTAAATAGATTGTTCATTCGCATAATTTGTGAAGTCCTTTGTCATATATTTCTCTCAGTCGAAATCTAGCCAGAACATACGAGAGAGAGAGAGAGAAGAGGAGAGAGAGGAAGAGAGAGATGAGAGAGAGAGAGAGAGAGAGAGAGAGAGAGAGACTCGAACTGGAATAATTTAATGAGGGTACATAGATAAGCCAGGGGCTTTTTGTTTTTACACCAGGCCCTCATGAAGAAAAGGAAACCAACAGACAAGCAAACATAAAGAAATGCATAACATATACACAATGAAGATGACAATAAACTTAATCACTTAGTAATACATGCAATCAACTACTCACATTATCAGTCAATTATATAATGAGAGAGAGAGATAGCTTCTTTTATTTCGAGGATAATGAATAAGCACCCATTTGCATTTTTACATCTAGTCCCCGAGAGAGGTTTTAAATTAATTTGCAACACCTGTGGCAGAGAACTGACTGTCCCCCCACTAGGACAGCCTGGCCTGACGTCACAGCCTGGCCTGTCGCCATGAAGGATGGGGGGAGGGGGGGGGGGTCCAGGGTGGGGCTGTGCACGGTGCAGGTGATGTGGGCGTGGTCACAGTCACCTGAGAACCATCACATGATCTACACCATGACGACATGGGTCCTGTTTAAGAGGGGGGACCCACACACCCACAGGACAACAGGCTGACAAGCTTGCTGTGGGGTTTTCGGGGTCTTGGCCACAGCAGCAGTTGAGGGTGTTAGCGCCTGTGTACTGACCTGTTTCTGCTCTGCTCTGCTCTGCTCTGCTCTGTTCTGTTCTTGTTGCTCAAACAACCCTGATCATGGCTCCACTTGGGTATGTATGCACTGGGCTGTTTTTTACTCTCTCTATCACTCTCTGTGTACATATATTTTTGTGTGAGTGTGTGTGTGTGTGCGTGTGTGCGTGCGTGCGTGCGTGCGTATGTGTGTGTGCCTACCCGCACGCGTGTGTGCAAATATTTGTGTGTGTACATATATTTCGGGACAGGATAACTCAGTGGTCGGAGCACTCGCTTTCCCCCAGGCAAGTTAAGCAGCGTGGTTCATGGTTACCAGTTGGATGGGTGACCGTTTGCGTGCCCCTGGCTTCAGTACAGTTCCCCTGTTCACCCAACTGTAAATGGGTACTTGCCCTCTTTAGGGTCAGAGGGGGAGGAGATGAGCGCTGCCTTCAATATGCTAGCCCCTAGAGAAGTAAGGTCTCTGACGCCTCGCTCTCCTAGGACCTTATAGGTTATGGGACACCCTTACATATATTTCAGTGTGTGTGTGTGTGTGTGTGTGTAGCATTGTTTTATTGCCCACATTGTGAAAGGCTATAGTTATTTTCATAGCTGATCCTTCCTTTGTCAGGCAATGGACAGAAATCTGCTGGCTGTGTTTTGCAGTGCAAATTGTTTGTCACCCCCACCCCCACCCCGAGGACCAACACCACTATGTACACCTGTAATCTATCCCCGAAGTCGACATGTGGCTACCCTCATGGGGAAAACGGCCCATACACACAATCTCCTCATAGATGAAGATGGGAGCTCTAGCCCAGGAACCAGCAAGGAAAGAGCGCCCTGGGGGCTGCACCCTGGGTGGTTGTGACAGACTCTGGGTGGTTGTGACGGACTCTGGGTGGTTGTGACGGACTCTGGGTGGTTGGACGGACTCTGGGTGGTTGGGACGGACTCTGGGTGGTTGTGACGGACTCTGGGTGGTTGTGACGGACTCTGGGTGGTTGTGACGGACTCTGGGTGGTTGTGACGGACTCTGGGTGGTTGGGACGAACTTGGCGGGATTGGTGGACGGGGTCTCTGGGCCCTGCTCTGTTTCCTTGTCACATTTGCTTAGTGTGCTAAAGATCGTTTCCTTGTCACATTTGCTTAGTGTGCTAAAGATCGTTTCCTTGTCACATTTGCTTAGTGTGCTAAAGATCGTTTCCTTGTCACATTTGCTTAGTGTGCTAAAGATCGTTTCCTTGTCACATTTGCTTAGTGTGCTAAAGATCGTTTCCTTGTCACATTTGCTTAGTGTGCTAAAGATCGTTTCGTGTCTTAAGTTAAAAAATAAAACAACTAGGCAACATCTACATTCGTTCTCGTAAAAATAACACCCCTCACCCCAAAACACAAAGACAAAATAAAACAAATAAGAAACCCCCAAACAACAAACCCCACCACCAACAACATTAAAAGGAAACTGCAAATAGCTGACACTAAAACGATAATCAAGAGTTGTCTTCTCTTGCTCTGCTCCAAGGACCACTGCACTCCTCTGCCTGCAGGGGGCCACCTGGAGAAAATGATTGACTGGAGAAAAATGATTGACTGGAGAAAAATGATTGACTGGAGAAAAATGATTGACTGGAGAAAAATGACTGACAGGAGAAAAATGACTGACTGGAGAAAAATGATTGACTGGAGAAAAATGACTGACTGGAGAAAAATGATTGACTGGAGAAAAATGATTGACTGGAGAAAAATGACTGACTGGAGAAAAATGATTGACTGGAGAAAAATGATTGACAGGAGAAAAATGACTGACTGGAGAAAAATGACTGACTGGAGAAAAATGACTGACTGGAGAAAAATGATTGACTGGAGAAAAATGACTGGAAGAGAAATGACTGGAAGAGAAATGGCTGGAGGAGAAATGATTGGAGGAGAAATGATTGGAGGAGAAATGACTGGAAGAAAAATGACTGGAAGAAAAATGACTGGAAGAGAAATGACTGGAAGAGAAATGACTGGAAGAGAAATGACTGGAGGAAAAATGACTGAAAGAGAAATGGTTAGAAGAGAAATGACTGGAAAATGGAGAAAGTTCTCTGTGAGATTTGATCTCATGAACACTGTGTGTTGCAAATCAGAGAGCTGAAGACATTTCTTTTACAAGTCAGCATCTTGAGCGCTTTGATTTGTTGCTTTACAAGATTAAGCGCTATATAAATTCCATACATTATCATTATTATTATTATTATTATTATTTTTATTATTATCATTATTATTATTATTATTATTATCATCATCATCTTGATATTCTGCAAAAATGTGGACAACAGACAGAGCAGGCACACCATGCACACACAGAGGTTTAGGGTGTTACCATGCACCACACCACACACACACACACACACACACACACACACACACACACACACCCCCACACACACACACACACACACACACACACCACACACACACACACACACACACACAGAGGTTTAGGGTGTTATCATGCACACACACACACAAGGTTTAGGGTGTTACCATGCACACACACACACACACACACACACACACACACACACTAACACACACACACACACAACACACACACACACACACACACACACACACACAGAGGTTTAGGGTGTTACCATGCACACACACAGGTTTAGGGTGTTACCATGCACACACACAGGGTTTAGGGTGTTACCATGCACACACAGGATTAGGGTGTTACCATGCACATACACAGGGTTTAGGGTGTTACCATGCACATAGACAGGGTTTAGGATGTTACCATGCACACACACAGGGTTTAGGGTGTTACCATGCACACACACACAGGTTGAGGGTGTTACCATGCACACACGCACACAGGTTTCGGGTGTTACCATGCACACGCACAGGTTTAGGGTGTTACCATACACACACAGGGTTTCGGGTGTTTACATGCACACACACAGGTTAAGGGTGTTACCATGCACACACACAGCATTTAGGGTGTTACCATGCACACACAGGTTTAGGGTGTTACCATGCACACGCACAGGTTTAGGGTGTTACCATGCACGCACAGGGTTTAGGGTGTTAACATGCACACACACACACAGATTAAGTGTGTTACCATGCACAAACACACAGGTTGTAGGGTGTTGCCATGCACACACTGGTTTAGGGTGTTACCATGCAGTCACAGAGGTTTAGGGTGTTACCATGCACACACGGGTTTAGGGTGTTACCATGCAGTCACAGAGGTTTAGGGTGTTACCATGCACACACGGGTTTAGGGTGTTACCATGCACACACTGGTTTAGGGTGTTACCATGCAGTCACAGAGGTTTAGGGTGTTACCATGCACACACGGGTTTAGGGTGTTACCATGCACACACACAGGGTTTAGGGTGTTACCATGCACACACACAGGTTTAGGGTGTTATCATGTACACACAGAGGGTTTAGGGTGTTACCTTGCACACACAGGGTTTAGGGTGTTACCTTGCACACACAGGGTTTAGGGTGTTACCATGCACACACAGCGGTTCAGGGTGTTACTTTGCATATACACAGGTTTAGGGTGTTACCATGCACACACACACAGGGTTTATTTTATTTATTTATTTATTCTTTATATGAAGGATAATGAAATAAACATTCATGTGCTTTTTTACATCCATTCCCCGTGTGTATGCGGTTTTGTAAATTTTGTCATCTGTTTCCACTGGCACACAATGGCCTACTCTTCCGAAAATCGGAACAGTATTTAACGTGTGTGCAAGATCTTCTGCATGCGTTCGAACACGGGGTCTCGGTTTAAAGTCTCATCCGAAGGACATTAGGGTGTTACCATGCACACACAGGTTTTTGGGTCTTACAATTTATGCTCGCTATCTTCTGATATGGACACTTTGGTGCATTAAAAGATATGCGCGTGCGCGCGCGCGTGTGTGTGTGTGTGTGTACGCGCGCATGAATACCTACATGTGCGCATGTGCCTATCAGCACGTGCACGTGTTTATTTAATTATTTATTCTCTCATTCTGAGGATAATGGAATAAGCATTCATGTGGTTTTAATTTCTTTACATCCAATCACCGTGTGCATACGGTTTTGTAAATTTTATCATCCGTTCACACCGGCACAAATGACCAGCTCTTTTGAAAGGCGGATCAGGGTTTAACGTGAGTGCAAGACGTTGTGCCGGCGTTGGGTTTCTAGTCTTACGGCAAGGTGTTTTGGAAAGTGAAAGGCGCACTGGTGTCAGCTGCAGGGTACAATGCCTACAGGGGGCCTGACCTGGCTGTGGCTGCACCCCAGGCCGTCAGTCAGGCAGGCAGGCAGTCAGGCAGGCAGTCAGGCAGGCAGGCAGGCAGTCAGGCAGTCAGGCAGGCAGTCAGGCAGGCAGTCAGGCAGGCAGGCAGGCAGGCAGGCAGGCAGTCAGGCAGGCAGGCAGGCAGGCAGTCAGGCAGGCAGGCAGGCAGGCAGTCAGGCAGCAGGCAGTCAGGCAGTCAGGCAGGCA
>CM054159.1:17663815-17678815 GCA_028751875.1 Rapana venosa | reverse complement strand
TGGTGTGGTGTGGTGTGTGGTGTGGTGTGGTGTGGTGGTGCAGTGGACCCCCGCCCTGTGTCGCATGGACAGTGACGGGGACGGAGTGAGCAACGGGCAGGAGCTGGGGGACCCCGACTGTGTGTGGAAGCAGGGGAGCTTACCGAACCGCACCACCTCCATCACCCATCCCGGTCAGTCTCTGTCGCAGTTAAAACAACAACAACAGCCACAACAGCCACAACAACAACAGCCACAATAACAACAGCCACAACAACAACAGCCACAACAACAGCAGCAACAACAGCCACAACAACGGCCACAACAACAACAACAGCCACAACAACAACAACAACAACAGCCACAACAACAACAGCCACAATAACAACAGCCACAACAACAACAACGGCCACAACAACAACAGCCACAACAACAACAACAACGGCCACAACAACAACAACAACAATAACAACAACAACAACGGCCACAACAACAACAACAGCCACAACAAAAACAACGGCCACAACAACAACAACAGCCACAACAACAACAACAACGGCCACAACAACAACAACAGCACACAACAGCCACAAGAACAACAGCCACAACAACAACAACAGCCACAACAACAACAACAGCTACAACAACAACACAGCCACAACAACAACAACAACTACAATAGCAACAACAACAACAACAGCTGCAACAACAACAGCCACAACAATAGTCTCAACATCAGCCACAACAACAACAATAACAACACCAACCAAACAATGTGAACAAGTCACAACAGCCATAACAACAATAGCCAGAACAATAAACTAGCTAGATAACAAACTAACAAACAACTAAAGAAAAAACCAAGTAACTAGCTCACTAGCTCACTAACTAACAAGTCAGTATACTAACTAACTCACTCATTAACAAAACAACAAACTAACCAACAGACTAGCCAACAAACGAGTTAAAAAATAAGGAAACAAACTAGCTAACAAACTAGGTAACAAACTAGGTAACAGACTAGCTAACAAACTAGCTAACAAACTAGGTAACAGACTAGCTAACAAACTAGCTAACAAACTAGGACTAGTGTGTGGACGTGAGCGCGCACGCGCGCAGGTGTGTATGAGTATCAGTATGTGTGTGCGTGTACATGTATATGTGGTAATTTGTATTTTTCAATGTATTACCTTAATCGATTTTCCTCTTTACTGGTTTAATTTAATGGTAAAGGATGCACTAATATAGTATTTCAATATAATCATTCAGAAATTTGTTCTTAGATAGATGGCTTGATGAAAAAAAGCAAATACATTGCTTATTCAATGTACCATCTGGAAATAAAATTTTGACTTTGACTTTGACTTTGACTAGGTAACAAACTAGGTAACAAGCTAGCTAACAAACTAGCTAACTAACTAGCTAACAAGTTAGCTAACAAACTAGGTAACAAACTAGACAACAAACTAGATAACAAACTAGGTAACAAACTAGGTAACAAACTAGGTAACAGACTAGGTAACAAACTAGGTAACAAACTAGGTAACAAGCTAGCTAACAAACTAGCTAACTAACTAGCTAACAAGTTAGCTAACAAACTAGGTAACAAACTAGGTAACAAACTAGGTAACAGACTAGGTAACAGACTAGGTAACAGACTAGACAACAAACTAGGTAACAAACTAGGTAACAAACTAGATAACAAACTAGGTAACAGACTAGGTAACAGACTAGGTAACAAACTAGCTAACAAACTAGGTAACAGACTAGGTAACAGACTAGGTAACAGACTAGGTAACAAACTAGGTAACAAACTAGCTAACAAACTAGGTAACAGACTAGATAACAGAGTAGCTAACAAACTAGGTAACAAACTAGGTAACAAACTAGCTAACAAACTAGGTAACAAACTAGGTAACAGACTAGGTAACAAACTAGGTAACAGACTAGATAACAGAGTAGCTAACAAACTAGGTAACAAACTAGGTAACAAACTAGGTAACAAACTAGGTAACAGAGTAGCTAACAAACTAGGTAACAAACTAGGTAACAGACTAGGTAAAAAACCCGGGTAACAGACGGGTAACAAACTGGTAACAAACAAACAACAAACGCTAACAAACTAGTAACAAACTAGTAACAAACAGTAACAAACCAGGTAACAGACTAGATAACAAACTGGGTAACAAACTAGGAACAGATAGTTAAAAGAGTACTAAAAAAAGGGAAACAAACTGGTAACAACTGGGAAAACAAACTAATAAAAAAGACTAGGAAACAAATAGATAAAAACTAGGAAAACAAACTAGGTAACAGACTAGGTAACAGACTAGATAACAAATAGCAACAAGCTGGAACAAACTAGTAACAACAGATAACAGAGTAGCTAACAACGGGAAAACGACAGATAACAACTAGGAAAAACGGTAACAAATGATAACAGATAGGAAACAAACTAGGAAACAGACTAGGTAACAGACTAGTAAAAAACTAGCTAAAAAGAAAGGAAACAAACTAGTAACAAACTAGATAACGAGACTAACAATGGTAACAGACTAGATAAAGACTAGAAACAAACTAGGTAACAAATGGGGAAAACAACTGGGTAACAAACTAGTAAAGACTGGGTAACAGACAGGTAACAAATGGTAAAAAACTAGGTAACAAACAGTAAAGCTAGATAAAAAAACTGGGTAACAAACTAGGTAACAACTGATAACAACTGGAAACAAACCCACTAACCAACTGCGACCACTAACTCATAACTGACAGACGATGGAAGGGGATACCTAATGGTTAGAAACGCTGCGCGACAATCAAAACCCCGGGTTCTTTCCCCCTTTAAGGGATATTTTCCCCGGGAGTTAACATCAGTGCAGACTCCCTCCCCCAAAAGCCCTTTCGGAGAACTATAAACCGGGGCCCCGTGGCGAACGCACCAGAACTCTTCCCAAAAACTTAAATCCTTTTCCGTTTTTCGTAAGAGAGGCCATGTGTGCTAGGGGAACAGATGACAGAATTTTCAAAAACCCCGTACACACAGGACTGGATGTAAAAAAGCAATAACGCTTAATCCATTTTCCCCGATATAAAAGAACAAAATAAAAAAAAAAAACTGAATATCCATACTACTCACACCTATTTAATAGTAGCTAACTCACTCACTCTCTAATACTGGGGTTTTTTATGAAGTTACCCTAACGGGCGGGACTGGGGTAAAAAAGCACATGTTGCTTATTCATTACCTCGAAAAAAGAAAAAGAAATTTTTCATTGTTATTGTCATTGTTGATTTGTCTCTGCAAGATTTAGCGCTATATAAATTCCATTTTTTATTATTATTGTCTAACCACTCTCAACTTTTTAACTAACACTAATTAAATAATAACTTTCCCACTCCTCACTTATCACTCACTACTCACAAACCGCTAACTATAATTGCTAAAAGCAACCATTAACTTACTAACTAAATAATTCTAATGATTTACTAAATGATTTACTAACTGCTAATTTACTAACTGACGACAACTCTACTGACTGACTGATGACTGCTAACTAAAAGACTAAAGACTAAATGACTACCTGACTATGTAATAAAAATGCAATAATGAGTGTTCAGTATAATCATTAAGAAATTTGTTCTTTTGATGCTTGAGAAAAAAAGCAAATGCATTTCTTATAATTTTCATCTGGAAAAAAAAAATTTTACTTACTTGACTTGATTGACTGACGACGAAAAGCTAATTTACTGACTACTAACTGACGACTGTTAACTTACTGACCAAATGACGACTGACTAACTAACTACTAATTAGTTTGTAAACTAAAGTAAGCAAGCTAAAATAACGAACACATTTTAAAAAAATGAAAAGAATGAATCACCATCCCCTAGCAATGAATGACGATCAAATGATCGATAAACCAACAAGCAAAAATGCAAGCAAAAAAGTGCTAAGCAACCCAAATATCCAACCATCCACCAAACATCCAAACCCCCCAACCAAACCCAAAAACCAACCAACCCAACCCAAAGACCAGCCAGCCAGCCCCTAACTGTTTTTGCATCATGTGGCACCCCAGGGCGACCCCAAGTGAACCAGAGCAATACCTTTGGGGGCTTGTACGTGGGGGCCTTTTCCCCTGTGACGCCTTTAAGGTCCCGGTAAGTCGTCTGCTGTGTGTATGTCTGTTTGTCGTGTCTGCCCGCCCCCTGTCTGTCTACCTATCTCGTTTGAGTGTGTGGTGAGTTTGTGTGGTGTATGTGTGTGTATATCTGCCTGTCTTCCCGTCTGGCTCGTGTTTGTGGTGTGGTGTGTGTGTTGGTTTTGTGTGTGTGTGTGTGTAGTGTGTATGTGGTGTGCCTGTCTGTTTCTGTCTTCCGACTTGGTGGTGTGTCATTTTTTCTCTTTTTATTTTTAATCTAAAATTTTTTATTTTGATGAACTGAAAAAACGTCACTCTTTTTTGTTTTAATAGTAGGCATTTATCCTTTTGAATTTTACACCTTTGGCCAAGGGGTTCTCCCTTTCCGAAAGTGGACACCTTGAAACCCACAAGACATGCGCTTTTACTAAGGGGTTCAAGTTTAAAACCATCCACAGCCAAACCCTCCCCAACACCCAAACCCAAAGGGCAGGCCACCCAAGGCTGTGGCGGGGTGGCACCCAGAGACCCCAGTAAACCGGGAGGAAAAACCTGGGGGACTGTTACACCCCCCCCCTTTTGGCCTTTTTGGAAAGGGGTTGGCTCCCCCCCTGTCTGTTTGTCTGTGTCTCTGGGGTGGGGCATTCATTTTTATGTTTTTGGGGTTTTGTTGTGGGGTGATGGGGGATACTGCCCCCCCCCTGTCTTTTGTTGTGTGGTTGGGGGTGGTTGTTTGTTGTTGTTGTTATGTGTGGATGGGGTGACTGCCCCTGTCTGTCTGTTTTGGGGAGGGGGTGCATTTCCCATTTTCTTTGTTCGATGATACTGAATAAACTGCTCACGTGTTTTTTGGTTTTTTACATCCAGTCACCGGTGTATGCCATTGTTGTTAATTTTGCCATTCGCTCCCATTGCACACCTGTGGTCTACCTTCCGAAGTCGGAACAGGCTGAACGTGCGCACAAGATGTTTGCGTGCGTTTTCCCCCCCCCCACATTCAGTGTGGTTATAGGCTGGGTGAAGGCTTTCAGTGGCAGTGGGGTCAGACTGATGCCAACCGGGCAAGTCACTTCAAGGGTGGGGGTGGTGAGCCCAAGCCCCCAGAGAGCGGGCTGAACGAGGGCGTGACTGCTACCCCCCCCCCCCCCCCCCCTGTCGGTGTCTGTCTGTCTATGTGTGGAAGAGGGGGATGACATGCCCCCCCCCCCCTGTCTGTCTGTGTGTGGAAGGGGGGTTGACAGCCCCCCCCCCCCCCTGTCTGTCTGTCTGTCATGTGTGGGAAGAGGGGGATGACATGCCCCCCCCCTGTCTGTCTGTGTGTGGAAGGGGGGATGACATGCCCCCCCCCCCCCCCCCTGTCTGTCTGTCTGTCTATGTGTGGAAGAGGGGGATAACATACCCCCCCTGTCTGTCTATGTGTGGAAGGGGGGATAACATGCCCCCCCCTGTCTGTCTATGTGTGGAAGAGGTGGATGACATGCCCCCCTGTCTGTCTGTCTATGTGTGGAAGAGGGGGATGACATGCCAACCCCCCCCCCCCCCCCCGTTCCACTGACCTCTCTACCTCGAAATCCCTTCGTGAGTGTCTCAGGTAACTGCCTAGAAAGCGAAAAGCCCAGATTCCAAGTGGGGGGTGGTCGATCCTCGTTTGTCCCCACACTTTTCCCCCATCCACTAGACCGTGAGTGGTGGTCTGGGTGCTAGTCTTTTGGATGAGACGATAAACCGAGGTCCCGTATGTAACACGCGTTTAGAAACACGTAAAAAACCCACGGCAGCAAGAGAGTTGTCCCTGGCAAAATTCTGTAGAAAAAAAGCCACTCTGATAGGAACAAATACACAGGCAGACAGGAAAAGAAAAGAAAAATGGGTGGCGCTGCTCTTGTGGCGACACATTCTCCCTGAGGAGAGCAGCCCGAGTTTCACGTGGTGAACTCCGCCGTGACTTGAAGTGGTATACAACACAATATAACACAATACAATACAAACCAATACAATACAATACAACAACACAACACAATATAACGCAATACACTACAATACAAACCAAGACAATACAATACAACACAACACAAATAACACATATACACTACAATACAAAACAACACAATAGAATACAGACAACACAATATAATACAATACAATACAAACCAATACAACACAATACAATACAGAACAACACAATATACACAATACAATACAAACCAATGCAACACAATACAATACAGCACAACACAATATAACGCAATACACTACAATACAACACAACACAATACAGCACAACACAATAAAACACAATACAATACAAACCAATACAACACAATACAATACAATACAGCACAACACAATACAATACAAACCATACAACACAATACAATACAGCACAACACAATATAAAACACAATACAATACAGGCACAACACAATATAACGCAATACACTACAATACAACCCAATACAGCACAACCCAATATAACACAATACAAACAACACAATGCAACACAATACAATACAAACCAATACAATACAAACCAATACAATACAAACCAATACAATACAAACCATACAATGAAACAACACAATACAACACAATACAATATATTACAATACAATACAAACCAATACAAACCAGTACAATACATCACTGTGTGTGTGTGTGTGTGTGTGTGTGTGTGTGTGTGTGTGTGTGTGTGTGTGTGTGGGCGCGCGCGTGCGTGCGTGCGTGCGTGCGTGTGTGTTAGTTCTTCAGTTTAACGTCCTTCTACCAAAAAGTGATATTAGACGGTTAAGTGTGTGTGTGTGTGTGTGTGTGTGTGTGTGTGTGTGGGGCATGCGTACGTGCATGTGTGTGTGTGCTCGTGCATGTGTGTTGTGAGTGTGTGTATGTATATATACGTGCGTGCGTGTATGTGTGTGCATGTATGAGTGCGTGTGTATGTGCGTGCGTGTGTGAGTGTGTGTGCGCACGTGTGTGTGTGAATGAGTGAGAGAGTGAGAGTATATGAGTGAATTGTGTGTTTGTGAGGGTGTGAGTGTATGTGGTGTGCTCGGGCGCGCGCGTGTGTGTAAATATATCAGAGAAATTGTGTTATGTATGTATGTGCCTGTATGTGTGTGTGAGTGTGTGCGTGTATATGTGCGTGAGTGCATGCGTTGCGTATGTATATATGTGTGTTTGTGTGTGTATGCATGTGTGTATGTGTGTGTGCGCGCTTGCTTTGTTTGCGTGTGAGCATGCGAGTATGTGTGGGAGGCTTGCGTGCGCGCACGTGTGTGTGTGTGTTAATGTGTGTGTGTGTGTGTGTGTGCGCGCGCGTGTGTGTGCCAATAAAATGACCTAAGCAACAAACAGTTATAAAGAACCTAGGGCATTACTATTTGAAAGAACTATAGGGAATAATCAATAACATGTTTCTAAATCTTCAACCAGTCAAGGATAACAAATAGAAGAAAAAACTCCGAAACTAACAATAGATACTATAACTAGCCAAAAGGTTTGGACTTTGGGAACGTTAACATATTCTACGTAGATATTAGCACAAAGTATGGAGTAAAAAAAAACACAAAGGGCGTGTGTGTGTGTGTGTCTGTGTGTGTCTGTGTGTGTCTGTGTGTGTCGTGTCTGTGTGTGTCTGTGTCTGTGTTTGTTTCTGTGTGTGTGTCTGTGTGTCTGTGTGGTGTTGTGTGTCTGTGTGTGGTGTCTGTGTGTCTGTGTGTGCTGTGCTGTGTGTCTGTGTGCTGTGTTGGGTGTGTCTGTGTCTGTGTGTCTGTGTGTCTGTGTGTGTGGCTGTGTGTGTGTCTGTGTGTGTGTCTGTGTGTCGTGTCTGTGGTGTGTGTCTGTGTGTCTGTGTCTGTGATCTGTGTGTCTGTGTGTGTGTGTCTGTGTGTCTGTGTCTGTGTGTGTGTGTGTCTGTGTGTTGTGTGTTTCGTTTTTGTGTGTCTGTGTGTCTGTGTTGTGTCTGTGTCTGTGGTTGTGTGTCTGTGTGTGTGTCTGTGTGTGTCTGTGTTCTGTGTCTGTGTGTGTGGTGTGTGTGTTTTGTGTTCGGTGTCAGCAGATGTGTCCAACGTGACTCTGCGCTTTCCCTCCCCCAAGTGCCGGACAAGGAGACCAATCTATTTCTGCATGACCTTTTACCTGCCTTCAACAACCTACCACCCGGGGGCCACCCAGCCCCCTCCACAATTCAAGTAGCCCACACCTGTGTCGGCTGCCCCCACCCCAGTCGTGACCAAAACACAACACAAAACACACACCCCACACACCAACACACACACACACACAACCCAAAACACACACACACACACACCCCACACCACACACACACCCCACACACACACACCACACCACACACACACACCAACACACCACACACACAAAACACACACACACCACACACACACCACAACCCACACACACCACACACACACCACACACACAACACACACACACCACACAACACCCCAACCACCCCACACACACACACCACAACCACACCACACACCCCAACACACCACACACAACACCCCACAACACCACACCACAACACACACACACACCCCCACACACCCACCACCACACACCCACACACACCACACCACACACACACACACAAACACACACACCACACCCCCACACACACACACCACACCACACCACACCCCACACACACCCCCCAACACACACACACCCCAAAAACACACACACCAACACACACACCACACACACACACACACACACCACACACCCCCCACACACACACCACACACACCCCACACAACACACACACCACCACACCCCCACCACACACACACACACACACACACACACACACACACACACACAACACCCACAACCACACAACACCACACACAACCACACACACACACACCACACACCCCACACACACACACACACCCCACAACACACACACACACAAAACCACACACACACAAAACACACCCACACCCACACCCCCACCACACACACACACACACACAACACACCCACACACACACACACAAAACACCACACACACCAACACACACACACAACACACACACACACAAACCACACACACAAAACCAACACCACCACGCACCCCCACGCACCACAAACACACCACAGAGGGATTTTTTTTAGAAAATCTGAAAAGGGCCTGTTTTGTCATACCAGCCTTAAAATTTGAGAAATCGTACATTTGGTAAACATCTTTCAAAATTTTCAGCGAATTTTGGGCAGTTGTTATGGCCTTAACTATTTTTGATTTTCCCTTTTTTCCCTCTTTCATATCTTGCTTTGTGTTTGACTCCAAGTCAGTTTTGTATGCTATAAATCCCCACACTTCAAGAAGATCTCCAGAATTATTTTTGAAATTAAATATGTCAGACACCTCCTAAGTTTAAGAGGTATTCCTGTTTCTTTTTGTTGGGTCCCTTCTCACGTTGGATTTTTTTCAAATGAGTGGGCGGGACAGAGCTGCAAAAAATGGGGGCAAGACATGATATGGAATCGATAGAACTGGATGTTCCCTTATCTCTACAAGGAGGGATACCGTAATATTAGAAAAAACTTCATGGGAAAGTTTAAAGATCTGATAAATTCAAGGAACGATATTTTAAAAGTTGTCTGACCACTCCCCATATTTCTTTTTAATATGGCTCCTTCTCAAATAGATTCGCGTTTATAACCGTAAAAAGGGGTTTTAATTCACTATATTTTAGAATGAAGTTAAATGCATTCCTTAAAAATTTTGTAAACATGTTAGATGCCATTGGGGTCGTTTTTCCAATACTCATATCATATTTGAGTGCCCTATTGTAAAACCTTTTTTACCTACATTTTCTGAACAGTCTCTGGAAAATGTACTTGAAAATTCAAAGCTAGCCTTTACCATTCACTGTTCACTTCACTGTTCACTGGTCCCGTAACCAGCCAGGGTCGTAGGGGCGCTGCATGGTGGACGAACGGTGGACCAGCTGGCTCCACTTAGCGCGGTCGTGGGCGAGTGCCTGGGTGACACTGAAGTCCTCCCCTGTCCAATCACGGATGTCGTCGGCCCACTTTCTCCTCTGTCTGCCCCCTCTTCTCTTCCCCCGGACTGTTCCTTGCAGGATGGTCTTTGCAAGTCCTTCTGAGCGTGTTTTCGTGCCCATCCATCTGAGTTTCTCCTTTTTTTTTCCGTGGTCAGTAGGTCTTCATAGCCCGCACTTGTTGAGTGATCATTCTGCGCACTTCATTGTTGGTGACATGGCCTTGTATGAGATGCCAAGGAGCCTTCTGAGGCATCTCATTTCTACTGCTTGGATCCTCCTTTGTAGGTCTGCGTTCAGTGTCCATGCCTCACATGCGTAAAGCATGATTGAGGTGACTAGCGCGTTTAGTAACTTTACCTTGGTTCTGAGAGGGATGTTCTGTCTCTCCATATGGTCTTCAGTCTTGCCATTTGCTGCTGCTGTTTGTGCCGCCTTGCTAGGATTTCGGTCTTCGATCCCTCCTCACTTATGTGGCTCCAGGTACTTGAAATGGTCAACTGTCTCCAGTTTTTTTCCCGCTGAGAGTGATCTTGGTGGCGAATTGGCTGGGCACTGTTTGACATGAGCTTGGTTTTCTCGGCGCTGATTTCCATGCCGTATCGTGAGGATATTTCGTCCAGTTGCTTCAACTAGGTTGGCCAGTTCCTCTTCATTTCCTGCCAGATCCGTCAATGTCATCGGCAAACCTGAGGTTGTGATTATTCGCCCTCCAATGCTGACTGTGCCTGTGTGGTTTTCCCAAGGCGTCAGTCAGATGCGTCGAGGAAAATGTTAAACATGTTAGGCGACAGCGACATCCATGTCGGACCCCAAAACCGAGGTACGGAACCATTCCCCTACCGTACCCTGTACGAGTACTGCACTGGTGGCCTTTGAGTAGAGTTCCTTGATGGTGTGGATCAGCTTCTGGCCCATGTTAAATTTGTTCAGGGGTGGCCCACAGAGCTCATGCCATACTCTATCAAAGGGCCCTTCTTAAAATCAATGAAGACGTGGAAGATGTTTTTTGTTGATGCTGGCTGTATTTTCTCACACAGAACCCTCAGGTTGAATATCTGTTCTGTGGTGCTTCTATTTGGGCGGAAACCGGCCTGCTCTTCGGCGATGATCTTTTCTGCCTGTGGTTTCAGCCGGTTCAGGATCACATTCAGCATGACTTTACTGGCATGACTTATGAGGCTGATAATCCTGTAGTTTTGGCAGTGCTGGAGATTTCCTTTCTTGGGGAGAGTGATGATGAGTGATTGGGTCCATGGTGTAGGCCACTCTCCGGTCTGCCAGATCTTGTTGCAGATACTTGTAAGGATGTCTGTCACTGCTTCTCCCCCGTGTTGGATCGCTTGCTGGGATGTTGTCGATTCCTGCTGATTTTCCTTTCTTCAGCGATCTAATTGCTACTTCTACTTCCTCGCGTAGAATTGGAAGTTGTCTTTATTCGATGAGGCTTGGTTTGCAAGTACGCTGGGGTCCCCTAGGTCTGAGGGATTGTAGAGTTCGGAACAGTATTCCGTCCATCTGCCAACGATTTCCTTCTTTTCTGTTAGGCAATTCCCTTCTTTGTCCTGGATGTTACTGACTCTTGCCTGTTTCTGTTTGGTGAGCTCTTTCACAATCTGGTATGCTCTTCTGCTATTACTCTTTGTCAGGCTCTCTTCGATTTCTGTACATTGTTTCTCTATCCATTCCTCCTTAGTCTTCCTCATGTCTCTCCTGATCTTGTTTACTTCTCTGTACTTTATCATTGCCAGATGTTTATTGCATAGTCCAGTTGAATATTTATTGTAGTTACATTATTGTTATTTCATGTTTCCACATTGTTGAGTTTATATTTTGCTCCTGTTTAAAAGTATTATCATTACTTTTCTAGTTTTTTCCCCACAAAATACCAACACTGATGCTATTTCTTAACCTTTTCTCCTTACACTCCTTCCTCTCCCTTCTTTAACTTCCACTACACTTTCTATTTCCCTCGTCTAATATCACTTAGAGTGAACAAACGTTAAATTGAAGACAACAACAAAAACAACAACACAACAACAACAACAACAACAACACACACACACAAAAAATTCAAATTCAAATTCAAAGTTTTTATTATCTCAAAGACAGAGAAATTCCGGAGGGTTACTCGCCATACAAAAAAAACAATAAACATTTAAACATAATATTAAAACACCACACACACTGTCCAACATCAGCACGCACCCATCATGAGATAAAAAGCATCCACAAATCAGCGATATCTCAGCCAGCCACAAACCCACCCCAACAAAATTCCCTTTACTCATGTGCGCACTAGTAAACCCGTACGTCCGCACATTCACAAACAGCCCGCTCGCGCACGGGGCAGCACGCTCGCACATTGTAAAGTTTCGTCCCCATGCTCACGCATTTAATAATATAAGTCACATTGTTATAACATGTTGTATAAGACAAATATCAATTAAATTAATACTATGTTCTATTAATATATTGAACAGTCTAAAATAGTAACACGCGCACGTATTTTTATGACAAAAAAAAATCTTGTATAACATGTATAATAAGAAAAATATCAGTGAAGTTAATACTCTATTCTATTAGAAATGGAACACAGTTTACACTAATAAAAGGTACCCTTTTAGTCTCTCTCTTCTCTCTCCTCTCTCTCTCTCTCTCTCTCTCTCCCTCTCTCTCTCTCTCTCTCTCTCTCTCTGTCGTGGGCTTTAGTTCAATTCAGATTTATTGTCATCCTTTTATTAAGCATCAGAATTGAGGTTGGAATAAAACTATTTTTAAATCGCAGGGTTCTAGGCTTGGGTACTCTGTAGCGCTTTTGAGAAGGCAGGAGTTCAAAATATTTTGCAAGCACATGTGTGTCATCACTCACAATCTGTCTCGCTCTGTCTCTCACACGGCATTCATACAAGTCATTCAGTTTCATTTGCTCACAGCCCACAATTTTGCCACATCTGGTTACAATCTTGTTTACTATGTTTTTGTTTTTAACAGTCAGGCCCCCATACCAACAAACTAAGGAAAATGAAAGTACAGGCACACGCCACCACCTTGTTTTTTCCCCGCTCTCATCTTTCTCTCTGTCCATTCGATGCGGCACACCAAAACCATTCAAAGCCACACTCTCATCACTAATAAAATCACCAAACCAAGTTTCAGAAAACAAAGTAAACATGAATTCTTATATTCAGATAAAAACTGTATGTTTGCTTGAAGTTCATCGAAATTAAAATTGCGTCCATTGGGTCAAATTGATCGCGCATTTGCTAAAACAATAGAGGGCAATGCAGGTTGAAACTTGAACCGTCTCAAACGTCTTTTCACTCCTCCTCTACAGCCTCTTTTTCGACGATGAGTGGGTTCCAGAGTTCTGGCATTCTTAAATTCACAGCGTAACTCAGGAGGAATGTCATATAAACAAGAATGAGTGCGAAAAGCAGATTTAATTTCTAAAAATTTTTCTCTTGAATAAAATATAAAGTAGGGTGCCTGTACCTGTTGTTAACATGGCTGTCGTTTTCGAAATCAAAGGCAGGTAAACATAAAAATATTCCACGCACTATACACCCCACCACCACCACAATAAAAACAATCGACACAATCCATAACTGGTATAGCTGACACTTATACTCTCCACATGCAACACCCAAACACAGTCAAATTCTTCGTTCTTTGCATCAAAATACAGGAAACACACACACACACACACACACACACACACAACACAGAGGCAGAAAGAGGGGGGGGGGAGAGAGAGAAAGAGACAGAGAGAGAGGAGAGAGAGAGGGGAGAGATGAGAGGAGAGTAGAGAGAGAGGGAGAGGAGAGAGAGGAGAGAAGAGAGGGAAAAAGGAAAATAAAGAAGACGGGCAGAGAAATACAAGAGAGGAGCCAGAGGGGGGGAGGGGGAGAAACAGGAGAAAGGAAAAAAAGTGTGAGGAGAAGAAATTGGGGAGGGGGTGGATGAGAGTAGACATAGACACTGACTGAAAATACATGGCGAAGATAATTTACAGTGTATCACAATAATATAATAATATAATATAAATTCCATACATTATTATTATTATTAATAAAACACAGCGCTCTGCGTGAGTTGGAAGGGAGGAGCACAAATGGCCCCAGCTCCTTCATGGCACAGGCTGCAACTCTTCATTGGGATGGCGCTTTGATTTTTACAGAGGATCAACCAAATGCCGGAGCTTTCCAATGCGGATGGGGGTGAGCGCAAGATGCAATTATCTGATTGGTCTGTGGGGAGTGGGCAGTTCCGGCTCCTGCATCAACCCCAACACCGGCTTTGCCTTTGGAAAGGGACACTACACCCGAATCAAGATGCAGGTACAACGCTTTATCAAAAATTCAATAACAATAATCACGACAACAACGACAATACTGATAATAATGACACTACTACTACTACTACTTATACTACTACTACTACTACTACTACTACTAATATACTACTACTACTACTATACTACTACTACTACTACTACTACTACTGATGATGGAGTCTCCTGTCGGATCGACGGATGAGTAGGCAGGCAGGCTTCTCTTGGTCAGAATGTTATCCTCATATGGGAGAAGAGCCGATTCTGGATGCACAGCACTTCCCACAGGTGTTGCAAGGGAAAACGTCTCCCAAAATTGACCCTGCTTCCTTCGCTCACGCTTCTCCTTAATGGCCAGCGTTCTCTTTTTTTAAACGTCTTTATGCCACTGGAGCACAGCATCTCCAGCGAGAACGATCAAGGGCATCAGTTTCCCAGGTAGCGATGTCTATGTCACAGGCTTTAAAAGGGTTTGTCTTCAAGGTGTCCTTGAAGCGCTTGTAGGGTCTTCCAAGTT
>CM054159.1:17648815-17658815 GCA_028751875.1 Rapana venosa | reverse complement strand
TATACTGCTTTTAATGTACTGCACTTAAATGTACTGCACTCATGCACTACATGCACCACTTACTGTATGCACATATGGACTGCAATTTACTGCATATAGCATTGTACTATCGTCTGCACTACACGCACTTTCTGTAATCACATTACTGTCTGAAAACTTACTGTACTGCACTACACAGCACTATACTGTCGCACTTACGCTCTATATGCACTAAATGTACGCACTTATTCTCTATACTGCACTGCACTATACTGACTATACTGCTCTTATGCACTTACTGTATGCACTATACTGCATATCATACTGCACTATACAGCATTTACGTACAGCACTAACGTATTGCACTATACGTTGCAAAAACGATTTACTGTACAGCACTATAGTGTATGCACTATTTGCACTTTACTGTACGCACTATACAACACTTTACTTTACTGCTTTACTGTACAGCACCATACTGTACTGCACTATAAAAACACTTTACTGTACGACTTTACTGTACACCCAAACCCATATTTACTGCACATAAACCTTTACTGTACGACTTTACTGTACAGCCCCATACGTACTGATATAAAACACTTTACTGTACTGTACTTTCGTCAGACCTACTGTACTGCATATACAACATTTTTCTTATGCACTTTAATGCCTTCACAAAATGTACTGCTTGTACGCATTTTACGTACTGCACTTTTAAACCTTCTGTACGCCGTACAGCACTGTGCTCACTGCCATACAGCACCGTAGTGTACAGCACTTACTGTTTGCATTATATCCCTTTACAAATTACTTTACTGTCTGCACTATACTGCTTTATCTTTTTACGCACTATACTGACACACAAAAATGATGCCTTGTCGCACTTTATGCACTGCACTATACTCCCGTACTGCATTATGTACTGTGTAATTCATGATGTCCTGTGTATGTCATTATGACCCTGTGTCTGTCATGTATGTCCTTGTATGTATGTATGTCCTGTGTCTTCATGTATGATCTGTGTCATGTCATGTAGACCCGTTCATGTCTGTATGATCCTGTGTCATGTCACAGGGGATCTGGATACCTGGGGGTTGGAGCGAAAGGCCGTTGTGCATTGCTTTCGTGACCCCTCCCCCGGGTTCAATCCGTTCAAGGGGATTTTTTTCCCCGGAGTTAACATCAGTTTCAGACTCCCCTCCCCACAAAAAACCCTTGGGGGAGACTATAAACGAGTCCTGGGGGCGAAAATGCGCAGAACATCTTGCCAAAGTAACATCTTTCCGCTTTTTAGAGGAGGGGCATCGTGTGCTGGTAAAAAACCCCATTGTAAAAATTTTGAAAACCCCTTGTAAAGGGTGGATTTAAAAAAAAAAGCACACGACGCTTTTTTCCATTTTTCGAAATAAAAGACTAAAATTCGACGGATAAATAACTAACGACTGCTTATTGACTGGCTAATAACTATCTAACCAACAACCAACCAACCCAAACCCAAAACCCCAACCAACCAACCCAACAACCAAAACAAAATAATTAATGATAGATAAATAGATAGATAGATGGAGGGTGGATGGATTTTGGATGGGGTTGTGGAGGATGAATAGATGAAAGATGGGTGGAAATAATAATTAGATATTAATAAAATAAAATAGTAGGGATAATAGTAGATGGATGGTATATTTGCTAGATAGAATATAAAAATGGATGGGTAGTAATAGAAAATTTATATGGGTATATATAGATATAAGGTAATAGATAATAAAGGATGGGTGGGTATAATAGATAATTGATAATAGATATAGAAAAATATGATAGAATTTTTAAAATGGTGGATAATATAATAATAGATGGTTTTATATTTAAAAGATATAGATATAGATAGATTTGGTTTTATATTTATAGATAAATTTATAATAAATAGGAAAGATAGTAATTTAAAAGGGATTAATAATTTTAAATATTTTTGGGGAGATAGTAGATAATAATAATAGATAATAAGGGGTAATAAAAAATAATAATAATAAAAATAATAAAATAATAAAATAATAATAATATAATACAGGGAATTTAACAGCGCTATATCTTGCAAAAAAAAAATCAAAGCGCCTCATTCACCACTTTCACATGCAGCCATTACAATTAATAATTTTTACAAATTCAAATGTAAAACACACAGCGCAAAAAAAGTTTTTTTACAAATACAAATATAAACACACACGCGCGCCCCCCCCCCCCCCCCCCCACACACAGGTTTATCTGGGGAAGGGTATGGGGGGGGGGATTTGGTTATTCGGGGCCGAACAGAAATAATGAAAAAGGGGGGGAAAATTTTTGGGTTTGAAATAAATCGTTTTTAGGGGGGTTTTTAAAAGCACATAAGTAGGCTTTTGAAAAGGGGAGAAGGGGGGTCTTCCAGATCATGGACCGAAAAGAGAAAGAGCGACGGCCAACAGGGACTGGTTGAATCTAGTATTCTTAAGCACAAGGTATGCGCAGAGGGAGGAACGAAAAGGATTACAATAAAGACATTCCAAGGTAGGGGTGCTGTTTTGGGGAACTTTTTTAACAAGGGTACAGTTTTATAGTTTACCCTCTGTGGAAAGGGGCAATGGAGAATGCAAGAAGGATAATGTGCTTTTTTCTGAGGACTATCGAATCAGAGTTTTGTTACTTGAAGAGGGTGGATAGAGGTGCTGGCAGACCACCGAAGAGAATTGCAATAGCCCCCAGACGTGAGAGAAGAAGATGTACTATTTGGGATGTTGCTCAGGGGACGTATTTCGAACTAATAATGCAACTTTTTTGATAGAGACGACTGGCGGGTTTTGGGTGATGAATTTTTGCATGGAGAGGTTTATCGATAATCCCCCTAGATATTCACTACAGGGATAAGGACAGACGTATTGCCAAATTCTATAGGGGGTCTATAGTGTAAAAGGGCGCAGAAAAACGGGGAGGAAAGGGATTTTTTTCCCTGAGCCCAGAAGCGTGCAAAAGCGTGTTTAAAGGGGCTAGGGGGGTCTCGGTGCTGGTTGGCACATGGCAGACAAAAAAGGGGGGGAAAAGTTTGTTGGAATGAAAAGGGCTATTGGTTTTTCAGAACTTTTTTCAAGGCTTTAGGAAAAAGGTAGGTTAGAAACGGGGTGTAATTTTCAAATGTTAGGGTCGAGGTCGTGTTTTTTTGATAGGGGTGTAACTAAGCAGAACATGGAGGATATAGCTAGCTAGAGGGATGGATGGGAGATAGATAGATAGGGTAAAAGGATAGATGAAGACAGATAGATGGTCATGATAAGGATAGACGATGGATAATAGATAGATAGATAGATGGATGATAATAGACAGAAGAGGGTCCATAGATAGATGGAAGATAGAGGATGATGATAATAATAGATAGATAGTGGATAATGATAGATAGACAGTAGGGGATGGTAGCAGCTACTAGATATGGATGGGAGATAGATAGATAGATGATGGAAAATAGATGGACAATAGATGGATACAAAAAAGATAGTTAATGGATAGATGGATAATGAAGATGATAGAGGTAGATAACAACAGACAACAGTAATAGAAGTAGACAAAAAACAACAATAGATAACAGATAGAAGATAATAGAAGACAGATAGATAGACAGACAGACAGATAGAAGATAGACAGACAGACAGAAAAGAAGATAAAATAGATAGATAACAGTAGACAGACAATAGACAGATAATTTGAAAAATAGACAGACAGACAAAGAAAAAATAGAAGAAGATAGCAAAAAGTAACAATGATAGATAATAACAGACAGACGTAGAAAGATAGATAGATAGATAACAACAGATAGTAGCTGCTAGACAACAGATAGACAGATAGACAGACAGACAACAGACAACAGCAGACAACAGAAGACAACAGTGAACACCTCACTCGCTACCGGGTGTCCCCAGTCCACGGGAAAAACCGGGAGAGGCGGGCAACACGGGGACCCCAGCGGCATGCCCCTTTCTCTTCACGCGCAACTGCGGGCCCCCGGCGGACGCTGACCCCGGGGCCAGACCTACCGGGACATCCCCCCCTCAGCCGCTACCCGCGCTGTGGGCCCACGCCCCCCGGCTGCACCCCCGCCTCCTCAACCGACCACTACGTCGCCCGGGCCCCGCAACCACTCCTACCGGGTCATCATCGTCCGTCGCCCCTCTTCCTCAGTCGTCATCTCAGTCAGCCCCCTTGTCCGTCAGTCAGTCATCGCCCCCTTGTCCGTCAGTCAGTCAGTCCCTGTCAAAGTCAAATCAAATTTTTTTTTTCAGTGCATTTGCTTTTTTTCTCAACCCTCATTAAAGAAAGAAAAAAAAAGCGAAAAAAAAAGAAATGATAGCAGACATAGAATAAAAAACCTAATCTATAGTAAACTATAAAAATCAAAAAAAAAAAACCCAAAAACATATCTATGGGGAAATTTAAAAACAAAAAAAAACCCAAAAAAAATATTAGACCATAAAATTCAAAAAATTCAAAAATCTTGAAAAATACCCTCTAACACAAAAAAAACAAGCAACAAAAAAAAAAACCAAAAAAAAACAAAAAAAAAACAAAACAAAATAAAAAAAAAAAAACCCACACCAACTGTTCCCCTCCCCCCCCCCCCCCCACCCAATATACACACAAACCTTCACATAAAAAAACTAAATAAAACAACAAAAAAGATGAATAAAACAAGAAAAACCCACAACAAGGAAAAAAATATAAAAACAAACACAAATATACTACAAACAAAACAGCAAAATAATTTAACATAGGAAAAGAATCACCAGACAAATGAGAAAATATAGAACTAACAAAAGACGAGAAAAAGAGCCCAAAATACCCCCTCCCCCCCCCAAGAAAACCACCCAAAACCCAAAACAAAAAAAAGGCAAAATAAACCAAACCCACCCCCCCCTCTACCAACAAAACAAAAAAAAAACAACCAAATGGATTAAACAAGGGAAACTGTGTATATTTAAACACTTTCATACACATACACTCCCACCCATATCCCCTACACCACTAAAAATTCTATAATAAGGAAAACAAGAATAACCAACAGTATTGGTTTTTAGAGAAAGAAGTATAAAAAAGCATCCATTCCCTCCCCTTCCCCCGGGGATATACCACATGACTGTGCTTTTTTGTTTGAGGCAGAGCAACGTTTTCCCTTTACAAAGAATAAATTAGGCAATGAAAAACCCACCGCATACTAAAGTCAGCAATAACAATTTTTGCTCATCTAGTACAATGAACCAGAAAACTAACAGCGACAAAAATAAATAAATCAGCATATTTTGTGTAATACAAAAGAACATAAAAAACAAAACAGCAAAAAATAAAAACCCAAAAACCCAACCCAAATTAAAAAACACACACGCCTCACAACTTGTACACACACACACACAAAAACACACAACACAAACCCACACACACCACCACAACACCACACACACACACCACACACCACCACACCACACCACACCACACACTACACACACACCAGATTCAAAGCGTGCTGGGGGGGAATCAATCAACCCACATATAGATCAATGTTTACCATGACTCAAATAATTGAAAACTTGGGGAAACGATTTTAATGACAAATTTAAATCAGTGACACTTAAATCATTTCTTAAGTTTTCAAGTCGGGTTTTGTACTTTTTTTTCAGAAATATCTTTTTTGATGTGTTTTTATACTGATTTTTTTCTTTTTAAAACATTTCAAATTTTGGGGGGGTTTTTTTCCTAGGTCACTGCCCGAATACAAGAGGCTCGATTTATATATTATTTTGGGTCTTGGAAATGTTAGCAAATGGGTTTTGCTATGGGGTTAACTTTTTAAAGCTTTGGAACTTGGGAGGTGCATTTTTTATTAAAAACTTTTGCAAAACAAAACTTTATTGAATAAAAGTCGGTTTCGAAATGCGGGCATTTTTTTTGCTTAAATCCCAATTGTAGGGTGCTTGTTTTTAACAAACAAGTTTTACAAGCTGCCGTCATTTAGTCCGTTTCCCGTCCTCTCGTCATCCTCTGTTCCCCAGTCAGTCAGTCCGTCATCAGTGGTCAGTCATTTAGTCAGTAGTCTGTAGTGAGTCAGTCCATCAGTGATGATATCAGCCAGCTAGCCAGCCGGATGAGTGAGTCAGTAAAATCAAGTCAAATCAAGTGAATTTTTTTTCCAATGGTACATTGAATAAGCAAAAAACTTGCTTTTTTTCGTCAACCCCTTAAGAGAAAAAACCTCAACAACAACAACAAAAACAACCAAAAAACAAAAAACAGCAACAACAAAACAACAGGGACAAACAAAAACCAAACTTTTTGAAAAGAAATTTAAAAATAAAGATACAAGAGACAATGGCGATACAAAAATAATGACAATTAAACTGCCGAAATATCAAAGAAACAGATAAAACGAAAAAGTATAATCAAAAACATTACAGCAATCATGTTTCAATTTCCAACACAATCCCCCACATAATACACACATAATATATAACAATAGGCTGGGGATTTAGTGAGGAGTGAGTCAGTGGGGAGTGAGTCATCAGTCAATCACAAAGGCTAAGGCAACAACCCCCTTCCCCCCCCCCCCCCCCCCCCCCCCTGTGTTGTGTGTGTGGTGTGTGTGTGTGTGTGGTGTGGGTGTGTGTGTGTGGGTGTTTGGTGTGGTTGGTGGGGTGTGGTGTTTTGGTATTGGTTTGTGTGTTGTTGTGTGCGGGGGTGGTGTGGGTTTTTTTGTGTGTGGTGGTGTGTGTTGTGGTGTGTGTGGTGTTGTGTGGTTTTTTGTGTGTGGTGTGGTTTTGTGTGTGTGGTGTGTTGGTGGTGTGGTGTGTGGGGGTGTGTGTGGTGTGTGTGTGGGGTGTGTGTGTGTGGTTGTGTGGGTGTGTGTTTGGGGTGTGTGTGGTGTGTGTGGGGTGTGTGTGGGGGTGTGTGTGTGTGGTGTGTGGGTGGTTTGTTGTTGGTGTGTGGTTGTGGGGGTTTTTGGGGGTGTGTGGTTGTTTTGTGTGGTGTGTGTGGTGTGTGGGGGTGTGGTTGTGTGGTTGTGTGTGTGTGTGTGTGGTGTGTTGTTGTGGGGGGTGTGTGGTGGGTGTGTGTTGTGTGGGGTGGGGGGTGTGTTTGTGTGTTGGGTGGTGTGTGTGTGTGGTGTGTGGTGTGTGGGGTGTTGTGTTTTGGGGTGTGGTTTGGGGGTGGGTGTTGTGGGTGTGTGTGGGTGGTTGGTTGGTTTTGGTTTTTGTGGTTTGTGTGTGTGTGTGTGTGTGTGTAGTTGTTGTGGTGTGGTGTGGTGTGTGGTGTGTGTGTGTGGGGGTGGTGGTGTGTGTTTGGTGTGGTTTTTGGGGTGTGTGTGTGGTGTGGTGGGTGTGTGTGGTGTGTGTGTGTGGGGTTTTGGGTGTGTTTGTGGTGTTGGTTTTGGTGGGGTGTGGGTTGGTGTTGTGTGTGTTTGGGGGGTGTTGGTGGTGGGGGTGGGTGTTGGTGTGTGTGTGGTGTGTGTGTGGTGTGTGTGTGTGGTGTGGGGTGTGTGTTTGGTGTGTGGGTGTTGGGGTGTGTGTTGTGTGTGGTGTGTGGTGTGTGTGTGTGTGTTTTGTGGTGTGTGGGGTTTTTTGTTGTGTGTTGTGTGGGGGGTGTGTGGGTTGGGTGGGGTGTGTGTGGTTGTGGTTTTTTGTTGTTGTGGGGTGTGTGTGTGGGGGGTTTGTGTGTGTTGTTGGGGTTTGGTGGTGTGTTGTGTGTGTGTTGGGTGGGTGGGTTTTGTGTGTGTGTGGGGTGGTGGTGGGGTGTTTTGGGGTTGTGTGGTGTGTGTGTTTGTGTGGGGGTGTGTGGTGTTGTGGGGTTTGGGTGGTGTGGTGGTGTGTGTGGTGTGTGGTGGGGTTGTGGTTGTGTGTGTGGGGTGGTGTGGGGTGTTTGTGTGTGTGTGAGGGTGTTTTGGGGTTTGTGTGTTTGTGTGTGTGTTTGGTTTTTTTGTGTGTGTGGTGTGGTGTTTGGGGTTGGGGTGTGTTGTGTTGGTGTGTGTGGGGTGGTGGGTTTGTGTGTGGTGGTGTGTGTGTTTGTGGTGGGTGTGTGTGTGTGGTTGTGTGTGGGTGGTGTGTGGTGTGTGTGTGGGTGGGGGTTTGGGGTGTGTGTGTTTTGTGTGTGTGTTGGTTGTGTGGTGTGGTGTGTGTGTGTGGTGGGGGTGTTGGGGTGTGTGTGTGGGGTGTGTGTGGGGTTTTTTTTTGGTGTGTGTGGTGGGGTTGTGTTGTGGTGTGTGTGTGTGTTGGTGTGGGTGTGTGGGGTTGGTGGGGTTTTGGGTGTGTGTGTGTGGGGGTGTGGTGTGTGTGTGGTGTGTGGTTGGTTGGTGTTGTGGTGTGTGGTGTTTTGGTGTGTGGTGTGTGGTGTGGGTGTGGTGTTTTTTGGTGTTTTTTGTGTGTGGTGGGGGTGGTGTGTGTGTGTGTGTTTTTGGTGTGGGTTGTGGTGTTGGTGTGGTGGTGGGTGGGTGTGGGTTTGGTGTGTGGTGTGTGGTTTGTGTGGTGTTGGGTGTGTGTGTGTGGTGGGGGGTTGGGGTGTGTGGGTGGGGGTGTGGTGTTTTTGTGTTTTTGGTGGTTGTGGTGTTGTGGGTTGTGTGGTTTGTGGTGTTGTGGGGGGGTTTTTGTGTGTGGTGTGGTGTGTGGGGTGTGTGTGTGTGGGGTGTTGGGGTGGTGTGTGTGGTGTTTGGTGTGGGGTGTGTGTGTGTGTTGTGTGTGGGTGTGTTTGTGTGTTGGTGGGGTGGTTGTGTGTTGTTTTGTATTGGGGGGGTGTTGTGTGTGTGTGGTGTGTGTGTGTTGAGGGGGTGTGTGGGTGTGTGTGGGTGTTGTGTTGTGGTGTGTGTGTTGGGGTGTGTGGTGTGGGTGTGGGTGTGTGTGGTTTTGGGGGGGGGTGTGTGTGTTTTTGGGGTGTGTGGTGGGTGTTGGTTGTGGTTTTGGGTGGTGGGGTTGTGTGGGGGTGGTTTGTGTGGGGGGGTTTGTGTGGGGGTTGTGTGTGTGTGTGTTTGTGTGGTGTGGTTTTGTGTGTTGTGTGTGTGGGTGTGGGGGGTGGGGTGTGGGGTGTGTGTGTGGTGGTTGTGTGTGGTTGGTGTTGGGTGGTTTTGTTGTGGTGGGTGTGTGGTGTTTGTTTGTTTTTTTTGGTGTGTTTTTGGGGTTTTTTTTTGTGTTTTTGTTTTTTTTTTTTTGTGTGGTGTTGTAGGGAAGACGCAAAACAGGATTTTCCGGCAACCCTGGGGCCCGGGTAACCCCCCCGGCACGCTATGACCCCCCCTCATCCAAATGTCGTCCCGTCTGCTGTCTCTCTCTGTTCTCTCTGTCTCTCTCCATCCCTTCATTCTGTCCTTTCTTCTTTCCTTTCTTCCTTCGCCTTCACTTCAACTCCCCCACTTGGTCACCTCACAAACAGAGACGTTGATGCGCTGACAAGCCCTAGATCAACAAGGCAATAGGAAAACATGGACCACAGAAGAAGAACAGGGCACAGTATACGACCACCACCTCGCACACATTACAAGATAATACCTATACCAACACCAACACCAGCACTTTATCATCTCAATAAAAAAAAAAAAGAACTCAAGGAGTCACAAAGCATATCTGCATAAAAATGATAAACAGAAACATTTATTACAGAAAGTAATTAAATTCAATCTTAAAAATCATACATACACACGCACGTACGCATGCACAAACGCATGCACACATGCGCACGCACGCACACACGCACACGCACACATACATACGCGCGCACGCACGCAGGCACGTTTTCTATAATAATGATGTCAGAGTCCCTTGTCTGCACAACTGTGAGCATTGTGGAGGTAAGGGACTTCTCAGAGAGCGTTCTCCAACTCTACAGAGGAATAATCCCCATGACGAGCCGTGAAGACCTGGCTGTGTGGTGGGCTGAAGATCAGATACCACGTTAAACACCCGTCATTCATGTCAGTGTTGGGTGGGGGACGGACACGTGAACGTACCCAGCATGCATCCTGTAGCTGGAAAGG
>CM054159.1:17628351-17643315 GCA_028751875.1 Rapana venosa | reverse complement strand
AGGGGGGAGGGGGAGGAGAGGGGAGGGGGAGGAGGAGGGGGGAAGAGGGGAGGAAGGGAGGAGGAGGAGGGGGGAGGGAAGAGGAGAGGGTGGAGAGGAGGAAGAGGAGGAGGAAGAGGAGGAGGAGGAGGGGGGGGAAGGAGGAGGAGGAGGAAGGAAAAGGAGGAGGTGGGAGAGGAGAGGAGGAGGAGGAGGAGGAGGAGGAGGAGGAGGGGAGGGGGAAAGGAGGGGGAGGAGGAGGAGGAGGAGGAGGAGGAGGGGGTGGGAGAGGGGAGGAGGGAGGAGGAGGAAAGGAGGGGGGAGGAGGAGGGAGGAGGAGAGAGGGGGAAAGGGAGGAGGAGGGGGAAAGGGGGAAAGAGGAGGAGGAAGGAGGAGGAGGAGGAGGAGGAAGAGGAGGAGGAGGAGGAGGAGGAGGAGGATAACGAAAAGTTGGAGGATTATTTTGTGGCCATGGCTTTCCTTCCTCGGCCAGGGCTGGCAGGCTGGCGCTGTGGAGACGTGTCCCTGACAGGTCAGGCTACACAGGTCAGGCTAGACAGGTCAGGGCTAGACAGGTCAGGGCTACACAGGTCAGGGCTACACAGGTCAGGGCTACACAGGTCAGGGCTAAAGGTCAGGGCTAAAGGTCAGGGCTAGACAGGTCAGGGCTAGGCAGGTCAGGGCTAGACAGGTCAGGGCTACACAGGTCAGGGCTACACAGGTCAGGGCTACACAGGTCAGGGCTAAAGGTCAGGGCTAGACAGGTCAGGGCTAGGCAGGTCAGGGCTAGGCAGGTCAGGGCTAGACAGGTCAGGGCTAGACAGGTCAGGGCTAGACAGGTCAGTGGACCTCCTGCAGGTCCACTCCACAAGAACAGGAAGAACTAGGGCACAACATACTGGTTGTGAAAACTGAGTGAGAGAGAGAGAATTATAACGATAGCAATAGCGATCACGATAACAAAATTTTATTTTCTGAGGGTGACCTTTTTACACCAGCCCTGAGGGAATGAGAGAGGGAGAGCTAGAGAGAGTTAATGTGTTAGGTTTTCAACCCCTTCACAAGCGGGTATTTGGGGGAGGGCACCGAAATCGAAAGGTACAACAACAAAATAATTATAATACTGTACAGTATCAACAATTCTTTGCCCGCAGTTACCGAAACGTGGCACTGTTTATTCTAAGTCCTGCATGTGTGTGGATGACGCTGGCTACAACTGGCTGACACCCGATATGTAGCAGGGAGGAGGCACTGCCTCACACAGAGCGGCTTTAGCAGTGGCTGGTTGGCTGCACTGCTGGCTGCTCCCTGGGCCTGTCAGGAAGAGTCCCGTCTTCGGCTGCTTTCTGTATGGACTGGAAGCCCCTGTCCATTGTGTCTGCCGTGTCTGTGTCATGTCCATTGTGTCTGCCGTGTCTGTGTCATGTCCATTGTGTCTGCCGTGTCTGTGTCATGTCCATTGTGTCTGCCGTGTCTGTGTCATGTCCATTGTGTCTGCCGTGTCTGTGTCATGTCCATTGTGTCTGCCGTGTCTGTGTCATGCCCATTGTGTCTGCCGTGTCTGTGTCATGTCCATTGTGTCTGCTGTTTCTGTGTTTTGTTTTGTTTTGTTTAATGTCTATTCACTACATGGTGATTTAGACACACCCGCATTCATACCAAAGTACCTATTATTACACACCGCATCTCTCTCTCTCTCTCTCTCTTCTCTCTTTTCTCTCTCTCTCTTCTCTCTCTCTCTTTTTCTCTCCTACACGCCCCCCCCCACAATCCACACACACATAGGTATATAAATAATATACATTATATATATATATATATATAATATATATATATATATATTATATATGTGTGTGTATATACATATATATAATTTTATATATTATATATTAATATGTAATTACAGTAAAGTTTTACAGGTGAAGAATAATGACTTCAGCAACTGACACTATGAATTACTGGAGTCATATAAAACTTCTTGACTAGTGGCATATTCTTATGAATATCTAAATTTCCCCTTTTTATACATGTAAAGAAGAATTGGGCAATCAAACAACAAATGGTGGATGAAAGGGGAAAATAGAACAACAACATGTTACATTTTTTGAATATTTAGTATTCCGTGCATTTAATCTCAGTTTATGTATTAGAATTTCTAATTTCCGTGGGCAAGGACACTGTGATAATGTTTTTTCTATAATTTTTGATGTATGCATTTCATTAATTAGAATGAATTTCATAAGACGACAATGCAAGATTAGAATCAAACACTTCAGTACTGTATTCGGGGGCACTTTTTTTGCCAAAGAATCAACAGCTCATTCGAATAAATTCCACAATGAGAGGGATCCAGCAAAAAGTTATGCTGAGCCTCTGCCTTGCAATAAAATGTATCAGGAATTTTATTCAAATACAATATCATTCCTTATTTTCCCATGCATGACTTTAATGCATTAACATTTCCCTTTGAGTCAACGCAAAACAGAAATTTGGCAAACATAAATTAGCAGTATCAGACAAAAAATTCAAAGCCATAAGAATTGCAAATAATTCAGAAGTAAAATTAGAAAAATGTTGTCCTAAATGAAAAGAGTTTGAATTTTTTAAAGTCGGAATCACATATGCAGCACCATTTTCCCTGTTTCTAATACAGATCCGTCAGTATACATTTTTAAAGTGATTAGAATAATTATTTTCTAAGTGACTTTTTTACTCAACGGTGAGAAGATTTTGATCTTCATTTTCTTTATTTCCGTGTAGTAAATGTCAAATTTAGTAAAATTTATGTTCCCAAGGAGGAAATTGTGGAAACAATCGGTAAAATTGGAATTGTTGATATATCGATGTATTTTCTTTAAAATGTGTCTGTATAATTTTTAAATTGGCTGCAGAAATGAATATTGCGTGCCGTTTAGGAAAATCAGTGTCTTGATTAATAAATATTTCCTCTTTTACTAAATTTTGGAATAGAGATATACGAACCACATATTTTGTATGCCAGTTTTCGCTGATCAGAAAGGATAGTAAATGAGTTCTTATAAGTATTAGCTGTATTTGCATGAGCCGGAACACCAAGAGCTATCTTTATGCTTTACTGTTTTAGATTTGTAATTTTTTAAGTAATAATCTGCAGCAGAAAAATAAACTTCTTGTCCGTATATTAATTTTGAACGTCCCAAGGACAGAGCAGATATATCAGAGTCGTTGTGCTTGACTCCATGCCTGAGAATTATTTCTTTAGAAATTAAGTCTTTTCCTAGCTTCAGTTATCATTTGGTTGATGTGCATCTTCCAATTCAACTTTCTAGTTAAAAAATCACCTAAGAAATTTTTCATCTTGTTTGTATGAAGCACCTTTCCTTCTATTTCAGTATTGGTAATTTTAATGCGTTGTCACCGTTATTAAAAAGACAAGACACGTTTTTTTTGCTGATAATTCTAATCTGTTTTCTTTCATATAACTACAGAATTATCTAATTCTTCCTGATATATTTTTCAACTAATTGATCACTTTTTTTTCGTGTTTTTTTCCCACTGACGTATTTATCCAAATAGCAATATCATCTGCATATGAACAACTTGAGTATTAGGTGGACAAAGAGCTAGGGAGATCATGTACAAGAATAGAAAACAAGATAGGTGCAAGTACTGATCCCTGTGGTAACCAAGCGAAGCTTTAAAAGATGAGTACACTGAACCTAATTAGTGCAAATTGGGTCTATCGACAAGAAATTTTGCAGATATTTATATTAATATGCCATTAAAACCAATGTATTTTAATTTATGTAGCAATTGATCATGCAAACTCTATCATAGGCTTTCTTTACATCAAAAAATGTGGCTAACACACTTTTTCGTTTGGAAAATTGCTTTTTAATTTGATGTGTTAGTTTAACTAAGTGGTCAGAAGTACATCTTCCCTTTCGAAAAACCCGCCTGATTTGTTGGGATCACATTATTCTTTCACAAAAATGAAATAAACGCTTATGTATAATTTTTCATTCTTTACCCACATGAGAGTTTTGAGCATTGGCCTGTAGCATCTATCGTGACCGCATTTTACCTTTCTTCAGGATTGGGACTACAATCGACTGCCTCCAGATTTTTGGAAGAGCGCCATTTATCCAACAGTTCTGGAAAAAATGAAAAGAGTAGCCTTTTCATTTTAAAGGCATATGAGCCAGCATTTGATAAGATATACCATCAGCACCAAAAGCCGTCTTGTATTGTAAATGAATCTAAGTGTCACTAAATTCATCATATTGAATGGGGGCATTTAAATAATCAGCATTATAAGCTGACAATTTGTTTGATTTATTTGCTTTTTCTAAATTCGATATTGATTGTATTTTACTGATGAACTATTATCTGAAAAAATTGAAACAAAAGCTTCTGCTTTTTCAATTATGCTTGGAAATCTATTATTTTCAAATTGATTGGATTGTTGGAAGCTGAAATCCATTTTTCATTTCACTAACTTTCTTCCAAACTTTATGTAAATCTTGGATTCTGATACTTCATTTATACAGAATTGTCCAATACTGTTTTTTGCTGAGCAATTATTCTTTTACATTGGTTTTAGCATACTTCATACAAATAAAGTTTTCTTCTGATTGATCTTTTAACCATATTTTGATCGTTCTTTTTATGGTTTACTGCATCCTCACATGTTTTAGTCCACCATCTATTGCCCGTAGCTTTCCATTCTTTTTGCTTTTGTGTTTGGGAATGGAAAACTCAGCTGCATGTATGAGCTTTGCCACAAAAATTTGGGAAAAAAACTGATCTACCCCATCCTCTTCGATCGTTTCAATACAGTAGCCTGAAGGAATGATTGAAAAGAACTCCAGTCAGCCAATTTATATCGAAAATTTAGGAATTTTATCCCCAAAATGTGTTAGGTCTGATTTGCAAGTCCCCAATGAAAGTAATAGGGCAATGATCCCTTTCCAAAAATCCTCTTAAATTCATTGCAATTATAGCTAAACCTGGAGATATTAAGTTAATCAATAGCACTTGGTTTATGACTAGAAACAAGGAATTCTGGTTACTACCTCATTCAAAAAAAGCTTTAAATCCAAATTCTACAAACGGTTGCTGGTGATAGTAAACACCCGAATCCAAAAGGGGCTGGATTGAAATCCAGAATAACCATTTAGTTTTGTGAAGTCTGTGTTTTTTAACCAGTCGTGTTGTCATTTTTGGACCGAGGTAATATACAGGACTATATAAAATGTCTTTAGTTAAATTTGATGTCACCCCAAATGATAATATCTGCTGTAGTTGCTATAGGAGAACACAAGTTATATACTCTAAGCCCGCTGAATATATGGCAGATTTCTTTAGAAATTTTTATCACAGTCACACTGTGGGGGTAATAATAATTGTTAATTTAGGATTTGCTTTATTTCCCCATGTTTTCGTGTCATGTCCCTTGTGTTGTGTTTCTGGGTCATGTCCACCGTATCCTGAATCCTCAGGTGACACGTCTGCCTGCCCTCCCTTTATGGTATCTGCAGTTTTCTGCACCTTTGCTGAAGGGCCCCTCCACAGTGTTTCTGTCCTCCCTTTTGTAAGCTTCCCCTCTCTTAAGCTGTTCCCCCTTCTGTACAGCTGTCCCTCTCTGTACAGCTGTTGTCTGTCCTTCTTCTTACAGCTGCCCCCTTTTCCAGCTGTTTTTGTCAGTTTCCCGTGGCTTTGATGTGTCACTGCATTCGTCATTGAATCTTTCATTTCAATATCTTGTCAGTCTCATTTAGGGGTCCAAACGTATGTTGATGTGTCACTGCATTTCAGTCAGACATCTTCATCTTCAATATCTTTTTCAGTCTCAGAAATCCTCACTCCAGCGCTTTGATTGTGCTTTACAAGATTCCCGCGTTATAATTCCCTTACATTACATCATTATTTTAATTTTATTATTATTATATTTAAGCACCAATTCATACTGTTGCACTGTCACTGACACTGGGTCAACATCACAGACACTTGATAGATACCAGGCAGCTTGCCGTGTTGTACGTGCAAATTAAGCAGTACAGCGTGGAGTGCCAGTGGGTGTGTCATCTATTAATTTGTCCAAAGCAACTCATTTTCGGTGTTCTAAAATAAACTTGGGTGTGTCAGGAGACTCAAAGCTGAAGGGGAGACAATTTTCACGTTGCTTCTTCATGACACCGACCTCATGTGTCTCCACTCTCCTTTTGTTCCTGGCAACTTGCGCTGCCCCTTTCCTGCGGTACATAACACTGTCACGGTGGCTGTGTGTTATTTTTTTTTTTTATTCTTTTATATCGAGGATAATGGAATAAGAACTCATGTGCTTTTATACATCCAGTCCCCGTGTGTATGCAGTTTTGTAAATTTTGTCATCTGTTCCCACCGGCACACAATGGCCTATTCTTTCGAAAAGCGGAACACGATTTAACGCGTGTGCAAGATGTTCTGCATGCGTTCGCACAGAGGCCTCGGTTTATAGTCTCATCCGAAGGACTTTGACATTCAGTTCGATTTTTTGGTCAAACTGGGAAGAAAGGGCGAGGCTGGGAATCGAACCCACAACCTCACGGTTGACTTGTTGGCAGGCAAACGTCTTAACCATCCTGCCACCGTCCTTCCTGATGCTGGTGTGCTGGTGACAGGCGCAGCACAAAACGCTTTGGTTTTCTCTGCCGTCGATTTTGAAAGAGGTGAGACACACCTTTCCTGCAGACAGGTGTTCAGAACCGTTTCTACAGAAGCAGGTGGTCCCTGGGCGGCACACTGCAGGCCTGGCGGCAGAGAACAGCCGCGTGCTTCAATTCCCTGCTCTTGCAGCCACGTGCTTCAATTCCCTGCTCTTGCAGCCACGTCTTGCTGGTACATGAGCCAAGCTAAGGGAAGCCACGAGAGAGACACACACACACACCATCATCATCATCATAATAATAACAATGATAATTATTATATGAAATTTATATAACGCTGAATCTTGTAAAACCAAACAAATCGAAGCGTTTGCACTCAAATCATTTACACGCATGCAACTGTCCTTAAACATAATGAACAACATATTTCAAATCCATGCACGCGCACGCACGTACGCATACACGCACTCACGCACGCACACACACAAACAAACACACACACACACACACACACACACACACACACACGCGCACACTCACACGCACACACTCGTGAACACACTTAGGAGGCGAAGGATGCTGTTGAAAATTAGGGACAGATATGAGGGGAAAGTCTCAGGTAGAAAATAAGTGTGTTTTGAGGCTGGATTTGAAGGTATCAAATGAAGGCTTTTGGCGAAATGAAAGAGGGAGATCATTCCAGGTGGATGGACCAGAAACAGAGAAAGAGGTGAAGACAGTTACAGAGATAAGAGGGTGCAGATTTGTGGAGACATTTGAAACAGAGGGTATTGATCTTATACTTCAGTCTTTGTGAGACAGGCAGCCAGTGAAGAGATCGCAGAAGAGGAGTGATGTGTTCAGATTTTTTCTTTCTTAGAACCAGTCGAGCTGCAGAGTTTTGTATGCGTTGAAGAGAGTGGATGGGTGATGCTGGTAGGCCAACCAAAAGAGAATTACAGTAGTCTAAACGTGAAAAAATGAGAGATGTGACAAGCTTGGCAGTTGCATCAGTGGACAGATACTTGCAAATCGTGCTTATGCGCCGTAATTGATGGTAGCAAGACTGGCAGGTCTGGGTGATGAATTTTTGGGTGACAGCACTTGACATGCACACGCACGCAGGCGCTTACACATACACTTCCGCGTGCATGCTCATCACCAAGACTGACCTTTCCACAATAGTTGCGTTGTTTAAAGGAGACGCAGGTGGTGTGGCTGAGCGCTTCACTGGGGTAGACGGTGAGGAAGCCGAAGCACATCTCGTCCGTGGTGGCGTCCCCGTAGCGGGTGGCTGTGGCCTTGCTCAGCGAGGAGTAGCCGCACGTCGTCTTGATCTCGTCTCCGGGCTGCACTGCCACTGCCGGGCTGAGGCTGCAGCACAGCGCAGAACAGTGCAGCATAGCGCAGCACAGCACAGTGCAGCATAGCATAGCGCAGCACAGTGCAGTGCAGCACAGCACAGAACAGTGCAGCATAGCGCAGCACAGCACAGTGCAGCATAGATAGCGCAGCACAGTGCAGTGCAGCACAGCACAGAACATCGCTAGGCAGAACAGTGCAGCATAGCGCAGCACAGCATAGCACAGCACGAATGCAGCAACAGCCGCAGCATCAGTCACAGCACAGCACATGCACAGCTATTCAGCCATCATAATCAGTCAGTCGTCGTCAAGTCATCATCAGTCATCCATCACATTCATCATCATCATCATCTCATCCCTTATCATTCAGTAATCAGTCATCATCCATTCATGTGTCTGCCGTTTTGGTCATGTCCATTGTGTCTGCCGTTTCTGTGATGTCAGGGGTTCTCCGTTTTGTTCATGTCCCCAGCACCCTGCAATCCCGGGGGCCCAAGTGCTGCCCTGCCCCCCCCCCTCCCCCTGAGGGTTTTGCATGTCTGCACCTGGGAAGGGGCCCCTCCCACAGCGTTGTCTGCCCCTCTTCGGTACAGCGTCCCTTTTTCTGTACAGCTTTTTCCCCTCTTCTGTCAGCTGTCCCCTCTTCGGGTACAGCTGCCCCCCTTTTCTGTACGCTGTCCCCTCTTTGTACAGTGTCCCCTCCTGTACAGCTTCCCCTCTTTAAAACTGTCCCTTCTGTTAAACTGGGTCTGTCTCTCTTCTTAAACTTTTCTTTTTCAGTCCAAATCCACGTTGATGTGTCATGCATAAATCATACATTTCATTTCAATTTTTTTTTGGGGCCACATTCAAATTCTGTTGAGGGCCCCCGGGGCAACATCAGAATCTTATTTCTATCTGTAGTTCAAATTTACCAGCGATTTGATTTGTATTTTAAAATTTAAAAGGCTAATAAATTTTCTTTTTAAATTTTTAAAATTTTATTTAAGCCCCAAAATTCATACTTTTTGCATTCCCTGAAAACGGGTAAAATCCCACCCTTTTTTCCGGCACTTCCCGGGGACGTGCAAATTAACGTAAAGGGGGGTGATTTTTTTTATCTATTAATTTGAAAGAACCATTTTGGTTTTAAAAAAACCCTTGGGGTTTTGTCAGGAGACCAAAGCAAGGGGAGGGAAAATTTTTTACGTTGCTTTTTATGGCCCGACCTCTTTGCTCCCACTTCTTTTGTTCGGTTCGTTTTCCGCGGACAAACACAAAACGGTGGCTGGGTTATTTTTTTTTTTTTTTTCTTTTTTGGGAAATGGAAAAAACCTTGTTTTTTCTCTCCCTTTTATGTTTTGAAATTTGGCAATTCCCCGCAAAAAGGTATTTTTAAAAAGCGAAACGTTTTAACGGCGTGCGCGGTTTGCATGGGGGCGACAGGGGCCTCTTTTGCTCACCAAGGCTTCATTCTCTTTTTTTGTAAGGGGGAAAAAACCTGAGGGGAAATCACCCACAACTCACTTCTTTTTGGAGGGAACCTTAACCACCCTGAAACCTTTTCCCCTATGCGTTGCTGGTAAACAGCGCACAAAACGCTTTTTTTTGCCTCTTTTTTAAAAGGGGGGGCACACCCTTTCCTGCAGGACGGCAACGCCAAACATTCCCTCCACACCCCCCAAAACACCCGTCTTCTTCCCCTGCTTTACCCGTGCTTCAATTTCCCTTTGAAGGGGTTTGTGGTAAGGGGTAGGGGGGGGGCCCCCAAAATATATATCACTCAAATTTGTAAATTTATGATTTTTTTCGGAAAAATTTGTAAAAAAAAATAAAGGTTTGCATTTTCCCCTTAAACTGTTTAAAACAAAATGAAAAATATTAAAAGAGGAGAGTTCCCGCCCCCCCAGGAAACCCCCCCCCCCCCAAAACCCCCCCTAAAAAATCGGAAACCATTGGGGGGGGGTCTTTTAAAAAATTAGGGAAGTAAAGGGGGGGAAATCCTAAAAATAAGTTGTTTTAGGCTTTTTTTTGGGTATCAATAAAGGTTTTGGGGCGAAATAAAGGGGGAGATCATTCCGGGGGATGACCAAAAACAGAGAAAGAGGTGAAACATTACAAGAAAAAGGGGGTGCAGATTTGTGGAGACATTTAAAACGAGGGTATTGATTTATACTTCAGTTTTTTGTGAACAGGCACCCAGTAAGGATCGGAAGAGGGTGATGTTTCAAATTTTTTCTTTTTAGAACAGTCAGCTGCAAGTTTTGTTGCGTTGAAAGATGGATGGGTGATCTGGTGGGAACCCCAAAAGGGAAATTACAGTATCTAAACGTGAAAAAAGAGAGAGTGAAAAGCTTGGCAGTTGCATCAGTGGACAATACTTCAAATCGTGCTTTTTGCGCCTAATTGTGGTAGCAAACTGGCGGTCTGGGTGTTTGTTTTTTTGGGGTGAAGCATTGACATCACACGCCGCAGGCGCTTAACAACACTTCCGCTGCTGCCATCACCAGATGACCTTTCCACAATAGTTGCTTGTTTAAAGGGGGGCCCCAAGGTGGTGTGGTGAGCGCTTCGCTGGGGTAACGGTAGGAACCCGAAGCACTCTGCCCGGGGGGCGTCCCCCCGTAGGGGGGGCTGTGGCCTTGCTCACGGGGAGGCCGCAATCGCTTGTCTCGTCTGGGGGTGCACTGCCACTGCCGGGCGGGGCTCAGCCAGCACAGAACCACATGCAGCATAGATAGCGCGCACAGTGCAGTGCAGCACGCACAGAACAGTGCAGCTAGGCAGCACAGCACAGGCAGATAGCGCAGCACAGCATAGCACAGACAGAACAGGAGCAAGCCAGCACGCACAGCAAACAGCCCCAACGCCGTCATCATATCATCATCGCAAAACTCATCAGATTACCATCATTATCTTTTCGTCGTCGTCATCTCATCACATCATCACTCATCATCATCATCATCATCATCATTATCATCATCGTCATCATCTCATCTCAGTCCTTTCTTATTAGCCCGCCTCTCATCATTAGTTTATTAGTCATTATCAGTCTCTCGTCATAGTACATTAGTCATCCCGTCATTAGCCTTATCATCCATCAAATTATTCAATCGTAAACACCACCCGCCGCCGCCATCACACACATCATCCATCATCATCTCATCAATCATCATCATCATCTCATCTCATCAGTCTTTCGTCGTCTCTTCATCATCATCATCATCTCATAATTTCTTTGTCATTACCATCCATCATCATCGTCTCGTCTTTAGTCATTACCGTCATCATCATCATCATCTCTTTCGTGTTAGCTTTCCTCCATCACATCATCATATCTCATCATCGTCGCGTCGTCTCGTCGTCGTGTCGTCGTCGTGTCGTCGTCTTCTCATATAAAATTTCATCATCAGTCATTACCCGCTTTTGTCATCTCATTAGTCTTTATCCGTCATCGTCGTCGTCGTCGTACATCATCTTTCCTTTCATCATTTTTTCATTATCATTTCCTTCATCATCACGATTATCATTATCCTTCGTCATCTCATCTCATCGTCGTTATCATTATCCCCTCATCGTGGGTTCATCATCGCGTCTGTGTCATCGTCGTCGTCGTCGTCGTTGGTCATTATCTGTCATCAAAATCATCATCATTAGTCATTACCCGTCTCGCCTCTCCCATCATCATTGTCTTTATTCGTCTCATCATATTAGTCATTACCCGTCGTTCATCACCTCACCACCCTCATATTAGTCATTATCCCCATCATCAACATCATCACCATCCCCATCAATCATTAGTCATTATTCTCAATCGTCATTAGTCATTACCGGGCGTCGTCTCACCATATCTCATCTTTTCATCAGTATTATCCGCCATCCCTTTTCATCTCTTTGGTCTTTACCTCGTCATTCATCTTAGTTTTATCCATCTCATCATCTCTCTCTTTCATATCATCATCATCATATCATCATCATCATTATCCGCCCTTTCATCATCTTAGTCTTTTCCCCTCCCCCATCTCATCATCATCACTTTTTTAACTACCCCATCAATCATTCGTCATCATCGTCATCATCACCCTTATCCGTCATCTATCATATCATTAGTCATATCAGTCAATCAGAAACATTAACTTTATCTTATCATCTTTTAAACATCTTAGTCAATTTTCTTTATCATTTATCATCATCATTATCTTACCGTCATCATCATCATCATCTCATCATCTCCAACATATCATCTTTATAAAAATTAATAATTAGGGTTTTTATATAGCGCTGAATCTTGAAAAAAACAACAAATCGAAGCGTTGCATCATCTTTACGGGCATACAATCCCCTTTAAAACACAGAGCCACACAATGCTGCCGACAGGGCAAAAGGCAGTAATCTTCAATATCCTCAATACCCCGTCTCATCATCATCATCTAAATAATAAATCAATCATCTTTGGTCATATCGTCGTCATCTCATCCCATCACACTCACTCATTGCATCATCAGTCGCCATCTTTTATGTGCCCCTCAAGCCGTGCCCCTACCTCTGTGTCTTTGGGGCACGGGGGGAGGAAACCCTTGCCAGGGAAAGGGGGGGGTCGATCCCATTGGAGCTACCCCGAGACACCCCTGCGGGCCAATTTCCGGTGAACTTTCGGCCGCCTCCACTCCCCGGGAAGGGGGGGGAGGAGAATAAAAACCCGAGGTCCTGTTATAATGCTGCAGAACGTCTTGCAGCCCGTTCAACCCCTTTGCCTGTCAGAAAATAGGCCTTTTCTTTTGCCGGTGGAAGGGATGCCGATGCCACGGGCACACCCCCGGGGTGTCCCCAAAAGGGCAGGGGCGGCGCCCCCTGCGGGCAGTGAGGGGCACACCCCCCCCCCCTTTCCCCACCCTGCTAAACCGCAGCTGAGCAACAAAAGAGGGTGATTGGGGGCATTCCAGAGAAACGGGGCGGGCTTTGGAGGGGGGGGGGGGGGGGGGTCAGCAGCCTGGGCTTCTCTGGGGGCCGGGTTTGGAGGGTGGGGGCCATCTCCTCCTTCACTGCTTTACCTCCCCTTTCCCCTGCCCCTATAACAAGGGCAGAAATCATCTCCCTCCTTTCCTGCTTTACCCCCCCCTTCCCCCTTGCCCCTTAAAACAGGGCAGCAAACTCTTTCCCTCTCCTTCATGTTTTCCCTCCCCTTCCCTGTCCCTTAAAAAGGGGCAGAAAATCATCTCCTTCCTTCAGCTTTTCTCCCTTCCCTTCCCCTTTAAAACAGGGAGCAACTCCTCTCCTCTCCTTTTTTTACCTCCCTTCCTGCCCCTTTTAAAAAAGGGGCACAACTCCTCTGCAGACCTTTCCCCTACGGATGCATGGGGGTACGTTCCGTGTCCGTCCCCCCCCCAAACACGACATGAAGAGGGGTTTTAACGTGGGATTTATCTTCAGCCCACCCCAAAAGCCAGGTCTTCACGGGTGTCATGGGGTTTTCCTCTGTAGGTTGGGAACGCTCCGGAATCCCCACCTCCCCAAAAAGCTCACAGTTGTGCAGAAAGGGGCTCTGACTCTTTTATAGAAAACTGCCTGCGGGTGCCGCGTAGTATTTTGGGGTGGTGTGTGCGTGCGTCGCATTGTCATGCGTTTGGCTGGATGCGTGTGTATTATGATTTTTAAAATTGAATTTAATTACTTTTGTAAATTTAAAAAGTTTCTGTTTTCATTTTTTGCAGATATCTTTGTAATCCTTTTATTCTTTTTTTTTTTTATTTAGATTATAGTGTGGTGTTTGGTGTTTTTTATAGGTATTATTTGTAAGTGTGCGGGGGTGGTCTTTTCTGTGCCTGTTCTTCTTCTGTGGCCATGTTTTCCTATTGCCTTTTTTTTTGATCGGGTTGTCAGCGCAAACGTCTTGTTGTAGGTGACCAATGGGGGAGTTGAAATGAAGGCGAGGAAAAAGGAAAAAAGAAAGGGGCAGAAGAAGGGTGGAGGAGAAGGAGAGCAGGACGAGACAACAGGGGCGGGGGCTGACATGGGATGCCGGGGATCATACGTAGGGCCCCTTGCCCGGGCCCCAGGGTTGCCGGAAAATCCCTTTTTGGTCCCCTAACCCCACACAACCAACAACAAAAAAAAAAAAAAAAAAAAAAAAAAACAAACACAATAAAAAAAACAAAAACACAACCAAAAAAAAACAAACAAACACCCCAAAACAACACCCAAAAAAAAAAAAAAACCAACCAAACCAAAACAAAAACCCACCCACCAACACCCAACCACACACAAAAAACCCCCAAAAACAAAACACCCCCAAACAACCACACCACACCACACACCCAAACCCCCAACACCAACAAAAACACAAAACCCACAACCCCAAAACAAAAACCACCACCCCAAACAACACACACCCCCAAAAACACACCCCACCCCCCACACAACCAAACCCCCCCACACCCACCACCACCACAACCAACACCCACCAAAACCCCACCCAAAAACCCACCCCACACACCACCACCACCACCACCCCCCAACCACCACCACACCCAAACCCCAACCACCCCCACCCCCAAACCCCAACCCCACACACACCCCACACCCACACACAAAACACACCCCACCACCACCACAACCACACACCACACACACCCCACACACCCCACACACACACCCAAACCCCAACCCCACACACACACACCACACACACCACACACACACCCCACCACCAACCCACACCCAACACACACCCACACACACACACACAACCCACACCACACCACCCCAACCCACCCCACACACACCACACACACAAACAACCACACACACACCACTCACACCAAACCCCAAAACACACCAAAAACACACACCCCCACACCCCCCACCAAACCACACAACACACACCACACCCCACCCACACCCAACACACCCCCCCACACCCCCCCCCACACACACACCCCAAAAAACACCCACCACACCCACACACCACCCAAAACCCCCCACCCCCCCACCAAAAACCAACCACCCCCACACCCACC
>CM054159.1:17609322-17625351 GCA_028751875.1 Rapana venosa | reverse complement strand
CCGGGTTATAAAACTGTTTCTCTTCCCCGACCTCCCGGGAGGTGGCATTTCCCCTGGTTTTAAGGTACACTCAAACCCTGTCTTTCTTTCTGCACCCCCTTTTCTTTTTCCCTGAATTTTTCAAAGTCTGTGAACTAAAACCAATACCCCGGGCCCACTCTATTACTTTCTGCGTCTTTCCCGCCCACCCCCAAGCCTAAAAAATAATCGACTCTTCCATTTCCTAAAGAGTTTTCATCCTGGATACTACACCCTCTCTCCCAAAAGCTTTCTTCTCGGTATTTAAACTTTCCATTTTGATAACCAATCTTCTTCCGACTCAAAACGTTTTTCTCTTTCTTTGTCAAACCATTCTCTTTCTCAGTGGTAAATGAAGCAACGCACAGTCGGGCATATTTTTGACTGGAAATTACTGATGTTTCCCAAGATGGATCCACTGTACTATCACTGATGAATACTTTCTGTCTTTCCGCGTTCTTTTTTCTCTAAACATTGCAAACCCTATCAGAAAAAAAAAGTATGTCCCCCGTCGCAACCTCAAGGGCCAAGATATTCAAACTTTCTCTGCCAAGCGCGACACCTATCAAAAAACCTCTGAAAACAATAACCCCTCAAAACACTACAAATGATTTTCTCAGCAACTGCTTGAGGCAGCACCTCCCATGACCGCCCCCTCCCTGAAGGCCATGTGCGCCATGGTACCCCCTGACATTTTGGTCGCAAAGCGAAAAAACGCAGGCAATGGGGGCGGGGCAAAAAGAAAAAACAGAAATTAATAAGAGCTTTCCAAAAAAACAAGTAAACAAGTCAAGATTTAATTTTTCAGAAAAAACAAAGTTTTACTCTTCTCAATTTCTTGATGCCACGTCATGAAATCTCTTTTTCCTCACATCACTCTTCTTGGATTTGAAGCAACCCTTGCCTTATCCACAACACTCTAAATTTCCCCTTCTATATTTTCGTTCTTTTCTGAAAAAGTCCTAAGCATTCGCTCCAAACTGGTCGACTCCTTTTCAGCCTGCACTTCCTGATCCCCAATTCTCTGGCACCCCTTTCCTTTTCTTTCATCCAACAAGGGGAAAAAGAAACCGATAATTCGAAAAAAATGACTAAAAAAATCATGTGTCTTACCCAACCTCTTCTCTTTTCACCAGTCCTCCCACAATTTAAACCCCACTTCACGAAAATATGAACTCATTCTTGTTTCAGGAAATTTTCCCATCGCTCTCAAAAACTGCTTTATCAACCTTACTCAAAAAGCATGACCTTGCCCCTAACTTCTAAAGAATTTGACCTTTTTCCCAATCCCTTTTATTTAAATCCTTAAAAAAGTAGTTCTCAAACAGCTCAACAACCCCTCCCCCAAACAATCTTCTTCCTGAGTTTCAGCCCGCCATCGCGTCAACCACAGCAGAAACCCCCCTAGTACCACTTTAAACACGCTTCTACTCTTTCTGACTCGGGGAAAAATTTCCCTTCTCCCACTCGACTTATGGGCCGCCTTCGATACATAGACCATCAATTCTTCTCCCCCTTTCAAAAAAAAATTGGGTGTTAGGGCAAGCCCCACCGGTTTTAAATTCATCCCTTTTACTGCCCGTTTCAGACAGTTGCAGTAAACAAGATTCAATCAACCCCTGCCAAACTGAAATGCGGAGTCCCAGGGGGACATTTAAAGGGCCCCTGTTCTTTTCACTCTTTACACGCCCCACTGTAATAAAATAAAACGTCATCAAATCAACCATCATTTTCGCGAGACTCTCAGTTTTTAAAAAGCTGTTACCCCTGAAATCTCCCTTCTCTCCTGGAAATATCCCCCACTTTTTAAAGATATTCAAATTTTGGTTTGACACAGAACAAATTACGCTAAAATGCAGAAAAAAAACCATGCTTTGTGGGGGAAACCCAAAACACAAACTCTCTTCCATTACATCACCCTTAAATAGAATTTGGCAATGCATCGCCCCCTCTATCCATGCTGTGAAATTTTTACCTGGGGTTTTGTTATCGACAAAAAAACACCCTATGCAAAAATTCATCACCAACCTGTCAGTCGTGCTACTATATCATCTTCATCTTATCCTCTGGTCGGGACGACCGTTGGGGCCCCCGCACGGACGCGAAAGTGGACCCCCAAATGGTTCTGCCCGGGGCTGTTTTCGGGGGTTTGGGAAAAACAGTGGGGCCCGGTCCACTCCTTGTGGGGATTCCGTTTTTGCGTGGTGTCCCTGCCCCCTTTCCTTCCACCACCCCTGCAGGACTCTTTGACAGGCTGTTACCCCTTGTTTTGGGGGCCAAAACCACTTCATTTCCCTCGTTTGAGTATTAGCAAGGGTTTCTTTTTGCCAGCCAGTGCCTCGACTTCCAGACTAGTCTTGGTTTTGCTCTCTGTGGGTGATGTTCGGGATCCCCCTGAGGCCTTCTCTCAAGGCTTAAAAGCGATTTTAAAATCGGCGTAAGGGGCCATGCTTCACAGCGTAAAGGCAATGGGGGACGAGTGACTTGTAGGTCTACTTAGTGGGGTTCTGATGTTGTGGGTTTCTCCACACTTTCGCCATTTGTCTGGAGGAGAGTGCCACAGCAAGTTGATCTTCCCTTTTGTGGCTCTGCCTTCTTTGGTGTGATGTCCAAGGTACTTGAAGTTTCCCCCTCCTTAGGTCCGCCATCTTCTTGGCTGGGGGAGGGGGTCGGTGTAGTATGTTCACTAAGATCTTGCTCTTTTCCGGCTGATCCCCCATCCGTGGGCATTGGCTAATTTTTCCCCAGACTGGGGGGATCCTGGGTTTTCTTACTGGGGCCCATGAATCAATATCGCTGCGAATCAAAGATTGGCATAGGCCTTCCTCCTATTGGGGTTTGGGGTCTTGAAGTAAAGGGGGCCCTCCTGCTATTTTTCTCAGGAACACGTTGAAAAGAAGGGGGGATGCGGGCAGCCTTGTCAACTCCAACTAAAGCCCGGGAAGAACTCCCCGATTTTCCCCCCCATGAGCTGCACTTTTGGGACTGTCATACAGGCCTGGGGATTTAAATCGGCCCTCGTCGAAGCAAATTCTCTATGATTCCACAAGCTTTTTTGCCACACTGGGTCAAAGGGCCTTCTTAAAGTAAATAAAGTTGTTTAATGTATGATTTGGAATTTCTTATGGCATTCTGATGTTAAGCGCTCGACTTTGCTTCGACCTGGTCAAATTTCCTCCCTTTGTTTTTCTGAAGGATTTCTTCTGTTTGGGGTTTCGGGCTGTTCAAGGCAAGCGTAGCAAAAAATTTTGCGGGATGGCTTATCAATATTGTTCTGTAATTTTGGCACTTCTTCGGGGTCTCCTTTTTTGGAAGTGGAACTATGATGGATTGGGTCCATGTTCGGGCCCACTCTTTGCTGGTCCAAGCGTTGGCAGATGATTGTTAAGCCTTGATCACTCTGGGCCCCCGTTCTTCATGGCTCACCCGGGATGTTGTCCCCCCGGTGACTTGCCCCCTTTCAGGGATCTTACTGCTTCTTCTACCTCTTCCTCCACCCTGGTGTTTAGGATCGTGGTTTGGGACTTGTGGGAAATTTTGTTTTAGCCTTCGTTGTATTGTCGGGTCTCTGAAATATTCTGTCCTTTCTTCATGATGGGCCTCTCTTAAGGCTGCCCCCTCTATGTCTTCAAAAAAGGGGGTCTTTGGCTGCTGGGCTTGGTTATTACCTTGATGGTCGGTACGCCTTTTTTGCTGTCTCCTTTCGCCATTGCCTTCTAAAACCTTGGAGCATTGTTTGACATCAGTTCCCATGCCTCATCTTTCTTCTTGTTTTGACCTGTTGACGTTTTTCCCTTTTCGGCCCTTTTTCGGGGTTTTGTTTTTCCCCGGGGTTTTTGCTCCCTACGTTGGCGCACAGGTCCTTCATTGGTACCCACGGTTTTTTTTTTTCCTTCTTCCAAGGTTCCAGCGCTGTCTCTGAATGGTTTTGCTGAAGGTCTCAGGGGGGTTGTTGTTGTCATTTGGAGGAAAATTCAATCTGCAAATCGCCCCCTATTCAGCTTTAAAGATTTCAGCGCTTGGGGGCCCTTCGCTTTTCCATGTTAAACCCGCAACGGGGATTTCTTTCTGGTTTTTGGTCTTCAGTTTGTTTGTAGGTTATGAGTACCATGTGGGCCCGCCAATTCGCCCCAGGGAAACTTTTTGGGCGGGCTTTTTTGATGCCGATTTAAATCTTTTTGGGGGGCCAAGATTACAATCGGTTATGGTTTTTCCCTTTGGTGGTGCCACGTCGTTCTTCTTATGTCTTGTGGGGGATAAGGGTTTTGGGCGACAGTAAGATTTGGTGCTTGCGAATTTCCCAAAAAAGTCGAGCCTCATCATATTTTTGTCCACGCCAAAAGGGGCCCTACGTCCCTGGCCATTGGTCTTAAAGTCGGTCCATCTTGGCTTCCAGTCGCCCTGGACACGAAAACCTTTTTTGGGAGTTTTTTGATGGCGCCTCCAATCTTCGTAGAAACACTCTTTTGCTACTACCCATTTACGGCGTATTAGTCAATTCAAAAAGTCCTGTCCACCGATGCAACGCCAAACTTGCAATTCTCTCATTTTTCACGTCGGGGACTATTGCAATTCTTTTTGTTCCCGCCAGCATCATCTTCCACCCCCTTCAACGTAACAAAAACCCCACGTCACATTTCAAAAATAAAAAATCGGAGCACATTACCCCTCTCTTGCATCCCCCCCGGGCCGGTGCCACAGAGAGTAGAATAAAGATAGAAACCTTGTTACAAATTTCCCACAAAACTGACCCTCCTACCTCTGTAAATGTTTTAAACCCTTACACTTTCACTTTCCCCTCCGCCGCTGCAATCCCTTGTGCCACAAAATACTAATTCAACCAACTACTTTGGGGCCCCCGCCTTTTCTCTATTTCGGATCCATAAAACCTGGAATGAGCTCCCCTTCTCTTCGCCAAAGTAGCTATGCACTTTTAAATAACCCTCAAGACAATTTATTTCAAACCTAAGATTTCCCCCCCCCTGTCTCATATCAGAACTATCCCCCCCTTAAAACCCTAGTCCTTCCCCTGCTAAAGTATTGCCCTGTGTGTGTGTGTTGTGTGTGTGTTGGGGTTTTTTGGTTTTTTTATGTGTTTTTGGGTTTTTGGGTTTTCGGTGGTGTGTGTTGTGTGTGTGTGTGGGGTTTTTGGGGTGTTGTGGGTGTGTGTGGGGGCTTTTGAAAAACATTTGACTATTGCAATTTTATTTTTAGATTTGGTCTGCAGTACCATGTTTTAATTTCTGTTTAAACTATTGATTATTTGTCTTTGGGTTTTTAGCTAAGTTAGGTAGAATCTCCCTTTTTGATTTGTCTTTGCAAGATATTGCGCGATATAATTTTCCTTTTATTTTATTATTTTATTATTATTATTATTTAATTATTATTATTTTATTATAATAATATAATTACCATGGGGGCAAAGTAGAGTGCACCCCTGTAAAAAAGTCTCAAAGCACGGGCATTTAAAAGCAGCATCGTTTATTACCATTAATCGTCATGCAAAAAAGGGAAACTTCGTCACCTTCAGTTTCTCACACTTTTGTGCCTGTGATGGGTTTGCTTTTAAATACGGCATTACAGGGGATTTTTGATGGGGGGTTGGGGTGCCCCTGGGGGTGTTTGGGGTTGACAAGGCCCCGGGTAAGGGGGGGAAAAGGGGCGCTGGGGACTGAAAACAGCCTAAACAACAAACCCCAGTTTGAAAAACGGGTTTTGGCCTTTGAAATTTGACACGTGGGCAAAAGACAGGAACACCAACAATGGGCAGAAAAACATTAAAAAAAAGCTCAAAACGCCAGCAGAAACGAAATTTTAATAAAAAAACAAAAAAAATTAACTTGACAGTGTATTAAAAAACTCGGGGAGACCGTTCCAAAGGGAAAAATTTACAAAATACATTTTTTGAAAATGCATAGGGGCCCTCGATTTTCACCTGTAAATAAATGATATAACTCAACAAATTCCTTTAAAATAATAAAATTTTAACAAAACCCAACCTACCCTGAAAATAATAAAAAAAAAAATAGGAATCACCTTCAATATGATAATAAACTCCAATCTGACACTGTATAATAATGTAAATCCCCCAGCAATTGACACCTGTCTAAAAAAGTGAATAAAAACTCACTAGTCTGACACCTGTAAAAAATGAATGATTCCACGCAGCAAACTGACACCTGCAAATAAAGGGGTATCAACTATGCTGACACCTGAAAAAATGTGATTCCACCAGCTCGACACCTTTCAATAATGGTGATATCAATCGCTGTTGACACCTGCAAATAATGATGAATCCACCAAAACTGACCCCTGTCAAATAATGGATATAACCACTAGTACACCTGTCAAAAAATGGATGTATAATGACCACTGACACCTGTAAATAATGGAGGATATCAACTAACGTTGACACTGTTTTTAAAACAGCCAACATCACCTTCATCCCAATGTCTCCTTCCCTCCTTTTCAACTCCATCGCCCCAAACCAGCCGAAACCACCCTAGCCCATTTAGTAACTTCACTTCTGGCAGGAAAAATCTCCTCCCCTTTCTTTACTTTCTGCATCCTTCGGGCACTTAGTTTACTCAATTCTTTCTCGCCTCCAAAATCGTTTTGGGTTTAAAAGGGACAGCATCACCCGGTTTTTCTTAATACTCATAGCCGATTCCAGAGGTTATTTTAAAAAAAATTTCAATCAAAACCCGTCAAAATGGAATGTGGAGTTCACAGGGATCAGCCCTGGGCCCTTTTCTCTTTTCTCCTACACGCCCACTCTACTAAAAAAATAACCCCCTATTATCAGCATTTCTATGCCATGATACTCAGTTCGAGCAGTGATACTGTTGAAAACTTCTTCCTCCAGAAATATTCCTACTGCCTTCAAGACTTCAAAACGGTGACAAAAAATTTAAAAACTTAAAAGTGACTCCCGTATCAAAATGGGGAAAGCTCATTCTACTGTCTTTTTAAAGGAAATTTTGTGACAAAAAACGTCAATGACCAAACCAGAAGCAGGGGGGGGGGGGGGGTATTTCCACAGGCCTTACGGGTCCAAAAACACCCCGAAAAGACAAGCCAAGCCTCAAAAAGACAAAAGGCGACAAATCGAGGAAAAACCCAAGGGGCAACCAAATGGCAGTCCCGCAAACCCCCTTTAAGGGACAGCTCTTGCCACTTACTGAACGCGTCATCTTTCCCATTGTTCAGTGAGTTCCAATTTTTGGGCTAAAATCCCTAATAATGAATTTATGCGAACCCATTGCAAAAATTGAAAAAAGGTTGTAAACAAAAATGTCAATCAAAGATTTATGTCAAAAAAAAGTAAACCGACTGCAAAGCGGAAGATAATATACGAAAACAGAAAGTCTACCCTTTTCTCTTATGCTGTACTTTTAAAAGACAAAACCAGGGGATCACTCCACCCTCCCCAAAAGCATTGGGGATTTTGAGAGCGGGTGGGATGATCATAAGAAAAGAAAAAAAAAACAGAAGAAAAGCAAAAAATAGACCAAAACTAAGTCAAAGGTGGAAAAAATCAATGACGCAAAATAGGAAAAAAGGAAATCGCCTTCCAACAGGCCCCTGCCCAGATCAAAGGAACCGACCAGACGGTCCTCACTTGCACGATTCCACAAAGAACAAAAAAACCCCAAACCATTGCTCGTCCTTGGCCTCCAAGTGATGAAAAAGCCTATTCTTCAACAACATCAAGAAAGTGGCGGAAGAAGCTAGCTAAGAACCTGCCCCCGACGTGCCTGCTGCAAATGGCTCAACGACTCAAAGGGAAGGTCCCGCCACATGTGGCAAAAACCCCTGGCGGCGGTGTAAAGGCTGTTCGGAACCTTCCCGAAAACTCTGTGTATGCAGCAGGGGGTCCCGTCAAACAACAACTCCCGGAAGAAGAGGTGGTTACAACCCCCTCATACTCCGAAAAAGTGAAAAAAAACATCAAAAAAGTTTCTCACCCGGGGCTGAGAACATTTGTCCATTCAAAAACCATTCAAGTGACATTCATTTAAATTATCACGTCTGGCAACGTTGCCGAACCTTGGATGCCACTTTAATCAACTGTTTTGGGATGGCCCCCAAGAAGACAGAGAAGGGGGGGGGGGGGGGGGGGGGGGTTTGGGGGTTTTTGGCCGCCAGCAACACGCCCCCTTTTTAAAGGCAAATTTTGGTCAACAACCCCATCACCTGCGCCACTTCAGCTGTATCCTCCACCACCTCCCTGGGCTTCCCATTTTAAATTCATTAAGCTTTATCCACGCCACACTGTACACGCTGCACGCACCACGAAAGCAAATTCTGGCATCCATGACTTTTAGGCGGGTTTGGGTGGTTTTTGGGGGGGTTAATTTTCCTTGTTACCCGTTTACCGGTTTTTCCCCACCTTTTTCCCGATTTTGGGTTGGGGGCCCATTTTCGGTAAAATTTAAAGGGGGTCCCTTTTACAGTAAATTATTTTGGCCCCGTAAAAAAAAGGAACGAATTTTCCCCCAAAATTCTTGAAAAAAATTGTAGGGCAAAAACATGGAAAAAAAAAAAAAAAAAAAAAAAAGGGGGGGGTGGCACCAATGCGAGGTTTCCCTTCTGGGGAAAGCCCGAAACAAATTACCATTTGTTGTTTTATTTAATTAAATTAAATTTTACAAATTTTTTAACCGGGGTTTTTTTGGTTTCTTTTTGGGGGGATTTTTTTTTTCAAATTTTCTCCCCACCTTCCATTTTATTTTTTGAAAACAATTTATTTTTTTTTAAATTTTTTCAAAATTTTTTCGGGGTCTTATATTTTAATTGTTTTTTTCAATTTTCCAAAAAATTTCAACAGGTTTATTTTTAAGTATACCTGGAAAAAAAAAAAAAAGTTTTCATTTAAATTTTAGGGTTTTTAAAAATTTCATAAGTCCCCCAAAAGCCCCCAAATTTTTGGGTTTTTTTAAAAAAAAAAGACTTCAACCCCCCAAAGGGGTTAAACTGGGGAAAATTCAATTATCTTCCCCCCGGGACTGTGTCTTTTTATTTTAACCCAAAAGTGGGGGTTTTGAAATAAAAGTGGTTTTTTTAAGCCTAAAATATTAAAATGAGGTAAGTAAAAAAACAAAAAAAAAAAAGTTTCTATTAAAAGTCTTTTTTTTTTAAAAAAAATAAAAAATCGGTTTAAAAAAACAATTCCCAAAAAAAGTTACGGGGATTTAATTATCATGTCCTTTGGGTTTCGGGTTGCACATAAACCCAACCTTTTGAGAAAAATTATTAAATTTAAAATTTTTTTAAATTTAAAAATTTTTTTTTATAAAATGCTATTGATTCTTTAAATTCCATTTATTCAAGCTTTTGAATTTTAAAGGGGGGTTTTTTTAAGGATATTGTCCCCCTTTTTTCATTTGGGCCAAAAGCCCAAACTTGAGGGGAAAATTTTCGTTAAAATTCTAACCAAAAAGGACGAATTGAAAGATTGGGAAGAGGTGGACCTTTTAAAAAATTTTGAGGTTTTTTATTAAAAAAAAACCCAAAAAAGACGGGAAATTTCAAAATTATGGTTAAAAAAAAATTTAAAAAATTTTAAAAAAAAAAAAAACTTTATTTGTATGAAGTATGCTAAAACCAATGTAAAAGAATAATTGCAGGCAAAAAAAAAAGTATTGGACAGAATTCTGTATTAAAAATTAAATATCGAATCCAGGGACTTACATAAGTTTGGGGGAAATTACTGAAATAAAAAATGGATTTCAACTCCCCAAATCCCAAACAAATTTAAAAAAATAGATTTCCCAACAAATTGAAAAAACAGAAGCATTTGTTACAATGTTTTTAGATAATATTCCATTAAAATCAACAAAAATCGAATTAGAAAAAACAAAAAAAATCAAACAAATTGCGCATATAATGGTTATTCAAAACCCCCATTCAAATGATGAATTTAGTGAAACTTTTGATTCATTTTTAAAAAACAAAAACCCGTTGGGACTGTGGTATTTTACAAAAAGTGGCCCCTATCCCTTTAAAAAGGGAAAAAGGGTACTCTTTTTATTTTTCTGAAAATGTTGGTAAATGGCCTTTTCCTAAAAATTGGGGCAGTCGTTGTGCCCCAATCCCAAAAAAGGTAAACTGCGTCGTCGATAGTGCTACAGGGATTGCTCTTACTTTTTCATGTGGTATCTAATGGAAAAATTAACATAAAGGGATGTTTATTTTTGTGAAAAGAATAATTGATCCCCAAAAATAGGCGGGTTTTTTGAAGGGGGAAGATGTCTTTGACACTTAGTTTTTAAACTAACCCATCAAATTAAAAAACATTCTCCAAAAGAAAAAGGGTTAAACCACATTTTTTTTTTGTGAAGAAAACCCAAAGAGTTTGTCATGATCAATTGGGGTAAATAAATTAAAAAAACGGTTTTTTAATGGATATTTTTTAAATATCTGCAAAACTTTCTTGTTGGAAGATCAATTTTCCTAAACTTGGGGCGTGACCACCCTTTAAAGCTTCGACTTGGGGTTAACAGGGGCAGTACTTTCCCCCATCTTGTTTTCCCTTCTTGACATGATTCCCCAGTCTTTTTTCATCTAAAACTCAAATTGTTCAGTATGCAGGAAATTTCTATTTGGTAAATAAACCCTTTTGGAAAAACACGAAAAAAGAGGATCAATTATTTGAAAAAATATATCGAAAAAATTACATAAGTTCTGAGTTTTTATGAAAGAAAATAGATTAAATTTCGGGAAAAAAAAAAACGTGCTTGTCTTTTTAAAAATGGGGACAAAACCCTTAAAATTACCCATCCTGAAATTGAAAAGGGTGCTTCATAAAACAAGCTGTCAAATTCTTTGGGGTATTTTTTAAATAGAAATTGAAATGGAAAATGAAAAATAACCAAATGAAACTGCGCTGGAAAAGACTTAATTTCTAAAATTTTAAAAGTTCTAGGCATGGAGTCAAGACACTTTAAATCTGATCATTTGGCTTGTCCTTGGAAGTTCAAAAATTTTATATGAACAAGAAGTTTATTTTTCTGCTGCAGATTTTCCCTTTAAAAAAATTTCAAAGGTAGACAGTAAATCAGGGAAGATAGCTCTTTTTGTTTCCGGCTTTTCAAAACAGCTAAAACTTAAAAAAGTCACTTACTATTCTTTCCTGATCAGCGAAAACTGGCGGGTTTAAAAATGGGTTTGTAGTCTCCTATTCCAAAATTTATAAAAGAGGAAATATTTATGAATCAAGACCTGTTTTTTCCCCAAACGAGCCGCAATATTTCATTTTGCAGCCAATTAAAAATTATCAACACATTTTTGAAAAGGGGAAAATGACTCAATTATCAACAATTTCCCAATTTTAATGGTTGTTTCTCGTTTCCCCCCTTTGGGAACAAAAATTCAGCTAAATTTGACTCGAACCCCACGGAAAAAAAGAAAAATTTAAGATCAAAATCTTCTCACCCTTATGTAAAAAGTCATTAGAAAATTAAATTTTTCTAATCACTTAAAAGTGTTTCTGCGGATCTGTTTTAAAACAGGCAAAATGGTGCTGCATATGGGATTACGACTTTAAAAGTTAAAAAAATTCTTTTTATTTAGGGTATTTTTTTATTTTTAATTTTTGAATTATTTTTCAATTTTATGGCTTTGAATTTTTTGTTTATATGCTGTTGATGTTTTCCAAATTCTTTTTCGTTTACTCAAAGGCAGGTTAATCAAAAAAAGCGGCATGGGTAAAATAGGAATTTGGTATTTTATTTTTGGGTAAATTTCCCGATACATTTATTGCAAGCAGAGGCATCACAAACTTTTTTCTGGATCCCCCCCCACTGGGAATTTTTTCGAATGGCTGGTTGATTTTTGGCAAAAAAAGGGGCCTTTGAATACAGATGAAGTTTTGCTTCTAACTTGCATTGTCCCCCTTTTTTAAATTCATTCTAAGCTAATGAAATGCATACATTAAAAGTTTTTTTTTAAAACATTATCAGCAGTTTCCTTGCCCACGTAAATTAAAATTCTAATACATAAACTGAGTTTAAATGCAATGAATACAAAAATATTCAAAAATGAAACATGTTGTTGTCTATTCCCCTTTCAATCCCCCATTTCTTGTTGATTGCCCAAATTTCTTTTGACATGTATAAAGAAGAGGTTTAGATATTCATAAGAAATATGCCACTAGTCAAGAACTTTTATATGATTCTCGCAATTCATAAAAGTCAGTTGCTGAAGTTATATATTCTTCACCTGTAAGACCATTACTGAATCAGTTATATATATATATATATATATATATATATATATATATTTATATATATATATATATATATATATTTTAAATATATATATAGGGGTTTATGGGTTCAGGGAGGGTAGTACCTCTGACGGGGAACATGTCGCACCCTCCGGGTGGTTCGTCCGTTTTTTGTCCCCACGGGCCCACCCAGCTCTCACCTGTGGCTCCAATTTAGCTTTTTAGCATGCACAGCGGCCAAAACCCCGGTAAACCGCTTCGACAGGCGGCTAAACCAGGTAAAGGGTAGCCGTCGGTCTCAAACCCTCGGCGAGTTAGGGAATGCCTACCCCAAGCATGTAAAGGACTGTAGCGCGGAGTGAGCGGATAAAGGACACCTTCTATCCCAACGGTCACGAAGGCGGGGGACAGCAAGCGCCCGTGGAGCGCTACGGCACGGCAAGGCACTACAGACGTCGGGGGCCATCCACTGCACCGGGGGAGGTCCCTGGTCGTGACGGCTCTTCCGTACCACCAGTTTCCTGGCTTCTAAGGCGGAGAGAGTCGGATTGCCCCTGTGCATCGACTTTCCCACTTTAAACACTTTCCCGCACAGGTTTTCCTCATGTGGTTAGTCCCCCAACCCTCACACCCCCAAAACTACCAAAGTCCTGCGGCGATGGGAACGGGCGAAGCAACAGGTGGAGGTGACCACTGGAAGTTGTAGTTTGAATCCTGCACGTAGGCGGCCTGGTGGCAATAAGTCTTCTCCTCCTGACCCCGGGACAACAGGGAGCTCGGTGTTCCCCCAGTGACTGACAGCCTCTTTAGGACAGCACTGCTCACCCTCACATGAGGAGGGGACTGGAAAAGGTGTCCCCAAACAAATGCTTGTCCCTTCCAACTGGCCAGCATACCGCGGCTGGCAGTTCTACCCTCCAAGCGTCGAAACCAAAGAAAGAAACAATTAATCGTTGGTGCGTGGAACGTGCGCACACTCATGGACAGAGAGGCCTCTTCAAGGCCTGAGGGAGAACGGCTCTCATTGCAAGGGAACTGGCCCGCTACCGCATTGACATAGCTGCCCTCAGCGAGACCAGACTAGCTGAGGAAAAGGGATCTGTGGATAACTAAAAGGGTGGCTACACTTTCTTTTGGAAAGGCAAGCCAAAGATAAAGGGAAAGAATTCACGAGTGGGAGTGGCCATCAAGACATCGCTCCTAAACAACTTCCTGATCTACCAACTTCAGTGAACGAAGGGCTAAATGAAACTCCCGCTTCCCCCCGAACCGTAACCCGCATATTACCCTCATCAGTGCATACGCTCCAACCCTTACCAGCACGATGAAGGTGAAGGAAGCTTTTATGAGGAGCTCAGTGCCCTCGTAAAGGACACCCCTCTAATGACAAGCTCATCTTGCTGGGAGATTTCAACGCCAGAGTTGGAGCGACTGCAGAAATTGGAAAGGCGTGCTGGTGCCACACGGAACTGGAAAGGTGAATCCAACGGCTTATGCTTCTAAGCCTTTGTGCTGAACAACACCTCACTATAACAAACACACTGTTCCGGCAGGCCGACAAATTCAAGGCAACATGGATGCACCCAAGATCCAAGCAGTGGCATCTGATCGACTTTGCCATCTGCCGCCAAAGAGACATCGTGACATCAGGATCACCAGGCCATGCGAGGAGCCGAGTGTTGGACAGACCATCGTCTAGTCAGGGCCATCCTATCCCTGCATATCCTCCAACTCTGCGCAAGACGCCGAAAGTCCTCAGATCAGCGTTCGACGTTGCCAAACTCGAACAACATCACAACGCAGTGAATTTGCAGAAGACCTCGACGGCCGACTGACTGCCCATGGTCCCCTGACTGGCTGCCCGACCAAAGGTGGGAGCAATTCAGAACACTGGTGACGGAGTCAGCAAAAACCACTATCGGCCCCAGAAAACGAATATTCATCAGGACTGGTTCGACGAGAACGACGAGCACATCAGGAAACTCCTGGATGACAAGCAAAAGCATTTGTAGAGTGGCAAAACGACTCCTCCTCGGCCTCCAAGCATGATGCTTCAAGCATCTCCAGAAACGGGCCCAAGTTGCGCTGCGCAAGATGCAGGATGTATGGTGGGAGAGGAAGGCAGACGAGGTCCAGAGATACGCTGACACGCAGAACTCCAAAATGTTTTTCAGTGCCATCAAAGAAGTCTACGGACCTTCCAAGCCATGTACTACCCAACTCCTGTCAGCAGACGGTTCAACCCTGCTAAAAGAGAAGAGCAGCATCAATGAACGATGGAGAGAGCACTTCAGCAACCTGCTCAACAGGCCCTCCAGTGTAGACCCCCACGCCCTTGAGCTGATCCCACAAAAGCCCATTGTACACTGCCTCGACCTCCCCCCCACTATGGATGAAGTCTTGAGGGCAATAAGACAGACCAGCTCAGGCAAAGCACCCGGAATGGACGGAATCCCAGCAGAGGTGTTCAAATCTGCCGGACCTGTGGCCCTTGCAGCTTTCCACTCCCTCCTCACCAGCATTTGGGAAGAAGAAGAACTGCCCAAAGATTTCAGGGATGCCACTTTCATCTCCCTATTTAAGAACAAGGGTAGTAAGGCTGACTGCGGCAATTACCGGGGCATCTCCCTCCTTTCTATTGCTGGAAAATATGGCTCGGATCCCCTCAACCGCTTAACGGAAAACATTTCCGAAGGAAACCTGCCGGAAACACAGTGTGGATTTCGCCCAAACCGCAGCACTGTGGACATGATCTTCTCCGTCCGACAAGTGCAGGAGAAATGCCTAGAGCAAAACATGGACTTGTATGTGGTCTTCGTTGACCTTACCAAGGCCTTCGACACAGTGAACAGGAAGGCCCTCTGGATCATCCTATCCAAACTCGGATGCCCAGACAAGTTCATCAACCTCATACGCCAGTTTCATGACAACATGACCGGGCAGGTTCTCTCGGGTGGAGAAGTATCAGAGCCATTCAATCATCAGTAACGGTTCAAACAGGGATGCGTGCTGGCCCCAGTCCTTTTCAACTTCTTTTTCACCTGCGTCCTCAACCACGCTATCAAGGACCTAGACCTTGGGGTATACCTGCGATACAGACTTGATGGCTCACTGTTTGACCTCCGCCGACTGAACGCCAGGACCAAGGTTGTGGAGAAGATCATCCTGGAAGCACTTTTGCTGATGACGTGCTCTCATGGCACACAAAGAGTCTGACCTACAGCTTATCACAGATAAGTTCGCAGAAGCCTCTCGCCTTTTTGGGCTCACTATCAGCCTCGGCAAGACAGAGGTACTATTTCACCCGCGCCTGCTTCAGCCGCCCCTCCCCCCTCTATCTCCATTGAGGGCACCCAGCTAAAGATAGTGATGATTTCAGATACCTCGGCATACCATCAGCAATGATAACACCCTGGATAAAGAGATCAACGCTAGGATCTGCGAGGCCAGTCAAGCTCTTGTCGCCTCCGAGCTCGTGTCTTGAACCAGCACAACATCCAGCTTTCCACAAAGCTCAAGGTGTACAGAGCCGTCGTCCTCACCAGCCTACTCTATAATGCGAGACATGGACGGTGTACAAAGACACTGGAAGCAGCTGGAGAATTCCACATGAGAAGCCTCGGTCAATCATGAACATCCACTGGCAAGACCGGATTACAAACCTCGAGGTCTGGACAGAGCTGGGATGGACCAGCATCGAGGCCATGATCTGAAAGCCCGCTTCGATGGGTTGGTACGTGATCCCCGGATGGACGACCAAAGGGTGCCTAAGCCTCTGTATG
>CM054159.1:17593767-17608822 GCA_028751875.1 Rapana venosa | reverse complement strand
TCTGTAAGGTATGAACTGAACCAGGTGAGGGCTGTGCCTTTAATACCCAAAAAATTGTTGAAGACGGGAGAGAAGAATTGAGTGATCGAAGGCTGCAGATAAGTCGAGAAGAGTGAGAAAGGAGATTTTCCCTCAGTCAGAAGTGTGTAGAAGCGTGTTTAAGGTGTGGACTAGGGTGGTTTCTGTGCTGTGGTTGGCGCGATAGGCAGACTGAAAATGGGGAAGGAGATTGTTTGAATGAAGATGGCTGTTGAGTTGTATCAGAACAACTTTTTCAAGGACTTTAGAGATGAACGGTAGGTTGGATACAGGTTTACAATTCTTCAGAGTGTTAGGATCGAGGTTGTGCTTTTTGAGTAGAGGTGTAACTATTGCAGTTTTAGAGCTGTTGGAAAAATTCCTGAAATAATAGAGTGAGAAGGAAGATTTTCTCTGAGTCAGAAGCAGGTAGATGCGTGTTTAAGGTGTAGACTAGGGTGGTTTCAGTGCTGTGGTTGACGCGATAGGCAAACTGAAACGCAGGAAGAAGACTGTTGGAGAGAAGGTGGATGTTTTAGAACTACTTTTTCAAGGACTTTACACTCTAGACCTTATCTTCCTCCTCCCACCCCTCCCCCATCCCCCTCCCCCCTTGTTTTTTTTTTTTTTCCTTTTTGACTAATACCACACCTTGTGAAGAGAATTTGAGCGTGTATATTGGTATGTTGTATGATCAGATTGGTTTGAGCATATGACAGTATTTACAATGTAAAAACAAAACAAGCAGTGAACCTGGTACACTATATTTCAAGATGTTAAAATTAAAGGAAAAAAGATGCTCCATACAACTGAAGAAGCATAAACTCTAGATGTATCTCTGGGGTCCCTTTGGTGTAGCGGGTATGATGCTAGAGGCTGGATCCCAGTGCTGCATTCTGAACTGGTTCACTAAGGTCAGACTGTCTTTAGGGCCGGCATTGGTTCACCTTCACCTCCCTTCCCCAAGAGGCAGGCAGCTGTTTGAGGACATTTTCCCTCTGGAATCAGTAGATGTCAGCACTGACTCCACTCCCCCAGTAGTCTTGTGGAGGAGACTGTAAACCAGGGTGCCATGTGCAAACGCATGCAGAACATCTTTTGCCACTCGTCGTCACCACCCAGTCTGCCTCTAGGAAAAGTAGGCCACTGTATGCTTGCAGGAGCTGGTGACAACTTTGAAACCGGCATGCACGCTGGTGTCACGTTTGGACATCGTCCCCGAAGTTGGAATGTGGCTACCTTCATGGTGGTCACAGACAGCGGCATCAGCAAAACGTCATCGTTCATGAACCTCAGAGCCAACGCCTGCAGAACATCGTGTGCACATGGGAAAACCTGTTGCACCTTTTGGAGGAGTTGGCCAGTGCTTGCTGTAGGAGTAGTGATCAATATCTCTTCTTTTGATAAAAACGCACGTACACTGTTGTCGTGTTTCCACATCATCCCTGAAGTCTGAATGGGGCTACTATCTTAATGGTTGGCAGAAACGGTTGTGTATGCAAAATCTGACCATTGGGAACCTTGGAGCTCTAGCACAGGAACAGAAACAAGCAAGAACAAAACAATCCCTAAAACAACAACAACAACAACAACAACAACAACACACACACACACACACACACACACACACAGAGCAGTGATGATGTGTTTGTTGCAGTCAGAGAAATAATACCCCTAAAACAACAACACACACACACACGCCTGCATTTGTGCGCGCCCACACATACACACATACACACACACACACACAGCATTTACAAGTGATGATGTGTTTGTTGCAGTCAGAGAAATCCTTGCTGAGGCCAAAGAGGAGTTGAGGAAGAAAGGGGACCTCCACCTCCAGTAAGACATTGTCCCCTTCATATCTCTCTCTCTCTCTTTTGCTCTCTCTCTCCCTCTCTTTTCCTGTGTCTTCATCAGTCTGTCTGTATCTATGTCATAGAAAAATGGATATTCAAATAAGAGGGGGAGGGGGGGTAGGCATGGCATGGCACAGACATTCTCCCTGAAAAGAGCGGCTGGAATCTCCCTGAAAAGAGCGGCTCCTACAAGATAATTCTCAAATAAATCAAACATTAACATGAAAACTGATCAACTGATTATAATTAGGTAATATGGATAAAGTAAAATAGAGGGGAGACAGCAAGAAGCAAGAGAGAGAGAGCGCGAGCACAAGAGCATTTCCAGGTTACATCAACATCAAAATAAACCAGATATCAAATTCTGTTAAAGCATCCTCACCAAAACCCTTTAAAAAATATATATATATACTATCAATACAGATATCAAGTTAAGATACAAAATGCCGAGGAGCCTGATATAAACCAGTTTTTAACAACCCCGCCAACAACAGCATCAATACAACAATTTGAAGTCGGACAAATCAATTTAAACTCACTCAGTACATTTCCAAGAGGCATGGTATATTGATTGAAGATGGAGAACAATATTGTATGCTTTTTAGACGGTGATAAAGTAAATCACTATAAAATGTATAAGCCAAACATTTATATAAAACTAATACATTTCCTATATAAGAGGAATACCAGAGAGAGAGAGAGAAAGAGTACATTTCCAGGTTGTGTGATCATCTAGATAAATGGCATGTAACAGAACACCCACACAAACCTCTCTCACCTTAAAATACAACTATCAATGATAAACAAGCTAAGATATAGCCTGCAAAGAACATCCACATACAAAAATATGTCTAACAATTAAGACAAAACAATTTAACAATTCCAATTGAGTAAAATGCATACTTATATATAGAGAATAAAAATTGCATGATTTAAAACAATAACAGTCAACAAAATTTCCAAATTTCATAACAACATACTTACTTAAGAAGAATGGAGGGGAGGGGGGTGGGGGGGGTGAGCGACAGACAGACAGGCAGAGCCAGAGAGTACATTTTTGAATTGTATGATTATCTGGATAATATGTTATCTTTGACAACACCTACACAAGCAGTCTCATCATAAAATATTGCTACCATAGTATATAATAAAAATAATATCAATAAAGCAAAATATAACATACAAGGGTCATATATAAAGTCTATCAAAAATTATATCAAAACAGTCTAACATAATAGGCTCTTTATTTATGACAAAGAAAAAACTTATATCAAAACAGTCTAACGTAGTAGGCTATTTATGACAAAGAAAAAACGATAGCGTCAAATTAGTACATAATTAACACAAAATTACACAACTTAACATAGTTACTAAATGATTCTTACTGATTTTTTTTTTTTAAAGTTATTAACCAATAGTATACATTTCAAAGCCTTAACACAATGGTTAATTCATTGATTATATGATCAAGGTGGCATGCTGTGACTATTCCTTGAACAGAAATTTACTGGCGTACATGTGGTAAAAGAACTGTTGTGTTAGCATATCAGTTAGTACTTTTGAGGTGGGTATACATAGCTTCCTTTAAAGCTTCTTTACTTTGGGAAGTTTTCACGTATGTTGGTAGCGTGTTCCAGAGTAGGCTACCTGAGTGTGTGAGGCTTGATTTACAGAGGTCAATTCTAGGTATTGGTAATTGAATTTTGGTAGGCTATCAGGAAGTCAATTGGAATTTAGATTGGAGTGTTAGTGGAGCTTGACCCGTCATAACTTTATGCATGAATATTCCTTTATTCAGGTAAACATAATCTTTTAAACGAAGAATTCTCAAGTTTGCATAGTCTGCTACAGTTAAAGTAGAAGATTTAAGAGAACTGTTTTGAGTGCTCGTTTGTAAGTGCTATTGAGAGGTTTTAGAATATTGGCAACTGGCTGTGTCAAAAAGGGGTAAGCAATAGTTATTGAAGATAAAATGTAAGCATGTAGAAATAGTTTTCTGGCATGTGTGTTGATACAGTGTTTGATTTTGCATAGTTGGTATACATGTTTGGAGATTGTTTTGCACAATTTATTTATGTGTGCCATCCATGACAGATTGTTAATCACAATACCTAGAAGTTTATGGTTTTCAACTTCCTCAATAGTTTAATTATTCACGAATATTGGTGGAAGTCTAGTTGTCATGTTTTGTCTCTTTTGTCTTGTTGTAATAAGCATGACTTTGGTCTTTTGAGGGTTAAGTGACATGTGGTTATAACTGCACCATTTGCTTAGAGAATCAATGCTACTTTGTAATGAGGTAGATATTCTGTCAAGACTGGTGTGACTAGTATGAATTATAGTGTCATCGCAAAAAAGTTCACACGATTCATTGATGTAGAGGGGAAGGTCATTAACATATATAGAGAATAAAAGTGAGCCTAAAACAGACCCTTGTGGCACTCCATACTTTACGGGTAGTGTACACAATTTAGTGTTATTGATCAAGATATATTGTTGTCTATTATGCAGGAATGATGTAATTAACTTCAGACTGTTATCTGATATACCATATAATGATAGTTTTCGGCATAGCAGTTTGTGGTCAGTTACATCAAATGCTTTGGCAAAGTCTACAAAGAGGGCTCCACAATATTTATTTTCATTTATATTATTATGCCAAGTATCTACAATGTTGGTAAGAGCTGTGGGGCAAGAATGATTTTTCCTGAATCCTGATTGGTTATCAGTTAAAAGACTGTAGTGTTCTAGATGATGGCTAAGATGCTTGTGCACCTGTTTTTCAAGAGGGTTGAATATAATTGATAATACTGGTATTGGTCTATAGTTACATGGGCTTAAAGAGTCTCCAGACTTATAGAATTTTTCCGTCCACACCATCTGGACCACAACTACCAGTTTGTTTTAAGCGTTGAAGAGATTGATAAACCTCAATTATGTTCAATGGTGGCATTTTCATGTTTGAGTTTATACTTTTGGATCTACAAAATGTTTTAAGTTTTTCAAGGGAATTTAGATCAGCATCATTTTGTTTTATTAATGAATCTGTCGTTCAGTTCAGTTCAGTGTGACAGCAGTGTTGTGATATGCAGTTCAGTGTGACAGCAGTGTTGTGATATGCAGTTCAGTGTGACAGCAGTGTTGTGATATGCAGTTCAGTGTGACAGCAGTGTTGTGATATACAGTTCAGTGTGACAGCAGTGTTGTGATATGCAGTTCAGTGTGACAGCAGTGTTGTGATATGCAGTTCAGTGTGACAGCAGTGTTGTGATATATAGTTCAGTGTGACAGCAGTGTTGTGATATATAGTTCAGTGCCTGATGTGCGTCACTTTTGATTCTGTGTGCAGATGATGTCCATGCTGGAAGAGACCCGGGCATTGGCAACCACCGGCCACAAGAAGTGATGTTATTCTCCACATAGTGCATTCATATCATCCCAATGTAACGGACTTGTCAAAGCCAAAGAAGTGATGTTATTCTCCACATAGTGCATCCATATCATCCCAATGTAATGGACTTGTCAAAGCCACAAGAAGTGATGTTATTCTCCACATAGTGCATTCATATCATCCCATTGTAATGGACTTGTCAAAGCCACAAGAACTGATGTTATTCTCCACATAGTGCATTCATATCATCCCAGTGTAATGGATTTGTCAAAGCCACAAGAAGTGATGTTATTCTCCACATAGTGCATCCATATAATCCAAATGTAATGGACTTGTCAAAGCCACAAGAACTGATGTTATTCTCCACATAGTGCATTCATATCATCCCAGTGTAATGGATTTGTCAAAGCCACAAGAACTGATGTTATTCTCCACATTGTGCCTCTGTATCTCCTCTACGTGTTTTGTGATGTAGTGCAGTGTAATGTTGTGTAGTGTAGAAGTGCAGTGTAGTGTAGAAGTGCAGTGTAATGTTGTGTAGAAGTGCAGTGTAATGTTGTGTAGTGCAGTGTAATGTGTAGAAGTGCAGTGTAATGTTGTGTAGTGTAGTAGTGCAGTGTAATGTTGTGTAGTGTAGTAGTGCAGTGTAATGTTGTGTAGTGTAGTAGTGCAGTGTAATGTTGGTAGTGTAGTAGTGCAGTGTAATGTTGTGTAGTGTAGTAGTGCAGTGTAATGTGGTGTAGTGTAGTAGTGCAGTGTAATGTTGTGTAGTGTAGTAGTGCAGTGTAATGTTGTGTAGTGTAGTAGTGCAGTGTAATTTTGTGTAGTGAAGTAGTGCAGTGTAATGTGGTGTAGTGTATAGAGTGCAGTGTAATGTGGTGTAGTGTAGTAGTGCAGTGTAATGTGGTGTAGTGTAGTAGTGTAGTGTAATGTGGTGTAGTGTAGTGTAATGTTGTGTAGTGTAGTGTAATGTAGTAGTGCAGTGTAGTAGTGCAGTGCAGTGTAGTGTAATGTTGTGCAGTGTAGTAGTGCAGTGTAGTCTTTACCATCCTCCCTCCACCCTTACTGCTGAAATAAAATTTTTAAAAATCTCCATTAACAACCCCACCCCCTCCCCCTTGACTTTTCATGTGCTCATGAAAAAAACAAACAGGTGACAACTTTTTATTTTCAGTTTCTGTACAGGGGGTTCATGCACACACACACATCTGACATGCGTTTTTGTGTTGATGTGCGTTTTTGTGTTCCTGAGTGTGGTGTGTGTGTGTGAGTGAGAGAGAGAGTGTGTGTGAGAGAGAGAGAGTGAATGAACGAGTGAGTGAGTGAATCAGTAAGTCCTACATGTAGATGTTCCACATCAGAATCAAAAGTGATGGTAACACTGATCCATCACAACCACTGCATTCTACTGCTGCTAGTCTTCAGAGGCCTGTATCCAGATGTCTGCATTTCTAAATTGAAAAAGTGCTTTTTAGGTATGGTGGGGGTTCTCCTCTCCTCAGAGCTCCATTGATGAGATTTTATTTTGGAGCGTTTGGCCACCAGAAAGTTAGCCGCATTCCGACTTCAGGGATGATGGCCTATTCTTCCAAAACATGGAACGGGTTTTAATGTGGGCGCGAAATGTTCTGCATGTGTTTGTACACAGGATTTTGGGGTATAGTCTCATGCAAAAGACTTGAAGGGAGTGGAGTCAGTACTGAGGTAAAGTCCAGAAGCCAAAGTGCCCAGGAGCAGGCAGGCAGGCAGGCAGGCAGGCAGACGTCTGCTGTCAGTGGTGGCTGTCGTCACCTGCAGTCCTGGTGGTCAGGATCTGAACACTCTTCACTTCACCACCAGCCTGCCAGCCTGCCTGCCTGCCTGCCTGCCTGCCTGCCCCCTGCAGTGGTGTGTGTGTTTGTGGAGGATTTTTCAAGCAATGTATTTCACAGCCCACCACCACCAGCTTCAGTCACGGCAGACTCCTCTGCACAAAGTTAGGGCTGGTCTTCCTCTTTGGGAACACATGACGACATTCACACAGGGACTGGATGAGAAAAAGCACACGAGTGCTCATTCCACTCTCCTTGAAATAAAAGAAGGAATGAGTAAACGGTGAAATATAGGCTTAAAAAAGATGACATCTGATTACAAATATGCATAATACAGACATCTGAATACAGGCTTCTAAAATACAGACATCCAAGATCTATACATGTAAATGCAGATTTAAATAAAAACAAGTGTAAACATAAGGCCTACAGTTTTAGCATGTAACACACACCTACACATGGAATATCGCATTTAAACACGTATAATAATAATATATGGTATTTATATAGCGCTGAATCTTTTAAAGTAAACAACTCAAAGCGCTTGAGTACACATATAGGGCACACCAACAGACACAACACACACCTACACATGGAATAACGTATTTAAACACATATAGGGCACACCAACAAACTCATAGCACACCTACACATGGAATATGACATATAGGGCACACCAACAGTCACATAACACACACCTACACATAGAATATCTCATTTAGGGCACACCAGCAGACACATAGCACACACCTGCACATGGAATAACTCAAATAGGGCACACCAACAGACACAAAAAAACATACACATGAAATATCTCATAGGGCACATCAACAGACTCGGCACACCTACACATGGATTATCTCATATAGGGCACACCAACAGACATAACACAAACCTACACAAGAAATAACTCATATAGGGCACACCAACATACACATACACACCTACACATGAAATAACTCGTATACGGGACACCAACATAGCACACCTACACATGGAATAACGCATATAGGGCACACAGACACACACCTACACATGGAATAATGCATATAGGGCAAGCCAACAGACTCATAGCACACCTACACATAGAATATCTCATATAGGGCACACCAACAGACTCGGCACACCTACACATGGATTATCTCATATAGGGCACACCAACAGACATAACACAAACCTACACAAGAAATAACTCATATAGGGCACACCTACACATGGAATAGGGCACACCAGCACACATATAACACACACCTACACATGGAAAAACTCGAATAGGGCACACATAACACCTACACATGGAATATTTCATATAGGGCACACCAACAAACACATAACACCTACACATAGAATAACGCATATAAGGCACACCAAAAGACACATAACACACACCTACACATAAAAAATATCTCATAAAGGGCACACCAAATAACACATAACGCACTCCTACACATGGTATAACGCATATAGGGCATACCAACAGACATGACACACACCTACACATGATATAACGCATACAGGCCATACCAACAGACACATAACACACACCTACACATGGTATAACACATATAGGGAATACCAACAGACACATAAACACGCACCTACACATGGAATAACGCATAAAGGGCACACCAACAAATACTTAACACACACCTACACATGGAATAACGCATATAGGGCATACCAACAGACACATAACACACCTACACATGGAATAACTCATATAGGGCAAGCCAACAGACTCGTAGCACACCTACACATAGAATATCTCGTATAGGGCACACCAACAAACACATAACACACACCTACACATGGAAAAACTCGAATAGGGCACACCTACACATGGAATAGGGCACACCAGCACACATATAACACACACCTACACATGGAATATCTTATATAGGGCGCACCAGCACACACATAACACACACCTACACATGGAAAAACTCGAATAGGGCACACCAACACACATAACACCTACACATGGAATTTCTCATATAGGGCACACCAACAGACACATAACACCTACACATGGAATAACGCATATAAGGCACACCAACAGACACATTACACACACCTACACATGGAATATCTCGTATAGGGCACACCAACAAACACATAACACACACCTACACATGGAATATCTCGTAGGAAACACCAACACACATAACACCTACACATGGAACATCTCATATAGGGCACACCAACAGACACAACACACACCTACAAATGGAATAACGCATATAGGGCACACAACACACAACACACACCTACAAATGGAATAACGTATATAGGGCACACCAACAGACACAACACCACACTACACATGGAATAACTCATAGTGCACACCAACATATCATGCTACACATGGAATATCGCATATAGGGCACACCAACAGACACATAACACACACCTACACATGCAAAAACACATATAGGGCACACCAACAGATACATAACACACACTTGCACATGGAATAACGCATAAAGTGCACACCAATAGAAACAAAAAACACCCACACATGGAATATCTAATATAGGGCACACCAACAAACACATAATACACACCTACACATTGAATAACTCATAAAGGGTACACATACATAGCACACCTACACATGGAATATCTCGTATAGGGCACACCAACAGGCACATAACACCCACCTACACATAGAATAACGCATGTAGGGCACACCAACAGACTCGTAGCACACCTACACATGGAATATCTCTTATAAGGCACACCAACAGACACATACACACACCTACACATGGAATATCTCATATAGGGCACACCAACAAACACATAACATACACCTACACATGGAATATCTCATAGGGCACACCAACACACATAACACCTACACATGGAAAAACGCATATAGGGCACACCAACAGACACATAACACACACCTACACATGGAATAACGCATATAGGGCACACCAGCACACATATGACACACACCTACACATGGAATTTCTTATATAGGGCACACCAGCACACACATAACATGCACCAACACATGGAAAAACTCGAATAGGGCACACCTACACATGGAATAACGCATATAGGGCACACCAGCACACACATAACACACACCTACACATGGAATAACGCATATAGGACACACCAGCACACACATAACACACGCCTACAAGTGGAATAACGCATATAGGGCAAACCATCAGACACATAACACACACCTACACATGGAATAACTCGAATAGGGCACACCAACATACATAACACCTACACATGGAATATTTCATATAGGGCACACCAACAAACACATAACACCTGCACATAGAATAACGCATATAGGAAACACCAACAGACACATAACACACGCCTACACATGGAATAACTCATATAGGGCACACCAACATAGCACACCTACACATGCAATATCTCGTATACGGCACACCAACAGACACATAACACCTACACATGGAATAACGCATATAGGGCACACCAACAGACATAACACACACCTACACATGGAATAACTCGTTTAGGGCACACCAACAGACACATAGCACACACCTACATATGGAATATCTCATATAGGGCACACCAACACACATAACACCAACACATGGAATATGTCATATAGGCCACACCAACAAACACATAACACCTACACATAGAATAACGCATATGGGGTACACCAACAGACACATAACACACACCTACACATAAAAAAATATCTCATAAAGGCACACCAACAAACACATAACACACACCTACACATGGTATAACGCATATAGGGCATACCAACAGACACATAACACACACCTACACATGGAATAACGCATATAGGGTATACCAACAGACACATAACACACCTACACATGGAATAACGCATATAGGGCACACCAACAGACACATAACACACACCTACACATGGTATAACGCATATAGGGCATACCAACAGACATAACACACACCTACACATGATATAACGCATACAGGCCATACCAACAGGCACATAACACACACCTATACATGGTATAACACATATAGGGCACACCAACAGACTCATAGCACACCTACACATGGAATTTCTCATATAGGCCACACCAACAGACACATAACACACACATACACATGGAATATCTCATATAGTGCACACCAACAGACACATAACACACCTACATATGGAATAACTCATATAGGACACACCAACAGACACATAACCTACACATGGAATAACGCATATAGGGCACACCAACAGACACATAACACCCACCTGCACATGGAATATTTCATATAGGGCACACCACCACATTACACACACCTACACATGGAATATTTCATATAGGGCACACCACCACATTACACACACCTACACATGGAATAACACTATAGGGCACATTAACAGTCATAACACACAACTACACATGCAATATCTTATATAGGGCACACCAACAGACACATAACACACACCTACATATGGAATAACGCATATAGGGAACACCAACAGACACATACACACACCTACACATGGAATATTTCGTATAGGGCACACTAACAGACACATAACACACACCTACACATGGAATAACTCATATAGGGCACACCAACAGTCACACAACACACACCTACACATGGAATTACGCATATAGGGCACACCAACAGACACATAACACACCCCTACACATAGAATAACGCATATAGGGCACACCAACAGACTCATAGCACATCTACACATGGAAAAACTCATATAGGGCACACCAGCAGACACATATTACGCACCTACACATGGAATAACTCATATAGGGCACACCAACAGGCACATAACACACACCTACATATGGAGTAACGCATATAGGGCACACCAACAGACACATAACACACACCTACACATGGAATAACTCATATAAGGCACATCAACAGACACACACCTACATATGGAATAACTTATATAGGGCACACCAACAGACGCAGAATATATCATATAGGGCACACCAACAGACACACACACACCTACACTAGGAAGTGATAGAATTGCATGTTTTACTTCCTGGAGTGTAATTGGAGCATTAATATAAAGAGTGGTATCAGGCACTGGGTCTAAATATTCATTTTTGACTTCTTCTTCTTCACTTCTAAATGTTCTATGATTAGCCGATAGACCCTCCTTACGCATGGTATTTGAAAACATCGTGGCAAATGCCTCAGCCTTTTCTGAACTAGATGGAAACTCTTTGTTTTTTAGAATAATTGGACATGATGGTAAGTTAATACCTTTTGTCATTTCATTAAATTTTTTCCATACTTTCTGAATATCTTTATGATTTGAAATTTCACTTCTACAAAAAGATGACCAATACTGCTTTTTAGCTTGTGCTATGACCATGTTACAGTAGTTCTTGGCTTTTTTCTGCTCATCATGGTTACTAGAGGATTTATTTTTTAGAAAAGCTTTATGCATTAAATGTTTTTTATGCACAGCTGCTTCACATGCTTGTGTCCACCAGACATTTCCAAAGTGTTTAATAGATTTTCCTGAGTGGCATTTAGGAATAGATATATTGGCAGCTTGTAGTATAATACTTGTTATGGCAGAATACATTTGATCTATGTCCTGTGTATCTATGCACTCTGTATTGTAAGAAGCAAGAATATGTTGAAACTTTTTCCAGTCAGCACGCTTATAATTATATTTTGGAACTTTGTCCTTTGTAATATCACACTGGCATAATTGGTTATTAAAAGTTATAATGATAGGTAAATGATCACTGCCTAGAGTATCTTTATGGGTTGACCAATCGCAATCAGAAACAAGTGTTGGTGACACTAAAGTTAGATCTATTGCCGGGGCTCTGTGATTTGAGACATCGGGAATTCTAGTGATGCTGCCGTCATTCAATAAACATAGACAAGAATCAACTACGTTTTCTACGAACCTGTTGCTGGTGACTGAAATGCAATCTTTATCCCAGAACGGTGCATGTGCGTTGAAATCTCCTCCAATAAACCATTTTTCATTATCTTGGAGATTATGAATCCAATCTGTGTTAAAGTTGTTAGGTCCTTTTGGTAAATACAAAGAAATAATATTTAAGATTAACTGATCATTAAATTTGACACGCGCTGCACATGAATGTAGATCTGGAATGTTACCAGGTATTGGTGGAGATTTCACACTGTACTCTATTCCTTCTTTGATGTAAATTGCTGCACTAATCTTTGTTAGACCCTCTACTTTTTGATGTATAGGTGGATAATAGTACCCTGGTAATCTGGGTATCTTATTTTTGTTCACATTTAGAGACTGTAAAATAAGGGCCTGATAATCATTTTCTGAAAGGTGGTGGATCAAATACGCCAGGTTTGTGGAAATAGATCTTGCATTCCACTGCATGATTTTAACAGCCTGCTTTTTCTTCGAGACCATTGTTTAAGTAGGATAAAGGAAAAGAGGGTAGAAATTAAAAAACAAGCAATAACAATAATGAGTAAAGAAAAAACTCTACTAAGTCTTCTATGGGAATTTTAGACAGGATATGGAAAGGAGATGGGTGTGAATGTAAGTGTGTTTGTTTGTTGAATGAATCATACAAGAAAAAATACAACCCAGATCTAACCTTGAAAAAACACTGGAAAAAAACATGTATATAAAATAAAACTAAGGAAAAATGAACAACTTGACTAGATTTCTAGAAATGAAAAGGCTGATTCTAACAGTATTAACAATATGAACCAAAACACACTCACACAGGGGGAAAGGGGGAGGGAAAGAGTGTCCAGAATGATAAGATTAAAATGTGCGTCCTCAAATGAAACGGGTTAGCTCTGTTACACTGACAAACTAATATGTTGAAAAACAGAGATTATGCAGTTTATACACAAACATGACTTCATTACTGATGAACTGGAACTGATGGATATTCAAAATCAACTATTGTAGGCTTGATGACTGAAATAATGGAACATCTAAATAGTCAGCAATAGTTATACAACTGTTCATAACGGTTCCGCCACGGGTTAATATTTCCTGCCTGGTGGCCACTGTGGTAGAAAGATGGTAGTTGTCTCTGTGCAGGTAGTATGTGTCGTCGTTTGATCGGTCTTCGTGGAAGCTCCCAAAACAAGTTGCAAACGTGCCTGCCGATATTTGAGGCGAGGACAGAGGCTCCTCTCTGAGTTGGGTGGAGTTTGTCCTTCTGGATAAAGTCCACACTGGTCTTCAAGTTGTCATGGGGCAGGATAGATACTCGAGAATTATTGTACAGGTCTGCAGAGATCAAAGCGTTGAATAAATTTCTTTTGATTTCTAGTTGAGCATCTGCAGTTGGTGCTGCTTTGCTGATGATCATTTTTGTTTGGGGGAAGTCTCGTGTGATGTTTTTAACACTGTCCAAAAAGGGTTTGCTAACACTGGGAACATCTTTCAACTTTAGATCGTGGATTCCACAGTGAATCATGAAGAAAACATCTGTTGGCGCTGATGCGATTTCCAATGATATGATCAAAAACTTACCAGAAAACTTCATTATAGACTGGAACGCCAAGGTAGGAGAAGATGCATGGAAAGACTGGGAGGGCGTTTGTGGGCCACATTGTAATAACCAATCAAATGAAAGAGGCTTGAGACTCCTGGAGTTTGCCAGTAACAACCACCTCCAGCTAGTGAATACACTTGGCCCACACAAGAAATCCAGAAAATGGACATGGCATAGCCCAAATAGAGAACACCACAACCAAATAGATTACATCATGGTGAAAAGACGGTTTCAGTCTAGCGTTAACATCGCACAGACACGAAGTTTTCCAGGAGCAGACATAGGGAGTGATCATGATCTTGTGATGATGACTTTCCGACTACGTCTAAAGAAAATCCACAAGCGGAACAACATCAGGATCAAATTTGACCTCGAGAAGCTGAAGGACCCAGAGGTATTAGAAATTTTTCAAGCAAGGATAGGTGGAAAGTTTGCAGCACTCATGTGATAGACTCAGACATAGATACACTG
>CM054159.1:17588955-17593267 GCA_028751875.1 Rapana venosa | reverse complement strand
CAGCAAAGAACAAAACGACGACGACGACGACGACACGACGACGACGACGATGGAAAATGATGATGATGATGATGAATTTGAAGAATGAGATGATGATGATGATGAGAGTGATGAGGGGTGGTGTGGTGGTGTGGAGGGGGTGAGACGAACGACGACGACGCGATGAGATGATGTGATGATGAATGAGATGGTGATGAGGTGATGTGCGATAAACGACGACTATGATGACGACGACACAAACGACGACGAGACGAGTATGAGAAGAAAGACATAGATGAGATGATGACGAGATGATATGACGATGAACGACTATGGTGATGACGAGACACGACGACACGACGACGAATGAGATGATAGACGAGCTGATCGAGTCAGGTACATAGGCCCCTGAAGGACTCAAAGGTATCGCATGGCACTACAACGTGGGATCCTCCACCCGGGGGGGTGGTTTCCATGGCCACACGGACCCAGCTACCGTGCACTCGGGGCCACCCCCTGTTCAGCTGCTGCCCGGTCATCACCCAGTGCCCCCCTTTCCTGCCCAAGAGCCTGTCTGCTGTCTGTCTGTCTTCTCCTGCTGTCTTCTGCTGTCGCTCTTTTCTCTCTGCTGCCTGCCTCCTCTTCCTCCTGCCTCCCTTCTCCCTTATTCTTCTGTCTGTCTGTCGTCTACCTTCGTCTGTCTGTCTGTCTTCTGTCTTCTACCTTCTGCGGTCTGTCTGCTGCCTCGTCCTGTCTGTCTGTCTGTCTTCTTCTTCTTTTTCCTGTCGTCTTCTGCCGCCTGCCTGCCCGTCTGTTTTCTCTCGCCTGTCTGTCTGTCTGCCGCCTGTCTGTCTGTCTGTCTGTCTACCTGTCGTCTCCCTGTTTTCTGCCGTCTGTCGTCTGTCTGTTCCTACTGTCTGTCTGTCTGTCTGTCTGTCTCCTGTCTTGCCCTTCCCTGTTTGTCTACCGCCCTGTCTTCTCCTTCTCCTGTCTGTCTGTCTACCTTCGTCGCCTGCCCCTGCCTGCCTGCCTGCCTGCTGTCTGTCTGCCCTGTCTGTCTCCTGTCTGCTGTCCTGTCTGTCTGTCTGTGCCCCTCTGACGTCTGTCCCCTGTTCACTCTGCTCTCTGCCCTACCGCCACAAGGGTCCACCAACACACTGCAGGGGGGAGGGGGGAGGGAGGAGGCTGCAGGCAGCCGATGGTGACACGTCTGACTCCACCCCCTGAACCCATGACTCGTGGCTTTAAATTTTTCGGCAGCGTCTGTAAATTAAAGGGGGGGGGGGGGGGGGTACCATCCCCTGGGCACACAAAAGCAGCTTGCCGTGCTTAATTCCCTCGTTAATATACTGCAGAAGATCAAATATGCACGTTAAAATCCCCCCATTCATTCCATCACTTGGGTTTCAGAAACAGGAATGTAACCCCGGATACAGCCCCCAAAATCGGAATCGCCACCTTCAAGGAGGTGAAGCGGGCAGCACTGGATTAATAACAATAATAATAACAATAATAATAATAATAATAATAATAATAATAATGATGATAATGATGATAATAATAATAATGGTTTGTCCACACGCTGTCGGCAGAGTGAGCACAGCAGGGCTCTGGCCCCGGAACAAGGAAGCCAGATCACAACACGCAGCCTCCAACACAACAACAAACACACCAACCCCCAACTTCCTTGTTCCGAAGGTAGTTCAAACTCTATAGAGAAAACTGTGAAAGGTGCTACAGTAGTAGTCAAGGTGGAAGGGGATAAGGGGGGGGGGGTGTTGGTCGTTCCTCAGCTAGAGCACTGAGGTCACAGTTAGGCGTCTGTGACCGTTTTTCCCCGCCATTTTGGGTTGCCTTGCCGAGCATTGTGTGGACAGCTGTTCGGTGGAACCATGTTTAGTATGACTGTGTCAGCTTTAAAGTAGTGTCTTTCTTCATCGTGAAGACAGGGGAATGATTACAGATATTCTCTGTCAACACAGCAAACCTTTGAACGAGGGCAATTATTCTATGTCAAAACGGGACATTTGTTAAATGTGGTAGATATTCACTCACTCTCCCCAAGAAAGGAAATCTCCAGCAGTGCCAAAACTACAGGACAATCAGCCTCATAAGTCATGCCAGTAAAGTCATGCTGAAAGTGATCCTGAACAGGCTGAAACCACAGGCAGAAGAGATCATCGCCTAAGAGCAGGCCGGTTTCCGCCCAAATAGAAGCACCACAGAACAGATATTCAACCTGAGGGTTCTGTGTGAGAAATACAGCCAGCATCAACAGACATCTCCACGTCTTCATTGATTTTAAGAAGCCTTTTCGATAGAGAATGACATGACGCTCTGTGGGCCACCATGAACAAATCAACATGGGCCAGAAGCTAAATCACACCATCAAGGAACTCTACTCAAAGGCCACCAGTGCAGAAACTCGTACAGGGCACGGTGGGGGAATGGTTCCGTACCTCAGTTGGGTCCGACAGGGATGTCTGCTGTCGCCGACACTATTTAACATTTTCCTTGAACGCATCATGACTGACGCCTTGAAAGACCACACAGGGAGTCACATTGGAGGGCGAACAATCACCCAAACCCCAGGTTTGCCGATGACATTGACGGTCTGGCAGAAATGAAGAGGAACTGGCCCACCTAGTGAAGCAACTGACCCAAATATCCTCACGATACGCATGGAAATCAGCGCCGAGAAAACCAAGCTATGTCAAACAGTGCCAGCCAATCACCACCAAGATCACCCTCAGCGGAAAAGAACTGGAGACAGTTTACCATTTTAAGTACCTTGGGGCCACCATAAGTGATAAGGATCGAAGACCGAAATCCTAGCAAAGGGGGCACAAACAGCAGCAGCAATGGCAAGACTGAAGACCATATGGAGAGACAGAAACATCCCTCTCGGAACCAAGGTAAAGTTACTAAAAGCGCTAGTCATCTCAATCAAGCTTTAACGCAGTGAGGCATGGACACTGAACGCAGACCTACAAAGGAGGATCCAAGCAGTAGAAATGAGATGCCTCAGAAGACTCCTTGGCATCTCATACAAGGACCATGTCACCAACAATGAAGTCCCAGAAAGATCACTCAACAAGTGCGGGAAATGTAAGACCTACTGACCACGGCGAAAAAGAGGAAAACTCAGATGGCTGGGCAAAGTAACACGCTCAGAAGGTTTGCAAAGACCATCCTGCAAGGAACAGTCCAGGGGAAAGAAGACGGGGCAGACAGAGGAGAAAGTGGGCCGACGACATCCGTGATTGGACAGGGAAGGACTTCAATGTCACCCAGGCACTCGCCCACGACCGCGCTAAGTGGAGCCAGCTGGTCCACCGTTCGTCCACCATGCAGCGCCCCTACGACCCTGGCGGGTTACGGGACCAGTAACAGTAACAGATAGATATTCGGAGTCGTTACAGGCAGTCTTTTTTATATTCTTACTATGCGTCAAAAAGAGTCCATCTGTGGAGTGAGATAGATCGTAGTAGTATGTCAAAGTCAGTGAGGAGGCCCTTCTGTGTCAGACCTGAAACGTTGAACTGTGTTGACTGTTCTTAGTGAAAACAAGGCATCTCTGAACCATACTGATCATTGTGGGTAAAATCTTCGAAACATAATCATTCTTTTATGTCAAAATGTCAGATCTTTGAAACATGGTCATTCTTCTGTGTCAAAACGCCAAACCTGTGAGTTATTGTCCTTTTTCTTTGTCAAAAATTATGGTCCTTCCTCTGTGTCAAACCCCAAATCTTTGAATTATTGTCTTTCTTTTGTGTCAAAGTTATGGTTCTTCTTCTGTGTCAAAACGCCAGCTCTTTGTAGTTCTTCTTCTGTGTCAAAACGCCAGCTCTTTGAGCTACGTCCCTTCTTCTGTGTCAAAAAATTTCAAATTATCTTTGAGCTATGGCCTGTGGTTCATCTGTGTCTAAAGAGTACACTGATGTTGTTTCAGGTGGCAGGTGTGTCTAAAGAGTACACTGATGTTGTTTCAGGTGGCAGGTGTGTCTAAAGAGTGGATGTTGTTTCAGGCGGCAGTTGTGTCTAAAGAGTGGACTGATGGTGTTTCAGGTGGCAGGTGTGTCTAAAGAGTGGACTGATGTTGTTTCAGGTGGCAGGTGTGTCTAAAGAGTGGACTGATATGTTTTTCAGGTGGCAGGTGTGTCTAAAGAGTGATGTTGTTTCAGGTGGCAGGTGTGTCTAAAGAGTGGATGTTATTTCAGGTGGCAGATGTGTCTAAAGAGTGGATGTTATTTCAGGTGGCAGGTGTGTCTAAAGAGTGGACTGATGTTGTTTCAGGTGGCAGGTGTGTCTAAAGAGTGGACTGATGCTG
>CM054159.1:17553955-17583955 GCA_028751875.1 Rapana venosa | reverse complement strand
TGAGCCTGGCTGTGCCACAGTGCCCATGAGCCTGGCTGTGCCACAGTGCCCATGAGCCTGGCTGTGCCACAGTGCCGTGAGCCTGGCTGTGCCACAGTGCCCATGAGCCTGGCTGTGCCACAGTGCCGTGAGCCTGGCTGTGCCACAGTGCCCATGAGCCTGGCTGTGCCACAGTGCCGTGAGCCTGGCTGTGCCACAGTGCCCATGAGCCTGGCTGTGCCACAGTGCCGTGAGCCTGGCTGTGCCACAGTGCCGTGATCCTGGCTGTGCCACAGTGCCGTGAGCCTGGCTGTGCCACAGTGCCCATGAGCCTGGCTGTGCCACAGTGCCCATGAGCCTGGCTGTGCCACAGTGTCGTGAGCCTGGCTGTGCCACAGTGCCCATGAGCCTGGCTGTGCCACAGTGCCATGAGCCTGGCTGTGCCACAGTGCCCACGAGCCTGGCTGTGCCACAGTGCCCATGAGCCTGGCTGTGCCACAGTGCCCATGAGCCTGGCTGTGCCACAGTGCCCATGAGCCTGCTGTGCCACAGTGCCGTGAGCCTGGCTGTGCCACAGTGCCCATGAGCCTGGCTGTGCCACAGTGCCGTGAGCCTGGCTGTGCCACAGTGCCGTGAGCCTGGCTGTGCCACAGTGCCGTGAGCCTGGCTGTGCCACAGTGCCGTGAGCCTGGCTGTGCCACAGTGCCGTGAGCCTGGCTGTGCCACAGTGCCGTGAGCCTGGCTGTGCCACAGTGCCGTGAGCCTGGCTGTGCCACAGTGCCCATGAGCCTGGCTGTGCCACAGTGCCGTGAGCCTGGCTGTACCACAGTGCCCATGAGCCTGGCTGTGCCACAGTGCCGTGAGCCTGGCTGTGCCACAGTGCCCATGAGCCTGGCTGTGCCACAGTGCCGTGAGCCTGGCTGTGCCACAGTGCCCATGAGCCTGGCTGTGCCACAGTGCCGTGAGCCTGCTGTGCCACAGTGCCCATGAGCCTGGCTGTGCCACAGTGCCCATGTGCCTGGCTGGCCACAGTGCCCATGAGCCTGCTGTGCCACAGTGCCGTGAGCCTGGCTGTGCCACAGTGCCCATGGCCTGGCTGTGCCACAGTGCCGTGAGCCTGGCTGTGCCACAGTGCCCATGAGCCTGGCTGTGCCACAGTGCCCATGAGCCTGGCTGTGCCACAGTGCCGTGAGCCTGGCTGTGCCACAGTGCCCATGAGCCTGGCTGTGCCACAGTGCCGTGAGCCTGGCTGTGCCACAGTGCCCATGAGCCTGGCTGTGCCACAGTGCCGTGAGCCTGGCTGTGCCACAGTGCCGTGAGCCTGGCTGTGCCACAGTGCCGTGAGCCTGGCTGTGCACAGTGCCGTGAGCCTGGCTGTGCCACAGTGCCGTGAGCCTGCTGTGCCACAGTCCCATGAGCCTGGCTGTGCCACAGTGCCGTGAGCCTGGCTGTGCCACAGTGCCCATGAGCCTGGCTGTGCCACAGTGCCGTGAGCCTGGCTGTGCCACAGTGCCCATGAGCCTGGCTGTGCCACAGTGCCCATGAGCCTGGCTGTGCCACAGTGCCCATGAGCCTGGCTGTGCCACAGTGCCGTGAGCCTGGCTGTGCCACAGTGCCCATGAGCCTGGCTGTGCCACAGTGCCGTGAGCCTGGCTGTGCCACAGTGCCCATGAGCCTGGCTGTGCCACAGTGCCCATGAGCCTGGCTGTGCCACAGTGCCGTGAGCCTGGCTGTGCCACAGTGCCCATGAGCCTGGCTGTGCCACAGTGCCGTGAGCCTGGCTGTGCCACAGTGCCCATGAGCCTGGCTGTGCCACAGTGCCCATGAGCCTGGCTGTGCCACAGTGCCCATGAGCCTGGCTGTGCCACAGTGCCGTGAGCCTGGCTGTGCCACAGTGCCCATGAGCCTGGCTGTGCCACAGTGCCGTGAGCCTGGCTGTGCCACAGTGCCCATGAGCCTGGCTGTGCCACAGTGCCCATGAGCCTGGCTGTGCCACAGTGCCCATGAGCCTGGCTGTGCCACAGTGCCGTGAGCCTGGCTGTGCCACAGTGCCCACGAGCCTGGCTGTGCCACAGTGCCGTGAGCCTGGCTGTGCCACAGTGCCGTGATCCTGGCTGTGCCACAGTGCCGTGAGCCTGGCTGTGCCACAGTGCCGTGAGCCTGGCTGTGCCACAGTGCCGTGAGCCTGGCTGTGCCACAGTGCCCATGAGCCTGGCTGTGCCACAGTGCCCATGAGCCTGGCTGTGCCACAGTGCCGTGAGCCTGGCTGTGCCACAGTGCCGTGAGCCTGGCTGTGCCAGACTGTGTGCAGATCTCTAACACTGGTACTGACGCCAGTCAGCACGTCCTTCCTCATTCTGTTTAGCAGTAGTACAGCTCTGTCTGTCTGTCTGTCTGTCTGTCTCTCTGTCTGTCTGTCTGTCTGTCTGTCTGTCTGTCTGTCTGTCTGTCTCTCTGTCTGTCTGTCTGTCTCTCTGTCTGTCTGTCTGTCTGTCTGTCTTTCTGTCTGTCTCTCTGTCTTTCTGTCTGTCTGTCTGTCTCTCTGTCTTTCTGTCTGTCTCTCTGTCTGTCTACTGCTTACTGAGTGAAGTGAAGTGAATTGAAGTGAAGACTGGTGTCTGTGCTAAGCCTAAGTGACCACCAGTTAGTGGCAGTACAGCAGTCCTGTCAGCCGCTCCCTGCCTGCCTGCCTGCCTGCCTGCCTGCAGCAGCAGCAACAAGGGACAACAGTTGGAAGACACACCGCACTGGGGTCGTGTCCACACACCATCCCTGAAGTCGGAATGCGGCAGCCTCCACGTGCACTAACTGTCGCATAGGCAAACTCTCACCATGGATGAACCTAGCAGCTCTGGGAACAGGGGAAACACTTCAGCTCTGTGTCCCGTGTGTTGGATGTGGTGTCCCGTATGTTGGATTGGTGTCCCTTATGTTAGATGTGGTGTCCCTTATGTTGGATGTGGTGTCCCGTATGTTGGATGTGGTGTCCCGTATGTTGGATGTGGTGTCCCTTATGTTAGATGTGGTGTCCCTTATGTTGATGTGGTGTCCCTTATGTTAGATGTGGTGTCCCTTATGTTGGATGTGGTGTCCCTTATGTGGATGTGGTGTCCCTTATGTTAGATTGGTGTCCCGTATGTTGGATGTGGTGTCCCTTATGTTGGATTGGTGTCCCGTATGTTAGATGTGGTGTCCCTTATGTTAGATGTGGTGTCCCTTATGTTAGATGTGGTGTCCCCGATGTTAGATGTGGTGTCCCTTATGTTAGATGTGGTGTCCCCGGTGTTAGATGTGGTGTCCCTTATGTTAGATTGGTGTCCCTTATGTTAGATTGGTGTCCCCCCCCCCCTATGTTGGATGTGGTGTCCCTTATGTTGGATGTGGTGTCCCTTATGTTAGATGTGGTGTCCCTAATGTTAGATTGGTGTCCTTTATGTTAGATGTGGTGTCCCTTATGTTAGATGTGGTGTCCCTATGTTAGATGTGGTGTTCCTAATGTTAGATGTGGTGTCTCTGGTGTTAGATGTGGTGTCTTCGGTGTTAGATGGGGTGTCCCTTATGTTAAATGTGGTGTCCCTGATGTTAGTTGTGGTGTCCCTAATGTTAGATTGGTGTCCCTATATTAGGTTAGTGTCCCTAATGTTAGATTAGTGTACCTAATGATAGATGTGGTGTCCCTTATATTAGATTGGTGTCCCTGATGTTAGATTGGTGTCCCTGATGTTAGATTGGTGTCCCTGTGTTAGATTTGGTGACCCTAATGTTAGATTTGATGTCCCTTTATTAGATGTAGTGACCCTTATGTTAGATGTGGTGTCCCTATTGTTAGATGCGGTGTCCCTGATGTTAGATGTGGTGTCCCTAATATTAGATGTGGTGTCTCCATATTACATGTAGTGTCCCTAATATTAGGTTTGGTGACCCTAATGTTAGATGTGGTGTCCCTAACATTAGATGTGGTGTCCCTAACATTAGATGTGGTGTCCCTAACATTAGATGTGGTGTCCCTAACATTAGATGTGGTGTCCCTGACATGACACTGCTGACAGAATAGCGCAGTGATTATACCGGCTGCTGTGTCTTCCTAAAGACCCTGTGAGAGAAGGCGGGTTGGTTGGTTGGTTGGTTGGTTGGTTGGATGGTTGGTTGGTTGGATGGTTGGTTGTTTGGCTGGTTGATTGGTTGGTTGGTTGGTTGATTGGTTGGTTGATTGGTTGGCTGGCTGGTTGGTTGGTTGGTTGGTTGATTGGTTGGCTGGTTGTGGTTGGCTGGTTGGTTGGTTGTTTGTTGGTTGTTGGTTGGTTGGTTGGTTGGTGGTTGGTTGGTTGGTTGGTTGTTGGTTGGCTGGTTGGTTGGTTGGTTGATTGGTTGGTTGGTTGGTTGGTTGAGTCCTGTTCAGCTGTTCATTGGCGACTTCCTCAGGAGCCAGTACTGACTCTGATGTTCCCCAGTGCAGTACAGAGGTCACACGCCACCCAAAAGGGAAAAAAAACCCATGGGCCGTTGAAACTTCAGTAAAAAAACCGCAAACGAAGGGGTACGGAACGCCACAACAGGGGACTGGCCAGGACGTTCTAAAGGGGAACACACCCACGAAAAAGGGGGACTGGCGATGTTCACAGAAACACACTCACACGAACATGTGGACTCCGACTTTCTACAAGAAACACACGTAAACACGAACATGTGGACGCCAGGACTGTTCTACGGGAAACACACTCACACAACATGTGGAAAGGGCCAGGAAGTTCAAAAGGGAACACACTCCCGAACATTGGACGGGCCAGGCTTTTTACGGGGGAACACCGCACACAACATGTGGACTGGCCAGGACTGTTCTACAGGGAACAGTCGTGCAGGGGGGAGACGAAAGGAGACAGAGAAAGACAAAATAGAGAATGGACGGGCCCTTTAAATGGAATGACAACGCGAAAGATGAGAACATGGGGTGTGGGGAAGCGGGTTTCAAAACCTCTGCAGTCAGCCAGACTGGGGCTGGGTAACAAAAACTGACCCCCTTTCTCCTGAGTGGATAGCCGAAAACAGTCCGTGGGGAACAAACACCTCGTTTATACTTGCGCCCGCAAAAAACTCCCCACCGTCAGGGAAAGAGGCTAAATGGCTGGGGTCTGATGACAGAACCAACCCACATGCAACTTACGATGTATGGCTCCCCAATTTTGGCTTGCCAAACACGCAAGCGAGCACGGGGGGTGGGGGTTTTTTGCGGGTAGCACTGTGGGTGTGGGGGGTTTGCAGGTAGCACTGGGTGGGTGGTTTTTCAGAGCAGAGCAGTGGGGTGGTGGGTGTTGCAACAGAGCTGGGGGGTTTTTGGGGGGTGTTGCAGGCAACATGGGGGTGGGGTGGGTTGCAAGCAAGCACGGGGGTGGGGGGGGTGTTGCGACAAGCACTGGCAGTGAAGGGAAACCTCCCCCAAGGAATTCTCCTCAACCAAACACTGCAGAAACCTGGGCCCCTTTTGATCTCACAATAACATTTTTTAATGCTTTTGAAGAGAAAAAAAAAAAACGTCCTTTTTTTTTAAAAACCACCAAGAATTTTGATGAGATCGTGTTTAAATCGTCAGCCCCATTTTGTCCTGTGTCTGGGGGCTTTAATCTAACAACACAATTATGTTTTTTTTTATTATTATTATTATTATATTATTATTAATTTTATTTTATATTAATTATTTTTAATTATTATTGAACATATCATCAAGGATTGAAGCATGTCCTAGTCCTTTCTAGAAATATGGGCTTTGGCTGATCAATCATTAATCTATCAATAACATCTCCTCTTTTTCTCTTGCACAGGGGCATCATGGTGTGCGTGTACATGTATGTTTTTGTTTAAAAAAGAGACAACACAAAAACCCGAACATCAAAGATACTTTTTTACTTCCAAATCGTTTAAAATAGTACAATTTTTTAAGATTTTCACATACATGGAACAAAGCAAAACCCCCAAAAAGAGAACTTTTTAAAATAATGACGCTTTCCTGAAACTAAAACCATTACCATAAAAAAATCAAATGGAAACCATTTGTCACCGAATATTTTTTGTCTTCATTTCATGTTTCTGGTAGAGGATGGGGGGGGGGGGGTGGGGAGGGGGGCTCTTCCAATCACCTGTCGGGACAGACAACTGACTGCTGGAGAATAAAGTGCGTCCCAAACGCCCCGGCTTCAAAGGGAAGTTTCTGCCAGCTCGTTCCTCCCTCCCTCCCTCCCTCGGGTTGCCCCCCTCCCTCGTGTGCCCTCCCCTCTGTGTCCCTCCCTCCCTCTGTGTGTCCCCCCTCCCTCGTGGTCCCTCCCCCCTTTTTTTGTTTTTTTTTTCCCTCCCTCCCTCTGTTGTCCCTCCCTCCCTCTTTTGTCCCTCCTCCCTTTGGTGCCCCTCCCCCCTTTTGGGTGTCCCCCCCCTCCCCGTTTGTCCCTCCCTCCCCTTGACTGCTCCTTGCGGTATAAAAACTCTCGTTTTTCTCTGATTTTGGTAAAAAAACCCTCTATATTATTTCTCTAGTGTATAAAAACTCTCTTTTTTCTCTGATGTGGTAAAAAAACACTTTATATTTTTTTCTCTGATTGGTATAACAACTCTCTGTTATTCTCTGAGGGGTTAAACAACTCTCTTTTTTCTCTGATGTGAAAAATAACAACTCCTTTTTTTTTCCTGTGTTTGGGTAAAACAACTCCTGTTTTTCCCTGGTTTGATAACAACTCTCTGTTTTCCAAAATTGAATAAAAACTCTTCTTCCTGTATAAAACAACTCTCTGTTTTTCCTGGAGTGATAAAAAACTCTCTGCTTTCCTGTGATAATTAAAAACTTTGCCTTTCCTTAGTGAAAAAACCCCTCCCTGCCCTTTCCGGAAATGTTTTTGTTTCCTTCCTTAAACCTTTCGGGCCCAAAAAAAGGTAAACACGAAATGGCCAAAAATGAAAAAAGGGCATCCCAAATGTGGGCGGCCCTTTCCCCCTAAAACTTTCAAAATCCCAGGAAAGGTTCACATTCCCCCCCCACCCCTACAACCTCAAATCCGGGATTCATCATCTACCCATCACCCCTCCACACCTACAACCCTCAACCAGGAGTTATCATACAAACCCACCAACCTAAAACCTCTACACCAATTCTCACTACACATCACCCCCCACACCTACAACCTCTACATCGCAGGGGTTCTCTCTACACTCACCCCTCCACACCTAAAACCCTACATCGCAGGAGTTCACATCTACACTCACCCCTCCACCCCTAAAAACCTCAAATCGATGGGGGTTCTCCTACACAACCCCCCTCCAACCTACAACCCTCACGCATGGAGTTCACATCTCCCAAAAACACCCCCCACACCACAACCTCACCGCATGGATTTCATCACTACCATCACCCCCCACACCTACAACCCTTACATCGCGGGGGAGTTCACATCTACACCCACCCCCCAAACCCCTAAACCTTACATCCCCGGGGATTCATCATCACACCACACCCCTCCCACCTACAACCTCTACATCGCAGGGATTCATAAACTACACCACACCCCTCCACCCCTAAACCTCTACATCGCAGGGTTCATCATCTACCCCCACCCCTCCACCCTACAACCTCTACACCATGGTTTTCTCACTACACCCACCCCTCCCACCTACAACCTCTCATCCCCGGGGAGTTCACATCTACACATCCCCCCCTCCACACCTACAATTTCTAATCGCAGGGTTCATCTCTCCCAAAAAACCCCCCCCACACCTACAACTTCTACATCGCAAATATTAAATAAATCAACTCAACTACCCCTTCCCCCCCCCCCAAATTCTACACTGCGGGTATTTAAAGAAACACTACCAAACCCGTGCGCTGAAAAAGCTTTAAGTGCAAATTTTAATATTTGATAGATAATCGTGGGAAAACCCATCAACTGCGGATTTAAAAGTGAGTAGTTTAAAGCCACTTGCATATACAAACAGAAATCATTAATGCTCACAAAAGGGGGCAGTACCAAAAAAATCATTAAAGCTCACAAGGGCATATCAAAACTAAATCATTAAAGCTCTACAAGGTGCATAAGTTGTTCTTTTTGACCAGAAGGCCCATAAGCCAGCTTATCCCGGTTTCTGTAGCGTTAAGCGAACTGATGGTTTTTTCACCACCCCGTGACAGACCTATCGCGCCAATACTTCCCCAGCAAGCGGGGGGGGGGGGGGGGGGGGGGGGGGGGGGGGGGGGGGGGGGGGGGGGGGGGGGGGGGGGGGGGGGGGGGGGGGGGGGGGGGGGGGGGGGGGGGGGGGGGGGGGGAAGACACAACACCCAGCCCAGCGGGATCGAACCCGCACCTCTGGGTCCGAGTTGACCGCCTAAACCCCTCACCACGTGCCTCCCCCAAGGGGCATATACAAAACTAAATCATTAAAGCCTACAGGGGCAACACAAAACAGAAATCAGTTTTTAAAGCTCAAAAAGTACATATACAAACAGAAATCATTAATGCCTACATGGATCAAAAAAAACAAAAACAGTTAATGCCTACAAGGTGCATATACAAACAAAATCAGTTAATGCCTACATTGCATACAAAACAAAAACATTTTAAACTCTCATGGTGCAATACAAACAAAATAGTTAATGCCTACATGGGTGCATAACAAACAAAATCCCCCTGGGAAGTTTCAAAAAAAAGCTGACCTAGGAAAATGGTAAACGATTTTCCACCAGGGGGACAGACTGGGAAACCACGACCCACAAATTTAATCCTTTAGGGGCAACCTCCATACTGGGCCCCCCAGGCTGAGAGCACGAGGGGAAAAGGGAACACCCCTTACACTTTGTTCTTGTTGTGTCTTCGTTGTTGTTGTTGTTTGTTGTTTTGTTGTTGTTTGTTTTTTTTCGTGTTTTTTCTACTACAGTATAACATTCACGCAGTCCCCTTTAACACAGATCTTTTCTAACAAAACTCTTCATAACTGAGGACCCCCCCCCCCCCCCCCCCCAACACATCCAATTTCAAGTTTTGTAAGGACGTGTTTGGGGTCCTCATATAGATGTTTGTCCCCAACGAATTCAGGGCCCTTCAACTGCAAAAACCCGATCCACACTAATTGGGCTCATTTTTAAACTGCGTAACATTCGTTTTTCCCTGCTCAAAAAAAAACACGACCCAAAAATGCAACAACAAAATATTACTAATGTAAACCCGTTGAGACTGCAAACCGAAAACAACCGCCTAACGTTCCCCGGGAAAATCTGTTTTTGTTGAACCCCAAAACCCACGGCACCAGACAGCAGCCGTGTCGCTGGGTGGTCGGTTCGCGCCAGGCTCTGGCGCCCGTGTGTGTGTGTGTGTTGGGGGGGGTGTGGTTTCCCTGCGTGCTGCGTTGCTGGTGCGTGCGTGCGTGCGGGGGGGGGGGGGGGGGGGGGGCGGGGGGGGGGGGGGGGGGGGGGGTGGGGGGGGGCGGCGGGGGGCCGGGGTGCGTGTTTTTTTTGCGTGTGTTGCGGCGTGCGGACTGCCGCAAACTTGGAGGGTTTCTTTCCTTTTTTAGTGTTGGACGGGTTTCCCTGCCTGGGGTTGCCCCCGGGTTCAAGCCCTCGAGATCCCCCCTGCCCGGCGACCACTGACCCCCACCACCAAGGTCGCCCCAATCCTTTTTTTTCATTATAATTAATTATTAAAATTTAATTTTGTTTCTTCTTGAGGATTTTCTGGGCGTTGGGATTCCAAACTGCACTACAACTGGTTTTTTTTGATGTAAAACCGTTAACCTGAATAACACCTCCTGAGTAACCCGTTACCTAAGTAACCTCGTTACCTGAATAAGCTCTCCACCACCTCCGGAACAAACCCCCTCCGCAGGGAAAAAAGTTAACAAAATAAAGGGCAACAGAAACAATAAAAGGACAACAGAAACAATAATAAGGGCAACTGAAAAAAATAAAGGGCAACATGAAACAATAATAAGGGAAACTGAAACAATAATAAGGGCAACATGAAACAAAATAAGGACAACATGAAACAATAATAAGGACAACATGAAAAAAATAATAAAGGGCAACATGGAACAGTTATTTCTGGGAAACTCTCATCGCTGGCATCTTTCCTGAACAACGGAAAAACCAAAGTTTGAAATGGGGTGGGGGGGAGGGGGAGAGGGGGGGTGGGGGGTAATTCTTAGAAATAAAAAGATAAATTCAATGTTGTTTGCGCTTATAAATTTTTCTTCCTTTCCTTTTTATTTCTTTCTTTCCCTTTTTTTTTTCTTTTTTTCTGTATTTAGGTTTTCTTTCTGAGGGGAGTTTGAAATGGGAAAATGGAAAAACTATCGTGAAAAAAGAAAGCAAAGAATTTGTTTAAAATGGGAAAATGGGAAAACTTTGTTGTTGAAAAAGGGAAACGGAAAGACTTAGGTTTTTAAAAAGGAAAGCGGAAAGACTTAGTTGTGAAAGAAGGACAGCATCACAACAGCGGCACTGACGCAAGATTGGGCCATGCCGCAACACCGCCTAAGTCCCCGCCTTTTTGTTGTGGTGTTTTTTGGTGTGTTTTTTTTGTTTTTTTTGTTTGGGGGTGGGGGGGTGGTGGTGGTTTCGCTGCTGCTGCTTTTGACGGGCAGGGGGGCAGGCGGGGGGGGGGGTGGGTTTTTCAGGGCCCTCATTGACCCTAAATCTCATTCCAAAAATGATGGGGGATTGTTTTATTTCTTTCCTCCTCCGCTCCCCTGCCCTCCTCCCCTCCTCCCCTCCTCATCTTCTCCCCCTCCCCTCTTTCATTATCCTTATCATTATACAAGTTGTCTCACATTATTTTTTTATCATCATCACATTACATCACATAAAAAGAAAAAACGGGGCCCCACCCGAAAATCAAGTACTTTTGTATTGGGGTTTTAGTCATTCAGCGTGTTGTGTGGTGTGTGTGGTTTTAGTGTGGTGTGGGTGGGGTGGTGTGGGGGTGGTGCGGTGATGGGGGTAGGGGGTGTGGGGTGTGGGTTTAGGTGGTGTGGTGTGGGTAGTGTGGGTAGAGTGTTGTGAGTAGTGCGGTGTAGTGTGGGTATGTTGGTGTGGGTTATTTGTGTGTAGTGTGGGTAGTTGTGGTGTGGTGTGGGTAAGTATGGGTGTGTGAGTTAGTGTGGTGGGTGTGGGGTAGTGTGGTGTTGTGTGGGTAGTGTGGTGTGTTGGGGTAGTGTGGTGAGGTGGAGTGTGGGTATGTGGTGTAGTGTGGGGTAGTGTGGTATAGTGTAGTATGGTGTGGAGTAGTGTGGTGTAGTGTGGGGTAGGTGGAGTGTGGGGTAGAGTGGTGTATGTGTGGTATGGTGTGGGTTAGTGTGGTGTAGTGTGGGGTAGTGTGGTGTGGTGTGGGGTAGTGAGTGGGTAGCGTGTGTGGTGTGGGTAGTGTGGTATAGTGTGGTATGGTGTGGGTATAGTGTGGGGTAGTGTGGGGTAGAGTGTGGGGTAGTGTGGTTTGTAGGTGTGGTGTGGGGGTAGTGGGTGTGGTGTGGGTAGTGTTGTTGTAGTTTGGGGTAAGTGTGGTGTGGGTGTATGTGTGTGGAAGTGTGGGTGATGTGGGTAGTGTGGTGATGGGATAGTGTGGGTAGTGTGAGTAGTGTGGGGTAGTGGGGATGGGGTGTGGGGTAGTGTGGTGTATGATTGGGGAGTGGGGGGTGTTGTGTGGGTAGTGTGGTGTGGTGTGGGTAGTGTGGTGTGATGTGGGGTGTGGGGTATGTGTGTGGTGTGGGTAGTGTGGTGGGGTGTGGGGTAGTGTGGTGTGGTGTGGGGTAGTGTGGTGTGGTGTGGGGTAGCGTGGGGTGGTGGTGTCTGCAGACTTTGCTCCCGTCTTTCAGTGCCTCAGCACCACCTCAGCACTGCAGCCCCTGAAGACCAGGTGTCTGTCTTGCTGAAGACCAGGTGTCTGTCTTGCTGAAGACCAGGTGTCTGTCTTGCTGAAGACCAGGTGTCTGTCTTGCTAAAGACCAGGTGTCTGTCTTGCTAAAGACCAGGTGTCTGTCTTGCTGAAGACAGGTGTCTGTCTTGCTGAAGACAGGTGTCTGTCTTGCTAAAGACCAGGTGTCTGTCTTGCTAAAGACCAGGTGTCTGTCTTGCTGAAGACCAGGTGTCTGTCTTGCTAAAGACCAGGTGTCTGTCTTGCTAAAGACCATGTGTCTGTCTTGCTGAAGACCAGGTGTCTGTCTTGCTGAAGACCAGGTGTCTGTCTTGCTGAAGACAGGTGTCTGTCTTGCTGAAGACCAGGTGTCTGTCTTGCTGAAGACCAGGTGTCTGTCTTGCTGAAGACAGGTGTCTGTCTGTCTTCTTGCTGACTGTCCACGACGCCCTGGAGGGGCATGTGCACCTCCTGTGGACCTCCGGTGCCGCGCTACTCACCAGAGAGGGCTTCAACCTCTGCAATGTGCCAGCTACAACCACATGGGGCTTGCCAACACCTTTGGGGACTTTTTTTTTCTTCTTTTTTTATCGAGGATAATGGAATAAGCACTCATGTGCTTTTTTACATCTAGTCCCCGTGTGTATGCGGTTTTGTAAATTTTGTCATCTGTTCCCACTGGCACACAATGGCCTACTCTTTCGAAAAGCGGAACAGGATTTATCGTGTGCTCAAGATGTTCTGCATGCGTTCGCACACGGGGCCTCGGTTTAAAAGTTCATCCGAAAAGCACAAGCTTTCACGGGGGGGAGAAAGGGAACCCCACCATTTCAAAAGTTTACGAAAAAAAGGGGGGGGGGGGAAAAAAAAAAAAGGGGGGGGGGGGGGGGGGGAAAAAGGGGGGGGGGGGGGGGGGGGGGGGAAAAAAAAAAGGGGGGGGGGGGGGGGGGGGAAAAAAATTTCCCCCCCCCGGCCCCAAAAAAACCCCCAAAAAATTTCCCCCCGGAAACCCCCAAAAAAAGGCCCCCCCCGGGGAAAAGGTGCGGGAAAAAAGGGTTTTTCCCCCAAAAAGGGGTTTTTTTTAAAACCGGGTTCGGGCCCCCCAAAAAAACCCGGGGGCCCCCCCCAAAAAAAAAAAAAAAAATTTTTTTAAAAAAAACCCCGGGAAAAAAAATTTTTTTCTAAACCGGGGGCCCCTTAAAAAAAAATTTTTTTTTAAAAAACCCCCTCCCAAAAGGGGGGGGGGGGGGTTTTTTTTAAAAACCCGGGCCCCTTTTTTTAAAAAAAAAAAGGGGCCCGGGGGGGGGCCCCCCCCGGGGCCCCCCCCCCCGGGAAAAAAAACCCCCCCCCTTTTTTTAAAAAAAACCCGGGGTTTAAAACCCCTTTTTTTTTTTTTTTAAAAAAAAAGGGAAAAAAAGGGCCCGGGGAAAAAAACCCCCCCAAAAAAACCCCAAAAAAAACCCCCCAAAAAAAGGGGGGGGTTTTTTTGGGGGGCCCCTTTTTTTTGGGCCAAAAAAGGGGGTTTTTAAAAAAAACCCCCAAAAATTTTTTTAAAAAACCCCGGGAATGGGGGGGGGGAAAACCCCTTCAAAAACCCCCCCCCCAAAACCCGGGCCAAAAAATTTTTTTGGGGAAAAAGGGGCCCCCGGGCCCCAAAATTTTCCCCCGGGGGAAAAAGGCCCAAAAAAAAACCCCCCAAAATTTAACCCCAAAAAAAAAACCCCCCCCCGGGGGCCCCCAAAAAAAAAAGGGCCCCCCCCGGGGAAAAAATTTTGGGCCCAAAAAAAAAAGGGGCCCAAAAAAAAAAGGGAAAAATTAAAAAAAAAAACCCCCCCTTTTTTTTCCCAAAAAAAAGGGGGTTTTAAATTAAACCAAAAAAAAAAGGGGAAAAGGAAAAAAACCCAAAAAAAAAAAAAAGGGAAAAAAGGGGGGGGGAAAAAAAGGGGTTTTAAAAAAAAAGGGGGAAAAAATTAAAAAACCCAAAAGGGAAAAAATTAAAACCACAAAAAGAAAAGAAAAAAAAAAAATTAAAAAAGGGAAAAAAAAACCCAAAAGGAAAAACCCAAAAAAAAAGGGGGGCCCCCCCTTAACAAAAAAACACCCCCCAGGGGGGCCCCTTAAAAAAAGGGAAATTAAAGGAAAAAATCAAAAAAAATTTGGAAAAAATTTAAAAAACCCCCAAAAAAAACCCGGGGGAAAAAAAGTAAAAAAAAAAAAGGGGGGGGGGGGGGGGCCCAAATTTTGGGAAAAAAAACCCCTTTTGCCCCCAAGAAAAACCCCAAAAAAAAAGGGGGGGGGGGCCCCAAATAAAATCCCCAAAAATTTTTTTTTTTGGGGGGGCCAAAAGGAAAAAAAAAAAACAAAAAGGCCCCCAAAAGGAAAAAAAAAAAAACCCCCCCCCCAAAAAAAAAAAAAAAAACGGGGGGAAAAGGCCCCCCAAAAAAGGGCCCCCGGGGTTTCCCCCCCCCCCCTTTTTTTTTTTAAAAAAAAAGGGGGCCCCGGGGCCAAGGGGGGAAAAAAAAAAGGGGCCCGGGTGTTTTTTCCCCGGGGAAAAAAAAACCCCCCCAAAAAAAGGGGGGAAAAAAAAAAAAGGGGAAAACCCCCCCTTTTCAAAAAAAAAAAAAAAAAGGGGGGGGGGGCCCCCCCCAAAAAAAAAAGGGGGGAAACCAAAAAAAAAAAAAAAAAAAAAAAAATTTTTGGGCCCCCCCCCAAAACCCCCCCGGGGGAAAAGTTTGGGAAAATGGAAAAAAAAAAAAAAAAAAAAATTTTTCCCAAACCCAAAAAAGGGGTTTTTTGGGGCCGGGTTAAAAAAAGGGAAAAAAAGGGGAAAAAAACCCGAAAAAAATTTTTAAAAAAAAGGAAAAAAAAAAAGGGAAAAAACCCCAATTAAAAAGGGGAAAACCCCCGGGAAAATGAAAAACCCCTTTGGGAAAAAAAAAACCCCAAAAAAACCCCCCAAAAAAAACCCCAAAAACCCCCCCAAAAAAAAAAAAAGGGAAAAAACCCCCCCAAACCCCAAAATTTCCCCGGGAAAAAAAATTTTAGGGGGGGGTTTGGGGGAAAAAAAAAAAAGGGGGGAAAAAAAGGGGCCAAAAAGAAAAAAAAAGGAACCCCAAAAAAAACTTTTCCCAAAAGGTTTAAAACCCCCCCAAAACCCAAAAATTTTTTTTTTTCAAAAACCCGGGGAAAAAAAATTTTTCCCGGGGGCCCCCCCGGGGGGAAACCCCCCAAAAATTTTTTAAAAACCGCCCAAAAAAAAAAAAAAATTTTACCCCTTTAAAAGGAAAAAAAAAAAAAATTTTTTTAAAAAAATTAAAAAAATAATAAAAAAAAATGGAAAAAAAAAAAAAAAAAACCAAAAAATTTTTTAAAAAAAATTTTCCAAAAAAAAATTTTAAAAAAAAAATTTTTTTGGGCGAAAACCCCCCAAAAAAAAACCCCCCCCCACCAAAAACAAAACACACAACACCCCCCCCAAAATTTGGGGGGAAAAAAAAATTTTTAAAAGGGGGAAAAAAAAAGGGGGTTTTTGAGGCTGGTTTTTAAGGGGGGGTTTGGGGGAAAAAGGGGCCATTCCAAAAGGCCAGAAACGGAAAAAAAGGGGGGGTTTTTTAAAAAAATTAAAAAAAAAAAAAAAAAAACCCCCCTTTTTTTTCCCCCCCCCCCAAAACCCCGGGTTTGAAAAAAAAAAAACCCCCAAAAAAAAAAAAAAAAAAAACCCCCCCAAAAGGGGCCCCCAAAAACCCTAACCCAAAAAAGGAAACTCAAGGGTTTGGGGAAAAAAAAAAACCCTCCCAAAAACCCCCCTTTTTGGGGGAAAAAAAAGGGTTTAAAAAAAAAAAAAAAAAAGGGGGGGGGGGGGGGGGGGTTGGGGGGGGGAAAACCCAAAAAAAAGGGGGGGGGAAAAAAAAAGGGAAAAAAAAAAAAAAAACCCCCCGGAAAAAAAAAAGGGGGGCCCCCCGGGGGAAAATTGAAAAACAAAAAAACAAAAAACAAAACTTTGGGAATTTTAAAAAAAAAAACCCCAAAAATTTTTTTGGGGCCCCAAAAAAACTTTTCCCAAAAACAAAAAAAACCCCCCCAAAAAAAACCCCCGGAAACACAGACTTTGGGCCCCCGGGGAAAAAAAATTTTAAAAAAGAAAAAAAAAAGGGGGGAAAAAAAAAAAACCCTAAAAACAAAAAACAAAAAAAATAAAAAAAAAAAAAAGGGGGGCCCCCGGGGAAATACAACGGGGAAAACAAATAAACAAAAAATTTAAAAAAAAAAATTTTTTAAAAAAAAAAAATAAACAACAAAAAAAAAAAAAAAAAAAAAAACCCCCAAAAAAAAAACAAAACAAAAAAAAAATAAGTAAAAAAAAAATTTTTTTCCCCAAAAAACCTTTTTTAAAAGGGGGCCCCCCTTAAAAAGGGGGGGTTTTTGGGGGGGGCACTTTTTTTCCCCTGTGAAAAACCCCCCCAAAACCAACCCCCCACAAACCCCCCCCCAAAAAAGGGAAAAAAAAAATTTTTTTTTGGCCCAAAAGGGTTTTTCCAACTCCCTTGCCCCCAATTTTTCCCAAAAAAAAAAACCCAAATAAAAATTTTTTGGTTTTTTTCTTTTTTTTCCCCTTTTTTTTTTTCCTTTTTCCATTTTAAAAAAATTAAATTTTGTTTCAGTGTTTTAGATCAATGTTTTTTTCTGTAAATTTTTTTTTAAAAAATTTTTTTTTTTTTTTTTAAATTTTTCCATAATTTTTTTTGGGTTTTTGGGGGTTTTTACCTTTTTTTTTCCCCCTTCCCTTTTTAAAAATTTTTTTTTTTTTTTTTTAGCAAAAAAAAATTTTTTTTTAAAAAAAAAAAAAATTTGGGGTTTTTTTTTTAAAAAAAAAAAATTTTTTTCCCAAAAACCCCCAAAAAAAAAAAAAAAAAAAAAAAAAAAGGAAAAAAAAATAAAAAACCAAAAAAAATTTTTAAATTTCCCCCAAAACAAAAGGGGGGGGAAAAAAAAAAAATTTTGGAAAAGGGGGGGAAAAAACTTCCCCCTCCCCCCCCCAAAAAAAAAATTCCCCCTTTTTTTTAATTTTTCCCCCCCCCCCAAAGGGGCCCTTTTTAAAAAAATTTTGTTTAAAGGGGGCCCCCGGGAAAAAAAAAAAATTTTTTAATTTTGCTTTCCCTTCCCCAAAAAATTTTAAAAAAAAAATTTTTTTAAAATGATTTTTTGTTTTTTTTTAAAAAAACCCCAAAAAAAAATTTTTAAAAAAAAAACCCCCGGGAAAAAGAAAGTAAAACCCCAAAAAATTTTTTAAAAAATTTTCCCTTTTTTTTTTTTTAAAAAATTTAAAAAAGGGAAAAAATTTAAATAAAACCCCCAAAGGGGGAAAAAAAAAAAATTTTTCCTTTAAAATTTTAAAAAACCCCTTTTTTAAAAATTTTTTAAAAATTTTTTTTAAAAAATTTTTGGGGAAAAAAAAAAAAATTTGGGAAAAAAAAAAAAAACCCAAAAAAAAAAAAAAAACCAAAAAAATTTTTTAAAAAACCAAACAAATTAAAAAAAACCAAAATTTAAAAGGCCCAAAAAAAAACCCCCCAAAAAAACCCAAAAAAAACCTGTCAAAAAAAAAAAAAATTTAAAAAGGGGAAAAAAAAAATATTAAAAAAAAAAAAAAAAGGCCCAAAAAAAGAAAAAATTTTTTAAAAAAAAAATTTTTTTTGGAAAAAATTTTTTAAAAAAAGAGGGGAAAAAAAAAAAAAAAAAAATTGGGGAAAAACCCCCCCAAAATTTTTTTAAAAAAAATTTTTAATTTCCCCCAAAGGGGGAAAAATTTTAAAAATTTTTAAAAAAAAACCCCCAAAAAAACAAAAAAAAAAAAAAAAAAACCCCAAAAATTTTTTTTAAAAAAAAAAAAAAATTCCCCCACTTAAGGGGAAAAAAAAAAAATTTTCCTTTTTTAAAAAAAAAAACCCAAAAAAAATTTTTAAAAAAATTTTTTTCCCCCAAAATCCCAAAAAAAAAAAACCCTTAAAAAAATTCTGTAGAGCTAAAGACTTACATATGGACAGGATGGTTTTTTTAGCGGCCAGAACTTGTTAAATAAATTGAAAGCGTAGATAGTAAACACCAAGTTATCTCTTGGAGTTCCTTTTCATGCACCTATTTTAGGCTCTTGCAAGGAAACAGGTGTGCTACCTCTTGACGAACACAGATAATTCTGTGCTGCAAAGAAATATTTTGAGATGTTATTAAAACGAAAATTATTCACAAAAAGAAGTTATTAAGGGAAAAAATTTTTGTTAAACGAGCATTCAATTGAATCACTACTCTATAGGACCTACACTTGGGATATCTTCAAAGATCTCAATTGATGACAAGTCCTTGCTGTTACGCCGTCTTTTTCAGCTGTCCCTGAATGGGAAATGAATAAGCCAATATTTGACATATGTCATATAAATTTATCAAAAAGTGATTCACCTAACATACCTGCAGTTTAGTAAATATCGCATATTGAAAACTCACTATTCAGACCACTTAAAAATATACACAAAACGGATCAAATTTGATAACGAACAGGTAGGTGTAGCTTTGTTATATCACCCATAACATTGAGAAAAAATACCATATAACTGTGGCGTTCCATCTTTACTGCAGAGCTCTTCGCAATAGTGTGTTTTGGTGTGCACGAAACGCGTGAAAAAATTTTTGAAATATTTATTTATTATATTTGTGGAAAGTTGCATTCGCTTTAAATGATTTGAGTGCAAGCGCTCGATTTGTTTGTTTTAAAAGTTCAGCGCTATATAAATTCCATATTTTAACTATATTATAATATTGAAGGCTCCCCAACTATCTTGTTCCACTTCCTCACAAAGATTTGAAAATTTACTATGCGTTGATTCTAAATCTGTATTGTGCGCATTAAATCCTTAAATCAAAAACTAGACTAAAAAATGATCACTGAAATCAAACCCTTGCTGTTCAATAATGTCTTGAAAAGCATCAGTGTTACTTTTTGCGGGTTCCTTCCCACTGTGGATCTTTCCTAATATGGCCCCGATGAGCTCGCGACGAGGAGAAACCAATGTTGAAGGAATTCATTTTAGTCAAATAATCCGTTAGATTCGAGAGGGTTAGAACTTTAAAGCAACTCCCAATAAAAGGCAATTAAAAAAACTGTAATTCAATTGTTATTACACTTAAAATTGCCTAAAAAGACGGTGTCCCAAAACACTAAGCGTTTCAGTGCAAAGTCACCTATTTGCTTCAAAAATTATATAAAGCTTGGTTATAAATCCGTTTAAACACTTCGCACAAAATACGCAAGAACATAATAGCATGTGGGAAACCAAATTAGCGTCAGACATCTACTTACTGTGTCTAAATTAAAAAATTTTTCTATGACATTGAAAATCCTTTATTTTAAGAATCATCTGTAACCTTACAACATCCTAAAACAATGATAGACTTCTTTCCCAGAATTCTGAATGTCTGCTACACACCCATCGGTACTTCCTGTTTGATCACCCTGTATTAAAGCTTACATCTAAAAAATTTCCCTTAAAACCTCTCTAAATGCCATTTGGGTTTTTTTACCCCAACTTTGTGCTAATATCTACGTAGAATATGTTAACGTCCCAAAAGTCCAAACTATTTTGCTAGTTATATATCTATTGTTAGTTTCGAGTTTTTCTTTGTTCCCTATTTGTAACCTTGACTGGTTAAGATTTAGAAACATGTTCTTGTTTAATTCCCCAATAGTTCTTTAAATATAAGCCCTAGGTTCTTTAAAAAAACGTTTGTTGCTTAGGTCCATTTAATTGGCACACACACGCGCGCCAACACAACCACACACACAAACACCGCACGCAAGACCCCCGCACATACTCGCATGCTCACACGCAAACAAGCGCGCGGCACACACCCAAAACACACACCACCACACACCCCCAATATGCATCCCCCACACAAACACACATATATACATACCATCGCATGCACTCACGCACATAAAATAATAATATAATAATAATAATAATAATAATAATAATAATAATAATAATAAAATAATAATAATAAGAATAGCATTTATATGGGCACATTTCTCAAAGCAATGACTCAATGCGCTTTCACCCCCATGCGCTTTTTATACACATGCACACACAGCACATAACAACAACAACAACAACAACAACAATGATAATGAGCATTTCTAAAGCGCAAATAAATTTACAAGAGATACCTATCGCACTGTAGAGGCACACACTTGCGTCGGCAATTAACAGTACACTCAGAAAAAAGGCACTAACAATAACATAACTAACAACAACAAAAAAACAACATAACCAACAGCCAGGCATGCACATGAAGTAGCCTACAGTGTGACAAACGGCGACCATCAAGACAAGCACAATATATTAACTAGCTAAGAAAATACTTTAAAAGAGATGTGTCTTCAATGAAGACTTAAACGGGATAAAGTGGGAGCACGTCTGACGGCTGGGGGCAAGAGAGTTCCAGATCGTGGGCGCAGCAACACCAAAGATCTACGACCTGCGGTTTTGAGGTTGTTTAAAGGGGTACAACAAGTAAGTTTTCATTCGAAGACCGCAGGGTTCTAGTTGTGGTGCGTGATTTCAAGGCAGCTGACAGAGATGGAGCAAGCAGCCTTCAGAGTGACGGTATGCCAAGACCGCAACTTTGTTTCTGACAGCGTGCCCTTTCAGGTAACCAATGAAGCTCCCCAAGCATGGGAGTCACATGGTCCCTTTTGCTCTTTCCAAGGATGAGCCTGGCAGCAGAGTTCTGAATTTGCTGCAGGCGTGTAAACTGTTCATCACTTATACCGATAAAAAGGAGTTGCAATAGTTCAGTCGTGAAAAAGACGGGCGCTGAAACAGCTTGATCAAGCATCCTCGAGGCAAGAATTTCTTAATGTGTGCAATACGCGCAGCTCTAGAAAAACATGCTCTGCAGCGTTACTAATGTGGTCTTTCATGGAGAGAGTAGGATCAAGCTGAACACCCAGATACCGCACAGAACTCTGAAAAACTATGTCACAGCCACCCAAGACCACAGAACTCTTTCCCACACCCGCATAAGACTAGATGGTGAACCAACTGCCTAACTTCTGTCTTTTCTGTATTTTAATTTGAGTTTGTTGCTGTCCATCCACTGAAGGACACTGTGCGGCAATCTGCCAGTGTGCGTGTGGCGTCTGAAAAATTTTGAGGTGTTGCGTTTGCCGAAATTTCTGTATCATCTGCATATTTAGAAACTGGCAATCATGTAAGGTCATCACATTAGACAGAGGCTGAGATTTTAGTGTGAACAATACGGACCCAAAACAGAACTTGAGGTACGCCATACAGGAGGGGGGCAGGTTGTGACTTAACTCCCTCTATCAGCACGCACTGCTACTATCATGCGACATAAGAGGTAACCATGCCAAGGCAACCCTCTTATTTCCAAAGAGTAATCTAGTCTTTTGATCAAAATAAGAGTGGTCAAGCGTGTCGAATAGCCGCACTGAGGTCCAACAATCCCATGACCGACACTCTGCTGTCGTCATTCTGCAAAGCAGGCTTGCTGGTGACACCAGGAAACGGCAGTCTCCTGTGCTGTGACCAGCCCTATACGCTGAATGAAGATCTACCAAAGGTTGGTTACAATCTAAGTGCTTCTGAAGCTGTTTGAGGACGACCCTCTCCAGAACTTTTGAAATGAAAGGAATATTGGAAAACCCGGCCTGTAATTTTTCATCGTATTCAGCCTTAGACCTTTTATTTTCTTGAGGCGAGGGATAACAATAGCATTTTTTGAACTGACATGGTAGAAAAGGGGGGGCAGAGCCCGCCGACAGAGATGCATTGATGAATGTCCTTTAACATAGGTGCCAAATACAAGATTTTGTCTTTTATCAAAACAGTGGGCAGAGACTAAACACATCTTTTTTTGATGCATGGACAGAATTACTTCATGGAAGGCCTTTCCAACAAGAAAACTGTTGAAAGATGACAAAATGGGAAACCATCAATACTGAAGGAAACTAGTGGAACAGAATGGGACTCTGAATGCACGATCACTGCGAATTAGTCTGATTTTACCATGACAAAAGTTACAAAAAACATTGAGGGTAGATCGGTGTAGGGGCACATTTGTGGGAAGGGGGTGATATTATTCATACGCCACGAGGAGGCTGGTTAGCTATAGAGAAAATTTGTTTTGATAACGAACATGAGTTCTTTCCTCACAATACAAATTCTTTATCTTTGACTCTTTCAGATTCCTGTATACCGCATTTTCTTGACTAAAATTCCTCTGTGGACTGAGAGTTTTGTCTTTCTCCACTTTCTCTCTGCCCTACCTTCAAATTCACCCTTCTACCCTCCTAGCCCCTCTACCCCATCGCCATACCAATGCGCTGAAGGCCTGTCGCGCACCCTCCTGAGAAACACGCACATATTCACACACAAACATACAGGCACATAAATACATAACACAATTACTCTGATATTACACCCACCAAAAAACCGGCGCGCCATCACCATCACCACAGAACCACCACCACCACCACTCACCACCACCATCAACTAACAACACCACCACCACCAACCACGCAACAGCAAAATACACCCCCCCCCCCCCCCTCCCCACACCCAATAAAAAAGCCCTCACCTTGGGCGGTCTCCATTGTTGAAGTCTCTGATCACCTGGAAGTCCCTGCCCATTCATGCAGGCTCGTCCATGAGGGGGGCCCCTGACCGCTGTCAGCCGGCGGTGCAGGGGCCGAAGGGCGGCAAGTGGCGAAACCACGTTCATCGACAGCTCCTGCAGCTCCTGGGGGATGCACCCTGGTTCAGTAGCGAGTGTAGTCACACTCCTTCGAATCGATTCATCTGAAAGCCAAAGAAAGGAGGAGGAAGAGGAGGTGGAGGAGGTGGGTGGAGGAGAAGGAGGAGGAGGAGGAGGAGGTGGGAGAGGGGGGAGGAGGAGGAGGAGGGGGAGAGGAGGGAGGAAGGAGAGAGGAGTGAGAGAGGAGGAGAGAAGAGGAGGAGGAAGAGGAGGAGGAGTAGAGGAGGAGGAGGAGGAGGGAGGAGGTGGGAGAGGAGGAAGAGGAGGAGGAAGAGGAGGAGGAGGAGGAGAGGAGGAGGAGGAGGAGGAAAAGGAGGAGGTGGGAGAGGAGGAGGAGGAGGAGGAGGAGGAGGTGAGGAGGAGCGAGGAGGAGGCATGGTGTGGAGAGGTGAGGAAAGAGGGAGGAGGAGAGGAGGGGGGGGAGAGGAGAGGGAGAGGCAGGAGGTCAGGGGCAGGAGGAGGTAGGAGGAGGCAGGCAGGGAAGAGAGGAGGAGGAGGAGGAGGAGCGGAAAGGAGGGCCAGGAGGATAGAAAGGTTAGTTAGACGCAAGAGCCTAACGGAGGGCTGAGGAGGGTGAGGTAGAAACAGTTGGCTAGACATGTGCCATGGCTACCAGTGTCCGGCTAGCCAGGTCAGGCTAGCAGGTCAGGGCTAGACAGTAGGAGACGGTCAGGGCTACCAGGTCAGGGCTAGGTCAGGCTACACAGGTCAGGGCTAGACAGGTCAGGGCTAACAGGTCAGGGCTACACAGTCAGGGCTACACAGGTCAGGGTACACAGGTCAGGGCTAAGGTCAGGCTAAGTCGGCTAGACAGTCGGTAGGCAGGTCAGGCTAGACAGCAGGGCACACAGGTCAGGGCTAGCAAGGTCAGGGCTACACAGGTCAGGGCCTAAGTCAGGCTAGACAGGATCAGGGCTAGCAGTCAGGGCTAGGCAGCAGGTAGACAGGTTCAGGGCTACAGGTCAGGGCTAGACAGGTCAGTGGACCTCCTGCAGGTCCACTCCACAAGAACAGGAAGAACTAGGGCACAACATACTGGTTGTGAAAACTGAGTGAAGAGAGAGAGAATTATAACGATAGCATAGCGATCACGATAAAAAAATTTTTTTTTTGAGGGTGCCCTTTTTAACCCCCCCCGAGGGAAGAGAGAGGGAGAGTTGAAGGGTTAAGGTGAAAAGGTTTTAACCCCTTCAAAAAGGGGGTTTGGGGGGGAGGGACCAAAAATCGAAAGGTACAACAACAAAATTTTTTATAATATGAACAGTATAAAATTCTTTGCCCCCCTTTCCCGAAACGTGGCCTGTTTTTTTAAAAGTCTGTTGTGTGTGGATGACGCTGGTTTAAAAAGGTTTGACACCGATATTTTTAGAGGGAGGAGGATGTAAACCCCAGGGGGTTTAGCAGTGGGGGTGGTGCACTGCTGGCTGTTTGGGGTGTCGGGGAAGGCCCCGTTTTCGGGGGGTTTCTGTATGGCTGGAACCCCCGGGCCCATTGTGTCCCCGTGTCTGTGTCATGTCTTTGGGTGTCTCCCGTTTTGTGTCGGGCCATTGTGTCTGGGTCTTTTGCATGCCCATTGTTTTTGCCGGTTTGTTTTCATCCCCTTGTGTCCCCGTGTCTGTGTCTGTCCATTGTGTCTCCCGGTCTGTGTTGCCCATTTGGGGTTCCCGTGTTGGTCTGTATTTGTCTTGCTGTTTCTGGTTTTGTTTTTTTTTTGTAATTTTTTAATTCTTTTCTAAGGGGTTTTGGGACCCCACCGATTCATACCAAAGTCCTTTAAATTAAACCGTTTTTTCTTCACTTTTTCTCTTTCCTTTCTCCCCTTCTTCTTTTTTTTTTTCCCCCTTTACACGCCCCCAAATCCAAAACCCCATAGGTTTTAAAATTTATATACATTTTAAAATTATAAAAAATATATTTTTTATATTATATATATATATATATGTGTGTGTTTATACATATATATAATTATAAAATTTATATTTTATATAGAAATTACAGAAAAGGTTTTACAGGTGAAAAATACTATGATTCACCCAACTGCACAAGGGAATTTTAGAGTCATATAAAATTTTTGATTAAGTGGATATTTCTTTTAAATTTTCAACCCTTCCTTTTATAATGTCAAGAGAAGGGGGAAATAAAACAACAAAGGTGGACTAAAGTGGAAAAGAACAAAATAATTTTACTTTTTTTTGAATTTTTGTTTTCCCGGCTTTTAATTTCCCCGTTTAGTATTGAATTTAAATTTTTGTGGGAAAGGGACATGTGAAAATGTTTTTTATAATCTTTAAAAGTATGCTTTCTTTAAATTTTAAAAAGGGAAATTTTTAGCGAAAAGAAAGTTTAGAATAAAACACTTCAGTACTGTTTTCCCGGGGGCCCGGGTTTCCCAAAGAATAACAGCTCATTGGGAAAAAAATTCCACAAAGAGAGGGGACCCAGAAAAAAGTTATGCTGATCCCTTCTGTTTGAATAGAATGTATCGGGAAAATTTTTTTCCCCTTAAAAATACCCTTTTAATTTTCCCATCCCCGACTTTTTAAAGTTTAACCCACTGTTTGGTCCCCGAAAAACAGAATTTGGCAACACCCTTAGCAGTATGGGAAAAAATTAAAAGCCATAGAATTGCAAAAAATTTCCCAAAAGTAAAAAATAAAAAAATTTTTTTAAAGAAAAGAGTTTTTGAATTTTTAAAGTGGGAACCCACTATGCGCCCACTTTTGTTTTTTTCTAAAAAGTTTGTCATTTATACATTTTTAAGTTTTTTGAAAAATTTTTTAAGTGACTTTTTACATCAACGGTGAAAAGATTTGATCTTCATTTTTCTTTTTTTCCCGTTTTGTCAATGTCAAATTTACCCTGAAATTTTTTCCCCAAGGATGGAAATTGTGGAAAAAACGGAAAAATTTGGGAATGTTGATTTTCCCCTTTTCCTTTTTTTTTTAAAGTGTTTTTAAATTTTTAATTGGCTGGAAATGAAATTTGCGTCCCCGTTGGGAAAAAATCAGGTCTTGATTAAAAAATTTTTCCTCTTTTTTTACGGAATTTGGAATAGAGATACTAAAACCCACATTTTTTGATACTCCCAGTTTTCGCTGATCAGAAAGGATAGAAACCCTGAGTTCTTTAAAGTTTTGGTTTTTGCATGACCCCGGAAAAAAAAGGGCGTTTTTAAAACTGTTTTAAAGGGTCTGGACTTTGAAATTTTTTAAAATTAGATAATCTGAGCAGAAAAATAAACTTTTTGCCCGTATTTTAAATTTTGAAGTCCCAAGGGGAGACCCAGTTACCCGGGGCTTTGTGTTTTGGCCTCATGTGAGAATTTTTTTTTTTGGAAAATTTAAATTTTTTTGTTTCCCTTTAATCTTTTGGTTGATGTGCATTTAAATTTCCCAACTTTTTTTAAAAAAAAACCAAAGAATTTGACATTTGTTTGTTTTTGAAGCCCCTTTTCTTAAAAATTTCAGTATTGGTAATTTTAATCCCCGTTGTCACCGTTTTTTAAAAAAACCCAAAAGACCGTTTTTTGTGATTTTTTAAATTTTGTTTTTTTTTCTATAATAAAAAATTTTTTAATTTTCGGGGGGGGGGGTTTTTTTTTTTCAACATAATTGATCCTTTTTTTCGTTTTTTTTTCCCAAAACGGGAGTATTTACCCAAAATGCAATTCATCTGCCTAGAAAAAACTTGAGTATTGGGTTGAAAAAGGGTTTGGGGAGATCATGTAAAAGAATAAAAAAACAAGTTGGTGAAAGTACTAATCCCGTGGAAAACCCCAAGTCGTATTTTTAAAAAAGAGGGTTTAATTTGAACCTAATTTAGTAAAAAATTAAACTATGAAAAGTTTTTTTTGAGATTTTTAAAATAATACCCTTTAAAATCCCAATGTATTTTAATTTAGGTAGCAATTGTCATGACAAACTCTTATGGTTTTTTTAAACCTCAAAAATGGGCTAACACATTTTTCTTTGGGGGAAAAATTGTTTTTTAAATTGATGTGTTAGTTTAATAAGGGTCAAAAAGAATTTTTCCCCTTTTCGAAAAACCACCCCTGATTTGTTGGGCATCCATTATTTTTTTCCCCAAAAAATGTAAAGATTTTGTATAATTTTTTCCATTATTTTACCCCTGGACGTAAGGCAATTGGCCTGTAGCTACTACCCGATGCCCGCAGTTTCCCTTTTTGGGATTGGGATAAAATGACTGCCCCCAGTTTTAGGAAGAGCGCCATTTATCAAAATTTCGGGAAAAAATTGAAAAGAGTACCCTTTTCCATTTTAAAGGCATATGAGCCCGTTTTGAAAAGATTTTCCATCAGCAACAGGGTTTGTTATGTGTAATTAAATTTCAAAAAGTGTCACTAATTCTTTATATTAAAGGGGGGCATTTAAAAAAATAGCATTATAAGCTGAAAAATTTTTTTGATTTATTTGCTTTTTCAAAATTCAAATATTTGTTTTATTTTATGTGAATTTTTTATCTAAAAAAACCTTTTGAAAAAAAAAGCTTTGCTTTTTCTTAAATGTTTGGGAAATTTTTTTTTAAAATTGTTTTGGATGTTTTGGGAAGTAAATTTCCTTTTTTCCCATTTCCTAATTTTTTTCCCAAAAATTTATGTAAACCCAGGTTTTGGGAAACTTATTTTAAAAATTTTGCCCAAACCCTTGTTTTTTGTGAGCAATTATTTTTTTAATTGAGTTTTAGAAAATTATAAAAAAAAATTTTTTTCTTTGTTTGATTTTTTAAACCATATTTTAAACCGTTTTTTTTTTTAGGGTTTTTCTGCACCCTCCATGTTTTAGTCCCCCATAAAACCCCGTTTGTTTCCCATTTTGTTGTTTTTGTTTTTGGGGAAAGGGAAAAAATCGGCAGGGTATGGCTTTGCCAAAAAAATTGGAAAAAAAAAATGATTACATCCCCTCTTCGTCGTTTAAATTCATTTAGCTGAAGGAATGTTGAAAAAAAAACTCAGTCCCCCCAATTTATATGAAATTTAGGAATTTTCCTCAATATGGTTAGGTTGATTTTTGAAAAGGCCCTCAAATGACAAGTAATGGGGCAATGACATTTTCCAAAACAATCCTTTTTAAAAATTTAAAATTGCAATTGTAGAAAAATGGGGGATATTAAGTTAAATCAATAGCCCCTTGGGTTTTTTATGACTAGAAAAATCAGGTTTGGTTTACTTAAATCATTCAATAAAAAAAGTTTTTAAATCCAAATTTTTCCCCAAACGGTTGTTTGGGATAGTGGAGCCCCCAGAACCCCAAAAAGGGGGCATGGGGGGAATTGAAATAAACCAAAATAACCCTTTTTATTTTTTTTGTAAAGTCTGTTTTTTTTTAACGTCAGTTTTGTAATTTTTTTTGGTTTGAGGTAAATTTTTCAGGGACTATTTTTAAAATTGTAAATCTTTTTTAAAATTTTGATTTTCCCCCTAATAAATTATATCTGTGTATTTTGGGCATAATAGGAGAAAAACAAAATTTTTCTTACTCTAACCCCTGCTCTTTTATGGGCAAAATTTTATTTTTAGAATTTTTTATCACGTCCCCTGGGGTTTGGGTATAAAAATTTTTTTTAAATTTAGGTTTTTTTGTTTTATCAATTGTTTCTTTTTTTTCTTTGTCCATTTTTGCCCTGGGGTTTCTGTGTATTTTCCAAACAGTATCCTGAACCCTCAGGGGGAACAGTGCTGTTTGCCTCCTGGGGTATCTGCGTGTTGCCCCTGGGGCTAAACGGCCCCACCCCAAAGCTTTTGTTGTCCTTTTCGTACAGCTGCCCCCTCTTCTGTACGTGTCCCCTTTCTGTAAGCTGTCCCCTTTTTGGGTTACTGTTGTCTTTTCCTCTTTTTCTTTACAGCTGCCCCCTCTTCTTCCAGCGGGTTTTTGTCAGTGCCAAGTGGAAATGTTGTTTTTGTGTCATTTCTTTAACGGGAATGACATCTTCATCTTCAATATCTTTGTCAGTCTCATTCAGTGTCAAGCGGTACTGTTGATGTGTCACTGCATGCAGTCATGACATCTTCATCTTCAATATCTTTGTCAGTCTCAGAATCCTCACTCCAGCGCTTTGATTTGTAGCTTTACAAGATTCAGCGCTATATAAATTCCTTACATTATCATCATTATTATTATTATTATTATTATTATTATTTAAGCACCAATTCATACAGTTGCACTGTCACTGACACTGGGTCAACATCACAGACACTTGATAGGTACCAGGCAGCTTGCCGTGTTGTACGTGCAAATTAAGCAGTACAGCGTGGAGTGCCAGTGGGTGTGTCATCTATTAATTTGTCCAAAGCAACTTCATTTTCGGTGTTCTAAAATAAACTTGGGTGTGTCAGGAGACACCAATCTGAAGGGGAGACAATTTTCACGTTGCTTCTTCATGACACTGACCTCATGTGTCTCCACCCTCCTTTTGTCCCTGGCAATTTGCGCTGCCCCTTTCCTGCGGTACACAACACTGTCACGGTGGCTGTGTGTTATTTATTGTTTTTTTTATTCTTTTATATCGAGGATAATGGAATAAGAACTCATGTGCTTTTATACATCCAGTCCCCGTGTGTATGCAGTTTTGTGAATTTTGCCATCTGTTCCCACCGGCACACAATGGCCTACTCTTTCGAAAAGCGGAACACGATTTAACGCGTGTGCAAGATGTTCTGCATGCGTTCGCACAGAGGCCTCGGTTTATAGTCTCATCGAAGGACTTTGACATTCAGTTCGATTTTTTGGTCAAAATGGGAAGAAAGGGCGAGGGCTGGAATCGAACCCCCAACCTCACGGTTGACTTGTTGGCAGGCAAACGTTCTTAACCCTCCTGCCACCGTCCTTCCTGATGCTGGTGTGCTGGTGACAGGCGCAGCACAAAACGCTTTGGTTTTCTCTGCCGTCGATTTTGAAAAAGGTGAGACACACCCTTTCCTGCAGACAGGTGTTCAGAACCGTTTCTACAGAAGCAGGTGGTCCCTGGGCGGCACACTGCAGGCCTGGCGGCAGAGAACAGCCACGTGCCTCCCTGCTCTTGCAGCCACGTGCTTCAATTCCCTGCTCTTGCAGCCACGTGCTTCAATTCCCTGCTCTTGCAGCCACGTCTTGCTGGTACATGAGCCAAGCAAGGGAAGCCACGAGAGAGACACACACACACACCATTCATCATAATAATACAATTGATAATTATTATATGAAATTTATATAACGCTGAATCTTGTAAAACCAAACAAATCGAAGCGTTTGCACTCAAAACATTTACACGCATGCAACTGTCCTTTAAAATAATGAAAACAATTTCAAACCCCCCGGGCAGC
>CM054159.1:17522807-17553455 GCA_028751875.1 Rapana venosa | reverse complement strand
GGGGTTTTGTGTGTGTGTGTTTTTGTGAAGTCAATAAAGTGAAAATTTTTTTCCCAAATGGACATGAATAAGCAATGATTTGCGTTTTCATAAAGCCATCATCTAAGAAAAATTTTTTAATGAAATCTGAAATACACATAGCACCCTTTCCCATTAAATTAGACCGTGTGTGTGTGTGTGTGTGTGTGTGGTGTGTGTTTGGGGGGGGGGGGGGGAAAGTAAAGTAAGTCAAGTCAAGTCAAGTAAAAATTTTTAAATTTTCCAGAGGGTACATTGAATAAGTGTGTTGTGTTTTGGGGGTTGTGTGTGGTTTTCCAGATAATTAAAATTTTAAATTCCAAAACAGTAAACCACCCACAGGGGGGTATGGAAAGCGGGGGGAAAGGGGGGGGGGATACCGGGGGAAATGCCCAGATCTGGGGGGGTTTTTTCGAACAAAAAAAAATAATCCATCATTTTTTAACTTTGGGTTTTACGTTGTGTTGTCCATTCACCTTTAAAAAAAAAACTCAATAAAAGGGGAAAATTGCTGAGTTAAACTAAAAAAAGAAAAAATTGAAGTTTTTTGGAACAAACAAAGGGCGGGGTTTTTTTAGTACAGTTTTTCTGTTTGCCCCTCAACTGTTGCTGGAGGGGGGGGTGCCCAACAGAATTGGGTGTTTTTTAAAAATCAAGACACGGGTGTGTGTGTGTGTTGTGTTGTGTTTTTACATTTGATTTGAAAATATCTTTTACTTGTAACGGGCTGCATTGAAAAATAGGATGAATGAAAGCGCTTTGATTTGTTTTTAGCAAGTTTAAAAGGGCTGTACAAATTCATTATTTCTTTTATTATTATTATTATTCGGTTTTTAATTTTAAAAAAAAAAATTATATATTTAAAAATGGTTTTTTTAGGAGCATGCTGTATGTAGTATGAAAAGTTGGGTTGGGGTTTGTTGTTTGTGTTGTGTGGTGTGTGGGGTGTGTGGTGTTTTGTGTGTGGTGTGTGTTTTGGGGTGGGGGTTGTTTTGGGTTGTGTGTGTGGTGTGTGTGTGTGTTTTTGAAAAAAAAAGAGTGGGGGAAAAAAATGCGGGAAACCCCAGTTACAATTCATTCTCATTAAAAAGATTTTATCCAAGATTAAAAAAAAAAAAAGGTCACACAGGATAAAACTTTAAAGGCAATTTTTGGGGTTTTTGAGTGGACCATGCCTTTGGCCTGCCCTGACGCAGTTTCACACACACACAACACAACACACACACAAAAAACACACAGATAATATATATATATATATATTTTAATATATAATATAATATATTAAATAATAATAATAATAAAAAAATATATTTGGGGTTTAGGTTTTTTTTTGGTTTTGGTTTTTGTTATTCGGGTGCAGATCAAAGAAGGGTTGGTGTGGGGGTTTTGGGTGTGTTGGTGTGTGTTTGTGGGTGGTGTGTGTGTGGTGTGTGTGTGTGTGGGTGTTGTCTGCTGTACTTTACAGTTTAAAAACAGATTTCTTGGCTTGTTTTTTTGGGGGGGACAGGGTAGGGTTTTTTCTCTTCTTTAATTTCCATTTTTTTGTTTTTTGTTGTTGTTTTTTTTTGGAGGGGTGTTTGGGGGTTTTTTTTTTTTTAAATTTGCCGTTTGTTTTTATTTTTGTCCTTACAAACTTATTTTTTTATTGGTTTGTTTTTGGTGTTTCAGCAAAAACCCACTTTTCCCCGGGATTTCTGACGCTTTGGGGCATAACCTGATTGAAGTGCCCTTTTGGAAGGCTTTCCCTTGGGTAATGCTTTAAAATATATAATTTATTCTTTTATTCAAGGATAGGAAAAAGTGACCCATTCCCTGTGTATCCCCTTTTTCATTTTGTCCTCCTTCCCCGGCACAAAACAAAAAAAACAACAAAAAATAATAAAAAAATAATAATAAAATAATAAAAAAAATACAGGGAATTTAACAGCACAATCTTCCCCCCCCCCCCCCAAAAAAAAAAAAAAATAAAGCGCTTCTTCACCCTAGTCTTTTCAATGCGCCAGTTCAATAAAGTTTTTTAAAATTTAAAATGTAAACACACACGCCCAAATTATTGTTTTACAAATTCAAATGTAAACCACCCACCCAAAATATTTTTACAAATTCAAATGTAAACCTACAGGGTTTTTTTACAAACCAATGTAAAACACACCCCCCAAAACCCCCCCCCGCCAAACCACACACACAAAACAACCACCACCACCAAAACCCCCCACCCCACACACCCCCACAAAACCACACAAAACCAAACCCACACAACATACACACCCCACACAAAAAACAAAACACACACACATAACACACACTAAAAAAAATACACACACACACCACAAAAACAAAGGTGGTACACTCCGGCAGGGTGGGGGGGGGGGGGGGGGGGGGGGGGGGGGGGTTGAGGGGGGACAAAAAATGAAGATAAAAAAGGGGGGAGAATCTTGGGTTTAAAATAAATGTGTTTTGGGCGGGATTTAAAAGCATTAAAAGTGGGCTTTGGGGAGAGAGAGAGGGGGGGGGTCACCCGTCGTGGACCAGAAAAGGAAAGACGACGGCCAACATGGACTGATTGAAACTTTATTCATTGTTTAGGATGCTTCCCGCCGAAGCAGTGCAATGCTGGACTCTAATCCCCGGCAAGGGGGGGTGATTTTCCATTAAAAACCGCATGAGAGAGCAGTCTGTTTGGGCGACCACCCCCTGGTACCGAAAATGAACTCAGATTTTCCCAACCCAAAACCCGCCCGGGAGAAACCCCCCAGGAAACTAAAAAATACCCCCTCCCCACACCCAAGGGCGCCACAGCGCAAATCCAAACAGCTCTCCCCAAAACCCCGGGTCGACTGATGTGAAGAAATGGGGCCCCTTTAGGACCTGTTTAAAAAAGAAAGCTAGCTGCCTGAACAGGTGGTCGAATATTGTCAAGATCGACAACTACCCAAAACAACCTGACAAGACTGAAAGAAGGAAACAGAACTCAAAGGGCCCCCCGCCATTTCTATACAGGGGAAAAAGTGGAAAAGCCTCCGCAGCTTACCATAGGAAAATCCCCAGACAACAATACCAGCAAGCGTCAAGCATGGGGCGAAAAAGCTCACATTGTTACAGCTATCGTCAGAAAATTTGGGCAAAAAAGTGGCAACAAAGGACAAACACCATCTACCCCTGCCCAAAAAAGGGGGAAATTTTCACCAATGCCAAAAAATGAAAACAGCCCACACCACCCCCAATCTGCTCAAAATTTTTTTGAATCGACTCAAGAAGGGGCAAAAAACACCTTCAGAGGGGAAAAACTGGGGCAGGGCAGGGAGGAGCCAAACGAAAAGTTTTTAAACTGCCCATCTATGGAAAAAAACCCAAAACCAAAACCTGTTAACTTCTCCCTTTGGGTTTGGGTTGGGGGAAGGTGGGGGGGGGAAGGGCAAGAAGAAGGCTTTGGGGAAAATTGATATTAAAAGCCGTGGGGTTTGAAAATGGGGGAGTCTTCAAAAAATTGGGGTGGGAAAAAATGTGTTTTGTTGTTTAATTGTTTTGGGTTTTTAGGAGATTGTTAATTTTTTGGGAGTAAATTTTCGGTTTTGCCGTTACATTGTCATGGGCGGGAAAAACACAAAACTCAAGACTTTCGCGACGAGAACAGGGGGATTTGGGGGGAATGGTCGGAGAAAAGTAAAACTTTTGAACCGCAGAGAAAGCCCTGCCTTTTAAGCGGCCAACAAAAATGGAGGATAGACCTTTTAAATTCCTTGGGGCACCTCACGGCGGGGGTCCCAGACAGTCAAGGCGAATAACCATGGCAAATCCCCAGACAAAAATCCCAAATGGGAAAAGTAAAAAGCACCCAATCAAACCTAAGCCACAAAAAACCCTAATTAACATTGGTACGGGTGAAACCTGCAGACGCGAAACACAAGGGAATCCAGTCATTAAACAAAATGCCCTGAAAAAACGGGAATTTTGGGGAGGAAAAAAGAATATTTTTTCAAAGCAAATAACCCAAAGCGGCAAGGCCAGGCCCCTTTACTGTCAAGAAGAAAAAGCTGACATTTGGTTCGGCCACGTCACCCGCACAACACTCTGCCCAAAACAGTACTAGCTGGAACACTCGAAGGTGCAAAAGAGGGGAAAACAGAAACAAGTCATTGATGGACAACTCACGAGAATGGACCAGGATGAATGACCCGGCACTACTGTGCAAGCCGAGGACCGAGATGGATGGAGAGAGGCTTACCACGGCATCGCTTTCGTGTCCCCCACGACCGCCAAGGTCACGGGCTGATGAGAGATGATACACAGCGCAGCTGCACACTCGGCTTTGTCACAGAGGTAGCCACAAAGCTGGTTACAACAAAAGACACTGAAATATCCAAGCTCCTGAAAAATAAAACATTTAACGGCATTCTGGCCCCCCAAATAAAATTAGCGCTTTCTGCATCAAGATTTGCCAGCAGTAAATAAAGATTTTACAAATCAAGCGTAAACAACGAAGACATTTGTTAAGATTGAAGAAACACTGGTGTGAAAAAAGAAAAGCCACGCAGACTACAAACAGCCTGCTGACGCCATGACAGAAGACCTTCCAATCCCCGACGTATAGGCCAAGCAGCAGAACACGGACAAACCCCTGTCCGACACACCCACGCACCACGACCACCCACCCCCCACCCACCCCATCAACCCACCCCCCAGCCAGCCCTCACCACAGACAAAAACAACCCTACACGCGGCAGAGCACTTCAACACCACCCCAACAGACATCTGTAATCTGATGGGGCAATGGCAGCTGCGCCACGAGCTCCAGTCAGTGACTTGCTGCGCGGCAGATGAAGAACAAGGCTTGTGAAAAGGTCTTGGCTGGATTTGCCTAGTAGGCTTGGCGAGAGAGAGGGGGCCATTCGATCGTGCCAGAACAGAAGAGCAACGGTCAACAGTGGAGGGCGAAAGAGACCAGGACGAAGAGACGATCAGGCGGAACTTACAACAGAGTGTTTGTGGAAGGAAGGTGCGACAGACAAGTACCGCCTGTTCCAATCTACTGGGAGACGCAAGAGGGGAGAGTTCCGAGGATTTCAAGGATGTATCGTAGAGGGTCCGGGACGGGGATTGAAAACGAGGGAAAATACTGCGCGACAACATCGTGGATCTCTTCTTAGCATCGCCGAAAATCCCGCATTGATATGAGACCAGTCTGATGACCATGCCTCTAACAAAGTTTTCCCAACACAGTGCGGTTTCCGCAGTAGGAGGGAACATGTGACAGGTGTTTGCATACGCCAGTGGAAAAGTTTGTCTGGAGACAGGAGCCACATGGTCTTTTTTAGACCTAACAAGGCCTTTCAACACGGTGAATTCCGCCGTGGGCTGTGGAAGTATCCTCCTAAAGTTTGGTTACCCAAAGCCAATACGGGATTGCGTCACTCCAACAGTGGCATTGGCAGAGATACGTGAATCGACCATGATGTTGCCATCCAGGGTAAATGGGTGGACAGGGCTCGCGTCCTGGCACCCACATTGTTCCTATTCTTTCTGGCCAGCTGATTGACGCCTTCAAGAATGACGAGGTCAGCTTTCGTAAGAATTTAGCGCACTGATGGCAAACTTTCAACTTGCGACCCATGCATGACCAGGGTGTCGGAATGGTTCCGCCCATTTCCTTCCAAACAGGGATAAGTGTGGTTCCCCGGGTTTTTGCTTACACACACACACACACCAGCCACGCACGCACACATACACCACACACCACACACACACACACACACACACACCACACGCACACACACACAACATATTCAGGTGGGTACACTCCGGCGGGTGATGGGGGGGGAATTGGTTGTTGAGGGGCGAGGGACAGAAAATAATGGATGAAAGCAAGAGGGAGAATCTTAGGTTTGAAATAAATGTGTCTTTTAGCTGGATTTAAATAGCATCATAAGTAGGCTTTTGGCGAAGAGACGAGAGGGAGGGCATTCCAGATCGATGGCAGAAACGAGAATGAGCCACGGCCAACAGTGGATTGGCTGAATCTAGGTATTTGTAGCACAAGGTAACTGCAGCAGAGGGAGGAACGAAGGAAGGAGTGTAAGAGTGAAGTCATTCCAGAGGTTGGAGGGTGCTGTTTTGGGGAGACATTTGTTACAGGGGGTACAGATTCTTATAGTTTATTCTCTGGTTGGCCACAGGCAACCAGTTGGCACGTCACAAGAGAGGAGCAATGTGCTCCGATTTTTTCTTTCTGAGAACTAGCGAGCTGCAGAGTTTTGTATACGTTGAAGAGGGTGGATTAGATGATGCTGGCGACTAGCAGGAAGAGAATTGCAATAGTCCAGACGTGCGAGAATGAGAGAAGTGGACTAGTTTCGTGTTGCATTCAGTGGACAAGGTATCTTTCGAAAAACTGCAGTGATGCGCCGCAAAAGGATATTAGCACGACTGGCAGGTGGTTGATGGAATTTTTGCATGAGCGTGTGTTGTCGATAACCGACCCTAGATATTTCACAGCAGTAGTAGCTAGAGGGACAGACGTATTGCCGAATTCTAGTTGAAGCTGTTGTGATGGAAAGAGAGTTTGACTGTACTGTGTTGGGTCCTACAAGCAAATGCTTCGGTTTTTCTGACATTTAGCTGTAACTTGTTCTCATCATCCAATTTTGGATATCTTGAGGCAGTAGTCTATAATTTTGTAAGGAGAGAAGGAGCAGATTTTCAGGAGTAATCAGTGCTATGAATGGAGAGACATCTGCATAAAAATGATGGTATTATCAGGAATATGCCAAAGATTTCTGCGTGCATTCGGAACACAGGAGGATCAGTTTATAGTCCTCATCCTAAGGGGACGGGATGATAAGTCAAGTGGTCGGAGCATTCGCTTTCCCCCAGCCAAGTTAAGCAGCGTCGAGGTCGAGGTTACCAGTTTGGGATGGGTGACCGTGTTGCGCGCCTTGGGTTTCAGTCAGTTCCCCAGTTAACCCAGCTGTTAAATGGGTACCAGTCCGCTTTAGGGTCAGAGAAGGTTAGAGCAGCGAGGGCGAGAGATGGCGCACCGCCTCAAGTTGCTGGCCTAGAGAAGTGAGGTCTCTGAAGCTCTCGCTCCCCTACAACTTATTGGTTATGGGACTCCTTCTACTTTTACCTTACCTATGGACGGTGTGTGTGTGTGTGTGTGTGTGTGTGTGAGTGTGGAGTGTGAGTGGTTGTGTGTGTAATATATTGAGAAAATTGTGGTGGTTTAACTTGTGCGTGCCTTATATTATGTGTGATGTATTTGTATGTTGTGCTGAGTGTGTGTTTGTGTCGTGTGCGCGCCGCTTGTTTTGATATGTGAGCATGGATGTTTGTGAGTGGGGTGAGTGTGTGTGTTTGTTGTGTGTGTGCGTTGTCCTGTTTGTTTGCGTGGCGTGCATGCGGGCGTGCGTGCTCGTGCGTGCGTGCGTGATATGTGTGTGTGTGTGGTGTGTGTGTGTGTGTGTGTGTGTGTGTGTGTGTGTGTGTGTGTGTGTGTGTGTGTGTGTGTGTGTTGAGTGATGTGAGTGAAGTGCCAATGAAATGAACCTAAGCACATAACGTTAATAAAAAAAAACAACAACTTAGGGCTAGCTTTTTGAATGGACTAGTGGGGATTAATCTAGATCATGTTTCTAAATCTCAGAACCAGTCAAGGATAACAAGTAGAGGGAAAAAAATCCTTCAAAAATTAACTAACAATAGGTTTACCTTAACAATTAATAACAACAGATACGATAAAATTAACTAAACAAACAGATAACTAATAACAATTAACTAACAACCAGAGACTATAACATTTATCTAACAAACCGATACTATAAATAATAACTAACAACAGATTCTATACATTAACTACCATCAGATACTATAACAATTAACTAACAAAAGATACTATAACATTAACTAACAACAGATACTATAATAATTAACTAACAACAGCTACTATAACAATTAACTAAAAACAGATTCCTATATAACAATTAAACTTAACAAACAGATACTATTAATATATAATAACAAACAGATACTATAAAAATTAACTTAACAACAGATACTATAACAATGAATACAACAGATCTATAAACAAGCCGAAGGGATACTTGGGAACGTTAACGCATAGTACGTAGATATCTGCCAAGGCATGGGTAAACAACACAGGGCATTAAGAGAGGTTTAACAAACTAGGTCATGACTGACTAGCTTTGAAACAGGGTGATCCATCACAGGAAGATACCGACTTGGGCTGTGAAGCAGACATTCAGAAATTCTGCAGAGAAGTCTATCATTGTTTAGGATGCTTTTAAGCGTTACGATGAGTCTAAAGTAATGGATCTTTTCAAGTGTGATTAGAAATGATTTCTTCAATTCTAGGACAACCAGTAAGCAGATGTCTGACACTATTTGTTGTCCGCAACATGCATAGGAATGTTCTTGCGGTTTTTGTGCGAAAAGCATTTAAACGGAATCTATGTGCCGGCTTGGAGATATTTCTAAAAGCAGACCTAGAATGGCTTTGCACCGAAACGCTTAGTTTTTGTATCATCATTCATATTCCAGGCAATTTGAGTGTAAAACAAATAGAATTTTGCAAATTTCTAATTTCTTATAATAATATTGAAGTTTGTTTAAAAATTTCATAACCCTCTCGCAAGTCAAAACAGATTACTGACTAAAAGTGATTCCTTCAAATTGCGTTGCCCCTCGTCGTGAGCTCTATCCACCCATTCATTTAGGAATGACTCCCCACAGTGGGAAGGAACCCAGCAAAAAGTAACACTGATGCCTTTAACCACAACAAATGATAGGCATGTTTGTTTTTCAGTGACCATTTCTAGTCTAGTATTTTGATTTAAGGAATTTTAATGACACAATGGAGATTTAGAATCAAGGCACAGTACAATTTTCAAATCTTTGTGAGGAAGTGGAACAAAAAAGTTGAGAGCCATCAATGTTGGGAAAAGCTCTGCAGTAAAGATAGAAACGCCACAAGTTATATGGCATATTTTCTCCATGTTATGGGCTGGAATAAGGAAAGCTGCACCTACCTGTTGGTTATGGAGGTGTGATCCCTCAGTGTCTGTTTGAAAAAAAAAAAAAAGTGTGTTTCACCTTGGGCGTTGGCGGCAGCATGGTTTCCATCTCGTGTTGGAATGCCAAGTTGTGTGTTTCGACTGTCCTTTCCAGGAAAGTGTGGCATCCTGGTGTTGGTTTGGAACCAGAATCGTATGTTCAGAAACCGTTTGTTTACTATCATTGACTTTTCGAAATAGTTTCATATGATAGTTTTCATCTTTGCGGATATATATAGTTCGTTTTACCAAACTTCAGTTGACTGGATGATGTGTTGTTACTGATCTGCTGGTCCTTGTCAAAACTTCAGTTGAATGTTGATGTGTGTTCACCTGATCTGTGGTCCTTGTCATAAACTTCAGGTGACTGATGATGGGTGTTAACCTGATCTTGATGGTCCTTTGTTCAAACCTGCAGTTGACTGTGATGTGTGTATCACCTGATTGCTTGTCCTTGTCAAAACTTCAGTTGATGATGATGTGTGTGCACCTGATATGCTAGGTTTGCCAAACTTCAGATTGATGATGATGTGTGTTCACCTGATTCTGCTGGTCCTTGTCAAAACTTCTGTGCCTGTGTTGTGTGTTCACCTGATCTGTGGTCTTTGTCAAATCTTCAGTTGACTGATGGATGTGTGTTCACCTGATCAGTGGTCCTTGTTCAACTTCATTGACTGATGATGTGTGTTCACGCTGATTGCTGAGTACTTTCTGTCACAACTTCAGTTTCGTCTGTTGATGTGGTGTTCACCTGATCTGCTTGGTCCTTGTACAAAACTTCAGTTGACTGATGCTGTCGTGTTCCACCTGATCTGCTGGTCCTGTTTGTGACCCATTATACTCGACCTGTGCAGCCTGAACTTTTTCACTGATCCCCTATCTCAACCCCCCCCCCCCCCACCTCTTTACCCTGTGTTCACACCCCACAACTATGAACAATAACTGTTGCAGACCATAATGGCATTGTCCTCGTGGGTTCTTACCATACACCAGAACTTAAACCGACATAATTATTTCGAAACTTGGGACCTACCACCCCAAACAAGAGGAGGAACACAGCAGGCAGATGTAGCGCCTGTGGCCTGTTTTCCCCATTCATCTGTCTCCCCCCATCACCTTCTGACGTCCACTGCCCAACCCCACAACAGCTGCAGCATCTCCACATCTTTGTCCTCCAGATGCTCCTCCTCGTGTGATCTGAAAATGAATAAGTGTTTGAAGCAGTGTGTATTCACCTGTGTGATCAGACTTTAGATCCCTCCTGTTAAACCAGTCCTTCACGTCTTCACACTGACTCGCCCATCTCAAACTCTGGTTGATCTTCCACTGCACAATCTTACCATCACCCCGTTCCTCTTCTTGCTAGTCACCCGCACTCACCACTGTCATTTCAACCTCTCTGCCTCCATCCAACCTTTTTCACATATTGTTTTCTTAATGCGCTGTCTGTTTGCCCAGATGGTCAAGCCGACGCTTCTTTTGATCTTCATATCTGAACGAAACATCGATCTCATCTTTCTCACCAAGAAACCTGGTTTAACCCACAAGGTCATGAACCAAAGATAAAAGAGCTGACTCACCTGGGCACAAAACTCTTTCTTTCCCCCGACCTCGTGGATAGGTGGCATTGCCGTTGTTTACCAAGACGCACTTATGCATCCAGCTCTAACTATCCCCAACAGCAATCTGATTACAGAAGAAAAAAACAAACTCCTACTTCGACGTGACAAAGTCTGTTAGTCCTGAAGGCCAATACCTCGGCCGTGCTGAGGACGCCAGCCATTCCACTTCATTCCTCATCCCCGGGTTACAAAAAGCCGTAAAAAAGCACACTGACCACTTCAGTGTACTTCAGGGTAGGGCTGGCTAGTCTGGCGTATGCCCCCTCTCCCTGCGAGTACTGAACTGGGAAATACGCATCAACGACGACAGAACTGATGAAAGAAGAAGAAGAAGAAGAAGAAGAAGAAGAAGGAGGAGGAGTAGGAGGAGGAGGAGGAGGAGGAGGAGGAGGAGGAAGAAGGAGGAGGAGGAGGAGGAGGAGGAGGAGGAGAAGAAGAAGAAGAAGAAGAAGAACAAGAACAAGAACAAGAAGTGATCTGGAACGACCTCCCTCTCTCCCTTCGTCAAAAGCCTACTTAGATGTTTTAACTCCAGCCTAAAGACGAAATTTATTTCAAACTAAGAGTCTCTCCTCTTGTTATCTCATTTTGTCCCTGCCCTCTATAACCAAACTCCCCCCCCCCCCTCCCCCCCCCCATATTAGCCTGCCCGAGTGTACCACTTGTGTGTGTGTGGGTGTGTGTGTGCGTGGCGTGGGCGCGCGCGCGCGTGTGTTTACATTTTTATTTGTAAAAAACTGTTAACTGTGCGCGTGTGTGTGTTAACATTTGAATTTGTAAAAATCTATTAATCGTAACTGGCTGCATGTGAAAGAATAGGATGAATGAGAGCGCTTTGATTTGTTTTTTGCAAGATTTAGCGCTGTATAAATTCCATGTATTATTATTATTATTATTATTATAAGAAGAGGAGGAAGAGGAAGATGAGGACAATGAGGAGGAGGTAGAGGAGAAGGAGGAGGAATACGGGGGAAAAGAAGCTGACAAGGGAGATAAAAGAATGAAGGAAGCAGATTGGATGAAAGCACGATAATAAGAGGAATGGGAGACAGGCAGAAAAAGACATGAAGAAAAGCAAATTAAAGCAACAATACAAGGAAGAAAACCAACCATCAACCCACCTGACCATCCAGCCAACCATCCACCCAACTGTAACCCTAACCCAACCCTAACCAGCTAACCTCTAAACCAACCCGTCCCCCACCCAACCAACAATCAACCACCCACCGACCACCACAAACCCAATCCATCCAACCAACCAATCAATCCCACCACCGGAACCACCCCCACCCACCCAACCATCATCAAACCAACTAGCCAACCACCCCAGCCACCCAGCCAAGCAGCTAATCCTACAAACCGCCTCTCTCTCCGCCAAAGTGGTGACACAGGGGAGTGGTGCCTAGGCCCAGGCTGGTTGCTGGGGGGTTTGTCTGGGGGATGGGGGGGATGGGGGAGGTAGGTAGGGAGGTAGGTAGTAGGGTTAGGGACGTAGTTTAAGAGATAGGGTAGGTATGTAGGAGAGGGGTAGGGAGGAGGTAAGTAGGGAAGAGAGGGGTGTTTTAGGGCGATAGGGAGGGAGAGAGTTAGGAGGGAGGGAGATAGGCAGGGTGGGTGGGACGGTAAGTAGGGACGTAGGTTAAGAGATAGGTGGAATGTAGGTGAGGAGGTAGGGAAGGAGGTAAGTGGGTGGTAGGAGGAATGTAGAGATTAGGGAGGGAGGGTGGGAGATAGGCTGGGAGGGAGGGAGGGAGGTGAGGAGATAGGTAGGGAGGGGAGATAGGTTAGGGAGGGAGATAGGAGGGAGGGAGGAGATAGGTGGGTAGGGAGGGAGGGGAGATAGGTAGGTAGGGAGGGAGGGAGATAGGCATGTAGGAGGGGGGATAGTTAGGTAGGACGGAGGAGATAGGTAGGTAGGGGAGGGGAGGGTGATAGGTAGGTATGGGGAGGTTTGAGCGGTCAGGTCTAGAAGGGATAGGGAAGTAGGAGATTTTAGGGAGTCCCGAGTTGAGGGAGGGAGAAGGGAGGGGAGGGGCAAAGGTCTAAAGCTAAAGGGAGGGGAGAGGGTAAGGGAGGAGGGGGAGTTATGGAGGGGAGGGAGGTAATGAGGGAGATATACTAAATTCGGAGAGAGGGAGACAGAGGGCAAAGGGAGAGTGTAGTGAGTGTTAGATTCGATGTTATTTTCGGTATGGATAAGTGAGAAGTATATAGTATTTCTTTAGTTTTTAGGAGTTAAAGGTTAAAGTTTCTATTAGGTACTTGTTAATTTCTTAGTTTTGTTTTAGGTTTTTTCAGTTAGTATTAGGTAGGGGAGGGAAGGGAGATAGGTAGGTAGGAGGAGGGAGATAGGTAGGTAGGGAGGGAGGGAGATGGTAGGTAGGAGGGAGGGAGATAGTGTAGGTATTTTTTATTTTGGGGGTAGTCTGGCGGGGACTGATTGCAAGGGTTTCGGATTAGTGGGGGAGTTATGGAGGTGTATAGGTTCCACCTTTTAGGAGTAGGAATGTTGGGAATGGGGGAAAGTATAAAAGGTTTTTTAGGCCCTTTATAGGGGAGTTAAGGGAATAGGACAGAGGGGTCGGATGGCTGTATATAATTATGAATGAATAAGTGTAGGGGTTTTTGGATGGGGGAGGAACTTAGAAATAGGGGAATAGTTTTGATATTTTTAGAAGTGTAGGATAATATGGGGAAAAATTATAGGAGGTAATCATTAAAGTTTTTATTTTGGATATTTTGGGGAAAGGGGTTATTATAGGAGTTTACTTCATCGAAGTAAGTATTGGATACATATTTTGGGGGGGTCGTGCTTTTTGGGAGGGAGTAGGGATTATGTGGGGTATTTGGTGATTACTTTTCGTGAAACATACGGGAGTTAGTGTTGATTATGTATCGTATAGGGTTTTATTTTCTTATTTTTTATTAAAGTTCTATTACCCTTAGACTTAGTTTTCGTATTTGGTAGAATTTTAAAATGAATATTAGGAAAGAGGGATTTGTTAATTTGTAGTTGATAGATAAAATAGGGGTTTGGTATTTTCTTATTAGTTGTAGAATATATTAAAGGGGGTTTTTGAGTTATTAATGATTAAATTTAAAAATTGGAAGGTATATTGATAGATTTAGTAAGGATTTGGTTCTTTTAGGGAGTTTAGTTAAACCAAGGATAAATTTTAGGTTTACTAGTATTAGTAAATCAAATGAGTGGGTGGACGCTTGTAGAGTAGGTGGAAAAAATGATGAGTAATGGGAGGTTTGTTAGGTGGGTTGTGAGGAGAAAGGGAGGGTTTTAATTTACTTAAAGGTGGTTTTGGGAGGGGTGGGAGTTTGGGTTTAAAAGTTATTGGGGAGTAGGGTTTTGATAGTGGTTTTAAGGTTTTGGTAGGATGTGGGATTTAGTAAATTAGTTGGTTATGGGTTAAATTTGGAGGGGTATAGGGGTTAAAATTTATTGGGGGGGAGGGAAGGGAGGAAGGGGGGGTTTTTAATAGGGTGGTGGGGGGGAAAAAAGGGGGGGTGGGTGGTAGGAAGATTTTTTTTGGGGGAAGTATTAGAAGGAGGGATAATAAATGGTAAGGGGGGGTTTTGGTAGTAGGAAAGGGGAAATATAGAGGGGTGTTGGAGAGGTAGATAAGTAGGGATCTTGTGGTTCGGGGATGTAGAACCCCCCCCCCCAAAAACCAAAGGAACCCCCGGCGGGAAAACGGGGGGGAAAGGCCCCCCCCCCAAAAGGGGGGGTGAACCCGGGAAAAACCCCCCCCCCGAACAGGTAAATTAAAAAAAAGGGGGGGAAAGTAAGAGTGAGAAGAAGGGAAAGGGAAAGGGGAAGGGAGGGGAAGGAAAAGGACATAAAGAATGGAAATAAAGAGGAAAAAGAAGAGAAAGGGAAGGAGGGGGAAAGGGGGTGTTGGTTAAAAAGGGTCGAAGAAGAGTGGAAGGAAAAAGGGATATTAGAGGTTAGGGAAGGAGGTAAGTAGGGATGTAGAGTTAAGAGATAGGTAGGTATGTAGAGAAGGGAGGGAGGAGGAGTAGTAGTAGGGAGTAGGTTAGGAGATAGGTAGGTATGGGGGGGGTAGGAGAGGTAGGTTAGGAGAGGTAAGAAAAGGGAGGTAGGTTAAGGGGGGGATAGGTAGGGTAAGGGAAGGAGAGGGAAGGGGGGAAGAAAGGGATGGTAGGTAAGAGATAGGTAGTTGTAGGAGAGGGGGTAGGAAGGAGAAAGTAGGGAGGTGGGTTTTAAGAGATAGGTAGGTATGTAGGAGAGGAGTGGGGAAGGGGGGAAGTAGGGAGGTAGGTTAAGAGATAGGTAGGTAGTAGGAGAGGTAGGGAAGGAGGTAGTAGGGAGGTAGTTAAGAGATAGGAGGTATGTAGGAGAGAGGTGGGGAAAGGAGGTAAGTAGGGAGGTAGGTTAAGAGATAGGTAGGTATGTAGGAGAGGAGGTAGGGAAGGAGGTAAGTAGGGAGGTAGGTTAAGAGATAGGTAGGTATGTAGGAGAGGAGGTAGGGAAGGAGGTAAGTAGGGAGGTAGGTTAAGAGATAGGTAGGTATGTAGGAGAGGAGGTAGGGAAGGAGGTAAGTAGGGAGGTAGGTTAAGAGATAGGTAGGTATGTAGGAGAGGAGGTAGGGAAGGAGGTAAGTAGGGAGGTAGGTTAAGAGATAGGTAGGTATGTAGGAGAGGAGAGGAGAGAGGTAATAGGGAGGTAGGTTAAGAGATAGTAGGTATGTAGGAGAGGAGGTAGGGAAGGAGGTAAGTAGGGAGGTAGGTAAGAGTAGGTAGGTATTAGGAGAGAGGAGGAAGAGGTAAGGTAGGGGGTAGGTAGGATAGGTAGGTAGTAGGAGAGGTGAGGGAGGGGTATAGTAGGGAGGTAGGTAAGGAGATAGGTAGGTATGTAGGAGAGGAGGTAGGGAAGGAGGTAAGTAGGGAGGTAGGTTAAGAGATAGGTAGGTATGTAGGAGAGGAGGTAGGGAAGGAGGTAAGTAGGGAGGTAGGTTAAGAGATAGGTAGGTATGTAGGAAGGGTAGGGAATGAGGTAAGTAGGGAGGTAGGTAGGAAGAGGGAGATAGGTGGTAGGGAGAATAGGTCAGGGAGGAGTAAGGGAGAGTAGGCATTAGGAATAGGAGGAGGGAGAGGAGGTAGGGTGAGGGGATAGGTAGGAGAAGGTTAAGTAGATGGTAGCGAGTAGGAGGAGGTAGGGAGGAGGTAGATGTAGGAGAGGTAGAGAGTGGAGAATAGGGAAGGAGAGGGAGGTAGGAGGATAGGTAGTAGGAGGGAGAGTGGATGGTAGGGAATAGGTCTAGGGGGTAGGGAGGATAGGTAGGTATGTAGGAGGGGTAGATGGAATGAGGTAGTAGGGAGTAGGTAGGTAAGGGGTAGTAGTAGGAGATAGGTAGGTAGGGAGGGATAGCATTAGTAGGGCTGGGAGGGATAGGTAGGGGATGATAGAGTAGGTGAGGAGGTAGGTAGGTAAGTAGGGAGGTAGGTAGGGTAGGGAAAGATAGCTTAGGTAGGGAGTAGAGTAGGTAGGGATAGGAGATAGGTTGGAGGTAGGAATAGGTATAGGGAGGGAGTGAGGTAGGTTAGGTAGGAGGAGAGGTATAGGTTAGGGAGAAGCAGTAGGTAGGGAATAGGTAGGTAGAGTAGGTAGGGAGATAGCATTAGGTAGGAGGGGGAGGTAGTAGTAGGGAGTAGTAGGGAGGTAGGTTGTAGGTAGGATAGTAGGGAATAGAGGGAGGATAGTTAGGTAGGTAGAGTAGTAGGTTAAGAGAGGTAGGAGGGATAGGTAGGGAGGGAGATAGGTAGGGATGTAGGTAGGGAGGATAGGTAGGGAGGAGATAGGTAGGGAGGGAGGTAGGGAGGAGTAGTAGGAGATAGGTAGGAGTAGGTAGGTAGGGAGATAGGTAGGTGGGAGATAGTAGGGAGGGAGATAGGTAGGTAGGTAGGGAGGTAGGTAGGTAAGGGAGGTTTAGGGAGGAGATAGAGATAGGTAGGGTGAGGGAGATAGTGTAGGGAAGTGGAGGGAGGTAGGGAGTAGGTAGGAGGGAGATAGGAGGATTGAGGAGGTAGGTAGGGAGTAGGTAGGGAGGGAGGAGGAGTAGGTAGGGGGAGTAGTAGGGATAGTAGGAATTGGTATAGTAGGGAGATAGGCAGGGAGGAGGGAGTGAGTTAGTAGGATGGGGAGATAGATAGGGATGTATGTAATGTAGTAGTGGGGGGGTAGATAGGGATGCATGTATGTAAGTAGGTAGATAGGGAGGGAGGGAGGGAGATAGATAGGGATGCATGTATGTAAGTAGGTAGATAGGGAGGGAGGGAGGGAGAAAGGTAAAAAAACAACCCACAAACAAGCACCCCCCCCCCCCCCCCACCCCGCAAAAAACAAACACACAAAAACAAAATAATCAAAATCAAAACAAAAACAACAAGGGGAAAAACCCCAAATACACCCTCCCCCTTCCCCAACAAAGAGGGAGTGAGAGAGAGAGAGAGAGAGAGAGAGAGAGAGAGAGAGAGAGAGAGAGAGAGAGACAGAGACAGACAGACAGACAGACAGACAGACAGACAGACAGACAGAGACAGGATAAAAGCAGACATAATTACAGCATGCATTGAGAAGAACAAGACTACAGACGATTCTTTTAGCAACACACTGCAGAACAGGGAAAAGCAGACTGTTGTTGTGTCTGCTTCAGCGCCACACACGTGTCCCAGTATGACAGAACTAGAAGCCGCCTGTGTGTGTGTGTGTGTGTGTGTGTGTGTGTGTGTGTGTGTGTGTGTGTGTGTGTGTGTGTGTGTGTGTGTGTGTGTGTGTGTGTGTGTGTGTGTGTGTGTGTGTCTGTGTGTGTGTGTGTGATGTGTGGTGTGTGTGGTGGTGTGTGTGCGTGTGTGTGTGTGTGTGTGTTCTGTGTGTCTCTGTGTGTGTGTGCGTGTGTGTGGTGTGTTGTGTGTGTCGTTCTGTGTGTGGTGTGTGTGGTGTGGGTGTGTGTGTTTGTGTGTGTGTGTGTGTGTGTGTGTATGTGTCTGTGTGTGTATGTGTGTGTATGTGTGTTGTATGTGTCTGTGTGTGTGTGGTGTGTGTGTCGTGTGTGTGTGTGTGTGTGTGTTGTGTGTGTTGTGTTGTGTGTGTGTGTTGTTCCATTGTGTTGTGTTGTGTGTTAGTATATGTGTGTCTGTGTGTCTGTGTGATGTGTATGTGTGTGTGTATGTATGTGTGTGTGTGTGTGCGTGTTGTATGTGTGTGTGTATGTATGTGTGTGAGTGTGTGGTGTGTGTGGTGTAGTGTGGTGTGTGTGGTGGTGGTGATGTGTCTGTGTGTGTGTATGTGGTGGTGTACTGTGTGTGTGTGTGGTTGTGTGTGTGTGTGTGTGTGTGTGTGTGTGTGGTGTGTGTGTGGTGTCTGTGTGTGTATGTGTGTGTATGTATGTGTGATGTGTGTGTGTGTGTGTGTTGTGCTGGTGTGCTGTGTTGTGTGTGAGTGTGTGCTGTGTGTGTGTGTGTGTGTGGTGTGTGTGTGTGTGTGTGTGTGTGTGTGGTGTGTGTGTGTGTGTGTGTTGTGTGTGTTGTTGTGTGTGTGTGTGTGTGTGTGTGTGTCTGTGTGTGTGTGTGCTGCTTTGCCAGCTTGTCAGTGGAGGCTTTAGCGCTCAGTCAGTCAGTCCACTGGCTCATTGATTGCTTTTATATGTCAATTTTCTTGATTCTCTCATTTTTGTGAGGGCAGGATGGGGAAAAAAGTTGTATAAACTTAATCTTTTACCCTCAATGAAGATCATTTTGACTTGACTTGCAGGAACAATCATGGCTGACCTTGTGCACGTGACGTCTGCTGCTGTCTATGTCATCACTGTTGGGGTCAGGGGCTAGGAAGTCGTGTGTGGCCAGCCACTGACAGTGACCAGTGTCTGTGATGTGGACGTGTTTAAAGGCACCACAAAGTAACAGGTAGACTATGTGCAACAGCAGAAACAATCAGCAAGCCTTGATATTACCCTGTGTCAACAGCGGGAGACTGTTTAATGTGTGTAAATATGACCACAAAGTAACAGCAAAAGATGACATGCTACATGAGTCAACAGCGGGAGAGCTGATAACGTGAGGTAAAACAGTGACCACAAAGTAACAGCAAAAGATGACATGTCATGTGTAAACATCGGAGGACTGTTAACGAGTGTAAATAGTGACCATCAAAGTAACAGCAAAAGATGACTGCACAGTGTCAACAGCGGGAGGAGCTGTAACGTGTGTAAAATAGTGACACAAAGTAACAGCAAAAAGATGACATCCTACATGTGTAAACAGCGGGAGGAGCTGTTAACGTGTGTAAACAGTGACCATACACAAATTAACAGCAAAAGATGACATGCTTACATGTGTAAACAGCGGGAGGACTGTTAACGTGTGTAAACAGTGCCACAAAGTAACAGCAAAAGATGACAGCTACATGTGTAAACAGCGGCAGGCGATGTTGTAACGGATAACAAGCAGAAAGTTTCATGTGAAATCGAAAGTGTGCTTACAAGAACTGTATGTTTCAGACAACAGGTCAAGCCTGTCCATGACATCTCCCACGACCTACAGGTCATCGACCAAGCTGATGTCGGCTTCTCAACACAGAGGTTGAACCCTGACCCTACTTTGACTAACACAATTATAGAGAAACAAAGCTACAGTGTTTTGGAGGGACAAAGGTGGACCAGTTAGCAGAACATTTTCTGTCACAAAACAAAGCATTCAATTGAAATTCAGATTGAAAAGAAAAATCCTGACAAAGCAGCGAGAGGTGCCGGAGGAGGGAAGAGAAGCAGGAGAGGGCAGTGACAGCACAGCAGCAGCAGCAGCCACCAGGCTGTGACACTCACTATCAGCGCCCATCAGGTGTGAGGGAGGGCCAGTGGAAGGAACTGACATGGAGGATGCATGCTACAGCCAACATAGACTGTCACTGAGTGGTTCAAGAACAACGACCAGTCAATGAGCGAGATGTGTGACAGAAAACAGAGCCTGCGCAGTTCTGGCCAGTGGAGGAATCAACAGGTTAAAGGACGAAGAGTATGGGAGAGGACCTGACCCTAAGCTTGCTGCAAGTGGTTTATGGGACGGCCACCCACATCATGCCTGCCTGCCTTCTGTGTGGTTACTCCAGTGCAGTGAACATTGTCAGTTGGTTGTTTGTTTTTTTTATGATGGCGACTAGAACAAAGCCATTGTGCAGTGGGCCGTTTGAGATGTGTTTCCAATGGAAAGGAAAGGTGGAGGACAGTGAAAGACAGCAGCTGTCCTCTCCTGTACTTGTTCTTCATGGAGGCTGGAAGTACTCGTGATGTTTTCCCTCCTAAACAGTGGACTGAAGGCTTTCCGTTCAGCTGCCTCCAGCAACCTTCCCCCCTCACAGTCTGTAAGTACCTTTTCTGTGTAAAGGGTGTGTGGTGTTTGTTGTGTAGTGTGTGTGTGGTGTGTGAGTGTGTGTGAGTGTGTGTGTTGTGTGAGTGTGAGTTGTTGTGTGTGTGTGTGAGAGAGAGAGTGTGTTGTGTGGTCCTGTGTATGTGTAGTGTGCGCGTGCGAGTGTGTGGAGTGTGTGTGTGTGCGCGCGAGTGTGTTTGTGTGTGTGTTAGTGTGTGTGTGCGCGCGCGCGCGCGCTCGCGCGCGAGTGTGTGTGTGTTGAGTGTGTGTGGTGTGCGCGCGCGCGAGTGTTGTTTGTGTGATTGTGTGTTGTGGGCGTGTGTATGCGTTGTATACAGATGCCTGGGATCGTTCTGCGTGCGTGCATGTTTGCGCGCCGGGTGTGTGTGTGTGGTGTGTTTTGTGAACGAACGAGCGAGCGAGCGAGCGAGAGAGAGAGAGAGAGAGAGAGAGAGAGAGAGAGAGAAGAGAGAGAGAAGAGAGAGAGAGCTGGAGAGAGAGCTGAGAGAGAGCGGGGAGAGAGAGGGAGGGAAGGGATGGGGAGGAATGGAGAGAGAGTAAAGCACCACAGACTATTTGCAGCCGTTAGCTAATTTACATATTTCCATTGCCAATAGTTCTTGGATAAACTAACTTCCAATTTCTGACTTGTTTTTCATGACTATTCCAATTTTTAACCCTTCACATACTTTCTCTGTCAACAATATATTATGTGCATTGTACTCTCGTCAGTCTTACTGTCCTCCTTTCCTTGTAAGATTTTTGTGTTACTATGACTGACACACTTTTCCCCTGTGACAACACACATACCACACGCACACGACACACACACACACACACACACACACACACACACATACACACACACACACACACACGCACGCACGCACACTCACACACACACACACAACACACACACACACACACACCCACACACAAGCGAACCCCGCCAGGACAACTTCCTGAAATGAACAAACAACCCAAAGGTTTCCCCTTTTTGCCCGTCCTTCACCCCCACCCCCCTCATTGTCTCTCCCTCTCCTCTCTCCTCGTCTCTCTCTCTCTCTCTCTTTTCTATGGAGGGATGAGTGGGTGGATGTATGGAGGGGTGGGTTTTTCTTTGGGGGGTTTGGGTGGATAATGGATAGATCAATGGAAAATTCAATGGAGGGGTCTGGGGGAGGCGTTTGGAGGGATGGATGGATCCATCGATCAATCGATCTTTCGATGGATGAAAGGGTGGATGGATGGAGGGTTTGGAACCCAAAATGGACGATCGATGGGGGGGCGGAGGGGGGGACGGACGAACGGACTTTTTTTGCACGCCCTGGGGCAGGTGTGTCTGATTGAAATGCCATCAGTAAGCAAGGTGTGTATTTTTTTGGGTAGGCGGGGGTTTCGTGCATGCTAACTCGTGTGTGTGTGGGGTGTGTTCGGCGTGTGTACGTGCTGCGTGTGTGAAAGGTGTATGGGGCCCCGCCAGCGGGGTGTAGGGTTGTTTGCAAGAATCGGTGAAATATCATTTTGGGGTTTATTTAAACCGGATGAAAAACTCTCGAAAATCTTTTCGGGCCAAATTATTGTAATCACGTCATAAAAAAGATAAACCCTCCCGGGGGAAAAGACAAAAGTAAAAAAAAACGACATTTTTTGTATTTGCAAAAAACCATAAATTCCCACAAAAACGTACATTTTAAAAAACCCCCCCAAAGTACCAAAACAAAAAATGATGTCTGTAAAAGGGACCAAAAAAATATGGGACATATTAACAAAATACGTTGATAAACATAATAAAAGAAAAAAAGCAGGAACAAGACAGAAAATTTTTAAAAAAATTTTTTGGAAAAAAAGGGGGGGGGCACGCAATTTTCAAATAAAGAGCCCGGGGAGTTTGGAGATAAAAAAAAAAAATTCCCAAGAAAGAAAACCTCACCTTCCCCCAAACGCCCCATTCTTTTTTTTTAAACCAAAAAAACCCAGAAAAATGTAAAAATGAAACATCATCCCCCTTGAATGATCAAGAAAAAAAAAACCGCGGCAGACAAATAAGAAAAAAATAAAAAAAACCCCAAAACAAAGGGGAAAAAAAAATTCAAAACCTTTGCAGACGCCACGGGAGACCCCAAACCACACCTTAAGTTCGAAGCTGATCCCCGAAAAAATCTCCACACAACGGGCCCTTCCCGGTGTTTTGAAAACCCCCAAGGGTTTCTTTCTTTTTGCCCCCCCCCCCCCCCCCCTGCCCTTTTTTTTAAAAAACACCCCTTTCAAAAAACTTGGAAGGGGGGGTTTTTTGCAAAAACACCCGAAATTTACCGGCTTCCATCATTTTCCTTCTGCCGCGACGGGTCGGAAATTATTTTTTTTAATGTAGAGAATATACCCTTGTCGTCGTCGTTGTCTATTTTTTATTGTTATTATTAATTTACTCATCATCTCACCCATCATAAATTAAAAGGGGAAAATCCACTAACTCGGGTCAGTTTCGGCTATAATTAGCAGCAGAAAAGGAAACATTGAATACCCCCAAAATTGGGGGAAAAATGAATCTGTATCATCATCATCAAACATTAAAAATTATTAAATTTTATTATTTTATTTTATTATTATTTTTATTATTTTTTCACCACCATCATCATTATTATCACTACCGTTTTTGTTAAATTGGGGGTTTTTATTGTAAAATTATTTTATTATTTTTTTCCCCCTTTTCTCTCTCTCTCTCTCTCTTCCCCCCCTCCCCTCTCTCCCCCTCCTCATCCCCTCTCTCTCTCTCTCTCTCTCTCTCTCTCGGGAACGGGGTAGCCAAGTGGGTTTGAACATTTCTCTCGCTTTTGACACCCGGGTTTTGATTCCCCTTCAAAGGGGGAAATTTTTTTCCCCGGAGTTTTACATCAGGGGCAGACCCCCACTCTCCCCAAAATTTCCTTTGAAAAAAACTATAAAACCCAGGGGCCCCGGGGTGCGAACGCAGCAAACATCTTCTCACAAAGTTAAATCCTGTTTCCCCTTTTTTGTAAAGTAGGGCCCTTTTGTGCCCGGGGGGAACAGATGACAGATTTTACAAAAAACCCCCAAAAAACAAGGACTGGATGTAAAAAGCAAATAAGTGCTTAATTTCATTAAACCTCGAATACAAGAATTTTTTTTTTAAAAACCCCTCCCCCCCCCCTCTTTTCTCCCCTCTCTCTCTCCACTCTCTCCCTCCCCTCTCTCTCCCCCTCCCCTTTTCTCCTCTCTCTCTCTCTCTCTCCAACCCCCCCTTTTCCGTCTCTTTTTTCCCCCCTCTCTCTCCCTCTCCTCTCTCCTCTCCCCCTCTCTCTCTCCCCTCCTCACCCCCCCACTCTCCCCCCTCACTTTCCCCCCCCCCCCTCTCCCCTCCCCCTCTCTCCTAAATAAAAAACCAAAACCCCCCACTTTTCCTCTCCCTCTCTCCCGTCCTCCCCCCTCTCCCTCTCTCCCCTCTCTCTCCTCCCTTCTCTCTCTCTCTCCCCCGCTTTTACTTTGGGCTTTTTTATTCATTTGCTTTTTTTTATTTTTTTTGTAAATTTTTTTGGGCCCCTAATTTTTTCAATATTTGAATGACTAATTGAATTTTAAAGTCATTGGGATCCCACATCAACTTGTTTTAAACACTTTATTGATTTATTTTTTGTTTGGTTTATCTTTTTCCCCATGAGGGGCCCGGTGTAAAGAAACCCCCTAAATTTTCCATTTACCCTCATTAAAAAATTTCGAGGGCGAGTTTCCCCTCTCTTCTCCCCTCTCCCCTCTCTCTCTTCTCCTCTCTCTCTCTCTCTCTTCTCCCTCCCCTTTCCCCCCTCTCTCCCCTCCTCCCCCTCTCTCTCCCCCCCCCTATCTCTCCCTCTCTCCCCCCTCTCTCTCGCTCTCTCTCTCTCCCTCCCCTTCCTTTCCCCCCTCTCTCTCCCCCACCCCCTCTCTCTCTCCCTCTCTTCCCCTTCTCTCCCCCTCTCTCTCTCCCCCTCTCTCCTCTCCCCTTCTCTCTTCCCCTCTCTCCTCTTCCTCTCTGTCTCTCCCCTCTCACTCTCCCCTTCTCTCCCCTCTCTCTCCCCCCTCTCTCTCTCCCTCCTCCTCTCCTTTCCCCTTCTCCACTCTCTCTCTCCCCCTCTCTCTCTCTCCCCTCTTCCTCTCTCTCTCTCACCTCTCCCCTCTCTCTCTCCCCCTCCTCTCTCCCCCTCCTCTCTCTCCTCTCTCTCTCCCTCCCTCTCTCTCTCCTCCCCTCTCTCACTCTCTCTCCCCCTCCCTCTCTCTCTCCCCCTCCCTCTCTCCCCTCCTCTCTCTCCTCTCCCTCTCTCTCCCTCTCTCCCTCCCCCCTCTCCTCTCCTCTCCCCCCTCTCCCTCTCCCTCCCTCCCTCTCCCCTCTCTCCTCTCTCCCTCTCCTCTCTCTCTCTCCCCTCTCTCTCCTCTCTCGTCCCTCCCTCTCCCCTCTCTCTCCCTCTCTCTCTCTCCCCCTTTCTCTCTCTGTCTCCCCCCCTCCTCTCCTCTCTCTCTCTCTCTCTCTCTCTCCCTCTCTTCTCTCTCTCTCCTCTCTCTCTCTCTCTCTCTCTCTCTCCATATTGACTTATTCCTGACCGTTAACTCCTACTTTCAGTGTGTGTCAGTGTTGTCTACATGTGTGACATTATGTTGGGGCAGATTGTTTCTCTCTGGAGATATTCCTCAGGCCGTGTATTGCATGTCAGTGACACTTGTTTGCTTTCTGCTTTTTTCCCCAACAGGGCTGCATGTTTAACAAACAAAACAAAAAAGCTATTGTTACGTTTATTCTATAACACTCTATAGCGCATGTGTGTGTGTGTGTGTGTGTGTGTGTGTGTGTGTGTGTGTGTGTGTGTGTGTGTGTGTGTGTGTGTGTGTGTGTGTGTGTGTGTGTTCGATTTTACGTCTGTTCACTTAAAGTGATATTAGACGAAGGAGGTGGGGAAGGGGGCATGATGAGATGAGGGCTTTAAGAAAAAGAGATGCGTGTTGGTATTTATGTACATTAAAAAACTGATTCCAAACCTTATAAACAATAAATAATGCTGCAAAAAACATGGCAAAGAAACGGAAATAGTAACAACAACAACACAGAACAATTGAAAACTACTCTAAACTTGGAAAATGAACAACTACCAACTACGTGTAAAAGCTGCCACGAATAAAGCAAAATGATATCGCGACAGTAAAGGTGTTACCATTCCACGGTCGTACTTTACAAACAAGAGAATACTGGAGATGGCATCAGAGACAATGCTATCTCACACACTAACTTTGGATTGGTGAAAACTTCGTGCAGAGACTTATCTTGAAATGTTGGTAGGAACTTTTTTAAACCTGGACACTGATATCAAACATGAACAGTGGACAGTTTTTCACCGCATATGCATTGTATATTTCTGACAAATCTTGTTCGAAAGGCTTTTAATTTCAGTCTATGGATTAAAGAAACCATTTTTCTAGTACAGGATTTTCGAAAGCCGTACTGAGTACAAAGACTGTTGTCAATCTCCAGAACAGAACAAGTATGCTGGGGATAGCCAGCCTCTTGCTGTTTCTGTTTGACATGTTTCCAGCAAACATTTGGAAGCAAAGCATGACCTTGATGAAGAGAAAGAGGAATATCTAAAAGAGATGAACAGTGTGTGTGTGTGTGTGTCTGTGTCTGTGTGTCTGTGTGTGTGAGTGTGTGTGTGTGAGTTAGTGTGTGTGTGAGTGTGTGAGTGAATGAATGAGTGAGTGAATGAGTGAGTTACTCAGTTAGTGAGTGAGTGAATGAGTGAGTGTGTGTTCGTTTGTTCGAATCTGGTTCAAGAGGATTTTCCCTCTGGAGTTAACATCAGTGCTGACCCCACTCCCCCTTAAAAGTCCTTCGGATGAGACTGTAAACCGAGGTCCCGTGTGCCAACGCACCCACAACACGTTCCGCTTTTCGGAAGAGTAGGCCATTGTGTGCGGGTGGGAACGGATGACAAAATTTACAAAACTGCGTGCACACGGGGACTGGATGTAAAAAAAAGCACATGAGTGTTTATTCGATTATCCCCGAAATAAAGCAATTAATAATAATAATGATGATGATGATGATAAATGTGCGTGTGTGCATACATGCGCATGTGTGTGTGTGTGTGTGTGTGTGTGTCCTTGTGTGTGTGTGCGCGCGCGTGTGTGCATAAGTGTATGAATAAGTGTGCCTAGTGGTCAGAACATTGGGTTCCCAATCTCACAACCCGGGTTCGATTCCCGTTCAAGGGGATATTTTCCCCTGGAGTTACCATCAGTGCAGACTCCACTCTCCCCAAAAGTCATTCGGATGAAACTATAAACCGAGGCCCCATGTGGGAACGCACGCAGAACATCTTAAGCACACTTAAATCCTGTTCCGCTTTTGGTAAGAGTAGGCCATTGTGTGCCGGTGGGAACAGATGACAGAATTTACAAAACTGCATACACACGGGGACTGTATGTAAAAAAGCACATAAGTGCTTATTCCATTATCCTCGATGTAAACGAATAAAATAAAATAATCACGTGTGTGTGTCAGTCAAGTCAAATTTTAATTACCAGATGGTATATTGAATAAGCAATGCATTTGCTTTCTTTCATCAAGCCATCTATCTAAGAACGAATTTCTTAATGATTATACTGAAATACTACATTATTGCAACCTTTACCAATAAATTGAACCAGTTAAAAAAAGAGGAAAACCGATAAAATAATACATTGGAAAATACAGATTACAGACACATACATACACACGCACACACACACTCATACACACCTGTGCCCTTAGGGAAAAAATGTTTTAAGAATTAAAAAAAACTAAAAATCATAAAACGTCAAACAAATGACTTCACCTACTATATCATCCATTCTTTCACTTCATACTTTAGATAATAAAAAGGTACAGGAACAAAACGTTAGAAAAATACTAGGCATTCATTGCGTCATTACTGACAATATTGCCTGCAATGACCTCCCTCCTCTCCTCCTCCACCCAGCAAACGTGTGCTCATTCGCGCTCATACTCTTCAAGTAGCGCTTTTGGAATATAATGTGTGTGTGTGTGTGTAGTTCAGTGGTCAGAGAACTGCTTCCCCCAGCTCATGTGTGGTGTGTGTGGTGTGTGATGGGGGGGGGGGGGGGGGGGGGGCGGTATTGCATATCTCCCGGCGGTCAGGCGAGGGGTTATATTTAACACACGTGCACATTGCCGTGTCGTATGGTTGGTGGCAGTGAACGCCCGGCTTGCATACACTTGCCTTGGCGGAAACTGGAGAATGTATGCAGCCGCTAACAGAGAGAGAGATCTGAAACTTGACTCTAACCTGAAATTTAATGATAAGGCCAACACCCTTTCATGGGGGAAACCTAACATTTCTGACATAATACTAACATTGATCAAGAAACACAATACTGGTACTAACTACATGAACTGTTCATGAAAAAAAAAAATCAAGCAAAAAAACAACTGTGGAGTGCAGATGGAAACAATCTTAATCCTGGAGGGATTCACTTTAATACTCATGTTTCAAATAAAGTACTGTCTGAGTTTAATGCAGCTAAAAGGAACTTGGCGAATTTACTAGAGATGCTTGTGAATTGCAAGTAGTACACTGACAAGCGCTTGTCTAGGTTACACCAACATAACTTTAAGTTTGTACTGCTGTCTAAGTCCTGGTAAGGGGATATCTAAATACAAAGTGTCCTATCTTCTTTCCTGTCTAGACATGCAGGTGCATGTGGTATTCTCATTTGTAGGTGAAAATCATTTGATGTACATTCAACTAACACACACAGAGAGAGAGAGAGTAGAAGAGAGAGAGAGAGATGAGAGAGGGGGAGAAGAAGAGAGATGAAAAGAGGGATGAGAGAGAGAGAATGAATGATATTAGAGATTTTTTTGTTGTTGTCAAATTTCTTCTTGAAGTCCCCGTCCTGCTGTTACCACGTCGCTCATTCCAATCTCCCCGCCACAGCCATACCCAGATTCCTTATGTCTCATCCTCAGAGTCGGAAGTCCACGGGGAGCCCATCACTATCAGGCCGCCGTGGGGCCACCAGCCAGAGGGGCCCTGCACTGCTGCTGGGTCACTTTGGTGGTTTTATTTTGTATTTTATTCTTTTATATCGAGGATAATGGAATAAGCACTTATCTGCTTTTTTACATCCAGTCCCCGTGTGTATGTGCCGTTTGAATAGTCTGTCCATCTGTTCCCACCAGCACACGATGGGCCTACTCTTACGAAAAGCGGAACGGGTTTTTTAACGTTGGCGCAAAGGGCTCTGCGTGTGTTCTGAACATTCTGAAAAACGTCGACCTGTCTAACTTCCCTTTTTGTTCTAAAGTACTGGAAAAGTAGTTCTGAAACAGCTTTGAACAACCACTTTCATTCCACAATCTCCTTCCCTTTCCAGTCTGCCTATGCCTGCCAAACTTACAGCACGGAAACCACCCTAGTCCAAACCTTAGATACCCTAGTCCACACCTTATACCCTTCCCTAGATCCCCTAGTCCACACCTTAGGATACCCTAGTCCACACCTTAGATACCCTAGTCCACCACCTTAGATACCCTAGTCCCAACCTTAGATACCCTAGTCCACACCTAGATACCCTAGTCACCTTAGAACAGTCCACACCTTAGATACCCTAGTCCACACCTCAGATACCCTAGTCCACACCTAGATACCTAGTCCACCCCTTTAGATACCCTAGGTCCACACCTAAACCTAGTCCACACTTAGATACCCTAGTCACACCTTAAAAACCCTAGTCCACACCTCAGATACACGTCTACTGGCTTCTGATGAAGGAAACCTCTCCCTTTCTTACGCTTCTTGACTTGTCTGCAGCCTCTGACACTACTGACCACTCAATTCTCATCTCTCACCTCAACACTATTGACCACTCAATTCTCATCTCTCGCCTCAACACTATTGACCACTCAATTCTCATCTTTCACCTCAACACTACTGACCACTCAATTCTCATCTCTCGCCTCAACACTACTGACCACTCAATTCTCATCTCTCACCTCAACACTACTGACCACTCAATTCTCATCTCTCACCTCAACACTATTGACCACTCAATTCTCATCTCCCGCCTTCAAACTACGTTTGGTATTGCTGGCACAGCCCTCACCTGGTTCAGTTCATACCTCACAAACCGCTTCCAGACAGTCATTGTGAGCAACATGCAATCCATGCCTTTCAAACTCGTATGTACCTAGATTCAACCAATCCACCGTTGGCCGTCATTCTTTCTCTGTTTCTGGTCCATCAATCTGGAATGACCTCCCTATCTCTCCCTTCCTGAAAAGCTTACTTAGGACTCTTTTAAATCCAGCCTCAAGACATACTTATTTCAAAGCTAAGACTCTCTCCTCCTGTTTCATCTCATGTCTGTCCTGCCTTCAACAGCCAACATTCCCATCACCCAAGTGTGTGTGTGTGTGTGTGTGGTGGGGGGGGGGGGGGGGGGGGGGGGGGGGGGGCGCAGGTGCGCATGTGCGTGCGTGTGTGTGTGCATTTGAATTTCTTAAAACGTGTTAATCATTGTTGGTTGCATGTGTAGGAGTGGGTTGAATGGAAGTGCTTTGATTTATTTTTGCAAGATAAAACCCTATATAAATTCCAAGTATTATTATTATTATGTGGAGTCCCACAGGGATCAGTTCTGGGCCCTGTTTTCATCACTCTCTACACTGCTCCACTTTCAAATATAATAAACCGCTATCAAATTGATCATCATTTCTATGCTGATGATACTCGGCTTCAAAGCAGTGATACTTTTGAAAACCTGCCTTCCCTCCTGACAAATATGTCCCACTGCCTCCAAGATATTCAAAACTGGATGATACAGAACCAGCTACAGTTAAATGTGGATAAAACTGAAGCCATGCTTATTGCGACCAAACATAAACTTTCCACCATTTCAACAACTTCAATAGAATTTGGCAATACATCAGTCCCTCTGTCCAGCTCTGTGAAATATCTAGGTGTTGTTATCGACAACACACTCTCAATACAAAAATGTATCACCCAGACCTGCCAGTCCTGTTATTATCAATTACGGCGTATAAGTGCGATTCGCAAGTATCTGTCTACTGATGCAACATCCAAACTTGTCACATCTCTTATTCTCTCACAATTGGACTCTGTAATTCTCTTTTTGCTGGTCTGCCAGCATCATCCATCCACTTTCTTCAACGCATACAAAACTCTGCAGCTCGACTGGTCCTAAGAAAGAAAAAAATTGAACACATCACTCTTCTTTTGCAATCTCTTCACTGGCTGCCTGATTCACAAAGAGTAAAGTATAAGGTTTATACCCTCTGTTTCAAATGTCTCCACAAATCTGCACCCTCTTATCTCTGCAACTGTCTTCACCTGTACACTCCATCCCATTCCCTTCGTTCAGCCGCAGATACTTTGTGCTTTCGAACACCCAGATTCAAACAAACCACTGTTGGCCGTCGCTCTTTCTCTGTTTCTGGTCCAAATCTGCTTTCAAATCTAGTCTCAAAACGCACTTATTTTCTA
>CM054159.1:17472807-17517807 GCA_028751875.1 Rapana venosa | reverse complement strand
TACTACTGAACACCTGACTGAAGTCTTGGTTCCTATGCCTGTCCCTTAGCTTTCTCTGCAAAGATCTGTCAGTCAGTTCAGCCACATAGTTCTTGATGACGTCGGCACTAGTTCCAACTGCCTGAACTTTCGCCAGAGGATCGTCACAGTCCATGGTTTCGGTAATGATAATAACAATAATAATAATAATAATAATACATGGAATTTATATAGCGCTATATCTTGCAAAGCGCTTTCATTTATCCTACGCATTCACATGCAGCCAGTTACAATTAATAGTTGTTGGGTTTTTTTGGTTTTTTTTTACACATTTAAATGTATACATACACACACACTCGCACACAGGCACACACACCAGACACAGCACACACACACACACACACACACACACACACACACACACACGCACACACACAAAGGTTGTCCAAAAAATCTTTTCTCTTCAGCCAAAAAAATTCAAAATACCCTGCCCCGTTCCAACTGCCTGATAATTTTCAGGGCCCGCACAAACCAGGTTTCGGGAAGAAAACTTATAATAAAAAAAAAACAAAAAACCAACCAAACCCAACCACCACACCAAAAACCGGTTTCCAAAAATATTGGTTTGTTTTTTTTTGGTTTTTTTACACATTTTAAATGTTTTTCTACCCCCTCCCGGGCAACCCCCCACAGCACGGAAAACCCCAAAAATTCCTCCCACACCCCCCACGAACCCAAAAAATCTGGGGGTGGGGGTTTTCTGGGGGGAAACCAAAAGAAAAAACAAGGGGGAATCTTGGTTTAAAAAAATGTGTCGGGACCCGGGTTTTACTATAAAATTTTGGCGAAGGGGGAAGAGGGGCCCTTTATTTTCAGGGCCAAAACGCAGGGGAAGAAAAGGCGAGGGAACGCCCGGGGATTTTTTTATTTTGTTTAACTTTTGAGGTTTTTTTTTAATTTTGTTTGGTTTTTTGCTTCCTTTTAATTTATTTTTTTTTTTTGGCTTTTGAAGGTTTTCAATTTTGATTGACGTTTTATTTTTGGGGTTTTTTTGGTTTTTTTTTTTTTTAACATTTTTTGTATCCAAAAAAATTTGACCAAAAACCCCGGAAAAAAAGGGGAAAACCCCAAAAAAAGCCCCCAAAAGGTTAAAATTGGGGCCGGTTTTTTTTTGGGGGGGTTTTGTGTTGGGGGGGCGGGGGGTTTTTTTGAAAGGGAAACAAGAGGGGGAGATTTTTTGGTTTTTTTTTTGTTTTTGTGTTTTGAGGGATTTAAAAGGGTTTTTTAAAATTTTTCCAAGGGGGTTTTTTAGGGAGGTTTTTGGTTTGTTTTTTGGAAAAAACAGGGAGCGCCCAAAATTTTTTTAATTGTTGAATCTGGTATTTTAACCGGGGGTTACTGCATATCCCAAACAAAATTTTTCCCCAAGGGTCAAGGTCGGTTTGGGGGCCCAGATGCTCTCCCTTCCCCCTCTCCAGGCAGCATTTGGGGGGAAAGGGCCCGGGGGGTTTCACGGCACATTTTTGGGCTGTGTGTTTTTGGGCCCAGGGGGGGGGGGGGGGGGGAGGGGTTGGGGGGGGGCCCGTGTGTCCCAACAGCAAAAATTTGAGAGGAGGAGAGAGAGAGAGAGGGGAAAAGAGCGGGGAGATGGGGGAAAGGGGAGAAGGGAGAGAGAGGAGAGAGAGAGAGAGAGGAAAACAGAGGGGGGAGAGAGAACTAAAGAGGAGAAACAGAGGAAAAGGGGAAAAGGGAGAAAAGAGAGAGAGAGAGAGGGGAAAACGGAAGGAGAGGGAACAGGAGGAAAGAGGAAAGAGAGGGGGAGAGAAAAAACAGAGGGGGGAAATGAGAGAGGGGGGAGAGGTGGGGGGGGGGGGGGAGAGGGGGGAGAAAACCCAGAGAGAGAGAAAACTGAGAGAGGGGAGAGGGGAGAGAGGAGAGAAAGGGAGAGAATAGAGAGAGAGAAGGGAGAGCGAGGGGGAAAAGAGGAGAAAGAGGAGAAACGGGAAAAGGAAGGGGAGAAGAGGAGGAGATGGAGGAAAAGGAGGGGGGAAGGAGAGAGGAGGGAGAGAGAGGAGAGAGAGAGAACAAAAAAAGAGAGTGAAAGACAAGAGAGGGGAGGAGAGAAGAAGAGGAGAGGGGATTGGGGAAAAAAGGTTTTAAACAGAGAGAGAGAGAAACAGGAGGAGAAAAGAGAGAGGAGAAGGGGGGGCGGGGGAGAAATGAGAGAGAGGGTTTTGAGAAAAGAGAGGAGAGGAGAAAGAGAGAGAGAAAGAGGGGAGGAGAGAGAGGGGGAGAGAGGGGAGAGGGAGAACAGAGGGGAAAAAGAGGGGAAACTGAGAGAGAAGAGAGAGGGGAACAGAGGAGAGAAACTGAGAGGAGAGAGGGAGAGAGCGGAGGAGGCAAAAACAAAAGAGGAGAAAAGAGGGAGAGAGGGGGTTTGGAATGGGGAAACCGGAAAAGAGAGGGGGAGGAAAGAGGGGAGAGGGGGGAAAAAGGGAGAGGAAAAGGGGAGAAGGGAAAAGAACGAAAAGAGGGGAGAAAATGGAGAAAAAGAAAAGGAAGGGAGAGGAGAGAGAGAACAGAGAGAGAGAGGTGGGAGGAGGGGGGAACAATGAGAAGAGGGAACAGAAAGAGAGAGAGAGAGGAGAGCCCCGGGAGAGAGAGAGAGAGAAAAAAAGAGAGAGGGGGAAAAAGAGGGGAGAGAAAAGAGGGGAGAGGGGGAGTGAGAGAAAAAACAGAGAGGGGAAAAAAAACTGGAGAGAGGAGAGAGAGAGAGAAAAACAGAGAGAGAAAAAATGAGGGGAGAGAGAGGAGAGAAGGGGATTTGAAAAATAGGAGGAGGAGAGAGAGAGAAAAGGGGGAGAGAAACTGAGAGAGAGAGAGGGAGGGGAACAGAGAGGAGAAAACCCTGAGAGAGAGAGAGAGGGGAGAGAGAGAGAGAGAGAGAGAACAGAGAGAGGGGAAAAGGAGAGAGAGAGAGAGGAGAGAGAGAGAGATTAAAGAGAGAGGGGGTTAAAAAACAAAAGGGAGAGAGAAACTGAGGAGAGAGAGAAACAGAGGAAAAAAAAATTTGAGGGGAGGGAGAAAAGAAAAACGGGGGGGAAGGAAAAAGAGGAGAGGGGAAGGAGGGGGAAAGAGAAAAAGGAGGTTTTTGAGAGGAAACAGAGAGAGAAAAAAAACGGGAGAGAGGAGAGAGAGCGAGAGAGAAAGAGAGGGAGAAACTGAGGGGAAAAGAGAGAGAAAAGGGGAGAACGGGGGAGAGGAGAGAGGAGGAGAGATTTGTGAGAGAGAGAAGAAGCTACTGAGAGGAGAGAAAAAAAAAAAAAAAAGGGGGAGAAGGAGAGAGGGGGAAAGAGGAGGGAAAATGAGAGGAGAGGGGAAGAAAGATTTTGAGAGAGGGGGAGAAAAGGAGAGGGTTTTTGGAAAATTGAGAGGAGAGGGAGAGAGAGAGAGAGGGAGAGAGAAAAAAAGCTATGGGGGAGAGAGAGAGAGAATGAAAGTAGAGTTGGGGGAAGGGAGATGAAAAGGGGGAAAAGGAGAGAAAGGGCTACTGAAGAGAGAGAGGGGGAAGGAGAGAAAAAGAGGGGAGAAAAGAGAAAAATGAGGGAGAGGGAGAGAGAGAAGGGGAGAGGAGGAGAAAAAGAAAAAAGTACTTCGGAGAGAGAGAGGAGAGAGAGGAGGAGGGAAGTGAGAGAGAGAGAGAAAAGAGAAAAAGAGCTACTGAGAGAGAGAGAGAGAGAGAGGGGGAGAGAGAGGAGAGGGGAGGAGGGGAAGGAAAGGCCTAGGGAAAAAAAAGAGGGGGAGGGGAGTGAGAGAGAGAGGAGGAAAAGAGAGAAAGAAAGAGCTACTGAGAGAGGGGAGGAGAGAGGAGAGGGAGAGAGAAAAGGTCTGAGGAGAGGAGAGAGAGAGGAGAGAGAGAAGAGGGGGCCGAGAGAAAAGGGAGAGGGGAACGATTCTGAGAAAAGGGGGAGAGGGGGAAGAGAAGAAGAGAGAGATGAGGAAGAGAGAGGGAGGGGGAGAAGAGAGAGGTTTGAAGAGGAGAGAGAGAAAGAAGAAAGAGCTATGAGAGAGAGAAGAGAGAGAAAAGGGGGAGGGAAGAGAAAAGGAGAAAAAGAGAAAGAGAAAATGAGAGGAAAAGAAAAAGGGAGAAAAAAAACTGGGCTACTGGGGAGAGAGATGTTAAAGGAGAGAGAGAAAAGGAGAGGAGAGGGGGAGAAGGGGAGGGAGAGGAGAGAAGAGAAAGAGCTATTTGAGAAAGAGGGGAGGAGAGAGAAGGGGAGGGAGAGGGGAGAGAAAAAGATTTTACTGAGAGAGAGGAGAGAGAGAGGAGAGAAGGAAAAGAAAAGAGGAAAGAGTTTACTGAGAGAGAGGGGAGAGAGAGAGAAAAGGAGAGAGAGAGGAGAGAGAGAGAGAGAAAGAGCTCCCTGAGAGGGGAGGAGAGAGAGAGAGGGAAGGAGAGAGGAAGAGAAAAGGGGGGAGTAGGGAGGGGGAGGGGAAAAGAGATTGAAAAGGAAAATGAGAAGGGGGGAGAAAAGAGGGAAAAATTGTGTGTGTTTTTTTTGGGGTTGTTTTTTGGGGGGAAAGGAGAGAGAGAGGGGGAGAGGGAGAGAGAGAGAAACTGTGAGAGGGGAGGGGGAGAAGAGAAAAGGAGGGGAAAAGAGAGTAAAAGATAAGAGAGAGGAGGAGAAAGAAATGTGAGGGAGGAGAGAAGAGAAAGAGAGGGGAGGGGGAAAGATGGGAGGGGGAAAAGAAAACGAGAGAGAGAAAAAGAGGAAAAAAGGGAAGAACAAAGGTGGAGAGAGGGAAAAGGGGAAGGGGTTTGAGGGGGAGGAAGAGAAACGGATCGGAGAGAGAGAGAGAGAGAGAGTTTTAGGGTGAGAGGGGAGAGGAAAAGGAGGGGAGAAAAGGAGGGGAAGAGATGAGAAAAAAACTTGTTGAGATAAGGAGGAGAGAGAGAGAAAGAAACTTTTGAGAGGGGGAGAGAGAGAAAAAAGAGAGAGGGGGAAATTTGTGAGGGAGGGGAGAGAGAGAGGAGTAAAGGGGGAAAATTCCCGGAGGAGAGAAGAAGAGAGAGAAAAAGAAGCTTTTGAGAGAGAGGGGAGGGGGGAATGAGAGGGGGGAGAGGAGAGGGGAAAAGGGAAACTGTGTGTGAGAGGGGAGAGAGGAGAGAGAGGAGGGGGAGAGAGAGAAAAAAACTGTGAGAGAGGAGATGAGGGGAAAAGGAGAAAGATTGCGAGGGGAGAAAAGGGGAGAGAAAAAGGGGGGAGAGGAGAGGGGAAAACTGTGGGAGAGAAGAGAGAGTGAGATGAAAAGGAGGAAAAAGGAGAGAAAAGAGGAGAAGGGGGGGAAAAAAATTTTGGAGAGAGAGAGAGGGGGGAGAAGAGAGAGAGAGGAAAGGAAAGAGAGGAGAGGAGAAAAAAACCCGTGAAAAGAGGAAGAGAGGAAAAATTTTTGGGGAGAGAGAGAGAGAGAGAAAAAGAGAGAAAAAAGAGGAGAGAAAACTGTGGAGAGAGAGAGAGGGGAGAGAGAGAAGGAAAGAGGGGAGAAAAAGAAATTTAAGAGGGGAGAGGGGAAACTGTGAGTAAAAAGGAGAGAGGAGAGAGAGAAAAAGGGGGGAAAAGAGGGGGAAAAAAATTAAAGGAGAGGAGAGGAGAGAGAGAGAGAGGGAAGAGAAAAAGGGAAAAGAGAGGAGAAAAGGGGGAGAGGGGAAGAGGAAAGGGGAAGGGGGAAAGAAGGGGGAGAGAAAGAGGGGAGAGGGGTTTTTGAGGAGGAGAAAAAAGAGGAGGAAAGGAGTGGGGAGGGGATGGGGAGTGGAGAGGGGGGGATTGGGGGAGAGAGATGGAGAGGGGGAGGAGAGAGAAAAAAGGGGAGTGGGAGAGAGAGAGAAAAGAAAGGAAAAAAATGAGAGAGAGAGGGGGGGGGAGAAGTGGGGAGGGAAAAGGGAGAGAGAAGAAGAGGGGGGGGAAAGAGAGAGAGAAAAGAGAGAGAGAAAGAGTTTGAGGGGGGGAGAAAGAAAAGAGAGGGGGAGAGGGGAAAAAAGAAAGAGAGAGAGGGGAAAAGGAGGAGAGAGGAAAAATGAGAGTAAAAAGGGAGAGGGGGAGAGAGAAAGGAGATAAAGGATGAGAGGAAAAGGAGAGAGGGGAGAAGGGGAGAGGAGGAAAGAAGGAGAGGGAAAAGGAAAAGAGTGAGAGGAGGAGAGAAAAAAGGGGAGAGAAAAGGGGAGAGATGGGAGAAAGAGGGAAAAAGATAAGGGGGAGACGAGAGATAAGAGAGGAGAAAAAGAGGGAGAGAGGGGGGAAAGAGGGGAAAGGACGGGGGGATGAGAGAGAAAAAAGGAGGGGAGAAAGAGATGGAAAGAGAAGAGAGGAGGGGGGAGAGAGAAAAAAAGAAAGGAGAGGGGGAGAGGGGAGGGGAGAGATTAAAAAAGTGGGGGTAGAAGAAGGGGGAGAGGAGAGGGGGAAAAAGGGAAAAGAGAGGAGAGATGTGGACTGAGAGAGAGGAGAGGGGGAGAGGAGAAAGGGGAAAATAGAGGGGGGAAAAAGGGGGGGGGGGGGGGGGGGGGGGGGGGGGGGGGGGGGACAATGACAAAATTTTCTTTTATTTCGAGGAAAATGAATAGCCCCACAGGGGGGCTTTTTTTCACCCTTTCCCCGCCCTTTTGGGGATACATCTTAATAATAAAAACCCCAATTTACTTAACGTCTCACAATAAAAAAAAGGGGGGGAAAAAAAACCCCTTTTTTAAAAACAGCCCCCCCCCCAAACCCAACCCCCCCCCCCCCCAAAGAAAGAAAAATAAAAAAAAAATCAAAAAAAAAACCCCCACCCCCCCCCCCACCCCCCAAAAAAAACCTTAAAAAAAAGCAAACAAACAAAAAAAAAGAGAAAAAAAAACCAAACCAAACAAAGTGATGAAAAAGAAAAAAAACAGACAAACAACAAGAACAAGAACAAAAAAACAACAGACCCAAAGAAAAATAACAAACCAAACTTAATAAGTTTTTAAAGATAAAAAAATCTTACACATTTTTCAAATGGTACAATATTGTTAAAATTAAAAATAAATAAAATTAAATTAACAAACAAGATCATTTCAAAAAAAACAATGAATTTATTTAAACTCAAATTTCCCATTCAATTAGTGAAAAATTTCCAAAAAATTTCCAAAAAAAATCAAATGAATAAACAAAACCTTTTAAAACAAGAAAAAAGACCCAAAAAAAACCACTCCCTTCCCAACCCCCCCCCCCCTAAACAACCCCCAAAAAACCCCCCCAAAAGTCCAGGACTAAATACAAGCGGCACGCCCCGCGCGTGCACACACACACACAAACACACACATCACAAAATACACAAATTTTTCGCACGGTATACCCAAAGCTTTGCCCCAAAACACCCACACACACAAAATTTCTCTCACACATCCCAAAATAAACACACACAAAATTTACACCCCCACACAAAACCACACACAAAACCATCCTGGTTTAAATATCCTTCGAAAAGGGAAAATTTTCCCCCCTACAAGATAATAGACAAAGTCATAATTATCAAAATATCTTTAACCGAAATTTTGTACAGACAAAACCGGAAATAAACATTATTTGAATGTAGAAGACACCCAAGCCAAAAAGCATCAGAAAAAAAGGACCATTCTAACATCAGCTATTTCAACAATAAACACCAAAAATGCTTTTTTTCCCGCTCTTTTTGCCCACATTTGGTGATTGGGGCTCTTTAACTCACTGACCACCAAACAACTTTACAAAACCTTATACACAAAACCATATTTTGTTTCCCGCAAACCCTTTATACACATTTTTTAGAATTGATACAAAAGCCCCCACAGAAGTAATAATAAATTTTTTCCAAAACAAAATTTGAAATTTTTAAAACAACCCAATACCTTTCTGCATTAACAACAAAATAAAAAAAACCCAAAAAAACTTCTTTTTTAAGGGGGGGAAAAAAATCAGAAAAAAGTTCATTGTTAACAAAATCAAAAAGGCAAGGGCACCCCACACACAAAATTTAAAATTTTAAAGCAAAGCTCCTAATGCATTTACAGAGAGGGGGGGGGGAGAGGAAACGGGGGGAAATTGAGGAAGGAGAGAGAGAGAGGAGAGGGATGAGGGGGAGAGAAAAGAGGAAAAAGGGGAAAAGAAAAGGAGAGGGGAGAGAGGAGAGATTTTGGGGAATAAAAGAGAGAGAGAGAGAGAAGAGGGGGGAGGGGAGAGAGAGGAGGGGAAGGAGAGGAAAAGGGGAGAAAGGGGAGAGGAGAAGAAGAAGATGAGAAAAGGAGGAAGAGAGAGGGGCGAGGGTTTTGAGGGGGAAGGGGGAGGGGAAAAGAGGGGAGAGGGGAGAGAGGGGGGAAAAAGGGGAGATTGGATTTTGAGAGAGGAGGGGAAAAAAGGGAGGGGGGGGGAAAAAGGAGAGAGAGAAAAGAGGGGGATAAGAGGGAGAAAAAAAGGGGAGAGGGTTAAAAGAGGAAAAGGGAGATGATTGGGAAGGAAAAGAGAGAGGAGAGAGGAGAGGGGGAAAAAAGAGCTACTGAGGGAGGCCCAATGACAATGACAAATTCTTTTATTTCGGGGAAAAATTTAAAGCACAATGTGCTTTTTTACATCCGTCCCCCCCCCGTTAGGGAAAACTTCTTAAAAATTTAATTTCCCAAAATACTTTTTAAAAGTCTCCAATAAAAACAAGGGGAAAAAACCCTTTTCAAAACAGCCCCCCCCCCCCAAACAACCCCCCCCCCCCCAAAGGGCAAGCAAAAAAAAAAGGAAAAATCTTAAAAAATACCCCCCCCCCAACCCCCCCCCCCCCAAAAAAACCTTTAAACCCAAAAGCAAACAAAAAAATTTAAAAGAGAAGGGGAAAAACCCAAAAAACCAAAAAAGATGTTTTAAAAAAGAGAAAAACGGGAAAAAACAACAAAAAACAAAAACCCAAGAAAAAACAACAGAGCCAAAAAAAAAAAACCAAACCAAACTTAATAAGTCATAAAGTTTAACTTTCAAAACATTGTCAAAGGGTTTAAACATACGGGTCCCAACAAAAATTTATAAATCAAAAAAATTAAAAAAAAAGGGGTCTTTTTAAAATTAACAATAAAATTTATTTCATTTAAAAAAATTTCCTTTTTCAATTAGTAAAAAATTCAAGAAATCAAAAAAATCAAAGGGAATAAACAAAACCAATTAAACAAAAAAAAAAGACCCACAAAAAACTCCCCCCCAACACCCCCCCCCCTAAACAAACAAAAAAACCCCCCCCCAAAAGTCCGACTAAATAAAAGGGTGCACGCGCGCGCGTGCCACCAAAAAACCCCTTAACTTTAAAAATACACACAAAATTACGACTTTTTCCCCACCCCCATGCCCCCCAAAACACACACACCCCCAAAACCACACTCTTTTTCACACTTACACATTCACACAACAAAATACACCCACACACACAAAACAACTCACAAACACCAACACCCGGGAAAAATTTATCCATTCGCAAAAATTTTCCCTCCTAAAGAAAATAGAAAGGTTTTAATTTTCAAAATATCATAACCGTACATTTGTACAGAAAAAAACCCAAAGGGAAAAAAAAACTTTTTTGATGTACAAAGGGACGGGCAACCCAACAAAGCATCAAGAAAAATGACCATTCTAACATCAGCATTTCTTAACAATAAACAACAGAATGTTTTTCTTTCCGCTTTTCTTCTGCAACACTGTGAATGGGCGCTCTTTTAATCATAAACCACATAAAACATAAAAATAACACACACTACAATTCATGCATGCGAAAATCCAAATTTTCTTTTTATTAGTTTTTGATACAAAAGCCCACAGAAGTAAATGAAATTGCCCAAAGAAAAATTGCAAATTAAAAAAAAATCCATACCTTTCTGCATTAACAACAAAAAATTAAAACCCCAAAAACTTCTTTTTAAAATGGGGAAAAAAAATCAGACAAGTACATTTTTAAACAAAATCAAAAAAAAAGGGGCAACAACACACAAAACAAAAAATTACATTCCAAAGGGGAAAGGGGGGGGGGTTTTTTTCAACAAATTTTGGTCAATTTAACAGGGGAGAGGGGGAAGAGAAGGGGGGAAAAAATTATTTGGGGGGAGGGGGGGAGAAAAAGGGAGGAGAAAAGGGGGGTTGAGGGGAAAAAATGGAGGGGGGAGAGGGGGGAGGGAGCGAGGAAAAGGGAAACGAGAGGGGGGAGAGGGGGATAATTTTGGGTAATTAATTTTTTGCTTGGGGGGGTTATATTTACTTTTTTTCCCCAAAAAGTTTCAATTGTGGTTTTTATTTTGATGCTTTTAAAAAAAGTGGATAAAAAAAAAATTCTTTTGAAGTTTTTAAAGGATTGGATTTGTCAAATTGAGTAAGGAAGGGAGTTCCCACGCACGGGGGCCTTGAGAAATGGAAAAGTTTAGATTTGAACAAACTATTTTTGGGGTTTGGGGGAACAAAAGGGGCTTTTGGGGTATTTTGGAATGATTCTTGGGGAATTTGTTTTTTTAAGGATGAGGGAAAAATTCCTGTCATTATCTTAAACATCATGATGCCTTTGTTAAATCTTAGTCTTTGGTGTAGGGGAAGAATATTTAACTGGGTATAATCCACTTCTAGTAAGGTAGTCTTCTTCAGAAGAACCAGTTTAAGAGCACGTTTATACAGACTTAATAATGGTTTCATAGTGTTTGCACTAGCAGAATCCCACAGGGTTGGAGCGTAATCTATTGAGGATTGTATATAAACTTGAAATAATAGTTTTCTTTAATGAAAGTCAAGAAAATGTTTGATTTTAGTCAGTTGGTATACTCTTTGAGACATGTATTTGCACAGATGGGATATGTGATGGTACCAGCTGAGATTTTCATCAGTTGTTACTCCTAGAACGTTGTGGTGAGAGGCTTGTTCTACTGTTTCCTTTTCAATATGGATTGGAGAAAATTTATGAGATAGATTTTGTCGCTTTTGTCTGGTAGTGATAAGCATGCATTTTGTTTTTTGGGGGTGTATAGACATGTGATTTTGTTCAGTCCATTTGACAAGATCATCAGTGCTATTTTGCAATGTCTTTGCAAGAGAGTTAATGTCGGTATGGCTTGTATGTGTGGTTGTGTCGTCAGCAAGAAGAGAGAGAGAGAGAGAGAGGAGAGATGAGAGAGAGAGAGAGAGAGGAGTAGAGAGAGAGGAGAGAGAGAAGGGAGAGAGAGGAGAGAGAGGAGAGAGAGAGAGAACCTTGACTGATTGCAAACTACATGATTATTTTACTTTTGTGTGGTTTGTTTTTGAGGTATAATGTAACGGCGAATGATATTATTCTACAAAGAATAGTTTTATTGTTTAATTTAATTTAATAAATGAAACGTATATAGCGCTCTACCTTGCAAAGACAAATCAAAGCGCATGCATTCAACCTAATCTTACACAGTCGTGCAACCAATGATAAATAATCAATAGTTTAAACAAACAGATAATATTACAAACATGGTGCGCTGCAGGAAAAATCTATGAAATAAAATTTCAATAGTCAAATGTTTTTCAAAAGCACACACACACTCACACAGGTCGTATACTTTAGCAGGGTGATAGGACATGGCTTAGTGAAGGTGGGACATTGTTACAAATTCGTCGTCGTCGTCGTCGTCGTCGTCAAACGCACAGACAGCAACTACTGTTGTCGGTCACATGAGAGAAAATGCGTTGCACTGCCAAATGATTTTAAAGATTTTTCATGCAGTATTTTTTTTATAAAACGTTTTTCTGCTAGAGCATCTTAGGCTATATACTATGTTTTATAAACAACATATGCACGGAAAGCAGAGGACCGTGAGGAGTGGTGGAAGCTGGTTGCAAAATCTTCAGTGATGCCCCCGCAGTAAACAGAACTACGGGATAGGTGAAGGTGATGTGTTTTTCCCCCCAAAAAAAAATCTGGATTAGGAATGCTTATTATACAACAAGAGTTGTTTGGGTCAGTTGTTGAAATGACTATCAAATGACATTTCATAAGGAACAGTATGTAACGTCATGCGAAATTGTCACTTTTTTAAAAAGGGGAAATGGTTTTTTGTTTTCGAGGGAAAAGAGGGGTGGGGGGGGGGGGGGGTTTTTTAAAAGGGGGGGGTGGGGTTTTTTTTGGGGGGGGTGTTTTTCTTTATTTTTTCCCTTTGGCGGAGGGGGAAAGGGAGGGGGTGGATGTTTTTATTTCTGTTTTATTTCCCCCTGGTTTCCCCCGGGGAAAAGTTGGTGGGGGTTTCCCGCTCTGAATCTTTTTAATGACACAGGAAAAGAAAAAAATTTAAAAGGGGTGGCGCTGCTCTTTATATGGGACACGCTCTCACAGGGGACCCATCATGTTTTTCCCCGCGGGGAAAAAATCTCCCGTGGTTTTAAATTTGGTAAAACAGTATAATCAATCCCAAGGGAAAATGCAAAAACAATGTAATAGAAATACAACAAAAAAATGCAATAAAATATGATTATTACAAAAAATTTGAAAATTAAAAAAGAAATTTACAACACAAACAAAAACGAAACAGTAGGGGGACATTACAATAAAAATAACTGCACTACACTACACTAACTCACTAAATACACCACTACACTAAAATCCCAAACACCTTCACTACACTGACTACACCACACCACATACACTCCCTTCACTGCACTACATACATAATTACCCCAAAACACCCCCCAATACATTTACACTACATTTACAAAACCCTGCACTGCAAAACACTTCACTACCACCACTCCCTACAAAAAATGCACTACTTTACTTTTCCCAATTCCCAAATAACTGCATTTCATACCCTTACAATCACTGCACTGCATTTCACTGAACTCCCATTTAACTACCTGCCCCTGCACGCCTACACAAATTTACCTAAATGCACTACACTACATACATACAAAAAACCACACCAAAACTACATTACAATACACTACACTACCCTAACTACCCACATAAAACTACATTTACACTACATACACTACAACCCCTACACTACACTACACTAAAAATAAAAATTGCATTTACATACAAACATTTAACCTTACACTCATACACACACTAAACATACACTACACTGCACTGCCCACACTAAAATACATACACTTCACTCATTCACTACACTACACTCCATTGCACCTGATTTAACTACATACCCCAAAACTTCACTAAAACTACACTACATAATACATTTACAACACCACCCCACCCTACCTACACTAAACTACATTTAACTACCCTACACAAACACTACGCTACGCTCGCTAAAATACACTACCCTACCCTACAACATTTCCCTTACATTACCCTACATTTACACTACACAAACCCTAAACTACACTACCAAACCCCCCCAAAACATACACTACGTAAACACACTAAAACCAAAATACATACCCTACCCTAAAATAAAATTTCACTAACCCTACATACATTACACTACCCTACCTCCCTACCCCCTACGCTAAAACTACACTACATACGTTTAAATTAACTACACCCACTACACTACATTTAAAATACACTACCCCATCCCCTACATTACAACCCTTAACCTTTCCATTTTTCGCTACATTACACCCCCAAACCCTCCCTTCCACTACAAAAAACTCACTACACTACCCTACCCTCCCCTACACTACACTACATACCTACCCTCCACTAAAATACATTTCCCCCCCTTACATTTCACTACGTTTACATACACTACACACCTACATTTACACTTTTACTACGCTACCCCTCCCCTAACTACAAAAAAATAAAATTCCCACTAAAATACACCACATACACCTAACCCCACTACACAAAAATACATACACTCCCACTACACTCCCACTACACTAATTACATTAAACATTTAAAATACACACTCTACACAAAAACTACCCTACACTACACACACCAGGGTTTAAAATACATTTCTCTACCCTAAAATACACTCCCATACACTAAACTACATTTTAATTTACACTAAAACACGCTACACTACACTAACCACATACACTTCACCACGTACATTTAACTACACTAAAACTACTTACACGCACTACCCTCATTTACATTAAACCACGTTTCCCACCCCCACGGGCATTTGCTACTCCATCAGCCTGGTTGGGCCCCCATTTTTTTCCCAAAAAGGGCGTGGGCTCTCGGGGTTTGGTTTTATGGGAACTCCAATTTTGAGAGATCATGGCAAAATTTTTTTAACCAAAGAAAAACATTTCAGTCAGCCCAAGGGGCCATACATCAGATCCCCCCGAACACACACCCCAAACACATGCACGAAACGCACAAATGCGTTAAAATTTTATACGCCCCCACGCGCCCCGGTTTTTGCATACACATACATAGACTGCTTTTTTCTTTTATTTCAATCGACTAAACGGAAATTTTCCCAAAAAAAAAAAAAATAATACAAAAAAGGGAATCAAAGTTGGGGGGGGGGGGGGGAAAAGGGGGCTCCCCCACATACACACACATACATACAAAACTTTTCACCCACATCCCAACACACAAACTTACATACATACATAAAATAATACACACCCCCACACCCCACCAAACACACCTCAACTCACAAAACCCCCTCACACACCCCACACTCACCCCACACCACTCCCCACAAAACACAATCAAACCACAAAACACTCACACACCACACCCCCACACATACCCCACAAATCAACCACATACACCCATAGTTACACACATACTCACCCCAACCCCAAAAATTTCCCAAATGTCATTTTTTAAACCCGGGTTAAAAAATAACAATAAAAAAGGAAAAATTAAACAAATGAAAAAGGGGAAAAAAAAGAAGGGGTTTATGTATGTCTCCCGAAAAAAAAAAATCATCCCCCCTTCCACACACCCAAACCCAAAAAAAACAACAAGCCTACCCAAACACTTCCAAAAAGCTGAAATTTCCCCTTTTGCAGTCATCAAAAAGAAGAAAAGGGTTTCCCGGGGATTTTTTGGGGGGGAATTTTCCCAAAAAAAATTTGGTTTGTTTCCGTTTTTTTTTGGTTTGCTCTTTTTTTTTTTGTTTTTTTGTTTTGGTTTGTGGGGGTTTGTTATTGTTTTGTGGTTTTTTGGTTTTGTGTTCGAAAGCCTAATTTTACACTCTTTTAAAATGTGGTTTTGGAAGAGAAATGGTTTTTACTTTCTAAAATATCAGAAAGAAAAAAAATTTATTCGGTTGTTGAAAAGTTAAAAAATTGGGGCCTTTCCCCAAACCCCTCCACACCCCTTTAAACCGGGGGTTTTAGGTGGGGTTTTTCCCAGCATATAGTGAAAACTGATTAGAAAAAAAGGGGGGGGATAACAATACATAAGCTTTCATAAAACTGTGCGTTCTATAAATAACTAGTTTATTATATAAATTTCAGATCCCCAAAAGTCCAAATCAAGAAGAAAGAGAATTAAATTATTTTTAAAAACCCTTTAAATGGCCTTCTCCTTTTGAAAACGTTTGGTCATACCCTTCTTTTATCTAGTTATTTGTCTATATTATTTTATCTATCCCCCTATATATATTTTCCCTCCCCTCTCTCTTCATCTCTCTATCTCCCCCCCCTCTCTATATATAATTATTTTTATTTTAATATAATTTATAAAATATTTTTTATACTATAATATTTTTTATTATTATAAAGAAAGTTAAAAAATAGCTGAATTTTTTAAACCTACCCTTTTGTTCCCTCTTTAAAAAAAAAGGTTTTTTAAAAGTAACAAGGTAAGCAATAAACCCCAGTCGTTAGTCCTTTGTTCATTCTTTTCCTTTGTTTTTTGTTTGGGGTTGTTGTTTTGGTGGGGGGGTTTTTTGTTGTTGTTTTTTTTGGGAAAGGAGGGATTTTTTTCCTGGCTAACCCTCGATTTTATACTAAAGGGGGGCCTTCTGAGTAAGCTTTGTGGCTTTTTTTTTTCCCCCACCTTTTTGGGGTTAAAAGCAGGGTTTTCCCAGTTGGTTTGGGTGCCCCTTTTGGCACGCCTTGGTGCAGTATTTCCCTCCAGTTCATTTCATCATCATCATCATCATCATCTCATCCTTTCAAGGCCTTTGTCCCTTTAAAATTGGGCACGTAGGGCAGCAAAAAAATGTTCTCCCTCCGGGTCGTCCTGGGCCAGTTCGGGGGGGTTTTCCCCGGGTTTATGTGGGAAGGTCTTTCAGTTTCTGTTTTCGACATTTCCGACCCCAAGTGTTTTTGGGGTTTCGTCCTGGGTTTGCTTTTTCCCTTTGGTGTCCAGTGGAGGGGGGTTGGGCGATTTTTCCCAATTTTCCCTGACGGAAGAAACCCCTTTTCCACCCCCTTTCGCCTTTTGGGAATGTTTGAAGCCCAAATGCTTTTTTGGGTTTTGCAAGGGGCAAATTTTTTGGGTTTTGGGGGATGGTCTCGGGCCCAAAAAAAGATGCGCAAAGATTTTTGAGCTTTTCGTGTGGAAGGTGGATGTTTGTTGGGTAAATCTATTTTCACCCTCCGCCTCCGACCCGAAACAAAAGGGGTTTGGAAAGTACACTTTTTCTGGTATAGAAATTTTTGGGGTTGTGGTGCTTTTATGGGACGATTTCCACACTTTTTCAGATTTTATAAGCTTTTCTTGCTTTGCAACCCGGTTCTTATGTCCGCCTCCCTCCGCCGTCATGCCAAAACATTGCTCCCGAGGTACGTAAAACTCTTCATTGTTGGAAAATTTTTCCTCCATTAAACTGTGACCGGTGAGGGGCCCTTTAAACGTTACCCAGCTGTAATTTTGGGAAACCCTCCCCTCTTTGGGGGGGGACGAAAAGCGCGAGGGAGGGAAAATGGGGCCCCGCTCTCAATAGGGCGGGGCCTCTTGAGAATTTGAGGTCTCTGACACCTCACTCCCCTACAAACCTTATAGGTTATGGGTCCCCTTTACTGTAGGTTTTTTTGGGAAAGTCTGGGGGACCTCATTAAAGGGGCATACACTTCTGAAAAAAAAAGGGGTTTAAAAGGTGTTTTTGCAAGACCTTTCATGTGTAGTTGTACACGGGAAATTCAGTCCTTTGACTCTTTGGGAAAGGATTTTTATATAACCAAATTTGGGAAAACCCTGTTTAAAAATTTTAAAAAAGAAAACTCCCCCAGCATTAAAAGAAAATAACAAAACAAAAAACCCAAAAAAAACCCCCCCCAAACCCTGCCCCCCAAATTATGCCCCAAACTCCCCAACCCATCATAAAATTTTCTGGGCAAATGCTAACTCTTTTTTTGCCCAAAGGCCTAGCTAGAGGTCAAACGTGAATGTCCACGTTTAAGTGTTGGGAAAACCTTCAACTTTTTAAAAAATTTTCCCTCTATTCAGGGGGCCCCTTACACACGCGTGGTGCGAGTGCGCGCGCGCAACAAAAGACACACAGACACACACACAGACACCCACAAAAACCCAAGTTTGGGACCGACTTTTCTGTATGCAAGCCGAGATAAAAAACCAAAGCACCTTTGGGAGGGTATTTACAGTGTTATAAAAACACTAGGGGGTGGAAAACAAGGTCGCACATCAAAAAAGGGGGAAAAACCCAAAACAAAAAAAGGAAGGCAAAAGAGTGTTCTCTCTTTTTGTCTCTTTTTGGGGGTCTCTCTCTGGTCTTGTCTTTTCTCTGTCCTGTCTCTTTGTCTCTCTCTCTCAACACAACTTAATCGGTCAGTCACTTGGGTTTACAATATATCTAAGCAGCAAAACATGGCCAAATTCCCAATTCTTTCCTTAAACTTGTCTGTTCACTAAAGGTGATTTTTGCCCAAAAGATAAAGTTTTTAAATTTTATAGAGAACGTGTGTGGTGCGTGTTGGGGTGAGAGAGGAGAGAGAAAAAGAGAGAGAGTTGAGGGGGAGAGAGAGAGAGGGAGTGTTGGGCGTGCGTGCATTTTTGGTGGGGTATGTTTGTTGTTCCCTGTCTTCAATTTAAGCCTTTCACTTTAAGTGATATTTGTGTATGTTTGTTTTTTGGTGTGCGCGCTTTTTGTGGTGTGTGGAACGTTGTGTGATTTGTGGTGTTGTGCGTGCTTGCGGCTTGTGAGTATGTTTGTGCGCTTTTGCGCGGTCTTTTGGGGTGTATGTGTTTGGTTTTTGCGTGTTTTGTTTTTTTTGGGTTGTATTGCAAAAAAGGGTGAGTAGATGCGTATTTGCGAGTTAAGGGGTTAGGGGTTTGCTGTGGGTGTGTCGCTGTGCGTTTGGTTTTTTTGTGTGTTGTGTGGGGTTTTTTGTGTGTTTTGATGTGTGTATGTTTTGGTGTGTATGTGTGTGTGTGTGTGGTTGTGTGTTTTGTGTGGGCGCTTGTGTGTGTGTGTGGGGGTGTGTGTGTGTGTTTTGTGTGTGGATTGTGTGTGTGTGTGTGAGGTGTTTTTGTGTGGGGGTGTGTGTTGTGGGGTTCGTTTTGTGCGCTTGGCTTGTGTGTGTGGGGGTGTGTGTGTGTGGTGTGTTTTGGGGTGTTGTTTTCGCTTTTGCGTTTTGTTTTGTGGGTGTGTGTGTGTGTGTGTGTGTGTGTGTAAGTTTTGTGTGTGGTGTGTGTGTGTGTGTGTGGGTTGTCCCCCTGTGCGTTTGTGTGTTGTGTGTGTTTTGCCGCGGGGTTCGCCCCTCTGTATCTCTTTTTTCTCTCTCTCTCCCCTCTCTCTCCATATATATATATATTTTATATATAAAATATATAATATATATATTTATATTTTAAATATTATATATATTAATTTAGCATTGTTACCCCAAGGTGATAATTTTTAGCCCAAAAAGGAAGATTTCCCAATATATAGGGAAAAAAATTTTTTTGTGTGTATTTTGTGTGTGCTTTGTGTGTTATGTTTGGGGGGAGGGTATATTATAAAATTGTGTGTGGGGTTGGGGGGGGGGGGGGGGATCAAGGGGAGGACAAAAGGGTTTTGGGTGGGTGTTGTTGTGTTTTTTTAATTTTTTGGGGGGGCCTGGGAAAAAGTGCCTAAAAAATCTGGGGTTAATTTGCGGGGGGTTTTCTTTTCATGACTTTGGGGGTTTTATTTTTTCGGTTGAGTCTGGTTTTTTGTTTTTTTCCCTTTTTTTATTTTTTGGGTGGGGGGGAGTTTGGTTGAGGGGGTGGGGATGGGGGTTTAGTAGGTGATTTTTTTTGGGATGACTAAAAACCCAAATTTTCCTTTATGAAGGGGGGGGGGGGGTGACAGATGACAAGGGGCCTATTCCCCCAAACATTTATTTCTTTAAGGTGGGGGAAAAACGCTTAGTGCCGACATTTTAATGGTAATTTATAACCATCACACATCTGATTTTGTGATTGTCAGAAAATTTACCCCAAAATTTATTAGTTAGGAAAAGCATTTACAGCAGATTCCGCGTTTCGTGTGTTTACCGATAATTATTTTAAAAAATTTTTCCCTTTTGGAAAATTTGGGATTTCTGTCTGTATTTGTGGGTTTTTTGGGTAGGGTTTTCGTTTTATTCTAATCCTTTAAAGTCCTTGGGAAAGAGGGCTATAGGCGAGGTCCGTGTGCCCAAAAACACGCAGAAAAAAACTTTCGCACCCCGTTTTTTTAAACCCGTTCCACTATTTGGAAGGTTGGGCCCCTTATTGTGCGGTGGGAAGGAAAGGTTTTAAATTTTCAAAACTGCATAACACGGGGATTGAATGTTAAAAAAAAAAAGGCGCATACGTGCCCTTTTTAATTTCCTTGAAAAAAAAAAATAATATAAAAAAAATTTTATGGCTTGTGTGCTTAACCCCCCCCCCTTAACCTTTCACACCTTTCCCCCAGGGACTGGTTTTTAAAAATTTCACAAGAATTTTTATTCTTTTTCCTCGATAAAAAAAAACAACCCAAAAAAAACAACACAAAACAAAAGTGGTGTTGGGGCCTTGGGGTTTAACCCCTATTGTTGGTTTGGGGTTTTTGTGGGTAAAGGGACCCAGAAGAGGGTTTATTTTCAATTATTGCTTCAATTTTATACAAATTATCTTTTTAAGTTTAATCTGATTTTAAAACATGAACAAAAGTGTAACCAAACGAAATTTTTTTGGGTTGTTCCCAAAACTTTTTTGGGTGTGTAAAAGAAAAGGGGGTTTTGGTTTTTTGTAAGAAAATTTTCCCCCAGTCAAAAAAGTTTTTTTACCCTTCCGCAATTTATAAAAACCAGTTTTTTGAAGTCAAAATTTTTTCTTCACCCGTAAGACCATTTTGTAATTATTTTCAGGATATTTTTTATTTTTATTTTAAAATATATATATATTTTAAAAAAAATGTATTTTGTTATCTTTTTTTTTTATATATTTGTGTGTTTTGTGTGTGTGTGGGGTTTTGGTGTGGTGTGGTGTGTGGTTTTCCCGCAAAAAAAAAAAATTTCAGCAACGGCATATATATATATTTTTTTTATTTTTTTTAAAAAATTTATATTTTATATTAAAATTGTTAAAATAAAATATATATGAAAAGAAGGACGGGGTGTGTCATAATAGGTACTGGGGGCAATTTTAATGCCGGGTTTTGTTTTAAAATTTACCCTTTTAGGATTGGGGCAGGAAATTTAATTAAACAAAACAAAAAATCAAAAGGGGTTAAAACCCCAACACCCGCCTCCTGGGGTTCCATGGCTGTAAACAGTTTGATTAGAAAACTTTGATCGGCCCAAAAATGTGTTATTTAAAATGTTAAAGGGATGCTTTAAAAATAAAAAAAAAAAATATAGTAAAAAATAATTAAACGCAAAAATTTAAAAGAAAAAATTTAAAAATTTAGGACAAGAGAGAGAGAGAGAGGAAAAGAGGGGAGGAGGGGGAGAGTAGTGTAAAGAGAAGGCAAAAAGGTTTTTAATTGGGGCCCCAAGCTGCAAAAAGTGTGGTAGATTCGTGGGGATGAAGTAAAAAAAAAAGACTGGAGATTATAGGGAGCGTGTTCATTTATTTTTGAATTAACTTTGGGCCCTTTGGGTTTTATGGTGCCCCCCGCTGGGCCGATTTTTTTGATTGTTAAAGCCTTTTAACCCAAAAAATCCCCAAATTTTGGGTAACCCCCATGGGTTTGGGCCCATTTTAAAGGCAGGGTTTTTTTTGTGTTTTTTACAACACCACACACACCACACAAACACAATGCCAATTTGGGCCCATTTAAAAAGGGGTTTGTTGGGGTCTATAACACACAAACCCCCATTTCGCAAATATGTCATTTGAAAAAATTATTGGGGGTAATGTGGTTACGGGGGATAGTTGTTGTTTAGTTTTGAAGCCCTGTTGGCAAACTTTTTTTAAAAGTTCTTTCTTTCAGTTTTAAACTGTTCAATGCCCCCCCCCCCATCCCCCCCATTTCCCCCCCCCTCCCTTAAATTTTTTTTATTTTTTTCTTTTTTTCTCGTGCACAGACACTGATTAGGTAAAAAACAACAAAACTCAACGCACACCGCACGCACGCAGGGATACACAACACCCCACCCTACACCACACACCAAACACACGTTCTCTAATATTGTTAAACACTTTATCTTTGGTCTAATATAAACCCTTTAGTGAAAGACCTTAAATTAAAGAAAAAAACACTCGCGTGCGTGGGGGCGCGTTTCATCAAAGAAAGGAAACAACTTGTTAAAGGGTAGGGGGATAAGATAAAAACCCCCGCCTTTTCTGACCGCAATAAAACGGGTCAAAAGCCCGCAGCAAAAAGTTTTGGGGTATGTCTAGATTACAACCCCTCCCACCTAACCCCCTAAACCCAACCCCCTTTCCCCCCAAAAATTTCAGGGTTTTACCAAATAGCCCCACCAACACCCCAATTCCTCTTACTTTCTGAAAATTTTTAAATTTTTTTCTGTGTATGTTGTTTTGTGTGTAGAGAGAGGAGAGAGAGAGAAGGGGAGAGAGAGAGGGGAGAAAAGAGGGGAAATTGTGTTATTTGTCTTAATTGTTCAAATTCATTTAAAAGTCTTTTCACAGTTGTGATATTAGAGGGGGGGGGGGGGGGGGGGGGGGGGGGTGGAGGGGGGTGAAAGGGGGGGGGGGGGCGAGGGGGGGGGAGGAAAAGGGTGTATGGTATCAAAGGTGGGGGTGTAGTTGGGGACTGTGCGGAGAAGGAAAATTTAAAGGGGATCATTGCATGCCCAAAATGATAAAAAAAAAATTTAAAAATAAAAAAAATATAGAAAAACAACCAAAATTATGAAAAAAACCAAACATGTTACATTTCGAACCTATTGAACTTACAATAAACAAAAGGGGCATTTCAAATTTTAAAAAATTTCTAAAAAAAACCCGTAAATTTCCAAAGAAAAATGTAAATAAAAATTTTAACTATGAAATTACGAAAAAACCCAATTCCCCATCTTAATGTGTGTAAAACCCCCCCCCTGCCTCAAAAAAGGAAAAACCCAAAAAGGGAACCCCCCCCCCCCCCCCCCACCCCTGGGGAAAAAAAGAAGGTTTAACCCCTTAAAAAAAAAGGGCCAGAAAACCCCAAAAACAACCCCCAAAAAAACCCCCCAAAAACAAACACCAAAATTTTTCTAGCCACTCCTATGACACAAAAAAGGGTAAAAAATAGGAATTGCAACAAAAATTGGATAATAATTTTTATATATATTATATTTATTTTTATATTATATTTTTTTTTTAATCTAAAAAAGCTCGAAAAAAAAATTTTGGACTAGGGGCGGCTTTTAAAATCCAAAGCAATTTATAAAAAAAACCCAAATGGACCCATGCATAAGCAATCTAAAAAATTGGGCCCTTCATAAGTCACAGAAGCTAAATATTGCTGATGGAGTGGATACCCATCAAAACGGGGGGAAATTTTCCCTTTTAAATGGGGGACATGTTTTAAAAATTGATCTGTGTTTTTATTTTTACTGCAATTTAAATTTCCCCAAAAAAGCTTGGAAACAATTGCCTTTTTTAAAAAATTTTACGTCTTTTTCTGTATTTTGGGGGAAAGACTCAAATTGCGTCTAGACAACCAAGTCTTTCCCTTTCCCCCCCACTTTAAATAACTTTTTGGGGTGATTTTATTTCAATTTGATAACCCCTCTTGTAATGAAATGGGGGGTACTAATTGTGTCACTTTTTGATAAAACCCCCTTTGCCTTTTTTTTTGGGAAGAAAAGTCAACTTTTTCATTGTAGTATAAAAAACCCCTGTGCGGATGGAATCCAACCCCAAAAGTTATTTCGGGGCCCTTTAATGGGTTTAAAAAATTTAATCAATTTGGGATATTTCAAACGACTTCAGATCTTAAAATTTGTTGCAAAGGGAAATTTTTGCATAAAAATTTCGTTTGGGTCTACACAAAAAAATTTTTTAAAGATTTTTTTAGGAAAAAATGGGGGAGAAAAAATTTTTTGGGCCCTCAAATATTGCGATTAGTTCTGCTGAAAATATTTTATATACCTTTTTTCCAAGGGTTTAAAGTGGGTTTTTTAGTTTTTTTTTTCTGGGATGATATAAGCAGCACCAGCATTATTATCTTTAAAACCCAGCCATTGGGTATACTTTTAAGTGATTAGGAAAATTTTTTCTTCCAAAATGAATTTTTGGGATGGGGAAAATTAAATTGATGTTGTCCTTTTTCCCCTAGATCAATTAATTGATTTTCAAACCTTTGCTCGTTTCAGGGTTTCCCCGAAGGGGTTTGGGGGGGAATACATCCCGTTGTGTAAATTTTTTTTTGGGTAACCCAGCGTTTGTAAAAAATGGGTTTTATTTGATTTCTCAAGTTGTTTGTGATGATATAGATTTAAATCCTTTGGGAAAAACAGTGTTTAGCCCTTTTGGGTTAACCCCCTGATTTTTAAACCCTTTTGGGGAAAAAGTCAGGGGGCGTAAAAAAAAAAGTTTTCGCAAGAAAAAAATCTCCCTTTTTTCTTCCATTGGTTTAAAAAAACCTTTATGCACTGTATGTTTTTAAACATGAAGCATGGTAGGGTTTTACCCAGAGCAATTTATATGGCCCCTGCAGTCTAGGGTTTGAAGTTTTTTCAAAAGGTATTTTGGGGCACAGAAAAATACCCTTTCCCGGGGGAAAAGGGTTAATTTTTTGGGGAAAGAGGGAAAGTTGGGAAAAAAAGCCCAAAAAGGGAAAAAATTTTTCCGGCCCCATGGCTGTTTTTTAACAATTTTCAAAAAAGTTTAAACTTTTTTTTGCTTTAGTCAAAAATATTTTAATTTGTTTATGGGAAATTTTTTTTTGATGTTTGGAAAACTCAAGGAAAATTAACTAAAAAGTTTTTATTGTAAAAATCCAAACCCAAATAATTTTAAAAAATAGGGGTTTTTCCCTTGGACTTGCTCCCTTATTTAAAGGGGACATATGGTTTTTTTTTCACTTTACAGTTGGTTAATTTCCCTTTTTTTGTTTTATAAATTGTCTAGATTTAAATTTGGGTTTTTATACAAACCTTTTTTGTTTAATTTTTAAAAAGGGCCCCAGCAAAGGGGTTTTCTTTTTTGAACTTTTTTCTCCAAAAAAAATCATCAGATATTTAGCTTAAATTTTAAATTTTTTGGAAAAGGGTTTTTTGGCAAGTCAGCATTAAAATTTTTAAAAAGTTTAGGGGAATAACTGAACCTTGTGGGGATTCCCCTTTTTAGTAAATCTTGTAGATGAATTTGTTGTCCCATTTTAGCCTTAATTTTTCTTTTTTTCCAAAAAAAACCCTTTTAAAGAAACCATTAAACTGCCCTGGGCAAAAACCAAAAAATTTTTTTTGTTTAAACCCAAAAAACCCCTGGGAAAGCCAAAACCTGGGCGTTAAGCCCTTGTTATTTCAAAAAAAGTTGTAGTAGGGAAATTTCCGCCTGGCAAAAAAATACTTTTCCTGGTTGGAAGGGTTAACTAGATGATCAATAGAGGTTTTTGGGCCCTTTTTTTAAAAATGCTTTATTACGGAATAATTTTATTCTTTCAATAATGTAAAGTTTTTTAAAACGATTTTTTCTTGTTTAATTTTTTAAAAACATTGAGTTAAGTGCTAGGGGTCTATTGCTTATTCCCTTTGGTTTTTTGGGTTTTCCCTTTTTTATGAACAGGGGGCCTTTTAAAGGAGGGTTTCCCAAAATTTAAAGGGGTACCCCCATTTTTCCCAAATTTTTAAAAAATTTTTGGGGGTGTGTTATTGGGGGATCCTTTTTGGGCCCCCCAATATGGGTTTTTGGGTTTTGGGGTTTAGGGGGTTTTGGATTTTTTTGGGGTTTGGGGCAGGGGGGGCTGTTTGGGGGGGGGGTGGGGGGCGGTTTTTTTTGGGGTTTGTAGGTTTTTGGGGGGGGGGTTAAAAAGGGGGGGGGTGGGGGTGGGAAAATTGGTGGTTGGGGGGGTTTTTAAAGGGGGGGGGGAAATTTTTTTTTAATAATAGGGGTGGGGGGGGGCCTTTTTTGTTTTATTTTTTTTTTTTTCACTTTTTTAATTTTATTTTTATTTTTTGTTTCTTTTTTTCTTTTGTTTTTTGGTTTTTTTCTTTTTTTATTTTTTTTTTTTTCATTGTTTTTTTTCTTTTTTTTCCTTTTTTTTTTGGAAAACTTTTTATTTGAAAAACCCCCCAACCCAATTTTTTGTTTTTTTTGGTAATGGATTTTTTTATTTTTAAATTTTTTTTTCTTCGGTTTACATTTAAAAGGGAAATTCAAAAAGGGGGAAATTGACTTTTTCTCTTTGGGGCTTTGGTTTTTTTGGGGTTTAAGGGTTTTCCTTAATTTTGTTTTGTTGGAAAAAAAAAGCCAAAAATTTTGGGTTTTTTCCCTTAAAAAAAATTTTTTATTTAAATAATAGGATAAGGGAATTTTTTTTGTTAAAAATTTTTTATTTTTTGTTTTAAAAAGGTTCCACTTAAAATTTATATTTTTATTTTCCTGAAATGGAAAATTGTTGGGCCAATTAAAATTTTTTAGGGATTTTTATTACTCGGGATTCTGGTTTTTGGCCCCTTTTTTAAGGCCCTTGGGCAGTCGATTTTCTTCTTTTTTAAAATTGAAACATTTTTTTTTTAAAAAACTTTTTCATTTAAAAAAGCTTACCCTACATTTTTAAAAACTGTTTTTTTGAGGGCCTTGTTTTTATTTTAGGGGTTGGGGGAAAAAAAGGTACAATTTTAAAACCGGAAAATTGAAAAGAAATGTCATTTTTGTTAAAATTTTTCCCGGGCTGGAAAGAAGGTTTTAAAAATAAAAATTTAAAATTCCTAATTAAACTTTAAAAGGGGGTTGTTTTAAAATGGTTTTGGGTTGAAAACGGTTTAGCCCTTTTAAATTTTTTTTTTAATTTAATTTGGGAAATAAGGAAAATTATTTCCCACCTAATTTCCTCATTTTATTTTTCCAATAGCATTTTTTTCTAAATTTTTTGGGTGTGTTTGGCGGTTGGTGTTGGGTGGGTAATTGGGGGTTTTGGTTGTGGGCCCTTTGGGGTTTGGGGGCCTTAAAGGGGGGCGCATGGTTTTAAACTGTTTTAAAATGTTTTAAGGCATTCCCTTTTTTAAAAAGGTTGAATTTTTTGGTTTTTTAAAATTTACCCCCTTTTAATTCCCCTTTTTTATTATTATTTTTTTACGATCAATTTTCATTTTAAGGGTTTTGTAAAATAACAGTTCAATGATTGGAAAATTCCAAAAAAAAGTTTGAAGATTTAAAAAAATTTTGATAATTTCCAAACAAATGTTATGGTTTTTTTAAAACCAAACCGAGAAAAACCAAATTTAAATAGGGTTGTTGCCCCCAAAAAGGGGAAGAAAACCCCCAGCTTAAAAACCCAAAAACCCCCCAAAAAAAAAATGAAGGAAAAAAATAAATTTTTTCCACCGAAAATTTTCCCCCCAATAAAAGTCCCCAAAAATTTTAAAAAAAAAACACTTTCATTCTAAATTTGTTTCCTTTTTTTGTTTTTTTGTGTGTGTGTGGGTGTTGTTGTTTATTTTTTTTGGTTGTTCTTTCCCTACTGGCCCCTGGATTTTTAACTGTTTTAATAATTTAATTCAATGTAAAAGAAGAAAAAAAGGAACCCTTTTGTTTGTTTTTTTTTTACTGGGTTAGGTTTTAAAATTCCAAATTATTATTTTTAAATTAAACTTAAACTTTTAACCCTGGGGTTTTTGGGAAGTAATCAACCCCTTGGGGGAGCCTGTCTGGGGGGGGGTTTCCCATGGGGAGGGTTTTAGATCCTTTTCATTTTTTTGGGTTCCTTTAAAAGAAGTTGGGATATTATAATTAATCCCAAGGGGGGGAACCCCTTAAAAAGGGGGGGGGGGTTTCCCCCCAAAACGGGGCCCAAAACAAAAAACCAAAACCCCACCCCAAAAAACCTTTCAAAAAATTAAACCCCAAAAAAAAACCCCAAAAACACAAAACCCAAAAAAATTTAAAACAAACTTTTTTCTTTTATTTTTTCAATATAAAAATTTTTTCTCAAAAAACCCCTGTTTTAATTTCATCCCCAAAAAGTAAAAAGTCAAAAATTTCCCAGAATTAAAAGAGTCCAAAAAATTTTCCCTTATTTTGTTGTTTACTTGGAAAACCAAAAAAAAAAAGCCAATAAAATTTTTGCCCTTAAAAACCCCTTTTTAAAATAAAATGGCAAAAAGAAAAAAAAAAGGGATGTTTTTCCCTTGTTTTTGTTTCACTTTTCCCCTTTTGGGATTTGGGTAAATAATGAAAAGTGTGGGCTTTTTTACAGCCCCTTTTTTGGGACCCGGGATGGGGAGGAACCTTTTGGTTTTCCCGGGTTTTCTGGGATTTTAGGGAAACCCTGGATTTCCCTTTTGCCGGAAGGGAGTTTGGCCTGGGATTGTGGGACCCATGTTTCCTTTTTTGGCTTTCCAAACCCGCTTTGGGTTGTGGGCCCAAAAAGGGGACGCCGGTGGGGGGAGCCTTTTAAAACCCGGTTGGGGGGCTAAAAAATTTTGGGGTTTTGGTTTTTTGTTGCGTGGGTTTTCCCCCCCTTTTGGTCTTTTTGCCCCGTTATCACTTTGGTACAATTTCGAACTTCCCTTTAAAACCCCAAAAACTTTTGGTCTTTGGATTAAAAGTTGGGGTTTTTCTAAAACCCTCATTTGGGGGAATCCCCGAAAAAAAACTTTAATTTTTGAAATGTAGTGTTGTGTGTTTGTGTTTTTTAAAGGGGTTTAAAAAAGGGGTTTTTTTGTAAGAGAATTGGTTTTATTTTTTTGTTGTTTTTTTGTAAAAAAATGTGCTTTCCCCAGACGGGCTTTAAATTTTCTTGGGAAATTTTTTGTGGCCGTGTGTGAAAGCCAAAAAAGCCAATAAAAGAGTTTTTTATAAAACTTTTTTTAAGGGAAGGGTTTTTTTTGGAAAAAAAAATTTTGGGAATTTTTTTTTTTTTGGGTTTTTAAAGTTTTAAAAGGGTTTTTTGTTTTTTAGGGTTTTTTTTTTTTAAATTTTTTTTTATTTTGTTTTTAAATTATGGGGTTTTTTTTTTTTAATTTTTTTGGTCGGTTTTTTTAGGGGGCAAAATGAATTTTTTTTTGTTTTGGTTTTTTTTTTTAAAAATTTGGTTAAAGGTTTTTTTAGGAAAATTTAATTTTTTGTATTTTTTTTTGGGGAATTTTTTTTTTCCACTTTTCCCCGTTTTCCCATTTTTTTTCCCAAAAAAAAAAATTTAAAAGGGGTTTAAAAAGCAAAAAAAAATTTAATTCCCAGTTCACCCAAAAATATTGGGGGGGGTTTGTCCCCCCTGGGTCTTTTTGTGTTTTTCGGTTTTTGTTTGAAAATGGTGGGGGTTTTAAAGGTTTGGGGGTTTTTGTTTTCGTAAAAGTGGGTTTTTTTGGAAATAGTGTGGGGTTGTGGAAAAGTTTTTTGGCTTTTTTTTTGTATTTGTGGGGGTGTCGTGTGTGGTGGGGGTGTGTGTTTTGGAGGGGTGTGGGGGAGGTGTTTTTTTGTGTTTAGGAGGGGATTGTGGGTGTTTTTTTTTTGTTGCCCACTTTTTTGCTTTTTTTTCCCCTTTTTTTGGCCAAGTTTTTGGAAAGTCAATTCCGCAATTTAAAAGGATTTTAAATTTAGGGAAAAGGTTAAATTTAAAAATTTTTTTTTTTCCCTTTACCATTTTCCAAAAAAAAAAAATCCAATTTTTAAAAGCTGGAAAAGAATTTTTTGTTAAAAAACCAACCCCCAAAAAAAGTTAATGGTTTTTCTCCATATTTTTTTATGGTTGGTTTGGGTTTTTTTTTTAGGGGTTGGGTGTAGGGGAATGTTTTTTAGGGCGTTTCAATTTTTGGGGGGGTGGTAAAAAAAAAATGGTTTTTGTGTGTGTGTGTTTTTGTAGGTTGGGGGTGTTTCTGGGTTGGGTGTACTTGTTTTTAAAGTATGTTTGTGGGGGTGTGGTTTGTTTATGGTGTTTTTTATTGTTGGGTTTTTTTTTTATTTATAATGTTTTATTTGGGTTTTTTTTTGTTTTTCTTTGGTTAGAATTATTTGGAAAAAAGTCTATTTCCGGGGAAAAGAAACCCATATCATTTTTTAAAAAAGGGAATATGGGGGGCATTTCAACAATTCCTTTATTTTTTAATCACTTTGGCCAAAGGGAAAAACCCCTTAATTTTAAAAAGGGGTTTTTTCTTTTTTTCCCCCGGGCCCGGGGGAAAAGGGAAAATTTGGGTTGTTTTTTTTCCCCAAAAGAATCTTGGGGTTTTTCTTTAATCACACCCAAAAAACAAAAAGAAAAAAAAATTTCTTTTTTATCAAAATAAGCTCCCAAAATGCTTTCATGATTTCAAAAAATTTCTTAAATATATAAAATCAAACAATCAATACAAAGAATAAAACCCAAAAACAAACATAAATACAATACATTAAAAATTGCCTAATTCATACCTAAAACCCCCCCAAACTCCCCTCATACAAAATACAAATAAACCCACCCACCCACTACAATCCTACATTTCACACAACCCCACCAACACACTCACTACATTTCCCCTCACTAAATACACACCACTACCACTACATCACTAAAACTTTTCACTACCCCCACCCCAACACCAATACCCCCCCACTACACTTACACTAACATCCCCACCTCCTAACTCAACTTCCCCCAAACTACACTACTCACTGCATGCACCCCACTACACAACCCCCTAACCTCACTTCATACACTCACTACACACCCAACCACACTACACTAACAACACCCCTTTTACACTCCTACACTACCTCCCTCCCCACACTAACCCCCTACCCACATACACTACACTACAACCTACAAATACACTCCTCATTTACCCCTAATCACCACACTACACTACACTACATCACCACTACATTTAACTCTTTTCCCCCACATACCTACACTCATTCCTACTTACCTCATACCCCCATTTTACTCACTACACTAACCCCCCACCTACACTTACTAACTAACTAACTACACTCCCCTACCCCCACACCACATTTCACTACACTACCTCTACCTACCTTCACTACACTACACTCCCTACCCTCCCCTCCAACACTACACCCCCCTTTCCCTACCTACATACCTAACTCATTTAAACCCAAAACCCTACATATACTACGTACACTACCCTAATACACTACACTACCTACATACACTACCCACACTACACCACACCCCCATACACTACACTACATACATCCTACAACTACACTCACTACACTCACTACACACACTCACTCCCTATACACGACACTACCCTAATACACTAACCACGTACATCATCTCTACACTAAAATCACTACATTTCATACACTACACTACATACCTACCCCACGCTACATACACTACACCAAAACCACTCCCCACGCTACATACATACACTACACTACTCTACACGACATCCCCAACCCACTCATACACCACGCTACCCCACCTGCACTTTGCTACCCTCGCCTGGAGGCCCATTTTTTCCCAAGAAGCAGTGGCTCTTGGGGTCTTTTGGACAGCCCCAAGTGTGCAGGATCTGGCATACATTTTTACAAGAAAACTTTTCAGTCAGCCAGAGAGCCTACATCAAAAAACCCCCCGAACACACACACACACACATGCAGCACGCACAAATGCTAACATATATCGCAAACGCGCGGCGTGCTCACTACATAGACTGCTTTACTTATTTTCAATCGACTAACAAAATTTTAAAAAGAAAAATAATCAAAAAAACGATCAAAGTTGGGGGGGGGGGGGGGGGGAACCGGGCTCACACAATACCCCTAATACACACATTCAACCATAACACCACATACATACTACATAATACTACACCACAACACCCCCACAACAACACTCACACTACACACCCCCCTCACACACACACACCACACAACCCCACTCACACACCCAAACACAACAACACACTACACACACACACTCCACACACATACACAACAAAACCCCACAATACACCATAGTAAAACAACTCACACACAACAATTTCTATGCATTATTTTAACCCGGGTTAAAAAAAAACAATAAAAGAACAAATTAAACAAATGAAAGGGGAAAAATAGAATGGTTTTGTAGTTACGTAAAAAAAAAACATCCCCCTCCCCACCACACAAACCCAGAAAAAAAACAAGCCTACCCAAACCTGTCCGAAAAGCTGAAAGTTCCCCCTTTGCAGTCTCAAAAGAAAATAAGATTACGAGATTTATTGGGGGGGGTTCAAAAAAATTTTTTGCTCGTTTGTTTTGTTTTCTCTCTTTTTTTGATTTTTTTTTTTGGTTTGTGTTTTTGTTTTTTTGTTGTGGTTTTTTTTGTGTTCGAAGTAAGTTTCACTCTGTTAAAAGTGGTTAGGAAGGAAAGTTGTTACTTCTAAATATCGAAAAAAAAGAAAAAAATTTGTGTTGAAAAATTAAACATTGAGGCCTTTCCCCCCTCCACCCATAAACGTGTGTAAAGGAGGGGGGGGTTCCCGCATATAGAGAAAAAAAAATGACTTAGAAAAAAAAAGGGGCGTAACAATCATAAACTTTATGAACTTCGCAGTTCTAAAATAACTTGTTTTAATTTTACTGCCTCAGATGCCCCAAGTCCCAAAACAGAAAAGTAAGAGAATTGATTGTTTTTTAACCCTTTAAAATGGCCTTCTCCATTGAAAAGTGGTTTAAAATTCTTATTACTTCTATCTGTCTTTTATTATCTATCATTTATATACTCCCCCTCTCTCCTCTATCTCTCTTCTCTCTCTTTTATATTTTTTATTTATTTTATATATTTTTTATATAATATTATATATATAATATTTATAATAAAGCAAATTTGAAAAGTGCTGAAAGAGTTACCATACCCCCTTTTTTTCTCTCTTTTTAAAAAAAAGGTTTTTTAAAAGTAACAAAATAAGCAATCAACCCGTCAGTTAGTCAATGTTATTTTTTTCTTTGTTTGTTGTTTGGGGTTGTTGTTGGTGGTGGTTTTTTGTTTTGCTTTTTTTGGGGAGGGGTCTTTCTGGCTAGAGTCGAGTATACTAAGGTGACCTTTGAGTAGCCTTTGTGGGTGTTTTTTTTTTCCCCTTTTGGTCAAACATGGGTTTTTGGATGGGTGACCGTTTTAGCTTTTCTGCAGTACTGCCCCCAGTTCTCATCATCTTCATCTCATCATCATCATCTCATCAAAGCCTTTGTGCCTTTTTGGAGTGGGCGAAAAAAATGTTTTCCCTCTGTTGTCCTGGGGCCCGTTTGAAGGTTCCCCAGGTATGTTTGGGGAAAGGGCTTCAGCCTGTTTTGACTGTCCGACCAAATTTCTTGGGGTCCTCGTTTGGGTTTTTTCCCCCTGGTGTCCAGTGGAGGTGTTTGGGCGAGTTTCCCCTGTTCCGACGGGCAGATATGCCCTATTTTCCCCCTCGTTGTGAGATGTGTCAGCTTTCTTGGGTTGCAACGGGGAAAAAGTTCTTGGTTGGGGGAAAGGTCTCAGGCCAGAAGATGGCAAGATTTTCGGGCTTTTCTTTTGGAAGTGGGTAGTTTGTTTGGGGACTCTCGTATCCCCCGCACTCCGAGCGTACAAAAAGGGGGGGAAAGTACCGTCTGGGTTTGTCTTAGTTGGTTGTGGTGCTGTATGGGACTTTTCACACATTTTTCAGATTTTATAAGCATTTCTTGCTTGTAATCGGTTCTTGATGTCGTGCCCGCTCCGCCGTCATGCCTAACAGTGCTCCCCAGGTACGTGAACTCTTAGTTGTTGGTAAATCTTCTCCATTCACTGTGACGGTGAGGGGTCTGACGTTCCCCAGCTGTAAATGGGTACTGCCTCTTTAGGGTCGGAGTAAGCGGAGGGAGGGAGATGGGCCCCGCTCTCAATATGATGGCTCTTGAGAATTTGAGGTCTCTGACACCTACCCCCTAGACTTATGGTTATGGGTACCTTTATGTAGGTATTTTAGGAATCGGAGACCTCTTCAATGGCATACATTTTCTGAAAAAGGAAGGGTTTCAAGGTGTTTTGCAAGACCTTTCATGGTAGTTGTACAAGGAATTAGTCCATAGACTCATCGGAGGATTTTTTAATATAACGAATTTTAAAACCCTGATAAATATTTTTTAAAAGCAACTACCCAGCATTAGAAGAAAAACAAAAAAAAAAACCCGAAAAAACCCCACCACCCTGTCCCCAATATCGTCCAAACTCCCCACCCATCATGAAATTCTAGTCAAATGTTTCACTCTTTTTTGCAAAAAGGGCCCTTTAGCTAGAGGTCAAACGTGAATGTCCACGTTTAAGTGTTGGGCAACTTCAACTTTTTAAAAATTTTAACCTCTATTCAGGACCCCCTTACACACGCGTGCGTGCGAGTGCGCGCGCGCACACACAGACACACAGACACACACACAGACACACACACACACAGATTGACCGACTTTTCTGTATGCAGAGCCAGAGATAAGAAACCAAGCACCATTGAGCGATATTTACAGTGTTATCAAACACTCCAGGTATGTGGAAAACAAGGTCGCACATCAAGAAAGGGAAAAACCAAACAAAACAGGAAGGCAAAATGAGTGTTCTCTCTCTGTGTCTCTCTCTGTGTCTCTCTCTGTGTCTCTGTCTCTCTCTGTCTCTGTCTCTCTGTCTCTCTCTCTCAACACAACTTAATCGGTCAGTCACTTCAGTTTACAATAATATCTAAGTCAGCAAAACATGGCCTATTACACATTCTTTCCTTAACTTGTCTGTTCACTCAAGGTGATATTAGACCAAAGATAAAGTGTTACAATATATAGAGAACGTGTGTGTGTGTGTGTGTGTGTGAGAGAGAGAGAGAGAAAAAGAGAGAGAGAGAGGGAGAGGAGAGGAGAGAGTGCGTGCGTGCGTGCATGGGGTGTGTATGTTTTTTTGTTGCTGTTCTTCAATTTAACGCCTTTCACATTAAGTGATATTTGTGTATGTTTGTGTGTGTGCGCGCACGTACGTGTGTGTGGGGTGAACGTGTGTGTGTATGTGTGAGTGTGTGCGTGTTTTGCGTGCATGTGAGTATTTTTTGTGCGCGTGCGCGTGTCTGTGTGTGTATGTGTTTGGTTTTTGCTGTGTGTGTTTATTTAGGTGTATTGCAAAAATGTGGTAGATGGTATTTGCGAGTAAGTAGAGGTGTCCCTGTGTGTGTGGTCGGCTGTGGTTTTGTGTGTGTGTGTGTGGGGTGTGTGTGTGTTTGTATGTGTGTATGGTGTGTGTGTATGTGTTTTGTGTGTGTGTGTGTGTGTGTTTGGTCGCTTTTGCGCTTGTGTGTGTTGTGTGGTTTTGGTGTGTGTGTGTGTTGTGTGTGTGTGTGTTTGTGTGTGTGTTTTTTTTTTGTGGTGGTGTTTTGTTGGGGGTGTTGTTTTGTGGTGTTGTTTGTTTTCGCTGTGCGCTTGTGTGTGTGTGGGTGTGTGTGTTTTTGGTGTGTTTTGTGTGTGTGTCGCTGTGCGTTGTGTGGTGTGTGTGTGTGTGTGTGTGTGTGTGTGTGTAAGGTTGTGTTTTGTGTTTTTGTTGTGTGTGTGTGTGTGTGTGTCGCTGTGCGCTTGTGTGTTGTGTGTGTGTGGCGCGCGTTCGCTCTCTGTATCTCTCTCTCTCTCTCTTCTCTCTCTTCCATATATATTTATATATATTATATATATAATTTATATATATATATATATATATATATATATTTATATATTTTAGCATTGTTACTCAAGGTGATAATTATTAGACCATATGAAGAGTTACCAATATATAGAGAACGTTTGTGTGTATGTGTGTGTGCATGTGTGTGTATGTTTGGTGTATGGTATATATATATATTGTGTGTGTGTTGGGGGGGGGGGGGGGGGATCAATGGAGGATTAGTTTCTGGGTGGGTGTTGTTGTGTTTTTTTAATTATTGGGGGTGGCCTAGCATAAAGTGCCTGAAAATCTGGGTGAAGTGGGGTTTTCATTTCATGACATTGGGGTTATTATTTCGGTTGAGTCTGGTTCTTGTTGTTTTCCTTTTATTGTTTGGTGGCGGAGATGGTTGAGGGGGTGGGGATGGGGGTTTAGTAGGTGATTTTTTTAGCATGACTAAAAACTAATCTCCATTATGAAGGGGGTGGTGACAGATGACAATGGCCTATTGCCCCACATTTATTTCATTTAAGGTGAGAGAACGCCTTAGTGCCCGACATTTTAAGTGGTAATATATAACCATCACACATCTGATTTTGTGATTGTCAGATAATTTTATCCAAAATTTATTAGTTAGGCAAAAGCATTCTACAGCAGTTTCCCGGTTTCGTGATGTTTCCCAGATAATTATTTTTAAAATTTCCTTTAGGAATTGGGCATTTCTGTCTGTATTTGTGTTAAAGGACTAGGGTATTCGTTTTATTCTAATCATCAAAGTCCTTGGGATGAGACTATAGGCCGAGGTCCCGTGTGCGAACACACGCAGAACATCTTGCGCACACGTTTAAACCAGTTCCATATTCGGAAGGTAGGCCATAGTGTCCCGGTGGGAACGGAGGGTAATTTACAAGCTGCATACACACGGGGATTGAATGTAAAAAAAAAAGGCGCATACGTCCCTATTCCATGCTCTTGAAAAAAAAATAAAATAAAAAATATGTATGGTTTTGTGTGCTTCACCCACCCCCTTACATACAACCATCCACCAGGGAGTGGATGTAAAAATGCACATGAATGCTTATTCCATTATCCTCGATATAAAAAAAACAACAACAAAAAACAACACACACACAACGTGGTGATGGTCCTGGGTTGACCACTATTGTTGGTATGGGAGTTGATGTGATAGCCACTAGAAGAGGGTTTATTTGCAAATATTGCTTCAATCTATACAGTTATCATTTTAAGTTTAAATCTGAATTTTAAACATGAACACAGTGCTAACCATCGATTGTTTGATTGTCCAATTCTTGTTGGCATGTGTAAAAGAAGAGGTGTAGATATGTGTAAGAAATTTACCACCAGTCAAGAAGTTTTATACCATTCTCAGCAATTTATAATACCAGTTTCTGAAGTCATATATTCTTCACCTGTAAGACCATTACTGTAATTATTTGCAGGATATTTATTATATATATTATATATATATATATTTATTTTGTATTTATATATTTATATATATTTTAATATATATATGTGTGTGTGTGTTGTGTGGTGTGTGTGTGGTGTGTGTGTGGGGTTATCCTGCAAATAATTACAGCAACGGCATATATATATATATATTTTATATATTTTATATATTTTATATATATATATAGATATATATATATATATTATGAGAGAGAGACGGGGTGTGTCATACTAGGTACTGTGGCATGACTGCCGGTGTGTCTAAATCACCATGTAGTGATTGGACAGTAAATTAAATTAAACAAAACAAAAAACAAAGGGTTAACCCTAACACAGCCTCCTGGCTACCATGGCTGTAAACAGTTTGATTAGAATAGATTAGATCGGCCCCAAAACTGTGTTATAAACTGTAAGGTATGCTTAAAATAAAATAAAAAATATAGTAAAAAATAATTCAACGCAAAAATTAACAGAAAAAATAAAAGTGCAGGACAAGAGAGAGAGAGAGAGAAGAGAGAGAGAGAGAGAGAGTAGTGTAAAGAGGAGGCATAAGATTGAATGGCAGCACAAGCTGCAAAATGCTGTGCTAGACTTCGTGCATGAAGTAAAAAAGAAAGACTGGAGATTATAGGAGCGTGTTCATTTATATGAATAACTATGGCTTAGTTTGATGGTGCCACGCTGTCCGATTTATGATTGTAATGCCTTCAACCAACTATCCACTTTTGGGTACACACACCATGGGTTGGCCGATTTATGGCAGGGTTTGTTGTGTTTATACAACACACACACACACACACACACACAAGCCATTGGCCGATTTAAGCAGGGTTTGTTGTGTCTATAACACACACACAACCATTTCGCAAATATGTCATTTGAACAATTATTGGCCGATAATGTGGTTACGCTGGAGATAGTTAGTTGTTTAGTTAGAAGCCCTGTTGGCAAACTTTTGTAATTGTTCTTGCTGCAGTTTAAGCTGTTCAATGCCCCCGCCCCCACCCCCTCATCCCCACCCCTCCCATAATTTCTTTGTATTTTTTTCTTTTATCGTGCACAGACATGATAGGTAACACACACACAAAACACACACGCACACGCACGCACGCACGCATGCACACAACACACACATACACACACACACACAAAACGTTCTCTATTTATTTTTAACACTTTATCTTTGGTCTAATATCCTTGATTGTGAAAGACCTTAAATTTTAAAGAAAGGACACTCGCGTGCGTGCGCGCGTGCATCAAAGAAAGGTAAACAATTGTGAAGGGTAGGCAGATAAGAAAAAACCCCCGCTTCCCTGACCGCAATAGCGGGTCAAGAGCAGTCAGAAAAAATTTTGGGGTATGTCTAGATTACAACACTCCACCTAACCCTAACCCCCCCCCCCTTATCCCCAATTACAGGTTCACCACTAGCCCCCACACCCCCAATTCCTCTCTACTTGTGATTTTAAATTGATCTGTGTATTTTGTGTGTGTGTGAGAGAGAGAGAGAGAGAGAGAGAGAGAGAGAGAGGAGAGAGAGAGAGGTGCACTTGTGTTATATGTCTTAATATGTTCAAATTCATTTTAACGTTTTTCACAGTTGTGATATTAGAGGGGGGGGGGGGGGGGGGGGGGGGGGTGGAGGGGGAATGAAAGGGGGGGGGGGGCAGCAGGGGGAGGGGGATGTGTATGAGTATCAAGGGAGGAGGGTGTAGTTGGTACTGTGCAGGAGAAGGAATTTCAGGGGATCATTGCATGCGAAATGATAAACAAAATTTAAAAATAAAAAAAATATAGAAAAACAACCAAAATTATAGAAAAAACCAAACACTGTTACATTACGAACCTATTGAACTACAATAAACAACAGGAACATGCAATTCTAACAATTTCTAACAAAACCAGTAATTCCAATGAAAAATGTAAATAAAATTTCAACTACTGAACTTCACGTGAAAAAACCCAATCCTATCTTAATGTGTGTAACCCCCTCCCTGCCTCAAAAGAAACCCAAGAAGCAACCCCCCCCCCCACCCCCTGGAAGAAAGAAGTTAAACCCCTTAAAACAAGGGCCAGAAAACACCAACAACAGCCAAAAAACCCCAATTAAAACACAATATCTCTAGCCCCCCCCTATGACACAAAAAGATAAAACAATAGGAATGCAACAATGTGGATAATATATATATATATATTATATATATATATATATATATATTTTTTTTTTAATCTAACAAGCTCGAAAAAAAAATTTCTGGACTAGAGCGTCTTTAAAGTCCAAAGCAATCATAATAACAAACCAACTGGACTATGCATAAGCAATCTAAAAAAGTCGTACATAAGTCACAGACTGCTAAATATTGCTGATGGAGAGGATGCCATCAAAACGGGAATTTGCCCTTTTAAACTGCGACATGTTAATATATGATCTGCTGTTATATTATTACTGCAATTCAATTTCCATCCACAAGCTAAGGAAACAATCTGCTTTGAACAATATACGTCATGTTCTCGTATTTTGACGAAAGACTCAAATGTGCGTCTAGACAACCAAGTCTCCTTTCCTCACACTGAAATAACTTTTGTTGTGATTTTATTACAATATGATAACACTCTTGTAATGAAATGGGGAGTACTAATTGTGTCACTTCTGATAAACCCTTCGCTCCTTTTTGCAAGAATGTCAACTTTTTCATTGTAGTAAAAACCACTGTGCGATGGAATCCAACAGAAAGTTATTTCTGAGCCATTTAATGATAAAAGATGAATCAATGGCATATTTCAATGACGACTTCAGATTAACATTTGTTGCAAAGAATTAATTGCATTTAAATTTTCTGATTTGGAGTCTACACAAAAAATTTTTTGAAAGATTGTTTTAGGAAAACTGGTGAGAAATTTAGGGCCATCAATATTGCGATTAGTTCTGCTGAAAATATTGATATACCTTCTCCAAGATGAAAGTGGTTTTCAGTTTTTAGATCTGGTATGATATAAGCAGCACCGCATTATTATTAATACCGAGCATCTGTGTATACTTTTAAATGATTAGGATTTTTTTTCTTCCAAATGAATTTTTGGGATGAGAAAATATAAATTGATGTTGTCCTTTTTCGCTAGATCAAAATAATTGATGTCAAACCTTGCTCGTTTCAGTTCCAGAATGGAATTAGGGGGGTAATAATCTCCGTTGTGCTCATTTTCTGTTGGCTCCCAAACCCGCGTTTGTAAAAAATGTTTGATGTGTATGTTTCAAGTAGTTTGTGATGATATAGATTTAGCTCTCTTTGGAAATCAGTGTCAGCCTTGAGATTAACACTGATTTCAAACCGTTTTGAACAGTCAGGGTTCGTACACAAAGTTACTGCAAAAAACTCTCCTATAATCTTCCATTGGTAAAACCCCTGAAGCACTGTATGTTTTTAAACATGAAGCATGGTAGGTAGACCTAGAGCAAGTTTATATGCCCTGCAGTCTATGCTTTGAAGTTTTTTCAAAAGGTATTTTGGGGCACAGAAAAATACTTCCTGGGCAAAGGTTAATTTTGAGGAATGAGAGAAGTTGAAAGATGCAACAAGGTAACAATATCTCGGCCCCATGGCTGTTTACTAACAATTTTCAAAATGTTTAAGCTTTTTTTTGCTTTAGTCAAAATATATTTAATATGTTTATGCCATGTTAATTTTGATGTTAGGAAAACTCCAAGGAACTTAACTACTTGTTTTTATTGTAAAAATCCACCAAGTAATTTTAAAACTAGGCATTTCCATTGGACTTGCTCCATTATTAAAGAGATCATATGGTTTTATCACTGACGTTGTTCCATTTTCAGTTATATAATTAGCTCTAGTATTTAAATCGTTTTGGTACAACTTTTAGTTATAATTTAAAAGACCTAGCAGGTGTGTTCTTTTTCATCGTTTAACTTTCATCACATAAAATATCATCAGCATATTGAGCTAAATTCTACATTTTTTGAAAGATTATTGGCAAGTCATGCATCAAAATTTTAAATTGTTATAGGGGCAATACTGAACCTTGTGGGATTCCATTTGTAGTAATCTTGTAGATGAATATGTAGTCCCTATTTTAGCCTTAATTGTCTGTTTTCAAAAACCTTTAATGAAACCATACATCTGCCTGACAAACCAATAATTTTTAGTTTAAACAAATAACCGTGAATGCCATACTGGTCGTAAGCCTTAGTTTTTTATCAAAAAATGTTGTAGTAGACATTTCGCTGGCAAACTGATACTTGACCTGAGTTGTCAAACTTAACTAGATGATCAATGATGATCTGCCTTTTCTAAAACCCGCTTGATTCACAGGAATAATTTTATTCTTTCACAATAAAGTAAAGTTATTTAAAACGATTTGTTCTAGTTAATTTTTAAAAACATGTTTTGTAAGTGCTATGGGTCTATAGCTATTCACATTTGTTTTTTGGTTTACCGTTTTTTATGAACAGGGACATAATGACTGTTTCCAAATTGAGGTTGTACACCACTCCCAACATTTTTGAAAATATGTAGAGAATGTGTATCCATTGTCGGCAAGGTGTTTGATCTTTTTTTGAAATGGATCAACGCCACTGATGTTTCCTGTTTGGTAATGATGGGTATTGCATCTTTTTATTTCTTGGGGGGTTAAGGAGCATTGAGGTATGGTGGTTATCTGAACAGGGTCGGAAAAACTGATGATTTTTCCCTTGGGTTCTGTAGAGCTTTTGTGTTTGGAGTTAAGCTAGTCTGCTTGTGTTGGAAAAAAAATTTTGCAATGATTCGGCTTTTTTCCTTTTTAAGAGGGAATACTTTGTTATTTAATCATAGGATAAGTTGTAATTTTATGTTTTTTTCATTATGTTTTGTTTGTCTCCACATCTTCTGTATCCCTTGTGATTTGATTTTTTGAAATGCAAAATGTTGTTTCCAATAAGTTTTTCTTAGCTTGCTCTATTACTCGGCTGCATTGATATTAGCTTTTTCTGGCCTTGTGGTTTTCAGTCGATTTATCTTTTTTGTAAAATTTGAAATTAGTTTTTTTTCAGAAACTGCTTTTTTCAAAAGTCAGCATTTACCATCAAATTACTTAAATTACTGTATTTTTTGGTTTGCACTTGTGTTTAGTTTTAGAATTGTTTCATCGGCTACATTTAAAACGGAATTGCAAAAGACTGTACATTGTGTCAAAATTGTCATGGCTGGTTGTAGTTACTACTTTAAATCGTAATTGCTTGTAAAAGTGAGCCCAGTTGCTTCTTATAATTTATTTAGGAATGAAGTCGGATCAGCATTTTTATATGTTAAATTTTCATTAATGTTAAAAGGAAATAGGAACATGATTTATTACTAATGTTTTCATATATATTTTCCCTTGAGCAGTGGACAATGCTTATTTAGGAGAAGAAAACCAATGTAAGATCTTGGCAGTTGGTCGATGGGTGGGTACATCAGGATTTTGTGTAGGACCATCGTTAAGCAAAACTAAGGGCGAGTCGACTATGTTTTCAACAGTTTTGTTATTAGTAATGTGAAGACACTCTTTTTCCAAAAAAAGGTGAATGGCTGTTAAATCACCGCCTCCAAACCATTTGTGTTGATCACTTATAGTTCTCAGCCAGTCAGTATTTTCATTATCAGGACCTTAGGTAAATAAACAGATACACAGTTGATGGTGAGAGATTCCGAAAACTACAGTAATAGCACACGATGAAACATTTGTGATATTTGCTGGCACAGGAGACTGTATCATGAAGTGTTTTAAACCAACACGAGTATAAATTGCAATATTAATCTTTCCATCAGAGTGTTGTTGTTCACAAACTGGTGGATAGACAAACTGCTTCAGTCTTGGAAGATTGCTCTTTTTAACATTTAAAGACTGAAGGATAAGTACTTACTTCCTACCTGAGACTTTCCCCCCACATATCTGTCCCTAATTTTCAACAGCATCTTTCACCTTCTAAATGTTGTTCCGTGTGGTGTGTGTGTGTGTGTTGTGTGTGTGTGTGTGTGTGTGTGTGTGTGTGGGTTGTGTGTGTGTGTGGTTGGTTGTGTGTGTGCGTGCGTGCGTACGTGCGCGCGCATGGATTTGAAATCTGTTGTTCAATATGTTTGAGAGTTGCATACCTGTAAATGATTGAGTGCAAGCGCTTCGATTTGTTTGTTTTTTTACAAGATTCAGCGCTATATCAATTCCATATATTATTATTATTATTATTATTACTTGATAACAATTTAACATAAGATGTTGGTGTAAGTAATCAACATTTGTAGCAATAGATCTGCAGTTCCACTGCAGTATTGAGATCTTATCATTTTGATGCATTACCATTCAAAATGTTATGTTGATATATAAATCAATACAAGAAGGGGAACCAATAAATAGGGCATGTAAGACCCCCCAAAACGCAACAAAACCCCACAAAAAACCAAAACAACCCACAAAAAAACAACAACAACAAATATAAATAACCACCAAAAAAAATCCCCCCCAATAAACACAAAACCAAACATCTAAAAAAAAACTTTAATCTTATTATAATATAAAAATGTTCTCAAATACCACAACTAAATTATTTCGTCAAAAGTGTACGTCAGATACACGGAGAATGTAAAATAGTCAAAAGATATCAACTTCATTTTGTTTTTTACTTGAAACACTACAAAATAGCCCCCAATATATTTTTTCTGTTATTATATATTATATACTACAATGACAGAAGAAGAAAAAAAAAGGGAGTCCCATTTGTATGTTCACTTTTCCCCTTTCCACGTGGATGGTAATAATGAAGAGGTGAGCACACAGCACTTCAGTACCAGGGGACTGGGCATGGAACATGCTGTTACACCAGGGTGTCTGGGACTGTAGGAAGCCATGGCGTCAGTTCCTGTGCTGGAAGGGAGTCGCCTGGGCAGTTGTGCAGACCTCACTGTTCTTTTTGGCTTGTCCAAACAGCTGAGGGAATGTGACGGCCAAGGTTTGACTGCAGGATGGTGGAGCCCTTCTGGTGGGGTGTTTTCCCATCCTTCAGGTGGCTGGTGCCCAAGTTATCACTGGATACAAAACGATACTCTCTTCACCCCAGAAGACCCTTTTGGTATAAGGCATTGAACAGCTGCCTTTAATTCTAGCTCATCATCTTGAACTGCTGACACTTTATTTATGACAATGAATAGTGTTTGGATGCTGTTTGTGGATTTGTTTTACTGAAATCAACAAATCTTGTACTAGCAGAATTGCCTCTTCTGTTCTTAGATTGTTTACTCCACAATGTAAAACAATGCTGTCAAATGACTTTCCCCGTTTTCAGGAAGCAGTTCCACATTTTCTTGGGTATTTTTTTCACGTGGACCTTGTGGTGAACAGCCCGAAAAGCATATGAACGCCCAGTCTTTTGCCCCTGAACTCCTCTTAAGACAGAATCGTGCAAGAACAGAACATTGGGAATCCTTCAGAGTTCTTGACGTGTTCTTTCATGGTCTTTGATGTCATTGACACCTTGACGTCTTTTGGAGATTTGACGTCATCACGTGTTCTAAACTTTTGTGGGCTTTTCTTTTTTTGTTTTTCGCCCCGCTGTCTGTTGGTTTGCAGGAGGCACAGGAGGCCTGAGTAGTGCCTTGCTTGTGCTGCGTGCAGCAGGCATGGATTTGGCCACATCAGCGTAAGTAGGAGAAACATTTACATCTGTTTGTGTACTTACGTGGTGACGCCATGTTTCCTTTCTTTCCGACTTCTCCCTGCTCAGCTCCTTGATGGTCTTTTCCAAAGAGAGGAAGAAGACGCTCAGTGAGGTGTAGCACGACAGATTTCAGATCACTGACCGTCTCACGCAGGCTGGAAATCATCTGGGTGGTCTCGCTCCCTCTGGCCTCTTGATCTGCCTCGTTAGTTGGGCGGTACTTTCTGTACTTGAAGATGGTACAGGAGCAGGGCTGTCAACGGCTCCAGACTTCTTGCCCTCTTTGGCTGTCACTGTGGGCTCTTGTTCTCCAGAAGCCTCATGTGTGGAAGACTCCCTGATACAGGAACTAACCTTTTTGCATTTTTTTATATGTCCCCTTTGTGTGTGTGTGTGTGTGTGTGTGTGTGTGAGAGAGGGGGGGAGGGGAGGAGAGAGTGTGTGTGTGTGAGAGAGAGGGAGTTGTGTGTAAGTGTGTGTGTGTGTGTGTGTGTGTGTGCGCGCGCACTTGTGCTTATGTATCTTTCTGACCACATGTGTGTGTGTGTGAAGTCAAGTCAAGTCAAGTCAAAATGAGTTTTATTGAGGGTAAAAGATTAACTTTACACAATTTTCTTTTTTCCCATTCTACCATCACAAAACAAAAAAATCAACTGACTTATAAAAGCATGCAAAAGACAATGTTAATCTATGTTAAAAAAACAACCCAAAAATAGATTAGGTGTGTTTGTGCGTGCGTGCATGCATGTGTGTGTACACGTGTGTGTGTGTGTGTGTGTGTGTGTGTGTGTGTAGTGTGTGTGTGTGTTTGTGTACGTACGTGTGTTTGTGTAGT
>CM054159.1:17462807-17467807 GCA_028751875.1 Rapana venosa | reverse complement strand
TCACCTGGGCTTGAGCACTGACACTACCGATTTCCCTGCCCCTTTGGCGTATGTGAAGGTGCTGTTGGGGTGTTTGTGTTGGTGTGGTGGTGGTGGTGTTGTTGGTGGTGGTGGTGGTGTCCGTTGTGTTGCCGTATGTGTTGTTGTGTGTTGTGTTTGGTTTGTGTGTGGTGTTCTGTTTTGGTTTGGTTTTGTGTGTGAAAGGAGAGAGAGATGAGAGAGAGAGAGGAGCGAGAGCGAGATGGGAGGAGGTGGAGAGGAGCGAGAGCGTGTAACGAGTGTGTGTGGTGAAAGAGATGAGAGCGAGATGAGAGAGAGAGATGAGAAAGAGAGTGTTGCGTGATAAGAGCGAGAGCAGAGAGAGGAGAGAGAGAGAGGTGTAGTGTGCGTGAAAGAGCGAGAGAGAGAGAGAGAGAGCGAGTGTTGTGTGTCAGAGAAAGAGAGAGGAGGTGTGTGAGTGTGTGAGTGAGTGAAAGATTAGCGAGAGAGAGCGGATTGTGTGTGGGTGTGTGAGTGAAAACGAGAGAGCGAGAGAGAGTGTGTGTGTTATGTGTGTGTGTGTGTGCGTGAGTGCGTGTGTGTTGTGGTGTGTGTGTGTGTGTGAAAGAGGGAGAGAGCGAGAGCGTGTGTGAGTGTTCTGTGTGTGTGTGTGTGTGTGTGGTGAGAGTGTGTGTGTGTGCTGAAAGAGATTTATTTATTTATTTATTCTATTTTATATCGAGGATAATGATAACGCACTCCATGCGCTCTATTACATCCAGTCCCCGTGTGTATGCGGTTTTGTCCTTTTGTCATGTTACCACCGGCACACAATGGCCTACTCTTCCGAAATGCGGAAAAGATTTAAACTGTGCGCAAGATGTTCTGCATGCGTTCGAACAGGTCTGGGCCCTCGGTTTATGTCTCATCAGACGGAGAGAGAGAGGAGAGAATCAGAGAACTCAGAAATTTAATGTATCTCAGCCTTAGGCCATGAATACATGGTTGGCGTAGAAGAACTTGCCAATTGCACAGGAGTGGGTTGCAAACCGGAATAACTACACAATACCAAGCTCACTTTCAGTGAAAGAAATATTGCAGCAATGCACTTACTACATATACAATACATATGTATCAACCAAATCTTCACTATTTTGATCTAAATGTACCTTCCTTCTGGTCTGGATTACACATCCATATACATATAGTTTTTCAACATCATAACAAAAAGCATACCCCGTATCTTCGTTTTTTTGTTTGTGGTAATTATACTACATCCAAACGCCCTTTTTCTCTTACTTGATGGCATGGAATATACATCTAGACAGGCAGTAGTGATTTTTGCTTCCTGGTTTCTGTTTAAGTACACATGCAAAGGTGTTCCACACACAACCCCTTCAAAAATTTTAATTCTAAAATCAATATACACAAAACATTCATAAGGGAAATTGCTTTCCATCTTCAACTTTGGGTTTACAAACTGGGCATTGTTTCTTCCTGGAAAACCCCGGGGGGGGGGGGGGGGGGCCTCTTGTGCCACTATATCGATGTACATTGTTGATGAGTGTGGTAAAACATTAAATCTCACTGTGACACAGCAACTCTAAAGCAGTAGGGATCTAAGTGTAGAAGTATTCTACTTTAGCAATTATTGTTTTGAAACACCTGTAACAGTCATATTGTATCGGTCTCTGATGGTACTATTCATTCCTGGATACCCATATCAACATAGTCGTTGCTCTAAACAGATGTCCGAATACCTTGACGTCCAACACCTGTTGAAGCCCTACAACGCTGAATCCTGCCTCACATAACAATTTGTTAATCATAGAAACCAACAGTTCTTTCCAGATATATCCAAGTCAAGGCAACATTTGATAAGCGATATCCTCTATACCTCAAACTGCATTGTATCATACTCTTATATATTGGATTAAATAATTACAAATGAATTCTAACAGGAGAGAGAGAGAGAGAGATGAGAGGGAGAGAGAGAGAGGAGAGGGAGAGTATGTGTTTGTGAGTTGGATTGGTGCGTAATTGCGTAAGAAAGAGAGAGAGAGAGAGATGAGAGAGAGAGGAGAGAGCGAGAATGAGGAGAGGAGCGAGAGAGAGACTGTTGTCTGTGGTGTGAGTGCGAGTGAGTAACTGAGAGAGAGAATGAGAGAGTGAGTGTGTGTGTGCGTGTGATGTGCGTAACCTACGTGCCAGCACTGAGCGAAAGTGTGTGTGTGTATGTATCGGTTTGTGTATTGTTGTGTGTTGTGTGTTTGTCGTGGGGTGGGGTGGGGGTGGAGGGTGTCGGTGCGTGGGTTGAGTGTGTTTACGGACGTGCATGTTCGCACTTGTTTGTCTATTTTTGCTTGCAATTTGATTCTGTTATGTATGGATGTTCTATGCATGTATGAAGGTTGAATGTATGTATTTAGTATGTCTATTATGGACAGAGAGACAGAAGACATGCTTAACTGTACGCACGCACGCACGGCACGCACCCTCGCACGCACTCACGCACACGCACACATCTATACATACATCCACACATCATACATACATTCATACATACAGACATCCATACATACATACATACATACATACATACATACCTACTACATCCATACGTCACACACACACCCACACATACATACATACATTACATACACCATAGTACTACGTACGTCCGTACGTACACACACACACCCACACCACACACCCACCACACACACCACAGCATACATACATTACATCCCCCTTCTCCCCCCCCTCCCCCCCCCCCCCCCCCCCCCCCCCTCCATCCCTATACCTACTTTATGGGTGTGGGTTTTTTTTTCCTCTATTCAGTTTGTCTGTGTGGGAGGCCGGCCAACAGAATGGAAGCGTGGCCCGTCACGTGGCCACCGAGTTGAACTTGTCTGAGGACGTGACCTCCGCTCCTGGAATCGTGCTGGTCACAAGGACGCGCGCTATTCCCTCTTCAAGGCGGGGCCAAGCTCGCTGGTGGCCGCGTGAGGTTGACCTAACAGGATGTTGTGCTGACAAATCATATACCGCCACAAAACTACCAGCAAAGAAACGGAAGCAATGCCAGCGTTAAGTTGAAAATCACCGAAGGATGTTGTGAGTATGAAGGAAAGAAAACGAGAAAATAGACACAAGAGGAACACACCAGAAGCTGTCAGTGTTAAGTGGAAAATTCGGATGTTGTGAGATTGAAGGAAAGAAAATGAGACCAATAGACCAGGAAAAGGCAAAACTCAACACGGAAGCATGCCCGCCAAGTTGACCTAACTACGGATGTTGTGCGCTAACTATATAAAACATAACAACTACCAGCACACGACAAACAGAGCCAATGCCCAGCCTAAGTTGAAAATAACGAAGGATGTTGTGAGCCTAATAAATATACAAACATAACAACTCACAGCCAACGACAACCAGCGCATGCCAGCCTAAGTTGAAAAATAACGAAGCATGTGGTGAGATAGGAAGGAAAGAAAATGAGCCAAATAGACAAATCAGACGCAATGCCAGCGTAGGTTGAAAAGGACCGAGGATGTGGTGACATATAAAACAAAAGCAACGACGGATAAAAAGGCAAACAACACGGAAGCCCTGCCAGGCGTAAGTTGCGGAAAATAACGAAGGATGTTGAGAGAATAAAAGAAGGAAAGAACAACGAGCAAATAGCCAAAGAACAGGCAAACAAAAAGAAAGACAAGCCAGCGTTAAGTTGAAAAGAACAACTCAAGATTTTGTGATACAAAAGGAAAGAAAACAACAGAAAAGTGAACAGAATCGAATGTTTTGTGATGAAAAGAGGAACGAACCTAAACCGACGAAATAACAAACCAAAAGAGACAAGACAACAACACACAAAGATCCACACAACCACAAAATTTAATATTCCAAGAGACCAAAAACACTTTGATTTGCTATTTTTTTAAAAAAAGATGGTTTGTATTTACCCCATCCTTCCTTACAGGTTTTTATAGTTATTGCAGTTTCTGCTGCTTCAATAAAGGCTGTTAATCATATATTATTATTATTATTATTATTTATTATTATTATTATTATTATTATTATTATTATTATCGGTGGTCTAGAGGTAAACGCGCTTGTCTAGGCCAGCGAAAGTCCGGGTCGGAAGTGTTGCGGTGGTTAGATCCCCGTTTGGGCCCAAAACTTTTCTCCCATCCATTAGATCATGGAGTAGGTGGTCTGGGCCCCCTGCTAGTCTTTCGGATGAGACGACTTAAAACCGTTTTGTGTTCCACAACAATTATTCAGCGCACGTAAAAGAACCCACGGCAACAAGGGAGTTGTCTCTGGCAAAATTCTTGGAAAAAGCCACTCTGATGGGGAAACAAATACAGTTGCAGACAGGAAAAAGGGTGGCGCTGCTCTTGTGGCGAGACGCTCTCCCCGGGGAGAGCAGCCCCAAATTTCACGCAGAGAAATCTCGTGACTTAAAGTGCTGTAAATAAATAAATAAATAAATTATTATTATTGATTTCTTGATTTTGTTTGTCCCTGGTGCTGCTTGCCTAGTGCGTTCTCCAACTTAACACCCGGGAGGTTACCCAGAAATCACGCTATGATTCACACTTTTCACACCTAGGAATCCCTGTTAGAGTGAAAGTACCCACCGAATGAGAAGTCTGCGTGTATGTATGACTCTTTTCAAGTACCAAGCCATAATCATAGCTAATCATTCTCCCGACTTAAGATTTTTATTAAAAAAATATTAGCCATAATCATAACCAGTCATTCTCCCGACTTAAGATTTTTTTTAAAAATATTATTTTACTCTTTTAAAGATTCTTAAGCTAAGAGTTTGCCATGACCGAAGACAGTCTCACCACAACAGCTCAGCATAACATACGGGTTTTTTTGGGTTTTTTTAAGAAAAAAGGCTTTGACACTTTGTTTACATCACTAACTGCCAAAGCTTTTTAGTCTGGGTCAATCTAAGAAAAAAAAAGATCGACTACTAGACTGTTACCAATATGGGAAATTCAAAA
>CM054159.1:17417973-17462307 GCA_028751875.1 Rapana venosa | reverse complement strand
CCTTTGGGGGGAAAAATAAAGAGTTTGCGCCGCTTCCCCCAAACCCTCGGGGTTTTTTCATTCCGCAGTATGTCGTTTACGCAAGGAGTTTCCCCTTGATGTTGTTTCCCATCTTTTCTTGTTGTTCTTGTTCCTCCTTGTATGTTCCCTGTAGGGGACAGTTTGGGCCCCGTCAGATGTTTATGTGAATGTTTCCTTTTTTTGGTTTGTTTTTCTTTCACTTAAGTCAGGAGCTCTTCATACGGCCTATGGCTTTTTCAATGTGGGGTGCGCGTGTGTTTGTGTGGGGTTTTTGTGTGTGTGTGTGTGTGTGTTTTTGTGGTGTGTGTGTGTGTGTGTGTTGTGTGTTTTTGTGTGTTGTGGTGTGTGTATTCGTGACATTTCTATTTAAAGTCATTTTGGAATGTTTTAACTAATATGAAATATAGCTTTTTTTGTGTCTTTGAGATTTTTGATGCGTATCATTCTGCCTGTCAGTATTGTAATTGCCCTTCATGGGATGATTAAAGTGTTTTTGACTTGACTTGACTTTACTTACTAACTCGTTAGTTACATCATCTCTGTATGCAATACCAAGAATTTATAGCAAAAGCGCCTTGTCTCTTTTGCTTGCATCGTCCTGTCAATGTGTGCTGTTATGGTCCGCGTTTCACATGCGTACACCAAAAAAAATACGGACATGACCAGGACATGTATCAGTCTGATCTTGAAGCCGATGGCGATGTTACTGTCGCTCCAGAGGACTTTTTTATTGTTCTGGTCATTGCAGCTGCGTTCTGGGCTATCCTGGAGAAAACTTCAGCTTTCAATCTTCCCCCCCTATACCATTTATTTATTTATTTATTTATGCCACTTTAAGTCACGCAGATTTCTCTGCGTGAAATTCGGGCTGCTCTCCCCCGGGGAGAGCACGTCGCCACAAGAGCAGCGCCACCCATTTTTCTTTTTTCCTGTCTGCAACAGTATTTGTTTCCCTATCAGAGTGGCTTTTTTTTAAAATAATTTTCCCAGGGACAACTCTCTTGTTGCCGTGGGTTTTTTTTAGTGCGCTATATAATTATGTGCAACACACGGGACCTCGGTTTATCGTCTCATCCGAAAGACTAGCGCCCAGACCACCACTCATTATCTAATGGATGGGGGAAAAGTTTCGGGTCCAAACGAGATACGAACCACCGCACAGTTCCGACCCGGACTTTTCGCTTTCTAGACAGGCGCATTACCTCTAGACCACCGATCCTACAGCTCCCAGATATTAAATCAAAACTTTGTGGAGAATCGTTGGATATTAAACTGGATTATAAATCATGAGTTTGTAGTTCAGAGTGTCGTAGGATATCAAATCAAAGTTTGTGGACAGTCTCAATTTTCTTGGATGTTTATGGTGATAGCAACCCGTACTTACCGTCATCGATTTTCTCCAGTTCTCCGATGATGTACTCATCAGAGATGGACTTTTTGCTGGAGTACTTCTTCCTCATGGCGTTGCGCTCGAAGCGTCTGGCGTACATGGGCTTCTGTTGCCGCCAGAAGTCTGTGGCTTTGTCAGGTACGAAAACCCCTTTCCCTCCGCCAGGTCGAAGATTGTTTTCCCCTGTCTTCGTGTTGGAATCTGCAAACGATGCGTCGTTCAACGTGATCAAAAGACGCTGTGTCATAGCGGGCCCACGTAGGAGATGAAGGGAGTTTTAGAATAGGTTTTTTGGGGGGGGTTAAGGGGGGAGGGTGGGGGGGCTGGTTTTCAAAAAATTTATGAAGTGTTTTTAAAACCACACGCATGCACACACACACCACACACACACACACACACACCCCACACACCACACACCATACAAATATATATAATACATATATTTTTGCTGGAGTTTTTTCTTCCTCATGTATGATAGATAGTAGATAGATAGAGAGAAACAGAGAAAGAGAGAAGAGACAGAGAGAGGCAGCAGACAGAGAGAGAGACAGAGATCGATCGATCGACCCCATAATATGGAATGCTTTGCCTACCTGTTTCTTTGAGCAGTTTCTCAGGTAGCGTTTGTCGCCGTACAGCTCGCCCAGATCTGTTTGAGGTTTCTCCGTTGGCCTGCGACCGGTTCAAATCCCGCTTCTGTTTCTGCTTCTGCTGCGTAGGGGGTCTAACCACGGCGCCCGGGCGTCTCTTCTTCTGTTTCTGTACAGGGTTTTCCGCATGATTGTAAGCCATAATAACAATAATAATAATTTTAAAAAAATAATAATAAAAAATAATAATAATAATAATAATGTATGGAATTTATATAGCGCTGAATCTTGTAAAGCAACAAATCAAAGCGCTCAGATGACTTTTTTTTTTATATATCGAGGATAATGGAATAAACACTCATGTGTTTGTTTTTTTAACATCTATTCATCGTGTATGCGGTTTTGTAAATTGTGTCATCTGTTCCCACCGGCACACAATGGCCTACTCTTTCGAAAAGCGGAACAGGATTTAACGTGTGCGCAAGATGTTCTGCATGCGTTCGCACACGGGGCCTCGGTTTATAGTCTCATCCGAAGGACATAGGCGTGTATAAAAGCATGGATGCACGTGTACATGAACGCTTAGTACACAAGCATGCACGCGCGCACATGCATGCATGCACATACAGACACACATGCACACGCAGGCGCAGGCGCATTTTGTGGAGAATCGTGGATATTAAACTGGATTATAATCATTAGTTTGTAGTTCAGAAGGTCATAGGATATTATGGTGTTGTACGGTATGGTATGGTATGGTATGGTATGGTATGGTATGGTATGGTATGGTATGGTATGGTATGGTATGGTATGGTATGGTATGGTATGGTATGGTACGGTAGGTATGGTAGGGTATGGTAGAGTAGTTATGGTATGGTATGGTATGGGGGTGTATGGGGTGTCAGGGAGGGGTAGTACCTCTGACGGGGGAACATGTCGCACCCTCTGGGGTGGTTCGTCCGCTTTTGTCCCCACCTGGCACCCAGCTCTCACCTGTGGCTCCAAGTAGCTGTTAGCATGCAACAGCGGCACACCGGGTAAACCCGCTTCGACAGGCGGGCTAAACCAGGTTGAGGGTAGCCGTCGGGTCTCAAACCCTCGGGAGTTAGGGAATGCCTACCCAAGCATGTGAGACTGTAGTCGGCGGGTGAGCGGATGAGGACACCTTCTACCCCAAAACGGTCACGAAGGCGGCGACAGCAAGCGTCGTGGAGCGCTACGGGCACGGCAAGGCACTACAGACGTCGTGGCCATCACTGCAGCGAGGGAAGCCCCTGGTCGTGACGGCTCTTCCGTACCACCAGATCCTGGCTTTAGGCGCGAGGAGTGGGATTGCCTGTGCATCGACTTTCCCTTTAAACACTTTCCGCACAGGTTTTCTCCTGTGTGTTAGTCCCCACCCCCTCACCCCCAAAACTACCAAAGCCCTGCGGCGATGGGGAACGGGCGAAGCAACAGGTGGAGGTGGACCACGGAAGTTGTAGTTTAAACCCTGCACGTAGGCGGTGGTGGCAATAGTCGTTTCCTCCTGACCCGGGGACAACAGAGGAGCTCGGTTTTCCCCCCAGGTGACTGAGCAGCCTCTTTAGGACAGCATGCTCACCCTCACATGAGGGAGGGGACTGGAAAAGGTGTCCCAAACAAATGCTTGTCCCTTCCAATGGCCAGCTACCGCGGTGGCAAGTTCTACCCCAAGCGGTTTCGAAATAAAAGAAGAAACAATTAATCGTTGGTGGTGGACGTGCGCCACATCATGGACAGAGAGGCCTCTTCAAGGCCTGAGAGGAGAACGGCTCTCATTGCAAGGGAACTGGCCGCTACCGCATTGACATAGCTGCCCTCAGCGAGACCAGACTAGTGGGGAAGGATCTGTGGATGAACTGAAAGGTGGCTACACTTTCTTTTGGAAAGGCGGGCCCCAAAAGAGAAGAAAGAATTACGGAGTGGGGAGTGGCCATCAAGGGACATCGCTCCTTAAACAACTTCCTGATTACCAAACTTCAGTGAACGAACGGCTGATGAAACTCCGTTTCCCCCTGAACCGTACCCGGCATTTACCCTCATCAGTGCCATACGCTCCAACCCTTCCCAGCAGCGATGAAGTGAAGGAAGCTTTTTATGAGGAGTCCAGTGCCTCCGTAAAGGAACCCCCTCTAAGGGACAAGCTCATTTGCTGGGCGATTTCAACGCCAGGTTGGAGCGGACTGCAGAAATTGGAAAGGCGTGCTGGGGCCACACGGAACTGGAAAGGTGAATTCCAACGGCTTGATGCTTCTAAGCTTTGTGCTGAAAAACCTCACTATATACAAACACACTGTTCCGGGGAGGCCGACAAATTCAAGCAACATGGATGCACCCAAGATCCAAGCGTGGCACCTGATCGACTTTGCCATCTGCGCCAAAGAGACATCCGTGACATCAGGATCACCCGGGCATGCGAGGAGCCGAGTGTTGGGGCAGACCCTCGTTAGTCAGGGCCATCTATCCTGCATATCGTCCAACTTGCGCAAGACGCCGAAAGTCCTCAGACCAGCGTTCGACGTTGCCAAACTCGAACATCAGCAACGCAGTGAATTTGCAGAAGACCTCGACGGCCCACTGATGCCATGGTCCCCTGACGGCTGCCCCACTCAAAGGTGGGGAGCAATTCAGAACCCCTGGTGATGGAGTCAGCAAAACACTATCGGCCCCAGAAAACGAATTCATCAGGACTGGTTCGACGAGAACGAGAGCACTTTAGAAAATCCCGGATGACAAGCAAAAAGCATTTGTAGGTGGCAAAACGACTCCTCCCCGGCCTCCAAGATGATCGTTTCAAGCATCTCCAGAAACGGGCCCAAGTTGCGCTGCGCAAGATGCAGGATGTATGGTGGGAGAGAGGAAGGCAGACGAGGTCCAGAGATACGCTGACACGCCCGAATCCAAAATGTTTTTCAGTGCCATCAAGAGTCTACGGACCTTCCAAGCCATGTACTACCCCACTCCTGTCAGCAGACGGTTCAACCCCGCTGAAGGAGAAGAGCGCATCAATTTAACGAGGAGAGAGCAAATTCAGCAACCTGCTCAACAGGCCCCCGTGTAGACCCCCCCGCCCTTGAGCTGATCCCTCAAAGCCCATTGTACACTGCCTCGACCTCCTCCCACTATGGATAAGTCTTGAGGGCCCAAAAAGACAGACCAGCTCAGGCAAGCACCCGGAATGGACGGAATCCAGCAGAGATGTTCAAATCTGCCGGACTGTGGCCCTTGCAGCTTTCCCCTCCTCCTCACCAGCATTTGGGAAGAAGAAGAATTTCCCAAAGATTTCAGGGGTGCCACTGTCATCTCCCCATTTAAGAACAAGGGTAGTAAGGTGACCCGCGGCAATTACGGGGCATCTCCTCCTTTTATTGCTGGGAAATTTTTGGCTCGGATCCTCCTCAACCCCTTAACGGAGAACATTTCCGAAGGAAACCTGCCGGAAAACAGTGTGGATTTCGCCCAAACCGCAGCACTGTGGACATGATCTTCTCCCTCGGACAAATGCAGGAGAATGCCCAGAGCAAAAACATGGACTTGTATGTGGTCTTTGTTGACCTCACCAAGGCCCTTCGACACAGTGAACAGGAGGCCTCTGGATCATCCTATCCAATCGGAGCCCCGACAAGTTCTCAACTATACGCCAGTTTCATGCAAATGACCGGGCAGGGTTTTCTCGGGTGGAGAAGTATCAGGCCCTTCAACATCAGTAACGGTGGGCAAACAGGATGCGTGCTGGCCCCCGTCCTTTTCAACTTCTTTTTCACCTGCGTCCTAACCACGCTATCAATGACCTAGACCCTTGGGGTATACTGCGATACAGACTTGATGTCATGTTTGACCTCCGCCGATGAACGCCAGGACCAAGGTTGTGGAGAAGATCATCTGGAAGCACTTTTTGCTGATGACTGTGCTCTCATGGCACAAAAGAGTCTGACCCACAGCTTATCACAGATAAGTTCGCAGAAGCTCTCGCCTTTTTGGGCTCACTATCAGCCCCCGGCAAGACAGGGTACTATTTCAGCCAGCGCCTGCTTCAGCCACCCTCCCCCCTCTATCTCCATTTAGGGCACCCAGCTAAAGATAGTGGATGATTTCAGATACCTCGGCAGTACCATCAGCAATGATGAACCTGGATAAAGAGATCAACGCTAGGATCTGCAAGGCCAGTCAAGCCCTTTGGTCGCCTCCGAGCTCGTGTCTTGAACCAGCACAACATCCAGCTTTCCCCAAAGTCAAGGTGTTTCAGAGCCGTCGTCCTCACCAGTACTCTATGGATGCGAGACATGGACAGTGTACAAAAGACATGGAAGCAGCTGGAGAAGTTCCCCATGAGAAGCCTTCGGTCAATTATGAACAACCATGGCAAGACCCGGGTCACAAACCTTTGAGGTCCTGGACAGAGCTGGGATGACCAGCATCGAGGCCATGATCCTGAAAAGCCCAGCTTCGATGGGTTGGGCACGTGATCCGGTGATGGACGACAAAAGGTTGCCTAAGCGCTCATGTATGGCGAACTGACCTTGGGAAAGCCCGGAACCAGGGAGACCAGCAAAAGATTCAAGGACTGCGTGAAGTCCAACATCAAACACGCTGGGCATCCTCACAAACAGCTGGAGCTGTATGCTATGGACAGACCCGGCTGGCGCGCCCTAACCATCTGGGCGATGACAACTTCGAGGAGAAGAGGCGAGATGACGTGACTGCGCACGAGTAGGAGAAAGGCGTCAACCACCAACCCTGAACCCCCCGGACAGTTTCCTTGCCCCCACTGCACCCGCGTCTGCCTATCACGGATTGGCTTAACCAGCCATCTCCGTGCCCACATAAGACAAAGACTCAACACATGAGGACAGTCATCATCGGATCGATGGACGACCAAGAGGGTATGTGAATTTTGTGGACTTCGAAAAGGCATTTGACAGCATACACAGAGACAGCCTTTGGAGTATCCTTCGACACTATGGCATCCCATCGAAACTGGTACACCTTATCAAAAGCTTCTACGACAACTTCAGATGCTCTGTGGGCCATAGCAACACTGTCTTCGAAGTCAAGACAGGAGTAAGACAAGGATGTGTGATGTCAGCAGTTCTCTTCAATCTGGCCATTGATTGGGTGATGAGGAAGACAACAGACGACACTCCAAGAGGGATTCGCTGGAGCCTGTTCTCAACACTAGACGACCTCGACTTTGCGGATGACCTGGCGCTGCTGTCACACACACACCAACATATCCAGGAGAAGACCAGCAGACTCCAAACATTCGGACAGCAAGTGGGGCTTCGTATTAGCATCAAGAAAACAGAGACAATGTCGCTCAATGTTGAACACACCAGCCCCTATGAACGTGAATGGAACTGACCTGCGGCAGACAGACAAGTTCACATACCTTGGCAGCAGCATCAAACCAGAGGGCGGCACAAAAGAAGACATCCACAACAGACTGGGCAAGGCCAGGAGTGTGTTTAGAGAGATGAACAATATCTGGAGATCAACTCAGTACAGCACCAACACCAAGCTGAAGCTATACCAGAGCTGTGTTGTATCTACGCTCCTGTACGGTTCTGAGTGCTGGAGGATGATGGAAGCGGATCTTACCAAACTTCGATCCTTTCACATCGTATGCCTCCGAAGAATTCTCCGAATCTTTTGGCCAGAGAAGATCTCCAATGAAGACCTACCTCGGAGATGTAGGCAAGAGGACATAGGAACCATCATCACCAGACGACGGTGGAAGTGGATTGGGCACATCCTCCGAAGAGACCCACAGTCAATCACAAGAACAGTATTGCACTGGACCCCAGAAGGAAGGAGAAAGAAAGGGAGACCAAAAGCAAAGTGGATGAGAACTGTAGAAAGTGAGATGAAGGCCATGCAGCACTCTTGGGGATCAGTGACTAGATTAGCCCAGGATAGGCAGAAGTGGAAGCGCTTTGTTGCTGCCCTACACACCACTGGGTGTAATGGTTGATGATGATGATGACGGTATGGTATGGTATGGTATGGTATGGTATGGTACGGTATGGTACGGTACGGTACGGTATAGTATGGTATGGTATGGTATGGTATGGTGTGGTACGGTACGGTATGGTATGGCATGCATTACTTCATATGGGCTTTCCATGACGTTACTTCATGCTGTCTTGCCATATTATCTTATGTTCTATCTTCTATCTTTTTTTTGTATTTTATCATGTTTTGATGTTATTTGCATTGCGGTGTATTAAGTCATGTTGCATCAGGTAAAAGCTGCGTGACACTGTATTGAGGTGTTTTGTGCTTGTAGTGTTAAGTTAACATTTGGACTGCTTGGTAAATAACAAGCATAAGAACAAGACACTACTGCGAAGTAGTTTTGGTCTTTTCTTATTTCTGTTGTTGCTGTTGTTGTTGTTGCTGATGTTGGTGTTTATGATGCTGTCGTCGTCGTCCTTGTTGTTGTTGTTGTTCTTGTTGTTGCTACTGCTGCTGATGTTGTTGTTGATGATGATGTTGCTGTTGTTATTGTTGTTGTGGTTGCCTTTGCTGTGTTGTTGTTGATGATGATGTTGCTGCTGTTGTTGTTGTGCTGTTGTCATTGTTGTTGCTGCTGCGGAAAAACCTTTGCAAAAACTGTTGTTGCTGCTGTTCTTGTCGTACTGTTGTTGCTGTTATTTTTGCTGTTTGTTGTTGCTGTTGCTGCTATGGTTGTTGCTGGTGTTGTTGTTATTGCTGTTGCTGCCTGGGAAAAACTGCTGCAAAACTGTTGTTGTTGCTGTTGTTGCTGTTGTTGTTGCTGTTTGTTGTTGCTGTTGCTGCTATGGTTGTTGCTGGTGTTGTTGCTGCTGCTGCTGTTGTCTGTTGACATAGTTACCTCGTCTTGCTCTGTGAAGAATGACAGATCGCCAGTTGTGTTCAGCCTTACTCTGTCTGGTGCTGAAACCATATACAACACACCACCACACACACACACACACACACACACACACACACACACACACGTACACACACACACGTACACACACACACACACACACACACACACACACACACACACACACGTACATACACACACACACAAACACACACACACACACACACACACACACACACACCACACACACACACGAATTCTTAAGAACACCCTAAAATGTACACTTAAACAAACCCCAAAACTTCGAAACGACAGAAACAATCAGACAACCAAACAAACAAACAAACAAATACGCATGCATACAGACATACAGACATTTGATCCACAAAGTAGATCCAGACAAACGAGCACGCGTACAGACAAACACCTTGAGTAAGAACTATTTTTTTAAAAAGGGAGGTAGGTTATACCACAATATTCTTTCTTAGTGAAAACAAGCCTTGCTTTTTCGGGGAGATGTTCCATTGTAGAATAATCTCACGTCCCTATTTTTGAAATTAGTTCCTTCAAAACAAACGTTTAAGAAACTTGTGAAGAAACATCTGATGGTTAAATTGTGATGCTATTTCTTTACCATCGAGGTTACCGTAAATCAGGTTGCTTGTACATTGTTATTTTTACCCTTGTTATTCTCTTTTTTTCATTACTTTTCTGTCTGAATTGAGCACGTGTTGTACTGTCTTGGTTTTAGTTTTATCTTATACTGTGAGGTCTGGAGTTACCTAAATGTATTTTTTTGGTTTTTTGTTCTTTTTAACATATAATCTTTAAAACACTTCTTTTGTTTGCTATTATTACACGTCAATTTTTGCTTGAATTTGTGTGTGTGTGTTGTGTGTGTGTGTGTGGTGTGTGTGTGTGTGGTGTGTGGTCTGTGTGTGTGTGTGTGTGTTGTTGTTGTTGTTGACTTCATTTTACGTCTGTTCACTTCTAGTGATATTAGACGATTGTGTGTGTGTGTGTGTGTGTGTGTGTGTGTGTGTGTTGTGTGTGTGTGTGTGTGTGTGTGTGTGTGTGTGTGTGTGTGTGTGTGTGTTGTGTGTTAAGGGAGGATGAAAAAAAAAAAGTTGCGTAAACTTAATCTTTCACCTTCAATAAGATCTTTTCGACTTGACTTGACTTGACCTGGTTCACACAAAAAAACAGCCAAACAAACAAAAAACCAAACACGCATACACACAAGACACCTGGTCCAGAAAAACAGACAGCCAGCCAGCCAGCCAGTCAGCCAGCCAGCCAGCTAGCCAGCCAGCCAGCCAACCAGACAGGCAGGCAGCCAGCCAGCCAGCCAGCCAGCCAGCCAAGCAAGCCAGCCAGCCAGCCAGCCAGACAGATAGCCAGCCACCCAGCCAAGACAGACAAGACAGACAGAGGAGAGAAGCCCACTTACTGCCCACGCAGTTTTCAATGGCCTCCTGAGCTTTCTGGATGCCCAGACGAAACTCCTGCAGCTCCGGCCTCAACTTGTGTCCACGGTGATAGAAGACCAGGGCCAGTCAAAGTCGCCTTTGTAGTACATGGCTTCAAGCTTATCCTGGTAGATACCTGCAGTTTACAGCCGTAGTTGAAGAAGAAGAAGCGGTGAGAATGAACTTGCGTAGAAAAAGGTTTTAAAGAAGAAGAACAAGAAAGAAGAAGAGAACATAAGCAATCATTATAAAGTAGCGTATTACTTGACGAACAAGTCTTCCACTAAAGGCAGAGGTCTTTGAGTTTGGGACGATTTCTTGTCGTCTTGTCGTCGAGTCATTTTCCCACCAACGCACTATCCACTACAATCACCATTATCATCACCATACTGTCATCATTACCACCGATAACATTATCATCATCATACAGCGACTCAGCACAGCTGCAGCATGCCGCAGCAGCAGCAGCAGCATCACGGTCCATCATTACCACCGTCACAATCATCATCATCATCATCACCATCACCACTGTCACATTACCACCGTTCTCATCATCATCTCCATCTACATCCATCCTTCATCATCATCACCACCACCACTGTCATCATTACCATCGTGCTCAAACATCCTCATGAGCCGCACCATCATCACCCTCGTTCTCATCACCACCATCACCATCACTACCACTGTCATCATCACCACCACCACCATCAATCACCATCACCACCATCACCGCCACTGGTTACCATCATCATCATCATCATCATCACACACAACCACCATCATCCCCACCACCACGGACCACCCCATCATCATCACATCAACACCCACCACCACCATCATCATCATCACCACCATCACCAACACCATCATCACTACCACCACCATCCCCCATCACAACCACCATCATCACCACCACACACCACCTCTACCATCACCAACATCATCTCACAGTAAAAGTGATCAGCGGTGTAGAGGTAAGGTGCCGCCTAGAAAGCAGAAAGTTTTGGGCACGCTGCTTGTTCATTCTCGCCATGAGCTTTTAACCCCATCCACTAAACCTCAAAGTGTTGGTCAGGGTGCTTGTCTTTTCAAATGAGACAATAAACAATAGTTACCCGGGTGTAAACACACATCCATCGCACTAAAAGTACGGGAGCAACAAAAGAGCTGTCTGGCGTTAAAACGCTGTACAAAACGTCCCACTGATAAGACACCTATAGTCCATTTTGCGCCAGGTGATTTGTTAATGAGTTTCCGCTTTTGGCGACAGGGCGATTTCCTCTGTAAAGAGCAATCCGAATTTTACACTGTAAATCAACATTGAAATGAAAGGTAATGAACAATACACGTAAAAGATAATGATAAATGGAATTTATATACCAATATCTTGCAAAAACAAATCACAGCACTTGCACATTTTATGTACGTTTGTGTTGTGTGTATGTGTTGTGTGTGTGTGTGTGTGTTGTGTAATTGTGATGTGGTGTTGTGTGTGTGTGTGTGTGTGTGTGTATGGGAGTGTGTATGGTGTAGTGTGTGTGTGTGTGTGAGTGTGTGTGTGTGTTGTGTGTGTGTGTGTGTGTGTGGGTGTGTTGCCTCGAGCGTTGCCCTGTTTTGCTAGGGGAATATGTGATACAATACAATGCCAAACACAAAGCAATTACAATACAATAACAATACGACACGATAACGATACAATACAATATGTAACAATGCAATACAATGCGGATTACATAACAATATTAATATGATACAATACAATGCATACAATCCTGATCCAATGTAATTCAGCATGACACAATGCAAAGCAGAGCAAAACTATAACAAAACAGCACGATAAAATACAATACAATGCAACACAATAACGACACGATACAAATTCTATGCAAAGCAAATACAGTATAACACAACTGCAAACAATGCACTGTACGAGTGCACTAAAGTACAATACAAGCAGTATAGCAGCAATACATAATAGTATCGGTGGCGATGGTGGAATGGTCAGAGAATTGAAAACAAAAATAATAGAAGAATTACAAGTAACGAGAACAAGAGATAAGGAGAAGAAGAACGAAGAAGAAGAAAAGGGAGAAAAACAGAGAAGAAAAAGATGGAGAAGAAAGAGGAGGGAGAGAACACAATGATGATAAGGTCAATGCTGCTGCTGCTGCGCTGCGCTGCTGCAGCTGCTGCTGCTGCTGCTGCTGCTGCTACAACTACTACTACTGCGGCTAAATGCTGCTGCTGCTGCTGCTGCTACTACCACTACTAGACAACTACAACCACCACTACTACAACTACAACTACACTACAACTACTACTTCTGCTGCTGCAGCTAAGCTGCTGTAGCTGCTGCTGCTGGCAGCTGCTCAGCTCGCTGCTGCTGCTGCACTAACTACTACTCTAACTACTTCTGCTAGCTACTTCTACTACACTACTGCTGCTACTACTACTACTTCTATAACTACTACTGCTGCTGCTGCTGCTGCTACTGCTCCTACTACCCCCTACTGCTAATTCCTACTACCAGCGGAAACTTCTACTACTACTCACTACTACCCTCCTCAACCTCCTTGCTACTACTTACTAACTACTACATACCCTCCGCCTTGCCTCTGCTAACCACCTTCTACTATTTCTCCTGCTAAACAGCGCTGCTGCTGCTGCTGCAGCTGGCTGCTGCTGCAGCTAGCTGCTGCTGCTGCAGCTAGCTGCTGCTGCTGCTGCTGCTGCTTTCCTGCTCCTGGCTCCGGCTGCGTTGCTGCTGTCCAACAACTACTACTACTACTACTAATACTACTACTTCTACTACTACAACAACTACTACTCACTACTAACCACTACAACTACACTACTACTACTACTACTTCACTATTTACTTACTACTACTTCTACTACTACTACACTTTCAATGCTGCTGCTGCGGCTGCTACGCTACTACCCAACTTTTCTTACCCTCCTTCCTTCTTACTACTGCTCAAGCAACTACCCTACCACTACTACTACAATATACTTGGCTGCCTGCTGCTGCTGCTATTACCCTCCCCCCCCCCCCCCACCGACCCCCTCCTCTTACAAACTTGCTGCTGCTGCAACTACTACAACTAACTACTATACCACCACTATTGCTCCATTTCCACTACTACTTCTACTACTAACTACTACTACTACTACTACTAACTACTACAACACTACGCTCCATTTCCACTACTACTGCGATTTCGGAGACAAGAAGGCACCGTATCATCTGCGCGCCGCACACGCGCGCCATGCGCTATGCCTTGTGCGTACGTGCATGCATACATCCAATGAATGCGCCCACGCGTGCGTGCGTGCGTGTGTGCGTGGCGAGCGAGCGAGCGCATGTGTGTGAATGTGTGTGTGCAGTGTGGAATGACCTTGTGGAATGTGTAGTCACCAGCCTGGGCGTTCTCGGCATGCCATCAGGGGCTTTGCGCGAATCCCCCAGTCCAGAAGGCAACGGGACGGCCCAATCCAGATAACAGGTCTTGTCTTTGGGCATCAGCTCCAGAGCCTCCGCCACAACAACAACAACGACAGCACACATCATACATACACACACATACAAACATACCATACATACATACATACATACATACATACATACATATACCATACATACATACATACATATATACCAAAAAAATACATCCATAACATACATACATACATACATACATACATACATCATAAATACAAAAACATATACATACATACATCCATAGCATATATACATAATATACATACATACATACATACATACATACATACATACATACACATACATACATACATACATACATACATACATACATACATATACATACATACATACATACATACATATATACATATATACATACATACATATCATACATACATACACACACACATACACACACATACACACACACACATACATACATACACACACACACATACATACACACACACACACATACACACACACAACACACACACATACACACACACAACACACACAACACACACACACACACACACACACACACACACACACACACACATACATACATACATAGAGTTAGCCCGTCATCAACCATCAAGGGGTTTTGTTTGTTTGTTTGGTTTTTTGGGTGTTTTGTTGTTTTTTGGTCACAGTTCACACTACCAAATCAGTCGACTGGTCAGTCATCATCTCGTCTTGTCTGTCAGTCAGTCAAAACCCTGTCTAGCCTAGTCAACGTATTACTGACTGGATCGATAGGTCAGTCAGTAAGTCAGGTATTTTAGTAGATAAGCCAAAGTGTATTACTATTTTTTTTAATTATTATTATTAATCAGTAAGCAATGGGTCTGTCATCAGCTAGTCAGTCCAAGTCCTCATTCAACGGAAACATTTGTAAGCAAAACAAAAATTCAGAGAAGGGATTAATCGATTAGTCAATCAGAGAGTGAGTATGGCAGTCAGTTAGTCAGTCAATTAATCAGCCAGTCAGTCAGTCATCAGTCAGTGAGCCACTCAACCAGTCACACACCTTGAAATCCCTCAGTTATGTGTTTTATCGGTCGGCTTCCAGCCAATGATAAAGTTGATAAAGCTACAAATCACCATGATTGTTATGAACGCAGACTTGATGTTAAGCGTTCTCTAACGTCACACCCTGGACTATACACGTGTTGTGTTTTATTCAGTACACCTTGGCATCTCTTTAAGAGAATCAAGCGTAATTAGAAACAGAAACTGTGTCAGCTGCAACAACCTCAAGAATGCAAAATTTTCAATGTCATTACAAACTTCTTTAGTGCCTCGCTCATTGATCCCATAACCTACAACATAGTCAAAACCAAAACCATCATGGACTATATAATGACCTACTGCAAAAAGCTGACAACTGCGAGGTGTGGAGGAAGCTGGTTGTAAAATCTTCAGTGGTGCCCCAAAGGTCAGCCTGACTACGGACAGGTAAAGATAAAGGTGAAAATTAAAGTCTGTCTTGATTTCAAATCAATATCAAATTTTATTTTTTTAAACCAGCAGATATCTATATAATATATAATATATTAAATAAATAATTAATTTAATAATTATTATTATTAATCAGTAAGCAATGGGTCTGTCATCAGCTAGTCAGTCAAGTCCTCATTCAACGGAAACATTTGTAAGCAAAAAAAAATTATTTATATATCAATTATCAATTATTAGAAATAAGAAATATAATATATTATAGATCCTGTACAGATTTTTTTTTAAATCAACACAGTTATATCATTATCATGCAAGTTTAGGTATATTTTATATAAATCTTGGACATAAATGATGTGCACACGCCAATTCTGAAGTAAGCATCAACAAGAAATCAGTTACAACTACCACGTTTTCTTTTGGTGGTGGTAGTGGTGGTGTGATGGTGACGTGTGGTGACGTATGCGTGCTTGCGTGTGTGAGTTCATGTGTTTTATCAAAGCGTGTGTTTCACAACTCTATCAAATTCTACTTATCATAAGGCAAAAGATATGATTCAACTCCTTCCTTTTTTGAAGGACAATAGCTGTGTCATCTTTGGCCACATCCGTCTTTTTAGAACAGCACCTGGAATGGATCAGCACACCAATCCATGCTGGCAGTCTCTGACACAGTTGCCGCAGGTACATAGGAATTTGGATCGATGACCTTTGGTTTTTGCTATCTCTCCTTCGTGCTGTTTCCTCCATCTTTCGGTATTTGAAGTCTCATTGCTTCTTCACTACAGATTCCCGCACGCACTGGCTCTCCTCCACCCACTTCGATTTTCTGCAAAGCGCTTCCCAGCCTGTCATAGTATGCGGCAGTGTGTTTCGAGTGACACTTGAGTACACCTTGAGGTGTGGTGCTGGACGTACTGAAGGATGGTGCTCTGCAGCCAGTGCACTATAGATAATGTCTAGAGGAATGTAGCCATCCTTCATGTGTTTCACAGCCCTATCGAAGTCTAACATAGTTAATTTCTCTCTCTCCTCTCTCTCTCTCTCCTCTCTCTCTCCCTCTCTCACTCTCATCTCTACTCTCTCTCTCTCTCACAACACACACACACACACACACACACACACACACACACACACACACACACACACACACACGCACATAATGTAGTATCTAGTATAATCATTAAGAAATTTGTTCTTAGATAGATGGTTTGATGAAAAAAAAGCAAATGCATTGCTTATTCAATGTACCATCTAGGAAATAAAATTTTGACTTGACTTGACTTCACACACACACACACACACACACACACACACACACACACACACACACAACACACACACACACACACACGCACTAACAAACTAACTAGCTCACTAACTAAGACACACACAAACACACCCTAACACTCACACACACACACACACACAACCCCCCTCCCTATCCCCCCTCACCCCCCCCCCCCACACACACACACACACATACTCACCCACCAACCCTAACATAATTGGGGGACGGGATAGCCTAGTGGTCAGAACATTGCGCTCGCAATCTGACGACCCGGGTTCGATTCCCGTTCAAGGGAATATTTTTCCCCTGGAGTTAACATCAGTGCCGACTCCACTCTCCCCAAAAGTCCTTCGGATGAGACTATAAACCGAGGCCCCGTGTGCGAACGCACGCAGAACATCTTGCGCACACGTTAAACCATGTTCCGCTTTTCGTAAGAGTAGGCCATTGTGTACCGGTGGAAACAGATGACAAAATTTACAAACCGCATACACACGGGGACGTAATGTAAAAAGCACACAAGTGCTTATTCCATTATCCTCGATATAAAAGAATAAATAAATAAAATAATAAAACACACACACACACTAGCCAACTAACTAAGACGCACAAACACACACACACACACACACACAACACACACACACCCAACAACACACACACACACACACACCCTAACACACACACACACACACACACCCTAACACACACACACATCCCCCTACCCTACCCCCCCCCCCCTCCACACACACACACACCCACACCCTAACATAAACACACACCCACACCCTAACACACACACACCCTAACACACACATCCCCCTACCCTAACCCCCCCCCCCCCCCCCCCCACAACACACACACATATACTCACCCACCAACCCTAACACACACAAATACACACACACACACACACACACACACACACATAACACACACACACACGCGCGCCATAACACACCATTACCACTTCAGCGTTCTTAGAAATAATGCACACGAGTAAGTGGTGTGCACACACACTCAGCGACGCAGATTGGAAATACATTATACTGAGGACTCTTTTTTTCAAACGATTGATCGCAGGTTCTATAATAATTATTGTGTGAGCTTGCAAGCATGTTTCGTGTGTGTGTGTGTGTGGTGTGTGTGTGTGTGTGTGTGTTGTATTGTGTGGTTATGTGAAAATAAAAATAAAAAATAATAAAATAAAAATAATAATAATAATAATAAATGGATTTATATAGCGCTATATCTTGCAATTACAAATCAGAGCGCTGTATAGTGATGTGTGTGTGTGTGTATGTGTGCGTGCGTGCGTGCATGTGTGTGTGTGTGCGTCTGCACGCGTGTCAGGGAGAGACAGAGACAAATGTACACAGTACAGAGATAGGGGACTAAACACTAATTTGGAAAGATTACAGATTATGGGTACATCACTAATGCTAATGTTCCAAAAGAAAGAAATTGATTCCATGCTCCCGCTAATAATACACAATATTTGATATACAATTCACACACACACACACACACACACACACACGTACACACACGCACACACACACACACACACAAACACACACACAAACAGACACTCCCAAACGCAGTAATGCGCTCTCGCATACATAAACACACATGCACACACGCAATCACACACACGCACACACACACACAGAGGTGGGCATGCATGCATGCATGCATGCACACATACACATGTGCTCGCACGCAAGCACGCACACACACCCACACCCACACACGTGGGCAGGCATGCATACATGCATGCAGACATAAACACACACACACACACACACACACACACACACACAACACACACACGCGCGCGCCACGCACGCACATACAAGCGTACGCATGCCTGCACATACCTCGCTCGCAATGATAATTATAATAGTGAGTGTCAAGTAGATGGTGGCCTGATAGAGAGTGAGACAGATGATTATTAAGTTATCCAATCTGCTACTTTTAGTGATGCTGATGCTGTTGTTAATGTTGTGTTGTTGTTGATCTTACTTTTGATGCTGCTGTTATGAATATCTATATGAGAGATCTCATGATTATGATTAACTGAAATGAGAGATCTCACAATTATGATTATCTGTAATGAGATATATTATGATTATATATAATGAGATATCTACACCAGCATAAATATTCAGATCAAACAATGCAGAAATGGCTGTAAAGATCATTTGCTGTTATGATCAATGTTTCCTTCATTTAATGGGACGTAAGAAAAATTAAGAAAAAAAATAACACACACGCGCACGCACCACACACCACACACACACACACACACACACACACACACCAACGCAACCTCTGCGCGAGCGCAAACGCACACGTCAACTGAATTCTGACGATTCTACGCAAAACATAACGAACAGGATCTCTCTCTCTCTCTCTCTCTCTCTCTCTCTCTCTCTCTCATCTCTCTCTCTCTCTCTCCTGAACCCTCTGAACAGATAATATATATATATATATATATATATCTGTCGTTCTTTCTCCCCCCCTCCCCCCTCCTCTCTCTCTCTCCTCTCTCTCTCTCTGAACCCTCTGAACAGAATATATATATATATATATATATATATATATAAATATATAAAATATATAAATATATATATAATATATATCTGTCGTTCTTTTCTCTCTCTCTCTCTCTCTCCTCTCTCTCTTCTCATCCTCTCTCTCCTCTCATCTCTCCTCATCTCTCTCTCTGAACCCTCTGAACAGATATATATATATATTTATATATATATAATATATAAAAAAAAATATATATATATATCTGTCGTTCTTTCTCCCCCCCTCCCCCCCCCCCTCTCTCTCTCTCTCTCTCTCTTCCTCTCTCCTCTCTCTGAACCCTCTGAACTTGTTACCACTCCCTTCGTCTTTTTCACTTGTACTGTGGCCCAAGGCCGAAATACAATTAAAATGTTCAGTACTCAGAGTTCTCCGAACCCTTCAGACAGATGGACAGACAGACAGATTGGGGAAACAGACACAGACAGAGGTAGATCGCATTGTCAAAAAAGATTTTTAAAATAGATAGAAACAGCCTTGTCCCCAGGACTAACAAAAGAAAATATAGCTTAAATACCAAAAAAAAGTTTACTTGCTTAAATCCACAAAAAAAGTAAAATAACACCCCATCCACTTCCAATGGAATAACCCAAATGGCTCTTGTTTAAAAAAAAAATTTTAAACTAAAAAAATTTTTTCCCCTTAAAAATGGTATAACCCCCAAAAGGGCTACTTTTTTAAAATCACTAAAAAATATATCCATTTAAAAGGAAAAAACCCAAAATGGCTATTTGTTTAATCCTAAAAATATCCCATTTCCCAATTTGGTATAACTTTCAATGGCTCCCTTTGCTTGAATCCCTAAAAAATGTATCCACTTAAAAAGGTGTAGCTTTCCATACTACTTCTTGATTCACAAAAATAATTTTTACACTTACAAGGGTAAACCCTACCTGAAAACAACTACTTCCCAAATCCACTAAAAAATAAAAAAACAAATCATCCATTACAATAGAAAAAAACTCTCAATGACTACTTGTTTGAATCAGAAAATTTTAATGCTCCACTTACAAGGGATATAACCCCAAAAATACTACTTGTTTTGAATCACTAAATAATGAGGCATTTAAATTAAAAATGGTTAACCCTCTAAATGACAAATTTTGTTTGAACCCACTAAATAATGTATCCACTTACAATGGAATAACTTTTCAATGACTACTTGTTTGAATCACAAAAAAAATGTATCCACTTACAATGGAAATTAACCCTACCTAAAACCCGGACAACTTGTTCAAATCCACTAAAAAAAAAAAAAAACGATTTTTTACTTACAATAGTTAACTCTCAATGACTACTGTTTGAATCAGAAAATAATGCACCCCATTTCAAGGAATAACTCTCAATGGTTTACTTGTTTGAATCACTAAATAATTATCCACTTAAAAAGGTAAAACCACCAATTACTACTTGTTTAAAATTACTAAAAAAAGTATGCACAAAAAGGTATAACTCTAAATGACTACTTTTTTTAAAACCCCTTTAAAATAATTACCCAAATTTAAAAAAGGGAAAACCCCTTTTAATTTACCATTTTTAAAATCACTAAATAATGTTAAAACTTACAATGGATACCCTTTTCAATTACCATTTTTTTTGAATCACAAAATAATGTATCCACTTAAAGGGAAAAAACCCAATGACTACTTTTTTTTAAACACTAAATAATGTTCCACTTACAATGGTAAACTCTCAATGGCTACTTTTTTGAACACAAATAAGGGAACCACTTAAAAATGGTAAAAACCCCAAATGGCTACTTGTTTAAAATCACGAAAAAATGTTATCCACTGACAAGGGAAAAGCTTCAATGACTACTTGCTTAAATTCACTAAATAATTTTATCCATTTAAAACAATGGTGTAGTTTTCCAGTGACAAACTTTGTTTGAATCACTAAATAATGTATCCATTTAACAATTTTTAAAAACTCTAAATGGCTCCCTTGTTTGAATCACTAAATAATTAAACCACAACAATGGAAATAACCTCAATGGCTATTTGGGTTTGAATCACAAAAAATAAAACCACTTAAAAGGGTTAAAACTATCAAGGGCTATTTGTTTGTTTTCACAAAATAAAAAATTTCCACAAACAATGGTATAACTCTCCGAAAAAAAACCCTACTTGGGCCCCAAAACCACTAAATAAAAAAAAACGATCACCCCCATTTAAAATGGTAAAAACTCTAATGGCTACTTTTTTGAATCACAAAATTAATGCACCCAAACTACAATTGTTAACCTAAAATGGTTTACTTTTTTTAAAATCCTAAAAAATGAAAAGCAACTTACAATCGTAAAACCTCAATGCCCTACTTGCTTGAATAAACTAAATAATTATCCCCTTACAAGGGGAAAAACTCTAAATGGCTATTTTGTTTAACCCAGTAAATAATGAAACCAACTTAAAAAGGCATAACTCTAAAAGGCTACTTGTTTGATTAAACTAAAAAAAATGCATCCATTTAAAAGGGTATAGCTCTAAAAGACTACTTGTTTGAATCATTTAAAAAATTTGAACCACTTAAAAGGGGGTATAGCTTTCCCCAATGACTACTTTTTTTGAATCACTAAAAAAAGTATCCCTTACAATGCTATAGTTTTCAATGACTACTTGTTTGAATCACTAAACAATGCACCACTTACAAGGGGTAAAAAACCTCCCCAATGGCCTTTCTGAAGTCTTTTGCTTGAGTAAGGTATCCGCCTCAGCTTTGTAGATTTCGAAATTTCCCCCTTTAGGCCCGGCTCACTTCTTTGGGTCTTACAGGTTTGCTGTTGTTTAAAAGTCCCCACATTTGTTAAACACAAAACCCAAAACCACAGATTCCTCCCTTTGTTTTTGGGTTTTTTTTTGCTTCCAAAAAAAACCCCAAATCACAAAAACCCCCACTGTGGTGGGATACTGGAGAAAAAGGGAAAAATCTTTACTTTCTTTTTTTTTTCTTCTTTTTTATGATTTTCGCCCTGCTTTATGTATGTGCAGGCAGACAAAAGCGGGAAGGAAATGGGGGCTAACCCGCTTGTAAAACCCGGCGAAGGAAAAACCCTTTTGGGCCCGGGGCGATTAACTGGGGGGATTTAAATAATCCGCCGAGCGACCATTTTAGTGCGTGTAATTCAAGGCAAGGAAATTGGTTTGGGGTTTTTGAGCCTAGCCCGCTAAAGACGAAATAAAAAGTTTTTGTACGACTGGTACTAGCTACTTCATTGAAGAAAAAAAAGGCCTTTTGTGAAAGGGCCCCTGTAAGCCTGTCATAGTTTTTTAAAAGGGGACCCAAACATACAGTACAGTTTTGGTGGTTGGGTTTATTTGGAGAGGGGGGGGGGGGGGGGGGGGGGGGGGTGGGGGGGGGTGGGGTTTGGGGGGGGGGGGGGGGGGGGGGGGGGGGGGGTGGGGGGGGGGGGGGTGGGGAAGGGGGGGGGGGGGCCCAAAGGGAAGGGGGGGGGGAAAGGGGAAAAAGGGGGTTGATTGGAAAATGAAAAGTAAAAAACGTGGAAATTTAGATGGAAAGAAAGGGGGTGTGGGGTCTTCAAACTTTGATAACTCTGTAACCTGACAAAAAACTTAGAAAAATGTTCGTGAAAAAAGTGTGTAGGTGTGTGTCTGTGTGAATTCAAGTTGTGTGTGAGTGTGTGTGTTTGTGTGTTGTGTGTGTGTGTGTGTGTGTGTGTGTGTGTGTGGGGGTTGGGTGTGTGTGTGTGTGTGTGAGTGTGGTGTGCGTGTGTGTTTGTGTGTGTGTTCATGCGTGCAAGCATGCATGCGTGTATGCCAACGAGCACATGCGTGAGTGTGTATTGCATATAAACACATACCCTTGTGTGGTGTGTGGGGTGTGTGTGTGTGTGTGGTGTGTGGTGTTTGTGGGGTGTGTGTTTGTGTGTGTGTGGTGTGTGTGCTTGCGTGCGTGCGGGGGTGTGCGGGGGTGAGTGCATTTGCGCGCAGCGTGTGGTGTGTGTGTGTGTGTGAGTGTGTGTGTGTTGTGTGTGTGTGTGTGGTTTGGTGTGTGTGTGTGTGTGTCCATGCGTACAAGCATGCGTGCGTGCGTGCCCACGAGCATATGCGTGAGTGGTGTATATGCATATAAATACATACCTGTTTGTTTGTGAGCATATGTGTGTGTTGAGTGTGTGCTTGCGTGCGTGCATGTGTGCGGGGCGTTGTGTGTGTTTGCGCGCGTGTGCGGTGTGTGTTGTGTGTGTGCGCGCGCGCGCACGCGCGTACGCGCGTTTGCTTACGTTGTTAAAAGGGGAACGGGATAGCCTAGTGGTTAAACATTGCGCTCGAAATTTGAACGATACGGGTTCGATTTCCGTTCAAGGGATTTTATTCCCCTGGAGTTACCATCAGTGGCAGACTCCGCTCTCCCCAAAATTTCTTCGGGATGAGACTATAAACCGAGGTCCCGTGTGCAAACGCACGCAGAAAAATCTTGCGCACTTTTAAATCCTGTTGCCTTTTCCTAAGAGTGGGCCTTTGTGTCAGGGGGAATAGATGACTGAATTTACAAAAACCGCATACAACGGGGACTTGATGTCCCAAAAAGCACACAAGTGCTTATTCCATTATCCCCGATTAAAAGAAAAATAAAATTAAATTTTAAAATATTGTATAGCTGTGAAATGCGCGTGCGCGTCTCCGCATGTACTGATTTTTAATCTTGATTAGCTTTTTGTTGTAGTTGCTTTTATTTTTAAATTGATTTGTGTTCATTTCTCTCTCTCTCTCTCTCTCTCTCTCTCTCTCCCCTCTCTCTCTCTCCTCTCTTCCTCCCCTCCCCCTCCCCCCCCCCCCCCCTTCCCCGCTCTCTCCTTTTTAATTCCCTGAAGATTCATTGGGGGAAACTGCACTGATTTTTCAGGTCGTGTCTCTTGGGAAAGCTGTACCTGACGGAGCTCTTTCCCTCGCCAGGTACTAGATGCATGCTGGAAAAGTTCCTGTTCCTGTAGCCCACCGAACGCTGACATGAATTTACGGCATTTTTAAGGGTGCATATTAATTTTTTTTACTGTTTTATTCAGGTGTTTTTTTTCATTGCACAGTTATAAGGATAAAAAACATATACACATATTTCAGAGAAGAGAAGAGGGGAGAGAGAGAGAGTGAGAGAGAGAGAAAAGGAGAGAGAGAGAGAGAGAGAGAGAGAGTGATGAGAGAGAGAGAGTGAAGAGAAAAAAGAGCGAGAGAGACAAAGAGAGAAAAGAGAGAAGAGGAGAGAGAGAGAGAAGAGAAGAAGAGAGAGAGAGAGAGAGAGAGGAAAGAGAGAGAGAGAGAGAGAGGAGACTGTCAGGTAGGCAGACAGACGTTCATATTAATTTGGTCTTCCAGCAGGCGTACAATTTCTCTAAGCAGTTAGGATTTAAAACCACAAGAGATAAACGGGGTGTGTACCATCACACCAAATTTAATGACAAACATTACTATCCTTACATAATCATGACTGTGTAAATCACCCAAAATCAACATACATCATCATCATCATCATCATCATATCATCATCTCCTGCCCAAACTGTACAGAAGCTTCCCGAAAGAAAGGATAAATTATGTGAAGACTGGACAAGTCTTAATAGGTACGGAGGTGGGGTAGAGGGGGTTTGCTATATGTTCTGTTGTTGTTGTTGTTATTCTTTTTAACTTAATCATTTATTTTAGTTTTTACTTGTTTCAACTTTACCACAGACAATGACAATGACTATGAAGGATTATTTTATTTCGAGGATAATGAAGAGAGAGAGAGAGAGAGAGAGAGAGAGAGAGAGAGAGAGAGAGAGAGAGGAGAGAGAGAGAGAGGAAAAAGAGAGAAGAGAGAGAGAGAGAGAAGAGAGAGAGAGAGAGAAGAGAGAGAGGAAGAGAAGGGGGGGGGGGGGATGAAGTTGTATTGTCCATCAACATGACAGTCTTGTAGAAAAGGGGGATCAAATTTAATTGGGTACGTACTAACAGTAACGTCTTCAAATATTTCTCAACTCCGCACTTCATGACAAAGCACAATTTTATTGAACACACCACACACAACACACACCACACACACCACACCACAACACGTGCGCGCGCGGCACACACACGCGCACACCACACAAAACCACACACGGGAAGGGGGGGGGGAAGGGGAGAGGAGGGGAGAGAGAAGAAAAGAGAGAGAGAGAGAGAAGGAGAGAGAGAGAGGGGAAAGAGAGAGAAAAGGAGAGAGAGAAAAGAGAGAGAGAGAGAGGAAAGAGGAGGGGAGAGAGGGGAAAGGAGAGAAGAGAGGAGAGAGAGGAAAAGATAGAGGAGAGAGAGAGGAAGAGAGAGAGAGGGGAGAGAGAGAACGAGAGAGTGTGTAGAAGACAGACAGACAAGCACAGACAACGATAGACGGGGGAGGCGAAGACAGCAGAGACAGACCGCATACACACAGTATGTAGGGGGGGGAAGGGGGGGGGAAGGGGGGAGGGGGGGGGGTGGTTGGTCAAAAGGATAAGGAGAATAACAAGAGCAAAGCTAGTAGCTTTATCCTCTCTCAAAAACGCACGAAAAGCGTCACACACCCTGTCTCTCCTGCCCAGTCCCGATATGGGCTGGGCCCCAGTTAATCCTTTAAAATATAAAACGGGAACATAATCTTCCCTTTCTGCTTTTATGACTGACCACTGTGCGGACCCCAAATTGTCCCCCCAAAAAGACCCCCGAATGTCTGTTTCACCGGTACGGAAAAAATTCGATCCACTGAAGAAAATAATAAAATAATAATAATAATAATAAAAAATAATTAATAAAAACGTATGGATTCATAAGCGCGAATCTTGTAAAGCAACAAATCAAACGCCAGATACATGTTTTTTTTTTTTTAATCGAGGATTTGGGAAAATCACTCGGTGCTTTTTTTTTTACATCCCGTCCCGGTGTTGCGGTTTTGTCAATTTTGTATCGTTTCCCCCCGGACACAAAGGGCCCACTCTTTTGAAAAGCGGGGCAGGATTTAAGGGGCGCAAGATGGTTTTTGCATGCTTCGCACACGGGGGGTCGGTTTTCGTACATCCCAAGGACTTTGACATTTGGTTTTGATTTTTTGGCAAACTGGGAAGAAAAGGCGAGGCTGGGAATCGAACCCCGAACCTCCGGGTTTTCTTTTGGCGGGAAAAGCTTAACCATCCTGCCCCCCATGTGTGTGTTTTGGGTGAACTACTTGACTTCACTTCTTTTCACTTAAAAACACTTAAAATCCTTCATTTAATCAGATTCGCAATTACCCCCCTTCCAACACCCCCCCCCCCCCCCTTCATTCCACCCCACCCCCTGTGGGGATACCGGGGAGGGGGAGGGGGGGGGGGGGGCTGTCACTATAAAAAAATAGTATCCCCACATCTGGACATTCTGTGCTGGAAATTTCCTCTTTTCTATCACTCTTTTGTTTCTTGTCTTTTTTTTTTTCCTTCCTGTTACCCCTTCTTGTCTAAAAACTATATACCGCCTTTGGGTCGTTTCTTCTCGATTTTTTTGGTTTCCAGAATGACTTAAAAGATAACAATTCTCTCTCAGCCGAAGTTGAATGCGCTGGGCCTGACTTGCGGCGCTTAACGGCAGCGTGACGCTTTTCGCTCATAATAACAGAAGTAATTGCTGTCTGAGTTTCGAAGAGGAGGAGGGAGAAGAAGTAGGAGTGAAAAGAAGAGAAGAAGAACGAAGGAGAAAAAAGAAGAAGAAGGAAGAAGAAAAGAAAGAAGAAAAGAGAAGAAGAGGAAAGGAGGGGAGGAGGAGGGAGAAAAGAAGAAGAGGAAGGAAAGGGAAGAGGAGGAGGGGGAGAAGAAGGGGAGGGGGGAAAAAAGAGGAAAAAAAATGGAAAAGAAAAAGAAGGAAAAGAAGAAAAAAGAAGAAAAAAAAACCCAAAACCGGGCGAAGAAAAAAAAAACCCCGGGAAAAAGGGGAAAAGAAAAACGGAAAAGGGAAAAAAACGAACGAAAAAAAAAAGGGGCCCCGAAAAAGGGGAAAAAAAAAGGCAAAAAGGAACAAGGGGGGAAAAAAGGGGGGTCCGAAATTTGGGCCCCCATGCTTTTTTGGGTTTTTAAAAACCCCCCCCCCCCCCCCCCCCACCCTCGGGAAACCGGGGCCCCGCTTTTCCCCCCCCCCTTTCCCCGGGCGCAAACCCCCCCCCCCCCTCCTTTTTTTTCCGCCCCGGGGGGGCCCCCCCCCCCCCCCCCCTCCCCCGCCGGCAAAACAGGTCACTTTTGGGGGGTTTTCTTTTTGGGGGGAATTTTTCCGGGTTTTTTATGGTCCCCCAAGGGAAAGGGGGGGGGGGGGGAGGGGGTTTTCCCCCCCCCGCCCCCCTTTTCAATTTTTCCCCCCCCCCCCCCACCTTTCACCGAATTTAGCTTCCTTTGAATTTTTTAATTTGGGATACCCCCCCGGGGGCAAAAAGCAAGGGAAAAAAAAAACCCCGGGGGGGAAAAAAAAAAAAAGGGGGCCCGGCGGGAACGGGGGGGGCCCTCCAATGCCCCGGGCAACCCCAAATTTTCATGGCTTTACAAAAGCCACCCCCCCCCCCACCCCCCCCCCCCCCTTCGGGGAATCCCGGGGGGCCCTGTCTGTACTTTCCCATCCCCCCCTTTTCACTTAAAAAGTATCTGCTTAAAATTCCTTTTTTCTATCACTCTCTTTTTTAAAAATAGAGAAAAATAACCTGCAAAAATAAGGGAAAAGAAAAAGAAAAGCAAAACCAAAACAACAACAAAAAAACTCCCAAAAGCAAACAGTTGAAAACAGGTCACAGTGGAGGTGGTGGGGGGGGTGGTGTGCTTTTTGGGGATATTATAGGGTAGCTGCGGAATTTTTGGGAGGGTGGTAGCGAGATTAGGAGGCGGGGGGGGGGGGGGGGGAGGGGGGTAGGGGTGGGGGGGGGGAAAAATCCTGCTGTTATCGCGCATTTAATAGCTACTGACACCCCCCCCCCCATCCCATCCCTCACCGCAATAATTCACGCTTCCATTTCGAACCTGGTAGAGCCGGAAGTGAGGAGTGAGTATTTTCAGGCTAATGACTGATAACAGAATGCATAGCGGCCATTCTGACTCTAAAAATGCTAATTTGCGATTGCGAAGCTTGCAAAAGATTACTCTGCAATTTCCCACAACCAATCCAATCTTCTTGTTCATTGCACCGCGGACCAAACAAAGGCCATATAGGGGCTTTCACTTTGTAAAATTTAGTATCTCAGATTACACGACAGTTTTTTTTTAAAGCCAAAACATAAAAAAGCACAAATGCCACCGCTTTTACCACCCCCAAAGAAACAATAGCAAGACGATTAAACGCCTTCATTCTACAGAATCGGGTCTCACGGTTTGTTTGGCTTTTTGGGAAAGCTGGTCACTACTTTTGTTCATGCTCTAGCTAAACGATATGATGATTATGATCAGGTTTTAGCTGTACAAGCTAAAAGAGTGTGTGTCACTTACTGATGTCAGCAAAGTGCCATGGTTTACACTATAATCTTTAGTATACTTTAACATTTCATGTTGAGATTGTCTTCAGCCATGAAAATTTTTTTGCACAAACGCCCTGTATTTGTCTTTTTTTAAAAAAAAATTTCATCTAAAAGTCAGAAAATAGCTCCCTATGATTACGGAAAAGCACTTGAAAACAGTACCACTGAAAATTTCGCATAAAAGTTTAGAGCGACACACAGGGATTCAGCAAGACAGAGGCAAAATTTATTTTGAGTGACCCCCCCCCCCCCCCCCCCGGGGATTAAGCTGGGGAACATCAACAGATGGTTGCTCGAGTGCGGCGATCACTGCGGTGTGTGTCAAGTCAAGTCAATCAAGTCAAGTCAAAATTTTTTTTCAATGGTACCTTTGAATAAGAAAATGCATTTGCTTTTTTTTTCATCAACCCCTCTACTGGGAAACAAATTTCGTAATAAATTATACTAAGACAAACTTATTGCGTCGTTTCCCCTTTAAAATTTTAAAAAAGGAAAAAACGAAGGGAAAATCATTAAAAATACAAATTCCCAATAAACAAACACGCAAACCCAACTCATGCCCCCTAGCGCGGCGCGCTCACGTCCACACACACATTTAAATAAAAAATCCCTTTCAAGAATTAAAAAGAAAATCATAAAAACGTCAGGACACACAAACTCTTCACCTACTGTTTCATCCACTTTTTCACGTTTACACTTTAGATAAAAAAAAAAGATACAGGAACAAAACTTTAAAGAAAATACTAGGCATTCGTCACTACTGACAAATTCCCTTCAATGACCCCTCCTCTCCTCCCCCCCCCAGCAAACGTGTGCTTTTTTGCGCTCATACTTTTAAAATAGCGCTTTTTTTAAAAAAATGACATTCACACAATAACTATCCAAGCAAGAGAAGTCAAATAAGATTACAATAATGTTTAAATAAATAGCGATACAATTATAACAACAATCACCCCATCCACCATGAGACAACAATAAAACCAATGATCCCCATCACCATGAGACAATAAAAATACATGAAAAACCCAAAAAGCATTGGAAAGGATGGGGTGGGGGAGGATATCAAGGGGGAAGGGGAAATACACCTTCAATCAATAGAGAAATAATAATTTAAAAAAACAAACAAACAATTATTCAAACAAGTAGAACCCCTATATGATACAGAATTCAAAAGCCCATAATCAACTGGACTATCAAAAACAAAAAACAATATCAAACTAAAACAGTATCGTTTATAATAGTACAAATAATCTCATCTCTAACTGCAATAAAAACAACATCCATGATAAAATCTATTGAATTAGACAAGACAAAGGGCATGAGGAAGGGAGAGGAAAGGGAGGGGAAAGAGGGGGAGGGGGGGAAAGGAGAGAGAGAGAGAGAGAGAGAGAGAGAGAGAGGAGAGAGAGAGAGGGGAGAGAGAGAGGAGAAGAGAGAGAGAGAGGAGAAGGACACACTATCAGCTATCAGGAACTACCATAAAAAGATTTTTTTTTTAAAATTTTTCCTCCTTTCCCACCTGTTTTCAACATTGCAGTTTATTTACTAGCTTCCATAGATTCCTCTTACTTCTTTGCATAATTAGTGGCTTCTTTCCTGCCTCCCCCTCCCTCCACACATATAGAGTGTGTGACGTAGAATTTCTAGTCACAGTAAGATATACTTGAATTTTTGTTGTTGTAGGGAATACCATTAGTGCTGGTAAATGTTAAGTATTGGTTTATTTTGCCGTATTAATCATGGTTGATTTGCCTTATTAGTAAATTTCCTGGGCCCTTCCCAATGCATTAAATGGCTTTTTAGCTGTGCCTTGAAACTGATTATTTTTTTTTTTGATACATTTTAAGCGTTTTTGGGAGCTTGTTCCTAAGTCACTACCTGAGTACAAAGAAGCTTGTTTTTAAAGATTTTTCTTGGTCTCGGAAATGTTAGTTAGATGATTATGTCTGTGTTCATTGATTTAAAGCTATTGGTGACTTTGGAGGGCATTTCCATTGATAACTTTCTGGACAAATAGAGCTTTATTTAGATAAAGTCTGTTTTTGAAGGTTAGGATATTTTGTTTTCTTATAATCGTTGATGGTTAGGGAGCTTGATTTTTAGTAGAACAAGTTTCAGTGCTCTTTTATATAATCTATGAATAAATTTTTAAATTTGTATCACTGCAGCTGTCCCAAAGAGATGAAGCAAGTCAACTATGGGGCAAAAATTGGCCGCAAAAAAAGAGTTTGCGAGAGTGGTTATTCAGAAAATGTTTTATTTTTGATAACTAAAGTAGCTTGTAAGAAAGACGTTTACCTAGCGCCATCACATGGTCGGTTCCCCAAGTAAAAATTTTTGTCAAAAATTACACCCAGAATTCTGTGGGAGTCAACTTCTTCAATTACTCTTTTATCTATCAACAGAGGTTGGAATTTATCTTTCATTTTTTTGTCTCTTTTGTTCTTGCTAGTAATACATACCTTAGTTTTTTGCGTATTTAAGGACAAAATGGTTTAGCTTAGTCCAAGTAACCAATCTGTCAATATGTGTTGAAGTTTGATTGTAAGTCTGTGGGGGTCAGAATCACTACAATAGAGGATGTGTCATCAGCAAACATTTCACAGCTACTTTCTAGAAATTGGGGTAAGTCATTTACATAGATTGAAAAAGAAGTGGACCCCAATATTGACCCTTGTGGTACTCCATGTTTAATAGGTACTAGTTCTGATGTTTTGATTATTTGCAGTTACTAGCTGCTGCCTATTCGACAAAAAGCTTTTCAAAAGATTTATCATTTCTGGTGTTAGTTTTTAAACAAGTGAAGTTTACGCCAATATGGGGAATGATTGATTACATCAAATGCTTTTTCAAAGTCAACAAAAAGAAGGCCTGTATATTTAATTTTTCATTGATGTTGTGTAGGAGATTGTCTGTAAGTTGTGTAAGAGTTGTGTGACGGGAATAGTTTTTACGAAAACCTGACTGATCTTCATTTAATAGATTGTTGTTTACAAAGTAGGAATATACGGATTTTGGATATGTTTTCAAAGGGGTTTTAAAGATAAGACAGACCAAAATTGAAATTGGTCTGTAATTTGAAGGACAAGCAGTATCACCGATTTGTGGACTGGTATGAATTTTGCTATTTTAAATATGGCAGGAAATTTGTTTTCTCTATCCCACAAGTTATACAAGTATGTCAGTGTCCCAGCTATAACTTAAACCACAAGCAAAATTATTTTCCATCTAGATTGTCTAAACCACGGGGTTTCTGGAACTTTTTGAAGAGACAGGCTTTCCAAGACGTCTTGATTGCCCATTGGCAGTAGTTTAAATGGGAATTTTATTTTTTTTGATTCGATATTTTGTTCAAAAGTAATGGAGATCATTTTTCATTTTGACTTGTCATTTGATATTACTTTGTCAGCAATGTTTGAGAAGGGGTTTTTCCCAATTCATCAGCTATATATCTTTAACTGTCTGTTTGACTTTTTGATATAGGTTTATTACAAAATGTATTGATGGTTTTCCATACTTGTCGAGAGTCGGTTGTTGTAATTAACAACTTTTGAATGTAATCACGTTTTGATTTTGCGTTTTAGTGAAGTTACTTTGTTTCTTTTTTGCTCTGAACTGCTCATTTTAACCATGTGTTTTCAAATAGCCTCTTAGGTGAAATTTCGGATTCTATGTCTTTTGTTATCCAAGGTGGTTTGATTTTTTCTTGAACTCTTTTTTTTATGAAAGGGGCATGTTTGTCGTATACTGAAGTAAATGTCCTAATCCAAAATTCAACAGCTTCATCAGGTCCTCGGATTTGGTATATGGCATGTAATGGCGAGTTTGTCAAGTTTTGAAAGGAAATCTTGCTCGTTAAAGTTTTTAAATTTCCTGTAAAAAATAGTTTTATGCCCTACTTTAGGTATTTTGATACGATTTTTAAAACCAAGTAAAGCACACTGGATTATGATCACTGCATCCACATGAGGGAGAAACATACTTCTGTTATGTTGTTTTGTAGTAGTGTAGATATGATCTATTAATGTTTTAGAGTTATTTTGTTATCCGAGTTGGTCTATCTATTATTTTGTTCTAGGCCATACATAGTAATGTTGTGGCTCCATTTTGGTTAGGTTTAATAAGTCTATATTAAAATCCCCAAGAAAATGTTTCATTGTTTAGAAGAATTACCTCGTCCAAAAGGGGAGTTGAACTTTTCTTACCATCTTATGGTTTCTGAGGATTTCTGTAATAAACCTATTTAAATATTGGTCTATTGTGTTTTAATTTTATTTCAATCCACAGGGGATTCAATGTCAAAAACCTCAAGGTTATATATTTCTTTTACAACTGAGCGAGGAGGCTAATATGTAAGTACCCCGGGTGTACTTGGGTTTGTGAGATTTCACGGAAGATTTGATACCCTGGAAAAATTCATGTGTGCATCTGTAACATTTGGAGAGAGCGGGATTCAGCTAGGAAAAACCAAATGAAACTGATTTCCACTGTTGTTTAGTATGGTTGCAATGTCATCTTTTTGTTTGTTGCATTGTTGATATTCAGGTAGCCTACTCGGAGGCCCCTGTTTTGTTGGCCCTTGTCTGAAGTTAGAGACAAAAATATATGTCCGGATTGATTGGCTAATTTAGTAATATTTTCTTGTTGTACGTTTAAGTAAACTATCAAAATAGAAGACCCCGTTTTAGTAGGTTTTTCTATTCATAATCAAACAGGAGAATATATATGAAATGAAGGAACACCCAATAAAAAACGAAACAATATAAAGGTAATTTCAAAAGCTGCCTCGGGAAATCTGCAAAAAAATCGATCTGTTATATCAACACAGTAAATAGACCAGTCCCCTTTATTATTTCATACACTAAATGGAGATCAAAGTATACCACACTTTACATTAAAGGTGGAATATTTTGATAAAAAATACTACAAAACTCTCTTCTTTTTTTTTAAATAAAATAACTATCACTTACACAATACACGTAATTCATATAAAGCTCTAAAACAAGGAAGATACAGTCACAAGCAGTAGATACAATAATAAAGTATAGAATTTCTTGGAAAATCAATAGCAAAATTTTCTCTAAAACAACTGTTCAGATGCTAGAGTCTCTGGTGTAGCAATAAGCTGCTAATCACAACATCAATTTTTTCAATCAAGCAGACTGCTTGAATAAACCAGCAATATAGCTGCTAGTCGCAAAAGTCAATTGTTACAGTCAAGCAGACTGCTTTATTATCCAGCAATATAGCTGTTAGTCACTAAATCAAATTGCTTCAGTCAGGCAGAACGATTTATAAACCACACAGCAGCACGACATTGATCAACATCATTTAATTTACTGGGAAAAAGAAAGAAAGAAAAATGAAAGGAAAAAAAGGAAGGTGAAGAAAAGTATGTGAGAGGGAGAGGGGGAAATTGTTGGGGAAGAAAGTGTGTGTGGTGTGTGTGTGTGTGTGTGTGTGTTGTGTGTGTGTGTGTGTGTGTACTGTAACTGTGTGTGTGTGTGTTTTGTGGTGTGTGGTGTGTGTGTGTGTGGGGTGTGTGTGTGTGTGTGTGGTGTGTGTGTGTGTGTGTGTGTGTGTGTGTGTGTGTGTGTGTGTGTGTGTACTGTAACTCTATGTGTGTGTGGTGTGTGTGTGTCTGTGGTGTGTGTGTGTGTGGTGGTGTGTGTGTGTGGTGTGTGTTGGGTTGTGTGTGGTGTGTGTGTGTGTGTGTGTGTGTGGGTGTGTTTGTGTTTTGTGGGTGTGTGTGTGTGTGGTGGTGTGGGTGTGTGTGTGTGGTGTGTGTGTGTGTGTGTGTGTGGTGGTGTGTGTGTTGGGTGTGTGTGTGGTGTTGTGGGTGTGGGGTGGTGTGTGTGTGAGTGGTGGTGTGTGTGGTGTGTGTGTGTGTGTGTTTTGTGGTGTGGGGTGTGTGTGTGTGGGGGTGGTGTGTGTGTGTGTGTGTGTTGTGTGGTGTGGTGTGTGTTTTGTGTGTGTGTGTGTGTTGTGTGTATGTGTGGGGTGTTTTGTGTGTGTGTGGGGTGGTGGTTTTGTGTGTGTATGGTGTGTGTGGTGTGTGTGTGTGTGTGTGTGTGGTGGTGTGGGTGTGGTGTGTGGTGTGTGTGTGTGTGTGTGTTGTGTGTGTGTGTGTGTGTGTGTGTGTGGTGTGTGTGGTGTGTGTGTGGGTGTGTGTTGTGTGTGGTGTGTGTGTGTGTGTGTGGTGTGTGTGGGGTGGTTGTGTGTGTGTTGTGTGTGTGTGGGGGTGTGTGTTTTGGTGTGGTGGGGTGTGTGTGTTTTGTGGTGTGGTTGGGGTTTTTGGTGTGTGTTGTGTGTGTGTTGTGTGTATGGTGTGTGGGGTGTGGTGTGGTGTGGTGGTGGGGTGGGTGGTGTGTATGGTGTGTGTGTGTGGTGTGTGTGTGTGTGGGGGTGTGGGGTGTGTGTGTTGGTGTGTGTGTGTGTGTGTGGTGTGTGTTTTGTGTGTGGGGTGTGTGGTGTGGTGTGGTGTGGTGTGGTGTGGTGTGTGTGTGTGTTGTGGGGTGTGTGTGTGTGTGTGTTGTGTGTGGTGTGTTGTGTGTATGTTGTGTGTTTTGTGGTGTGTGTGTGTTGTGGTAGGTGTGTGTTGTGGGGTGTGGTTGGTGTGTGTGTGGGTGTGTGTGGTGTGGGTGTGGGTTGTGTGTGGTGGTTTGGGTGTGTGTGGGGGTGTTTTGTGTTGGTGGGGTGTGTGGTGGTGTGGACAGGCCCAGAGTAGGGACTTTATTCACCCTACAAGCCTATAATCAGTATAATCATAAAAAACCCCTGACGCTGGGGGCAGCAGCAAAGTGAGAGGCTGTATAACCAGTGGCTTTCCCACTCACGGAAATTTTCCACTTTACAGCTTAGTCTTTAGTGATCGACCCTGAATCTCTGACTAGGAGGCTGACTTCCACAGTCCTTTCGCGCTGAAGCCTTGGGAGGCTAGTTGGGCCCTTTTGGAGAACATCTCCAACGCTGACTGTCCTTATGCCCACTTGGCTGAGAGAGTGGGGGTGTGCTGTGGGCAAGACATCACCACCATAATCACATTTCTGCCCCCATTTTCCCAAAAAGCAGCTGTCTCCTCTGCAAATTTTTTGGGGGTCTTGTTCAACATGAGGGCAAATATTTAAGTTGTGACGTGAACATGTTCCTGACCACTTACCTTGTTGTACATCTGATGGCTTCGGCGTACACCCTTTTTCGGGCCAACACACGGGCTTGATTTTTCATGCTCACAAAATCCCTTTCAAGTTCTGCAGCCGCAATGGACATCGTTTGAGGTGTTGACCACTTTTTCACAGCACTCGAGACCCGCTAGCTCTTGGTCTCAGCGACTGCTAAGGCCTGCAGGATTTTGTTTCTGTCTTGGTTGTTGAAGTCTACCAGTCGTTACAAGAACATGTTCAAACCGAACAGATTGCCGCTAATGCTTCCAGCTAGGCAATACTTCAGTGCTGAAATGGGCAAAAATATGATGCCAAACCCCCGAGACCGACAATGAAAATCGATCCAACGGGGGTTCTTTGGCTTCAAACCCTTCAGCCTAGGCCTAAGAAAGCCTTATCTCTGGGCGGCATACGTCATAAGTCCGAAAATACGTCATAAGTGCTTGGCCGGGCGCAGACAGTGGGGTGAGGATGGGGAGGGGGAGAAAGATTATTTTGAGTGTTGCTTCTTCATCGTACTTTTTCTTCTTAGGCTTAAGTATTATTTCGCTCTTTCCTTTTACCCTCTATTCAACAGAAACAAAGCTTGGCGGTTTTTTTTTTGGTTTGCCACCCAAGCGAGGTCATGCTGCAGATAATATTGAATAGACTGAAGCCACAAGCAAAAACCGTCATTGCTGAGAACAAGCAGGGTTTTAGAACAGGGCGCCTGCACAAACAGAACAGATATTCAACCCCAGAATAACATCAAGACCTTTACCACGTATTTATCGATTTTAAGAAGGGATTTGACAGGGTGTGGCATGCAGCTTTGTGGGCAACCATGATTTGTACAGCATCAATGCAAACCTGATCAGAGTCATCAAACAGCTGTACAGCGAGGCCATCGTGCAGTTACTACAACAACAACATTGGAGAATGGTTTCGAACAACAGTTGGAGTAAGGCAGGGCTGTCTACTCTCACCCACTCTTTTCAACATCTTCCTTGAGAGAATCATGGCGATGCACTGGAACATCATGAAGGATCGTCACATTGGTGGGAGAACGATTACAAACCTCAGCTTCGCAGATGACATTGATGGAATAGCAGGGTCAGAAAAAGAGCTTGCCCGTCTAACAGAACACCCGAATAAGGCCTCCAAAACATACGCATGGAAATCAGTGCAAGAAGACCAAACTGATGACTAATAACCCAAAAGGCATTAGCACTGATATCAGGGGTTAATGACCAGAAGCTGGAAACAGTTTCAAAGCTTCAAGTACCGTACCTGGGACCATTGTATCACCAGGGATCCAAGCCAGAAGTAGTATGCAGGACTGCACAGACAATAACAGCACTGTCAAAACTAAACACCTCTGGAGAGAATAAAAATATCTCACTTATCTCCAAGATCAACTAATGCCTCCCCTTTTCATATCTATATTTCTGTATGCCTGTGAATCATGGACCCTGACTGCAGATTTGGAGAGAAGAATACAGGCGGTGGAGATGAGATGCTTTCAGAGACTCCTTGGCATCTCCTACAAGACCACAAAGCAACGAAGCAGGCATAACAGAATCCAGCAAACCATTTGGACCCTATGAGAACCTCTTAACTTACCCTTACTTTACTTTACTTTACTTTTGTCTTCCGCTTATACTCGGAGGTTCCCCGGGGAGATATAGCTGTCTGTCGGCAGCGAGGCGTTTTACCTGGAGGAGGGACATGCCGTGGGCTTTTAGGGTGTCGGCCACGGAATCATTCCATCTTCCTTCTTGGTCGTCCTTTGGCTTTCCCTCCTGAGTGCCGGGTGTTGTAGGCCCGAAGAGCTGGCTGGTTGTGAGGCATCCGTGTCAGGTGTCCGAACCACTTGATCCTCTGCTGGTCGATGTGTTGTAGGACGGTGTTGCACCTACCAGTCTCTGATGACTTCGTTTCTGATTTGTCTCTTCGGGTCTTGTTGACTGCTCTTCTTAGGCATTTCATTTCACACGTGACTATTTACGTCTGAGGGCTTTGTGAGGGGCAGTCTGACACTGGTACGTGAGCGTTGGCAGGAAGATGGTGTTAAACAGTTTTTGCCTTTTGTGTCCATGGGGGTGCTGGATTTTTTCAGGAAAGGGGCGAGCTGTAACTGACCGCATTAGCCTTCTGACATCTTGTTTCAATTTCCACGGTCTAATCTTCCGTTCTCTGCATTACACTGCCCAGATATTTAAATTCGCTGACTTGATTTAAAATGGATCCCTTGATATTGATGTCCAGAGTGTGTGGTCTCCTGCTGAATGTCATGACCTCGGTCTTACTGACACTGATTTTTATGTCATAGGGCCCGGCAGGTGCTGTTGATTGATCTGTGTTGCTCTGGAGCTGTGCCTTTCTTGCTAGTATTATTGCCTGGTCCTTCAGCAAACATGAGTTCGTTGAGTGCCTCAGGATCTGGGTTGCCTCCTTTGCAATCTGGTCCATGAAATGACAAAGAGCAGAGGGGAGAGGCCCAAAAGCCCTGTCTCACCCCGGATGTAACTGGGAACCAGTCAGATGTTCCACTGGTCGGCGGGGCTGCGCTCTTGCTGTTGGCATAGATAGCTCGGATGTTTCCAGCAGCTGCCCCTTCACGCCCTTACTGCTCCAGCACCTTCCACAACTTGTCTCTGTTTATCGGTCAAAAGCCTTCTCTTGATCTACAAAGTAAGGTGGAGATCTCGTTGTGTTCGATCGCCTTCTCACACGCTGTCTGAGAGCAAAGATTGCATCTGTGCACCCTTTCCCTTTCCTGAATCCAAACTGAGCATCACTAAGGAGATGTTCCGTTTTGTTCTAGTGCGCTGGTCTAGGATCTTTGCATACATTTTCCCTACATGGCTGAGGAGTGATATACCTCTTAGTTACTGCAGTTTTTTCTTGCTGCCCTTCTTCCAAATTGGCACTACTATTGCATTCTGCCAGTCCTCTGGTACTTTCCTCTCCTCCAAGCTTTTTTGAAGATGGTGGTGAGCCACATTAAAACCGTTTCCCCACATGCATGGATGGCTTCAGTTGTTATGCCATCGTCCCTCTAACGATCGTGAAAAAGCGTAAACTTAAATGGTATGGGCATGTCACAAGATCCAAAGGACTTGCAAAGACAGTTTTACAAGGAGGAAGAAGAAGAGGCAACCAAGAAAGAGCTGGGAGGATAACATCAGCGATTGGACAGGCCTAGAACTCAACAAAACCTGAAAAGGCAGAACGAGAGAGGAATGGAGGGAACTGGTTGTTGAGTCTTTGAGGTGCCCCCACGGTCGTCAGACTACGGGACAGATAGATAGATAGATAGATAGTTTGTTTCGTTAACCTTGTTTTGTTTTAACCTCTTCCATCTGCTACGTTAACCTATCACGCAGCCCCCCACGCCACTCGTTCTGATCTCGAGCGCTTTGATTTGTTGCTTTACAAGATTCAGCGCTATATAAATTCCATACATTATTATTATTATTATTATTATTACATACAGCCTTGTCAGAAGCTTGGCCGTGTAACTATCTTGACAGTCAGATCACCCACAAGAAGCTGGCCAATTTTAGGTCACCATTTTGTTTGTTTTCTTTTGTTTTTATTTCGAGGATAATGGAATAAGCACTCATGTGCTTTTTTTTTTTTTACATCAGGTCCCCGTGTGTATGCGGTTTTTGTACATTCTCTCATGTGTTCCCACCGGCACACAATGGCCTACTTCTTACGAAAAGCAGAACAGGATTTAACGTGCGCGCAAGATGTTCTGCGTGCGTTCGCACACGGGGGCCTCCGTTTATAGTCTCGTCTCAAGGACTTTTGGGAAGAGTGGTGGAGTCTGCACTGATGTTAACTTCAGGGGAAAATATCCCCTTAAACGGGAGTCAAACCCGGGTCGTTAGATTGTCAGCGCAATGTTCTAACCACTAAGCTATCCCGTCCCCACTCCCCTCCCTCCCCCCCCTACCCCCCCCCCCCCCCTTCCCATGAGGTTAGCAACCAGAGGGTAGTGACGTTCAATGTCTGCTGTGTGCCCCAGCATACATGACCCACTAAAGCCTCTGCTGACAACAATAGTACATACATCTAGGTGGTGGAGCCAGACTGAGCAAGATGCCCCTCACCTGTCTCTACCCGTCAGCATCACCCGATAGATGGTACCCGCCACACCCAATGACACAACACCCAAAGAACACAAGCCAAAAACAAACCCCAAAGACCCCAAACCTAAACACAAAACCCCAAAGAGCAAACCTGACGCAACACCCAAGACCAACAGCACCCCAAAGACACAACAACACCCAAGCCAACAACACCCCCAAAGACACAACATCCAAAGCAACACCCAAAAGACCCCCCCTTTTTTTTTGGGGGCTTTTTTTTTTTTTTTAAAAATAAAAAAAAAATTTTTTTTTTTTAAAAATTGGGTTTAAACCCCCCCCCCCCCCTTTTTTTTTTTTTTTTCCCCCTTTTTCCAAATTTTTAAATTTTTTTTTTTTTTGGGGGGTTTTTTCGGGGGGTTAAAAAAATTTTTTTTTTTTTTTTTAAAAGGGCCCCCTTTTTTTTTTGGGAATTTCCCAGGGGAAAGGGAAAACCCCCCCCTTTCAAAAAACCCCCTTTTTAAACCCCCTTCCCCCCCTTTCCAAAAGGGGGGAATTTCCTTTTTTTTTAAAAAGGGGGGGGGGCCCCACTTTTTCCCCGGGAAAAAAACCCCCGGGGGGGGAACCCGGGTTTTGGGGGGGCCCCCCCAAACCCTTTCCCCCCCCGCCCCCCCCCCCCCCCCCCCCCCCTTTTTTCCCTTTTTAAAAAGGGGTTATTTTTTTTTTTAAAAGGGGTTAAAAAACCCTTGCAAAATTTTTTTTTTTTTAAACCGCCCCCAAAATCCCCCTTTTTTTTTCCCCACCCCCCAAAACCCCCCAAAAAACCCCAAAACCCAAACAAAAAAAAAACACAAAACCCCAATAAAAAATTTTCCCAAACCCAAAAAAAAAATTTTTTAAAAAAAACCCACCCCCAAAAAAACCCCCCCCAAAAACCCAACAAAAAAAGAAAAAAACCCCCCCCCAAAACCCAAAACCAAAAAAACCCCAAAACACCCCCTTTTCCTTTTCCCCCCCCAATTTTTTCCCCCAAAAAAACCCCCCCCAAAAAAATTTTTTAAATTCTTTAAAAAAATGGGCCCCCCCCCCCCCCCCCCCCCCCCCCCCTTTTTTTTTTTTTCCCCCCCTTTTTTAAAAAACCCCCCTTTCCCCCCTTTTTTTAAAACCCCCCAAAACCCCCCCCAAAAGGGGGGTTCCCAAAAAAACCCCCCCCCGGGGGGGAAAAAACCCCCCCCAAAAACCCCCCCCAAAAAAAAAACCCCCCAAAAAACCCAAAAAAATTTTTTTTTTTTTAAAAAAATTTAAAAAAAAAACCAAAAATTTTTTTTTAAAACCCCCCGGGGGTTGGGGGGGCCCCCCCCTTTTTTTCCCCCAAAAAAAAGGTGAAAATTAAAAAAATTTTGGGGGCCGGGGAAAAAAAATTTAAGCTTTCCCTTTTTTAAAAAAAAATTTTTTTTAAGGGGCCCTTGGGGGAAAAAAAACCCAAAAAAACCCCCCCCCGGGGGCCCCCCCCCCTTTTTTTCCCCCCAAAAAAAACCAAAAAAGGAAAAAAAACCCCCAAAAAACCCAAAAAAAAAAATTAATTTTTTAACCCCTTTTTTTTAAAAAAAAAAAAAAAATTTTTTTTTTAAAAACCCCCAAAAACCCCCCCCTTTTTAATTTCCCCGAAAACCCAAAAAAACCCCTTCCAAAAAAAACAAAAAATTTTTCCCCCCCAACCCCCCCCTTTCCCCCTTTTTCCAAATTTTTTTTAAAAAAAACCCCTTCCGAAAAAAACCCCCAAAAAAACCCCCCCGGAAAAAACCCCCAAAAAAACCCCCCCCCCAAAAACCCCCCCCCCCCCCCGGGAAAAAAAAAACCCCCAACCCGCCAAAAGGGAAAAAAAACCCCCCCCCCCGGGCCCCCCCCCAAAAACCCAAACCCCCCCCCCCCCCCCCCAACAAAAAAAATTTTTAAACCCCGGGGGAATTTTTTTTGGGCCCCCAATTACCCCCCCCCTTTTTTTTCCCCCCCCTTTAACAAAATCCAAAAATTTTTTAAAAAAAATTTTCCCCCAAAAAAAAGGTTCAAAAAAACCCCCCCAAAAAAAAAAAAAAACCCCCCGGGGGGGGTTTTTTTCCCCCTTTTTTGGGGCCGGGCCCCCCCGGGGGGGCCCCTTTTTTTTTTTTTTAAAAAAAAGGGGAAAAAAAGGGGGGCCCCCTTTTAAAAGGTTTTGTTTTTTTGGGGGTTTTTTTTTTAAAAAAAAAAAAAAAAATTTTTTTTTTTAAAAAACCCCCCAAAAATTTCCCCCCAAAAAAAATTTTTTGGGGGGGGGGAAAATTTTTTAAAGGGGAAAAAAATTTTTCCCTTTTTTTTTCCCTTTTTTAAACCGGGGGGCCCCCGGGGGGAACCCCCCCAAAAGGAAAAAATTTTTTTTTTTTTTTTTCCCCATTTTTTCTTTTTTCCCCCCTTTTTTTCCAAAAAATTAAAAACCCCTTCGGGTTTTTTGGGCCCCGGGGGAAAAATTTTTTTTCCCCCCCCCCCCCGGGCCCCCCAAAAAAAAAAAAAACCATTTTTTTTTTTCCCCCCCCCCCCGGGTTTTCCCCCCCTTTCCCTTTTCCCCCCGGGGGTTTTTTTCCCCCCAAAAAAAATTTTCCAAAAAAACCCCCCCCCCTTTTTTTTTTTTTCCCGGGAAAAACCCCTTTTTTTTCCCGGTTGGGGGGGGGGGGGGGGGGGGGGGGCCCCAAAAAAAAAAATTTTTTTTGGGGGGGGAAAAAAAAAAGGGTTTTTTTTAAAAAAAAATTTTAAAAAAAAAAAAAAAAAAAAAAATTTTTTTTTTTTTAAAAAAGGTTCGGGGTTTTTTTTTTGGGGCCGGGGGGGCCTTTTTTCCCCCCCCCCCAAAAAAAAAAAAAAAAAAAAAACCCCCCCCCAAAAAAACCCCCCCAAAAAAAAAACCCCCCCCAAAAAAATTTTTTTTTTTTTTTGGGGGAAAAAAAAACCCCTTTAAAAAATTTTTTTTTTTTTTTAAAAAAAACCCCCCGGGCCCAAAAAAAAAAACCCCCCCCCTTTTTTTTTTCCCCCCCCAAAAAAAACCCCCCCAAACCTAATTTTTAAAAAAAAAGGGCCCAAACCCCCCCCCAAAAAAAAAAAAAAAAAAAAAAAAAAAAAAAAAAAAAGGGGAAAAAAAGAAAAAAAAACCCAAAAAAAAAAAGGGAAAAAAAAAAAAAAAACCCCCCCCCCAAAAGGGGGTTTTTTTTTTCCCCCAAAATTTTCCCTTTTTTTTAAAAAAAAAAAAAATTTTTTTTTTTTTTTTTTGGGGGGGGGGAAAAGGGCCGGGGGGGGGGGGGTTTTTTGGGGGAAAAAAAAAGGGGGGGGGGGGTTTTTTTTAAAAAAAAAACCCTTTAAAAACCCGGGGTTTTTTTTTTTTAAAAAATAAAAAAAAAACCCCCCAAAAAAAACCCCAAAAAAATTTTAAAACCCCCCCCGGTTGGGCCCCCCGGGGGGAAAAAATTTTCCCAAAAAAATTTTTCCCTTTTTAAAAGGGGGGTTTTCCGGGAAAAAAAAAAAACCAAAAAAAAAAAAAAACCCCCCCCCCAAAAAAACAAAACCCCCCCTTTGTTTTAAAAAAAAAAAAAAAAAAAAAAAAAAGGGGGGGGGTTTTCCCCTTTTAAAGGGGATTAAAAGGGCCACTAAAATTTTTTTTTTTTTTAAAAAAATTTTTTTTTTTAAAAAAAAAAAATTTTTAAAAAAAAAAAACCCTTTTAAAAAAAAACCCCCCCCCCCCCAAACCCCCCGTTTTTAAAAAAAAAAATTTGGGAAAAATTCCCAACCAACCCAAAAAAAAAAATTTTTTTTAAACCAATTAAAAAGGGAAAAAAAAAAAAAAAAACAAAAAACCCCAAAACCCCCAAAAAAAAAAAACCCCCCTTTTTGGGGGAAGGGGGGGGGGAAAAGGGGGAAAAAGGGGAAAAAAGGGGGAAAAAAAAAGGGGGGAAAAAAAAAAGGGGGGGGAAAAAAAAAAAAAAAGGGGGAAAAAGGGGAAAAAAAGGGGAAAAAAAACCCGGGAAAAAAGGGGGCAGAAAAACCCCAAAAGGGGGAAAAAAAAAAAAAACCCCCAAAGCAAAAAAAAAAAAAAACCCAAAAAAAATTTTCCGGTTTTAAAAAAAACCCTGGGGAAAATAACTTTTTCCCCCCAAAAAAAAAAAATTTTAAAAAAAAAGGGGGTTTTTTATTTTTGAAAAAAAAAAAAAAGGGGGTTTTTTTAAGGGGGGGGGGAAAAAAAAAAAAAATTTTTTTTTAAAAAAAATTTTTTTTTTTTTAAAAAAAATTTTTTTAAAAAAAAATTGAAAAAAAATTTGGCCCTCCCCCCAAACCTTTGGGGTTTGGGTGGGAAATTAAAACCCCGGAAAAACTTTGGAAAAAACCCCTAAAAAAAAGGAAAAAAAAAAAAAACC
>CM054159.1:17400473-17415473 GCA_028751875.1 Rapana venosa | reverse complement strand
AAATTTTCCCCTCCCCCCCCCCCCCCCCCCCCCCCCCCCTTTTTTTTTTTTTTTGGGAAAAAAATTTTTAAAAAAATTTTTTATTTGGTATTGTTAGTTCATTTTAAATAAAATACTTTTTTGTTCATTTATTTTTTTAAAGATAACCAAAAAGGGCAAAATTTCATGCTTCAGGTTAAAAGTCCCCCAATCAACATAGATGCAGAAACCCGCTAAAGTTTTTTTTCCCTCCCTGTATCATCAAGTGTGCTTCAGAGATCCCTGATGTAGGTTATTAACCATCAGAAAACTGCAGCAAATGGGGCCTGGAAACTTCCCTATAGCCCCGGAAGGGCCCCTGGGGGAAGGGGATTTTTTTAAGATGACTTTTCCCCTGGGGGGGGGGAACCAAAACCGGGGGGGTGACTCCATTTCCCGGCCCCAAAAAAACCCTTTTGAATCAAACTATAAAAACCCGGGTCCCATATGCAAACAGACGCAAAAACATTTGTTTACATGTTTTTAAAAACCTTTTTTTCTGCTTTTTCCCAAGATAGGGGGCCCTTTTTTGCCAGTGGGAACGGGTTTACAAAATTTCAAAACCCGGGGGGATTTTCACTTGGGGAAAAAGTTTTTAAAAAAAGGGGGGGACATGGGGGCTTATTTTTCCCTTTATTCTCGAAAAAAAAAAGAATTTAAAAAAAAAAAGAAGGGGGGAAAGGGCACCTCTGCTCCATGTGACTTTTAGGGGGGCGAAAAACGCATGTCTGGAATGTTTCCCAACAATGATAAATCTTCTACCAAAAAAGTACAATAAGGGGAAAAGCAGCAGAAGTGTAAGGGGGGATCCCAGCCGAGGGAAAATTCTACAACTGGACAGGGAAAAAAAAATCTAGATAAAGGGCTTGGTTTGTTTTTAAATTTTTTTTTTTTTTTCAAAATTTTTTTTTTTGAAAGGATCCAAGGGTTTGGGGCCCCATGATTACGCCCCTCAAACTTTGCTTTCAAAAAGTACCCTCTGCAAAGGGAAATTTTACCACTGCCTTAAAAAGTGGGTGGGGAGTGAGTGAGTGAGTGAGTGTGTTTTTTGTGGGTGTGCACGGGGCACAAATTTCATGCATATGTGTGTCAAGCATGTGCATGTTTTGTGTGTTAAAGAAAACGAATTGGGATGCCAACCCAAAACACACAACCTCACAATGCCCCCTTTTTATTTGGGGGAGCGAATTTCAAAGAAAAAAGGGCGTGCTGAAAAGGGAAAACACAAAAAAAGTTTTTTTTCCCCCGATAATATAAACATTTTTCCCTTTCTTTTTTTTTGAAGGGTGGGAAAAAAAAATGTATTCTGTATACTATTGCCCCGGGAAAAAACAGGCCTTTCAAAGGGTTTTACTTTAAGTTTTTTTTCCAGCAGCACAAACAACAAAAAAACCAACAGGCAAAAGCAGCAGCAGCAGCAGCAGCAGCAAGCCTTTCTGATGATACTCTGTAGGGCCCCCATTTGTGATATCCCAAACCTTTCATTTTTTAAAGCCTTTTGGGGGGATAACTATAAAACGAGCAATGGGAAAAGCATAGCAAGTACACCAATCAAAATATTTCAAATATATTATGATACACTTGCATGGCAATCATGCTCCCTCACAAAGGTGTGGGTTCACTTAAATTATTTTACTTTAAGCCCCAGATTGGTTTTTAAAACAAGCCAAAGTAAACCCACTCATGTCATCCTGCATGTATGTGTCCATGAAAGGGGGTGCTACATTTTTTTCCTTTCTTTTCAGCCTCAAACTTGAAGACAGGGTGTTTATGCCCGTAGGCCTCCTGTGGGGGCTGGTCCGTCAGGGAACACCCTGGCCCAGATGGGGAAACAAAACTGGGAAAAAGAATACCAGTTTTAGGTCAGCTAGCATGAAAATTTTAGTCACAGCCCCCATCACAGTCAAAAATGGTCTTTAGTTAAAAACACACTGAAATTTGAATACCCCGGTTTGCTCCAGTGTCCGGGGTGAAATCACACAGAAAAAAGAATACCAGTTTTGTGCTAGTGTATAAAAGGGACAACCCTTCTTCTTTACCTTTTCACCCATCCGTAGTCCCTTTCTGTAAAATCAGAGGGCACAACTGAAGATTTTGCCCAAACCGCTTCCTCCACCCCCTTTTGGGCATCAGCTTTTTTATAGCAAATTTATTCCACTCAAGACCCGGGCCACTCTCTGATTTTTGTCTTTCCCCTTGTTTTCCCCCTGCTGGCCCCCCCCCCCATCACTTCCCCTTTGTAATGTTCCCTGAAGGACAGTCCGGGGCCCGTTCAGACGTTCAACTTTAGTTTGCCCTTTTTTTTACTTTAGTCCCGGAGCTCTTCATATGGTCTGATGCTGTTTTCCATTCTGGGTTTTCCCCTCATCTTTAAATAAGTGATTTCGTTTGAGAAATTCCCTTTTTATTGCACCATACACACACTTTTAAAAAAATGCAACACACACAACCACACACACAAACACACATGGACAAAATGCACACACACACATATCCAAAAGCTTTGATATGAACAAAATGCACGTTTAACTGAAACACTAAGAAACAGACAACTGTGCAAAACCCCTTAAAAACACTTTATCTTTTTAGTTTTTTTTTGTTTTTGGGTTTTTTTTTGGATTTTTTTGGGGGTTTTGGTTGGGGGTTTTTTTTGTTAGGGGTTTTTTTTTTTACCCAACTTAAAGAACTTGTGTCCCAAACCCTGGGTTAGAGCTGTGAAGATTGCTCACTAACTGTTCCCCAAACCCATATGTGCTGTTGACAAAAAATCCTTATAAGCAATATAGTATTAAACCCGCGCACTAAGGGGCCCCTTTTTTCTCATCATAATTAAACTAGACTGTGGCACTGTCAATGTTTACCGAGTGTCCCTCATTTCTCCTTGAAAATGGGTGGGTTTAAAAAAAAAAACAACCCTTCTTTTTTTTGTCATTGCTTTAACCTCAGACAGTAACTATTCTTGTCTGTCATACGGCGAAAAACGCAAACCACTGACAATTTAAACCCTGGGCCATCAGGCCCCACGCATCCGACTTTTGGTGCCGGGGAAAAGGTTTACCCACCGAAGAAAAGTGGTTTTCTTTTAAGTCCCTTTTTCCCGGGGGAAAAAAAGAGGCAGGAGTTCGGGGAAAACTTTAAAACCCAGGGGCCCCCGGGGCGAAAAGGCCCCGCAAAACCCCTTTCCCCAAAACTTAAATCCTGTTTCCGTTTTTCGAAAAAGTAAGGGCCATTGTGTGCCGGTTTGGGGAAAAGATGACAGAATTTACAAAATCACAAAAAGCACGGGGACTGGATGTAACAAAGCACATAAGTGCTTTTTCCATATTCCCCCGATATAAAAGAATAGAATAAATAGAATAGGAAAAATGGGGCCAAGAAGGTTGAAAAAAAAGACAAACGAGGGACAAAAGACAAAAAAGAGGGATAAGAAAAGAAATTACTCCAGGGGAAATTTTCCCAAAAAAAGGGGGGGGGGGTGCTATTTTTTACTGACAGGGCCCCTGGCAACCCCAAAGGGGGAATATAATATATTATATATAATTTCAAAATACGTGCGTGTAAAGTGTGTTTTGAGGGGTGTGGGGTGTGTGCGCACATGCAAAAGCATGGATTTTAAATCTGTTGTTCATTATGTTTAAAGGAGAGTCCATGCCTGAAAAGGGCTGAGTGCCGGGGCTTTGATTTGGGTTTGGGGGGGTTTTTTTTAAATTTTAGCCCCTAAAAAAATTCCATATATTAATTTTTTTATTATTATCATAAGAAATGATAGTGGGTTACCTAGCACAGGGACCCAGTTTTTTGGTTTATGGGCCCCCGGGGCGGTCCCGGGTTTGGGGGGAGCCCTGACTGCCCCCCCACCCTTTGTATTTTCTTTATAGAAAGGAAAGGCCACCCGACCCCGATTGTACTTGGGTTTTTGGGTCTGAAAAAAAACACACAGATTTCCACCACCAACAAAAAAAAACAACAAAAATCAGAAAATCCCTAAAACAGGTTTTTTAACTTCAAGATGAATTCCCAAACCCGTAAGGATAATTTTGGTTGGTGTGTGTGTGTGGGGTGTGTGGTTGGGGTTTTGGGGGTTTGTGTGTGTGTGGTGTGATGGGTTGTGTGTGTGTGGGGTTTTGTGTGGTTTGTGTGTGTGAGTGTTTTGTGTTTTGGGGTGTTTGTGTGGAGAAGATGTGTGTTTTTAATTTTAAACTTTTTGTTATTCTTTATTTCATGTGTTCGTGGGTGTGGGGGTGTGTTCTGGGGGGGGGCGTGCACACAAAGTGAGTGTGTGTAAGTTTTTCTTTTCATATTCTTTTTTTTTCTCTCCTCTCTCTCTCACTCACTCACTCGTCCGCAAAGGGGGACAAAAAACTTGAACAGTCTTATTCCAAATTTCCCCCCCCAACACACCACACCTCTCTCTCTCTGTCTCTCTCCCCTTATAAAAAACCCCAAAAAGGGCGGGGCCCTTTGGGTGTAAAAAAAACACAGGGTGCTTATTTCACTACCTCGAAATAAAAATTTTTCCCTTGTCCCTTGTCTCTCTTTCCCACAATATAACATAAAAAATTAATCATTCTCTCATCGTCCATCCCCTTTAGATACCAACCCCCATCTCGTTTTTCTAACTTGGATTTAAAATATAGTGGCCCCCCCTTTATCCTCCAAACCCATCCCCCCAGTCTGGTTTAAACCCCGAGACCACTGAAAAATTTTTTCAAAAACCTGCCCTTTCCCCCCAAACCCTCATGGAGTGCCCCAGTGAAAAACTAACCTTTAAAACCCCTTAACTCAATTGGGGTTTTTCAAGGGGAAAAGGATCCCCCCCCCATTTTGTGGGAAAGCGTGAATTTTTTTATATTTTAAAAATTCAGCAACCCTTAAAACCCAAAATAATAAAGGGCATACACCTTTTACATCATTGAAAAGTTTTCAGTCTTCTTTTTAAAATTGTTTCACCGTTTTTTTTTAATAATGAAGGGATTTTTATTTTTCAAATTTTTAAAAAATGGGCACTGAAGCTGGGAAAAAAAAAATTTTTTGAAAATTTGGGGTGGTAAACTTAAAAGGGGTTTAAACTTTTCCCTCAACTAGTCCCCCCTTAAAAAGCCATGTAGAATTTTTTAAACCAAAAGGTTTAAAATTTCCGTGAAAGCTGGCCGAAACCCCTGTGATGTCACTTTTTGTCCAAACAGAAATTAAATTTTTTTAAAGAAACATAACACGGGGTGGCCCCGAAATCCCAAAGAAAATTCAAATTGTTGACATTTTTCCCAAAAAAAATTGGCCAACAACAAAAAAGCAACTCAGGGCAAGGAAAAAAAACTGTGTTTTAGAAAAATGGTTGCCCACAAGCCAAGTACTTTCCCCCTTTAAATTAACCATCACTTTGTGTTTTTTTAAAATTCGTAAGTCTGCCGATTGGGTTTAAGCCCTTTGGCACGTCACAGTAAAGGAGAAGAGTGCCGAAGCTTAACCCCTTTGGGACAACCTCAAAAGAGTTAACTGCCCAGTGCAAGTGCCCCCCTATAAATCCGGGGACAAAAAATTTTTTATGTACCAAATGCTAAGTTCCCCCAAACCCCTCTTACTCATTAAAAATACTACAAAGAATATTTTTTGATTTGTCTTTCCCCAAAGACAGTAAATTTTTTAAAACGTAGATTTCTTTTTAGGCAAACTCCCAAAATTTGTTATCCAAAGATATTTCACTGCAAAAATATACTAGAATGGGAAAAAATCGGGCCAAAAATCCCTTTTCCCCTTTTTTTCACCACCCGCATTCGATACCCCCCCCTCCCCAATAACGTCAAAAATAAGTCAGGGCCCAAAAATCATTCTTTTTTTTTTTTAATGCAAAGATCACCCCCCCAATCATACACATCGTTTTCTCACTGTTAGGGAAAAAACCCACAGTTTTAAATTTTCCACCTTTTTTCAGCGTTTAAAATTATTCATCGGCCCCTTCCAAAAAGAAGTGTCAGCCATTTTTAACAAGAACACCCAAGCAGCATCCCCCAAAAAAACAAAAACCAGTAAAAACCGATCACTTTTGCTAAAGGCTTTTGCCCGCTTGGAAAAAGTTGCCAAGCAACAGGGAGTGATCTCCATTAATTTTGGAGTTCTTTTTCCCTTTTAAAAATGTAGTCAAAAGGGAAACAGGCCTTTTTTACTTCGGTTCGAAATTTTTCCCGGGTTTTTTAAAAGGGGTATAGGGTGCACGTTTAGCCCCGGAAAATTTTTCCGGGGGAAGGCAAACCTAGTGGAAAAAAAATATAATGTAAAATGCAGGCCGACCCTCAAAAAAGAGGAAACTCCCCAGGGGAACCCCCAGTTTACAGCCCCCTGCTTTTTGTCCACATACTGTCCAGGAAGGCCTTCACCCGTCCCCCAAGGCAAAAGGTTAGATTTTTAATATTTACACACTGAATGAAGTGACAGGGGCGTTGTTTTGTTTTTTCTTTAAACAAGGAAATTAAACCCGGGGAAAGGTTTTTTGGAAAAAAAAATGATAGCAGGGTTTTTTTAAACCTACAGGCACACACACACACACACACCCACACACACACACAACACACACACACACACACACATACACACACACACAAACACACACACACACACACACAGAACATACGCAGAACATCTTGCACACACGTTAAAACCCGTTCCGCTTTTGGAAGAGTAGGCTATTGTGTGCCGGTGGGAACAGATGACAAAATACATAAAAAATGTATACACTAGAAAACTGATGCTAAAAAACCACATTCATGCGTGTGTATGTGTGCGTGCGTGTGTGTGTTCATGTGTGTATGTGACTCTCTGTGTCTGTCCTCTAAAGTTACTAACCGGTTCAGTTCCTTTTGTCGGCAGACTCTGAACTGTTCTTTGGTCAGCCTTTGTTTCCACTCTGCGTCCGTCAGTTTTCGAAACTCATTATCTGGACGTGACTGAGCAGGGGTGTCATTGGCACTGGCTCCAGTGCCATGGTTTGATCCTGATCAAACATCACAAATCAATGCGTTAAAACTCTAGAATGAATTATTTCTTAATGCTGCTTTATGAATAATAAATTAACAATGCATATAACAAAAAAATAGCTCTATGATCTGCATAACAACTTAGCCGCTTGAGTCTTAAAAACAACAAGAATAAACACACACAACACACACACACACACACACATCCTTTGGATGAGACTATAAACCGAGGCCCCGTGTTTGAACGCATGCAGAACATCTTGCGCACAACGTTAAATCCTGTTCCGCTTTTCAGAAGAATAGGCCATTGTGTACCGGTGAAACAGATGACAAAATGTACAAAACCGCATACACACGGGGACTGGATGTAAAAAAGCACATGAGTGCTTATTCCATTATCCTTGATATATAAGAATAAATAAATCATAAAAAATAAAAAAAACACGACTCACTTATTACATTCCTACACTCACAAACTCTCACTCTGTTATAGACTTTCGAATCATCTCACTCACTACTCAATACTGTCATTCATACTTACAGACAGTTTCACAACTAACTCACACTCACACACACCACACACACACACTCTCAACTCACACACACAGTAACTCATCGCTACGAGCAACTTCTGATTAGTGTTTATGTACTTGTAAAGGAAGGTGCTTTATCTTGTAGCTTGCTTTGTATGCTTTATAATCGGAAGCAGGGGTGGGCTGTGTGCTGTTGCGGTTTTCGGGTGGGTGTTGTTACGTTTGCTGTTTTGAGGGTTGTGTTTCGGTCCGATCTGTATCTCTAAGCATGGGGGGGTGCGGCAGTGGTGTGCATTACTTCTGCTCTGTAGCCACTTCTGGCGGTGTGTCTAAGCGTGTTGTGGGGGGGGGGCGGGGGGGGGGCGGGACGGGATGCGTATGGGGTGGTGGGGGGGGGGGGGGGGGGGAGGGGAGGGGGGGTGGGGGGCGAGGGGGGGGGGGGGGGTGGCGAGCGGGGGTGAGAGGAGGGTGGGAGGGGTGGGAGGGGGGGAGGGGGGGGGGGGGGGGGGGGGGGGGGGTGGAGGGGGGGGGGGGGGGGTGTGGGGGGGGGCGAGGGGGGGGGGCCGGGTGGGGGGGGGGTGGGGGGGTGGGGGGGGGGGGGGCGGGGGGGGGTAAACGGCGCGGGCGGGGTGGCGGAGTGGAAAGGGGGGGGGGGGGGGTGGCGGGGGAGGCGGGGAGTTCGCGGGAGGGCGTGCGTGGTGTGGGGGGGGGGGAGGTGGCGGGAGGGGGGAGGGGGGGAGGGGGGTGAGGGGGGGGGGGGGGGGGGGGTGGGGGGGGGGGGGAAGTGGCGTGGGGGGGGCCGGGGGGGTCGGGGGGGGGGGTGTGGGGAGGGGGGGGGGGGGGGGGGGGGGGTCAGGGGGGTTTGGGGGGGGGTGGGGGGGGGGGGGGGGGGCTAGGGGAGGGGGGCTGGGGGTGGATCGGGGGGGTGGGGGGGGGGGGGGGGGGAGGGGAGAGGGGGGGGGCGGGGGGAAGGCGGGGGTGGTCTAGGAGGCGATGGGGGGGGGGATGGGGGGGGTGGCGGGGGGGGGGGGGGGGGGGCGGCCGGGGGGGAGGGAGCAGGGGTGGGGGGTGGGGGGGGGGGGGTCGGGGGGGGTGGGGGGTGGGGTGGTTGTGGGGTGGGTGGGGGGGTGGTGGGGGGGGGGCGGGTGTGGGGGTGGGGGGAGGCGGGGGGGAGGCTGGTTGTGTAGGGGGGGGTGGGGAGGGGGGGGGCGGTAATTGGGGGGGGTGGGGGGGTGGGGGGGGGCGGGCCGGGGGGCGGGGGGCGTCTGGGGGGAGGGTGTGTGGGGTTGTGGGGGGGGGGGGGGGGACAGGGGGGGGTGGGGGGGGGGTAGCCGGGGGGGGGGGGGGGGGGGGGTTGTGAGGGGTCGCGGGTGTGGGTGGGGAGGGGGGGGTGGGGCGGAGGGGGGGGGGTGGGGGGGGGGGCGGGGGGGAGGGGTGGGGGGGTTGGGGGAGGAGTGGGGGGGGGGGGGGGGGGGGGGGGGGGGGGGGGTGGGGGGGGGAGTGGGGTGGGGCGAGGGGCCGTGGCATGGGGCGGGGGGGGGGGGGGGTTGGTGGGGGGGGTGTGGGTTTGGGTGGGGGGTGGGGGGGGGGTGGGGGGGGGGTGGGGGGGGGGAGGGGGGAATGGGTCGTGGGGGGTGGGGGGGGGTGGGGGGGTGGGAGGGGGGGGGGGGGTGGTGGGGGTTGGGGGGGGGCATGGGGGGTGGGGGCGTGGGAGGGTGGGGGGGGGTGGGGGGGGGGGGGGGGGGGGGGGGGGGGGCTGTGGGGGGGGGGGGGGGGGGGGGTGGGGAGGGGGGGCGGCGGGGGGGGGGGGGTAGGGGGGGGGGGGTCGGGGAGGAGGGGGGGTGGGGGGGGGCGGGGGGGGGGGGGGAGGCGCGGGGGGCCACCAGCGAAAGCGGGGGGGGGCGGGTGGGGCGGGGGTGGGCGGGGGGGTAGGGGGGGGGGTGGGGGGGGGGGGGGGTGGGGGGGGAGGGGAGGGGGGGAGGGTGGGGGGGGGGGCGGGGGGAGGGGGGGGGGGGGGGGGGGGGGGGGGGGGGGCTGGGGGAGGGGGGGCGGGGGGTGTTGGGGGGGGTGGCGGCGGGGGGGGGGGCGGGGGGGGGAGGGGGGGGGGGGGGGGGGGGGGGCGTGGGGGGCGGGGAGGGGGGGGGTGGGGGGGGGGGGGGGGTGTCGGGGGGGGAGGGGGGGGGGAGGAGGGTGGGTTGGGCGGGGGGGGCCGGGTGGGGGGGCGGGGGGGGGGGGGGGGGGGGTGAGGGGTGGGTGGGAGTGGGGGCTCAGCGGGGGTGGGGGGGTGTTGGGGGGGGGGTGGGAGTGGGGGGGTGTGGGCAGTGTGGGGGGGGGGGGGGGGGTGGGGGGTTTGGGTGGGCGGCGGGGGGGGGGGGGGGGGGGGGGGGGGGGGGGGTGGAGGGGGGAGGTGGTGGGGGGGAGTGGAGAGGGGGGGGGGGGAGGGGGGGGGGGGGGGGGGGGGGGGGGGCGGGGGGGGGGGGGGGGGGGTGTCGGGGTGGGGTGGGGGGGTGGGAGGGGGGGGGGGGGGGGCGTGGGGGGTGGGGGGAGGGGGGGAGGGGGCGGAGGGGGGCGGTGGGGGGGGGGGGGGGGGGGGGTGGAGGGGGCGGGGGGGGGGGGGGGGAGGGGAAGGGGGGGGGGGAGGGGAGGGGGTTGGGGGGGGGGGGGAGGGGGTGGGGGGTAAACGGAGGGGGAGGGGGGTGTGGTGGTAGGGGGGGGTGGTGGGGCGGGGAGGGGGGAGGGGGCGTTGGGGGGGTGGGATGGGGTGGCCACTGGTGGGGGCGGGGGGGGGGGGGGGGAGGGTTTTTTTTTTGTTTTTTGGTTGGTGGGTTTTGGGGGGGGGTGTCTCCTTGGGGGGGGGGGGCTGGGGTTTGGGGTTTAGGGGGTTTGGGTGTGTGTGTGGGTGGGTGTTGGGGGGGGGTGGGGGGGGGGGTGGGGTGTTTGGGTGGTGATGGGGGGGTTTTGTTGTTTTTTTGGGATTGGTGGGGTTTTGGGGATCGGGTCTGAAGGTGTGTTGGTGGGGAGTTGATGTCGATGTGTGGGGGGGGTGTAGGGGGAGGGGGGGGTGGGGGGGTGGGGGGGGGTGGGGGGGGGGGGGGGGGTGGGCCGGGGGGGGGGGAGCCGGGGGGGGGTGGCGGAGGGTGGGGGGCGGACGATGGGGGGGGGGGGGGGGGGGCGGGGGGGTGGCGCGTGGGGGGGCGTGGGATGGGGGGTGTGGGGTTTTGTGTGGGGGGGGGTGGTTGGTTTGTATAGTTTGGTTTTTTGTTTTCTTTTCTTGCACACAGGTTTGCAAGTGACTTTGCATTAGATATTACGTTCTTATCATCCATACCACTGGGCCATAGGTGGCCTTCTTTTCAGGAAGATTAGGTGGGCTTTTGTTATGTGTAAGCATGGCTAATATGATTGTCAGGTTTAGTTTTTTCTCCTTTAATTCTGGTAAATTAAAATAGATACAAAGTCTTCATTCTCTTAACAGATAAATGAAAATAGGGAAGCGAAATGAATTAACTTCAAAATTAAATCAACAGTGATGTGTAACTGCATGTGCTATTTTACCCCCAGATTCTTCACTTTCGCATTTCTGTGGGTCAAACAACTCCAACTTCCTACAGACAAATCTTCTGATTTTGACATATAATAAATAAATGATTAATTCAGCTTATCATAGATCCCGATTAGACTAGTTTTGGTGGGTTCACTGCCGCTGCTACTTCTTTTTTTTTTAAACCATAGAATTGAGGCCATGTTGCAGTGTTTGCTCTGAGGAGTCTGCCATAAGTAGGTTTAATCACGAAATCGAAACTCGAACTGTCGGAGATAAGAAAATACACTTCAAACGAGGTATATGGCTAGCGAATCTGAAACATTCCCTGTGGCATTTTGATTCTACAGTCTAATAACGACCGTTCTAAAACAAGTATTCGTTAAATTTAAGTAGGATGCTAAATTGGGAATACCAGGATTTGTCAAATGGACTTTATTTGGGCAGAAAAAAGGGTTTACCCATCGTTGGTGTGGTTTAGCAGACGACAATATTGGGTCTGTGACGATTGGCTAACGACAAAGAAAGATGCCAGAGAGCCGAACTGATGTTTGAAATAATTTCTTGAAGCTCACTGATCTTGTATTAGTTTACTAACCACAGTTTCCTCGGACAGAATACTTTAGTGTCTTCGTAGGTCGATATTACATAAGTTGTTTATTGTTAAGTAAACATAAACAATAGGTAATCCCCAAACTCGACCGATTACCAATAGTACAAATACAATTTGAATGTTTAGCAGTTTTGTCTTTTCACGTTTCATGGAAGAATATTTCACTGTACCACTTTCTGCTGGATTAAAAAATGTATGTTAATATAGCATACATTTTATTAAGTCACATATAATTTTGTATCATTTTATCTTTGGGCTTTTAGTTGCATTTAGAGAGATAAGTGTTCTTTTAAATGTATACAATGTGGGTCTTTTGCTCGAGCGTCAACATGCGGGTGTCAGCAAGAAAACATCTGACGCCTTTAGTCTTAGTTTTGCTAGATTTAGGTCACGCTCTAAGGTATTGGAAAAAACATAAATATGAAGTTTTCGTGCTCAAATTAGTCGACGTGCCTGCTACAGCAATTTAGAGTAAGTTCACTGATCGAAAATTAATGCTGACTGCCCTATATAGTTTATTTAAATGTTTATAGTGTATCTGACTATCTCCAAGCCATGACATGACTACTGAACATTGATGGAAAGTACTTAGTACTGTCTTAGTGTCTAAAAAAACAGTGTCTTCTCCAAAGCGGGTGATGAATTGAGTAATCAAATGCATCAGACTCATTGTCTTGTATTCATCAAACCATTACAAGCACGAAGATAGCATGCTGGTTAAAATTTGGAGTCTCAGTGATAGCGGCTGTTGTAATACTAATAGTATTAGTACTTTCACTAGCTTCAGTAGTAGTAGGTAGTAGTAGTATACAGTATGCCGTATCAATATAGTATACTTTTTGGGCACACAGGGTGAACCTCTTTGTACTGGTAACTTCAATTAGTTAAGTTAAACAGACATGTATAATATAGAACTAAATGAAATATGTAACTTGCTCAATACAATACCTGTGTGTTTGCAGATATTGTCGGGAACCATTGCCAAGATGATCAAGATCTGCACCCCTGAGAATCACTGCAGACAAAACTGTACTTCATTTATCAGAGACAGCTGCCATTAGTGGTATACAGATTGGTGTGAGCTGCCTTCAGGTAGGCTCTTGACTTTTGGTTTGAGCAGTATACATGCCGATGTTTGTGGCCATTTTTGTAAACTTTTGATTTGTGAGCAAACTTTTACCTTATTGAATATGATTGTCTGTGTATATTAAATAGATATGGGGAAAAAAATCTGCAATGGAATATGGGACTCATATATGGTTCTACAGGGGGGGGAAGATAGTCATATATTGATTAAATCTGTGGTTTGTATCAGGATTGAAGCTGATTCTATTGGGGTTTTTTGCCACCACCAGAGATTCTAGGACTGTAGAGGTGGTGTGGTTGTTTGTCTTTTGAGAATTTGGTGTCTGTTGTATTTCAAGTGAAAATGCGTTGTAGTTATACTGGTGTAGCGTTAAGTTCCTGAGAATCCGGCCCAGCACATTCAGCATCACTTCAGTGTAGCAGAGGAAATGTCAGCTTTTAAAGACTTTTTCACCCCCTTAAAGCAGGAGAATGGACCAAGAAGGCAGAGACTAGACAAGGAGGGAGATGGACAGGAAGGAAAATTCCTGATAAGGGCTAGGCAAACAAATGAAAAAGGGGGAATTTCTAGCACAGATTTTTTTGAACGAGCAGATTGCAGTTCATAGTAGTTATACTCAATTGACAGTTCCCCATGCATCCCCACAGGGAGTCTTTTGGTAAACTGTGACCTAAGATCCAGTGCAACACACTTACTGCATTCAAATAAAAGGAATGTGTGCCATCAAGAAAAATTGCCCCCTTGGTAATTCTATCAGAAATTTCATTCTTCAAGACAAACAAAAGAAATGTACATACACATGTGACACACACTGACACAGTGGAGGAAAAACAACCCAGAAAACAAAATAGACATCACTGCCCTGTGGCACTCCCCAGAGGGAGAGAGAGATGGGGGGGGGGGAGGGGGGAGAGTACCTGTTAGAACTCTCAAGTCTACAGTTTATTCTTCTCTCTGCCGTGGACAGTTCTAAAAGTGTCTTCCCTGTTCTTGTACACCAGTTTGCTTCCTTAAAATTGTAATAACATCACATAAAATTATCCTTGGCTACAGTATAGACTATACGTATAGTGCAAGACAAGCCTTAAGGTCAGCTTTTTGATGACATTATAGTATTTATACAAGAACAGCATTGCACTGGACCCCAGAAGGAAGGAGAAAGAAAGGAAGACCAAAAGCAACGTGGAGGAGGACTGTAGAAAGTGAGATGAAGGCCATGCAGCAGCACTCTTGGGGATCAGTGACTAGGTTGGCCCAGGATAGGCAGGAGTGGAAGCGCTTTGTTGCTGCCCTACAGCACACCACTGGGTGTAATAGTTAATGATGATGATAGTATTTATACTTGCTTCACGATCTTGTGGTGTCCAGGGTCACTTCTGTGATGAGTATGCCATGCAAGGCGTGTCTGCGGAGGCCAATGAGATCTATCTGGAGCTGTGTCCTGAAAATCTGCTGCGGGCCTTGAAAACTGCCCAGGCTGCTCGCTGGGTCAAGCTGAAACTGACCCACAAACACACCCCTTGTCTGACTGTGGAAGTGGAACTGGTAATAAAGGGGATCATGGTTATAGATGTACTGTATGTATGTGTGTGTGTGCACAGTGTGTGTGTGTATATGCGTGCGTGTAACTGTTAATAAGGGTGATTGTGAACTTAGAAGAAGAAAAGAAGAAGAACTTATAAAGTTGTGTGTGTGTGTGTGTGTGTGTGTGTGTGTGTGTGTGTGTTGTGTGTGTGTGTGTAACTGGTAATAATGGTGATTGTGAACTTAAAAATTGGTGTGTTTGTGTACACAGTGTGTATGTGTGTGTGTGTGTGTAGCTGGTAATAATGGTGATCGTGGTTATAAATGTGTGTTTGTGGGTGTATGTGTTTGTGTGTCACTGTGTGTGTATGCAATGTAGGTGTGTATAATTTAGAAAGGGAAATGATTCTAACACAATAAAGTGACACTGACAGTATTACCATGACTTGTTTATGGATTGGGAGTGCTCTGTTCTTGGTTGTGTGTCTTGAGATATGTTTGTGTGTGCATTTCTACCATCTGTGGTGCAGGCAATGCTATATCATGTGTATAATATCCACATCATGTGTAGAGGTACATAAAAAAACACCACCCCATCTTGTATGCATAGTACTATTGTTTGATTTTTTTATTTTTAATCCAGCTTGATTATCAGACTAACACAATGAAATGATAACAGAGCCAAATTTGGAGATCAAAGGGGAAAAATCTTT
>CM054159.1:17357083-17399973 GCA_028751875.1 Rapana venosa | reverse complement strand
CACACTCATATCCCAAAACGCCACACACTCATAACACACACACACACTCTACAACCAACACACACACACACACAACACACACAAAAAACACACACACACCACAAACACATACATTCACATGCAGTGCGCCCACAACAAACGAATCCATGGCCCACACACACCCAAAAACCCCACACCCACACACACACACACGCTACACAACAAAAAAAAAACACAAAACACCATACACACACACACTCATACCACCCCACACAATAAAAACCCCAACCCACACAACACACCATACCACCCAACACACTCATAAAAACATCACCACACACACACAACACCACTCATACACACACGCATACACACTCATAACACACGCACACACACTCATAACATACACCACGCACACACACTCATTACACACGCACACACACTCAAACACACACCCCACACACTACACACACCCCAAAACACACACACACATCACACACACACGCACGCATACACATACATTCACATGCGAGTGCGCAAACATACAAACGAATCCATGGCACACACAACACACACACACACACACACACACACACACACACACACACACACACACACCGTCTACACACACGCAACCACACTCATACACACACACACTCATACACACACACACACACACACACACACACACACACACACACTCATACCCCACACACACACACACTCATACACACATACACACTCATACACACACACACACACACACACACACACTCACACACACACACACACACACACACACAACACACACACACACCACACACACCACACACATACATTCACATGCGAGTGCGCACACATACAAACGAATCCATGGCACACACTCACTACTCACACACACACACACACACACACACACACACACACACACACCACACCCCACACACACACACACACACGCACGCACAAACCCCTCACACACACACACACTCATACACACACACATACATTCACATGCGAGTGCGTACACATAAAAACGAATCCATGGCACACACACACACACACACACACACACACACACACCCCACACACAAAACACACACAAAACACACACACACTCATACACACACACACACACACACACACACACACACCACACGTACGCGCCGGAGCATAAGCTAGGCAGACACATTATTATAAAACCCACACCCACCCACCCACCCCACCTGCCCACTCACCCACACACACACACACTTACCATGCACAAAACGATTATAACATGTCATATACAACAAAAAAAAGTATCAGTTACATGACTCACAATATTGCACAAAAACTATCACACTCAGTAAAAGAAATACAGACATACTGCGCAGCAAGCCTTGCCTCTCTCTCTCTCTCTCTCTCTCTCTCTCTCTCTCTCTCTCAACATTGATAGACATTTCAAGCATGTAATGGCACGGTTTAGAATGGGCATATCTGAAATTACAATACATAGTTACAGATACAAACGGCACATTGAAGCTGATCTCATATGCCCAATATGTAAACAGGAGATTGAAAACGAAGTTCATTTTGTCATGCGCTGCCCAATTTTCAAAGAACTGAGAGAACAGTACATACCACTTAAATTTTATAAATTCCCAAGTCAGTTTCGATTTGCATTACTTATGGCCTCAAAGCATGAACAAACAGTTAGAAATTTGTCAATTTACTTATACAAGGCATTTAAATTGCGTTCAATATTGTTGTCTTGAATTTTCAATTATTTCTATTGTTTTGTGATTGTTTTCATATGTAACTTTAATACTATTGTGTGTTTGTTGTATACCCCCTATCATGAGGGGCAATGGCCTATACATGATTAAATTATCCGAATCCGAATCTCTCTCTCTCTCTCTCTCTCTCTCTCGTTTGATGAATACAGATTGTTTGCCGCTATGTCCCTGTTGAGTAACAGAATCGAGATGGAAGTAACCTTGTAGCCTATTGTACTTTGTACAGTTTTGAGTCTGGGTACTCTTGTCTCCCTATTGAAAAAGAAGGAATTCCCAATAAATATTATCTAGTCAGCATAATTATGTGTACCATCACTCCCGATTATTTTCGCTCTGTCTCTCACACGGTGACGAACCAGGTTCGAATCTCGTTCAAGAGGATTTTTCCTCTGGAATTAGCATCAGTGCCGACTCCACTTCCCCCCAAAATTCCTTCGGATGAGACTATATAAACCGAGGTCCTGAGCGCGAACGCACGCAGAACGTCTTGCGCACACGTTAAAACCCGTTCCACTTTTCGGAAGAGTAGGCCATTGTGTGCCGGTGGGAACAGATGACAAAAATGACAAAACTGCATACATATGGGGATAAAAATGACAAAACTGCATACATATGGGGACTGAATGTAAAAAAAACCCACATAAGCGCTTATTCCATTATCCTCGAAATAAAAGAATAAAATGCAATAATTATAATACAATAAAATACAATGATAAAAGTCATTTACTTGTATATGGGCACAACCCACAATACCTTCCCGTTTTTTATATTCAACCTTGTATACTAGCATACCGACAGAGGCGTTGAAGCATCCATCGAAATTCTGTAAAACCTTACCATTTACTTGAAGACTTCGGAGCTTATGAAGGAAGGAGAAACGAGAGTGGAATTTTCTGTTCATGAGGTCTGTGTTGGAGCAAAGTTCGATTTGTCATCAATAATTGTTCCTAGGTATGATTATACATTAATTCACACATTCTACTTTCATACCATCACTGTACAGATTTTGGTACAGGCTCTGCGTCCCTGCGAAATTAAATTAACATTTTCTTTAGTTTTTTTAATATTTAAGTCAAGACAATTCCTTTTACACAAGGAGGAAAACTCATCCACTTGTTTAGAATATGCAAGGTATAAGTAAGAGTGATCTCAAAAGCAGAATCACCAGAATATTTTATCAGTGGTGTAAGATCAAAGCCAGTGCAATCATTGGTATAAAGTATAAAAATAATAGGGAAAAGAACAGTGCCTTGTGGAGAACCAGTAGAAGTTGAATTGCATGCAGAAGTTACGGTTTGAAATCAGACAGCTTGTGTTTAATTCGTGCAAAAAACGTATGATCCAAAGAACAGACAGTCAGTGGAACTTTGAGTGCTAAGACATGGGGCTGAATGGTACTGAAGGCAGAGGAGAAGTCAATGAAAAGAACTCAAACAAAGAAACCAGGTTTTTCAAAGTGGAAGTACGCATTTTGTAGATAGGTGATCTGACATTATGTGTGCTTCTGTTGACTTTGTATTCGAACTGAAGAGGGTCCAGGTATAAAGTGCAGAGAAGAATGTGTTTTACAATAACACGTTCGAAGCTTTTAATCACTATTGGAGTGAGAGTTACAGGTGGTAATCATTCAGCGACTTGGGATGTTCTCTTTATGGGTACAAGGAGAAATCATTGATTTTTTTCTTTCCAGAGACTAGGTATATGTACACAGACAAAGAGAACAGAAAATTAAAATTTTTGCGCCTGTTAAAATCTGTTTGCCTTTCGGAAGACTAAGCCATTGGTGCTGGTCGGAATGGATGACGAAATTAAGTATACCACGAGTACACGAAGACTGGATTAAACAAAAAAGCACATGAATGCTTATTCCGTTATGCTCGAAATAAAAGAGGAAATAATAGACCTATATGCATGCACACACACACACACACACACACACACACACACGGGATAGCACAACTGACCACCCGGGTTCGATTCCCGTTTAAGGGGATATTTTCCACAGGAGTTAACATCAGTGCAGACTCCACTCTCCCCAAAAGTCCTTCGGATGAGACTATAAACCGAGGTCCTGTGTGCGAACGCACGCAGAACATCTTGGGCACACGTTAAATCCTGTTCCGCTTTTCGTAAGAGTAGGCCATTGTGTGCCGGTGGGAACAGATGACAGAATTGACAAAACTGCATACACATGGGGACTGGATGTAAAAAAAGCACATAAGTGCTTATTCCATTATCCTCGATTTAAAAGAATGAAAAAAAAATAATGAAAATAAAAATAAATTTTAAAAATAAAATAAAATAAAAATAAATATCACACACACACACACACACACACACACACCACACACACACACACAAAATCCCCGCACACAAGGTCACAAACCGTCAAGAGCAACAAAAAACAACAAGCAAACCAAAAACAAAACAAAAATAATTTTAAAAAACCCAAAACAAAACAAATAACCAGTACCCCGAAAAACTCAGATCTAAGCAAAGCAAACCCAGTATAAATTTTCCCCAACTTTCCCCTTTTCTGAATCAACACATTGTAAAAACTGGTCACAAGGGGTTTTCCCTCCGGAGTTGCCCTGTCCCGAAACCCCCCCCCCTTAAATTTCCTTCGAGTTAACTAAACAAAATTTCCCCGCAAGCAAACTGGCGGAACTCTTTGCACAGCCTTAAACCTGTTCCCTTTTTGGAAGTATGCCATTGTGTGTTATGGTGAAAAGACTTTTTTTAAAACCACCTGCAAAATATTATGATGTAGCATGCCCAAACCCCTGACCTCGTTTTATATTTTCCCGGGGGGCAACCTAGAAGATCAAAAAACACCCCCCGTCCTTAAGGACTCAAAAAAGGGCCATTTACAGTGGGGGGGCCAAACACCCGGTGTCTTATTTTTGGGGGCTTTTTGGGTAGCAAAAAGGGGGCCCTTGATTAAAAAACACGGGAGGGGTTTGTTGTTGCCCACAGGGAAGTTTAATCCCTCTGTACATCTAAACGCAAAAAAAAATGTAAAAAACCCGAAATTTTCCACTTTAAAACAACATCAACTTTTTTTAATTATAAATGGTTTGATGTTCGAAAAGGCTTTTTAAAAAAAACACACCCCAAAACAAAAACCCCAAAAAACAAAACTATTACTGTCACTTCTCTCTTACTGACCCCCTTTTACAGGGCAAGAACCATAAGTTTATGGTATTTTTTTTGTGACTTTGAAAAGCATTTGATTCATGAAAAGACTTTTTTTTATTGCCAGATTATTTACAAAGGACACCTAAATTATTTTCAACTATTTTAAATTTTTTGGCAATAGGCGCAGCGTATCTGTACCAATCAAAAAACAAAAGTACACCTTGGAATGGAGCCCACAAGGGCAGTATTGGGCCCCTCGTTTTCATTCCTTTTAAATGCGGTCCCGGGCTTTATAAAGGGGCGTGAAATGTTTGCGACGATACCACTCTTTTTTGTAGCTTTCCCCCCTCGGGTTTTAACTCAAAAACTTCCAAATATTTTGGCAGTTTTAGTTTGGGCTTAACAAACCATTATTTCTCAAGTGCACCCAAAAATAGTATAAATCAAAAACCTGAAAAACACAAATGGACGATGATTTTAGCCTTTGTGATAAAAAACCCGAAATTGAAGAAGCTAATCTATAACTCGTGTCACCACTGACAAAAACTTTTTTCAACTGAAACGTGATGTCCCGGGAAAACGCTTTGCTCACAGGCTACTTTAATTATCCAAAATAAAGCCCATACAAATGAACAATTCAAAAAATTTTGGGGGGTAATATTTTACCTATATTGACTATCCCAAAATTTTGGATACCTGCGTGAAACAATTTTAAATCTTCATTGTTTATTCCCCCCCCCCCCACACACACACACACACACACAAAATCTTTTATTCTGAAATTATATGTCCCTCATTTTTAAGGGATTATAATCATCCCAAAAAATGGAACATACTGATTTTTCGAATAGACCTGATTCAATAAAGCTGTGTTCAGCAATTTTTATTAATAAAAAAAACCCTCGATAATACTAAAACTTTAAAAATCAACCGCTTTAAAAAAAAAACATTAAAATAAAAAATACAAATATTTCCAAGCCCAGGAAAATTAAAACTTTTACGATGAGTTTCTTGTTTTTCGGGCACTGATTTATAGTTTAAGTTCCCAAAATTTGTAAGTCAGAGAATAAAATCATTTTAAAAGATCCACATTTATGACCAATGTTTAAACTTATTTTGCTTTATGCACCATCCTTTTCTTTTTCCCTTTAAAGATTTTTTATGTGTTTAATTGTTGTAACGAAATCATAATTATTGTGTTGCATGTTGATGTTGTTGGGGTGGGGGGGGGGGGGGTTTGGGGGGGGGGGGGGGGGGGGGGGGGGGGGGGGGGGGGGGGGGGGGTTTTGGAGGTGGAAACAAGAGACCCCACTGATTTTTTAAAAATTTCCCCAAAGTATATGAACCCAGTTTAAGTCATTATGTGGCGATTTTTTTCACCCTGACATTATGTGGTGTGTGGTGTGTGTTTGATGCCCTTGGTGGGGTGGTGATCCTCTGTGTTTTTGGGTTGTTTTTTGTGATGCCTTTTTTGTGTTTGTGTGTGTGTGTTGTTTCTTGAGGGAGTAGCCCCCTTTTTTTCTTTTCTTTTTTTCCCTGGGAAAACTCCCCAACCCCCGGGGTTTTGCTAGCATTTTTTTTTTGACCTGATAAAAGGTAGCTCTTTCCCAACTTCAGGGATGAATCGGGGTAATTACGTTTTTAGCCCACCAAACGTGGACAAAAATTACGGATTTAAATGTCTTTTTTTTATTTTTGCATGTGTTATATGCAATTTTTTTGTTAGTGCAGGTCTTTATTATTAATATACATTTTTTTAACAATACCTTGATTTTTTTTTTAAATAGAGGGAAGGGTTTTTGATAAAAAAAGGCAACTACATGCTAATTGTCCAAAAGGGAAAAAAACCACACCACAAAAAGTGACACACACACACACACCACACAGGGGAAACACACACATAAAAAATAACACACACAACACACACTCACACACAGGACACACACATGCACCACAAAGTAACTCCCACACACAAAACCAAATTTCAATTTTATTCATTTTTAACGCAACGGAAATAAATGTTCAACTTAAATTTGAATATACAATCCCCAAAAATCACGGGCCCCAATTAAAAATATATGCTAGAATTTTTTAAAAAAATAAGAGCCCAACCCGTTCAAAAACAATCATTTTTTAAAATAAAGAATGAGGGTTTGGGGCTAAAACAATCCCCCAGAGCATCGCTTTTCCTAAGCCAATGCTTAACAGATCACAGGGGTTACCAATAATAGGTAACCATTGCGCGCCTTTCTTCGTACTTTCCCCCGGTTCACCCACTGTAAATGGTCCCTCCCCTTAAATTTCGGGGTCGGGGAAAGGGTAAGCAGCGAGGGAGAGGAATGGGTGCCCCCTAAATATGCTGCCCCTGGAGAAGTTAGGTCTCTGACCTCACCCCCCCTCAACCAAAAGGGGGTTAGGGACACCTTTAACTTGTTTTCCCTTTTTAAAATTAGCCCACATCAAAAAAAAACAGGCAACCCCGAGGGAGATAAAAGGGACTTCCTTGAAAATGAAAAAAAAATAAAGGAACACTGAAAAAAACTCTTGTTTATTTCATGTTGTTTATACGTCACAAACTAACAACCCCGTCACATGTTTAATTCCATAATTCATTTTAGCATTAAATAAAGTTTCACAAACCACCCCCCCCCTTTCCCCTCACATATCAAACCAATTAAAGGGAAAACAAAATACACAACAAAAAGTATATCCATACCCCTAAATCTAAAAAAACACTGATGTAACGGCAAAGTTCTCGGGTTTTAGAAATAAAAAACATTCAAATAAAAGGGGGGGTTTGCTGTTTTTAACAAAAAATTTTACAATATCGAAAAGTTTACAACAACAGAAAACTTACAACATAAAAAAAACTTTACAACTATCGAAAATTTTACAACATTAAAAAAAGAAAACTATCAAAACACTTTACAACAATCCAAAAATAAGTAAAACGGGGTTCCCCCCATTAGCATTTTGTGGGGAAAAAAAAAAAACAAGAAAAAAAGAAAAAAGAAAGAAAGAAAAACCCCCCAAGCAAAAAACTTCCCAACAAAAAATTTCCCCCCAAAAAAAAATCAGTTTATTCGGTCCTTCCCTAAAACCCCCCCAATAATAATAAAAAAATAATAAAAAACACATACCCAAAACAAAAAAACACTTCCAAAAGTTTTAAACATGCATGCAGCCGCACAGCGCCGCTTGAAAAACCAGACCACACACACCATTTAAAGCCAACACTTCCAAAAAGGTGAGGGGATTTTCTTGAAAGTAATATTATTAGGAAAGAAAAACAACACTTTCCACAGCTCTTGGAGTCCTTTTAAGAAAATATTTTTAAAAAAATTACACTAAAAGCTTATCTTTTTTTTTCCTGATTTTTTTTTTCTAATAATTACACAAAAGAAGCATATTTTTTTTTTTTCCCCTGATTTATTCATACTTACGGCATTTTCCCCAACCTTTTAAAAGAGACAGACCCCGGAACTTGATACTTCCAGTGTAACATGTGGAACATGGCACTTCATGTAATATATTATGTGCCTTTGTGTACATATAATGAAATTTTTTTGGTTTTTTTTTAAACTGTTGACATTTTTTACCCCCACCACACCATCAAAACCGTATACATTTTTACTTCACCCCACCCTCAAAACTGATAAATTTTTTTCTTCTACCACACCCAAAAACGTATACTTTTTACTTCACCCACACCACAAAACTGATGACATTTTTCTTCACACCCCCCATAAAAATGAAAAGACTTTTTTTACTTCATACCACACCTTAAAAAACTGTATGAATTTTTACTTAAACCCCACACCTTCAAACTGATGACATTTTACTTCACACCACACCATCAATACACTTAACGCTTTCTTCTACCACCATCAATACTTTCTACATTTTTACTTAACCAAAAATAACTACAGCATTTTTTTATTCACACCACACCTCAATACATTTAAACAGTTTTACTTCATACCCAACCATCATAATTTCTACTTTTTACTTCATACCATTAAATACACACAGATCTTTACTTCAAAACCACACCATCAATCATTTAATACAGCTTTACTTATACCACACCATAAAAAACGTACCACATCTTTACTAAGTCTTCGCCCCACATCATGCTTTAAAAACATCTTTACAAGTAAAACATGTTCACAACAAAGGGTCTAAAATATCTTTACAATATTGTTGTGCATTTATTTATATTTTATTTTATATAGGAAAAGGGAAATAACACTTATTGCTTTTTTAATCCATTCCCGGTGTATGGTTTTTGAAAATTTTTGTATCTTTTCCCAGGGGACACAATGGCCTACTCTTTCAAAAAGGGGAACAGGTTTAATTTTGTGCACAAGAGTTCTGCATTCGTTCGACACGGCCCGGGTTTATATCTCACCGAAAATTGCAAATTTTGAGTCCAGGTATAGTGTTCAAGCCCAGCCACAACAGGGGCCATATCAGGGCGTCAACAGGCAGTGACGGCCAAAAAACATAAAAAAGTTAATCCCAACAAGGTTTGGGTTTTTCCCTCAACTGGGTTTTGGATGATGTGAACTGGGAAAATATTCCTTCGTTTTACTGAACCCCTACAAAATCGAGCATTGCTGTGGTTTCATTAACACTACCCCTACAAGGGGAGAGAACCTTTCTCAAAAATGTCACAGCACATTTTTTTGGTAAATGCTGCCCCCCAGTAGGGGGTGAAGAGGGAAGGGTTAGTAAGGGTTTGGTTACCCCGAAGGGTTACCCATAGGAAAAGAAAAAAATTTTGCAATTTCTAGACAACATTTGGCACGCTCGGGGTTTTTTCCCCCTGTCCTCTCAACATTTTTCAAACATACAAGTTCAGTTGTAAACCCCCACCCCTATTTAAATACGCAGGGTTTTTTGTAAACCGCTTTTGGATGATTTTATAGACCCATGGCTGGCAGCAAATCTGAACGAGGGGGAATTGTCTGTGTGTGTGGTGTGTGTGTGGTGTAGTGTGTTGTGGCAGGGTGGTGTGTGTGGGTGGGTTGTGTGTGTGTGTGGTGTGTGTGTGTGTGTGTGTAAAGATAGAGGGGAGCGGGAAAAAAAGAAAACCGAATTTCCATGTCAAAGTTTTCCATTAAAACCCAAAAAGGTAAACAACACACAAACCCCTTTCTTTCAAATACATGCATTAAAAAAGCATAAAATCATATGGTGTGCGTGCATGATGGCGAGGTGTGTTCTCTGCTGACCTTTCTTGTTGAAGAACCCACACCGTGAAAAATGGTAAGTTTTAAACTGTAAACACTTTGCAGTAACTTTACAAAAAACCCGCAATAAAACCCCCACAGGGAAGAACAAAGTGATATGAGGGGCTGCTGGGGCAGGAGGAAACAAAGGATGAAATACTGCAGGGACACATCGTAGCTCAATCAAGTCACCACACTTTTTAAATATCTGAAACAAAATAAAAATAAAAATAATGAATGCATTATAACACTTTTCCCAAAAAGCAATGACTCAATGCGCTTTCATCCCAAAATTTATAAAAACCCCAAAACAGCACTAACACAATAAAAACAACAACAAAAATTGATAATGAGCTATTAAAGCGCAAAAAAATTTTACAAGAGTACCTACGCATGTCATCGTTCTTTTATCAGGAATACCCATTGTTCACAATATCTGAAAATACATCGTTCGTTACGAATCCCCATTTTTCCAATACTAAAAAATACGTCTTTCGTTAGCGGGATCAACCCATTTTTTCCAATCCTGAACATAAACGTTCGATATCGGGTTTAACCCATTTTTCCAATATCTGAAACATACACGTTTTTTCGGGTCATACCCTTTTTCACAATATTGAAACATACATCGTTCATTATCAGATCTTTCCCCCATTTTTCACATTCTGAAACAAACATCGTTCGTTTCAGGGACATCCCCTTTGTTCACAATACAAAAAACTCATCTTTCATTACAGGTCATACCATACCCATTGTTAAAATATTAAAACAACATGTTGTTATCGGGATCGTCCCCATGGTTCCAATATCTGAAACATACGTGTTCTTTATCAGGATCTCCCCATTGTTCACAATACTAAACATACTGTTATTATCGGATCATACCCATGCTCAAAAATATCTGAAATACTCTTCGTTGTTATAGGTCATCCCCATTTTCACAATATCTAAAACAAAACATCGTTAAATATCGGATATCCCCCTTTCTCACAATATCTGAAACATACACATTCGTTCTTTCAGATCATCCCTTTTGTTCACAATATCTGAAACTACATGTTCTTATCAGGATCATCCCCATTGCTCAAATATCTGAACATACATCATTCGTTGTTATGGGAAACATACCCTTGTTTACAAATTAAAACAACATCGTTGTTTTCGGGATCATACCCATTGACCCCCCCTGAGAAAAAACAATAATATTTTTTTGACACATCTGAAAGTTATCATGTTCATAATGGTGATGATGTGATGATAATAAAAAAATAATGTAACAAGTGGAATATTGACTGAAAACACTCTGAAAATTTCCTACAACGCCGATGAACAGGGAAAAGGCCCTCTAAAAAAGGGATGCAAAAATACAAATTTTTCCCACAAAGGGAAAAGTTATGCAACAGGTATTTTCCCAACCCCCACCCAAGGGAAACGAGCGCGCACAATTTAAGGGTTTCCCCCAAAATAGTGAGCACATTATCACATGGGAGGTAATCTACTTCCCGACCATCATCTTTTGCACTGTTCCCCCCGGCACAAAGGTACCTTTCGAAAAGGGGAACAGGATTTAATGGTGCGCAAGAGTTCGCTACACTACAATATATGAATTTTTTCTTGTTAATTTCACTATCAATGTTCGGGCAAAAACAATGGCATTTCTTTCCAGCCCCTCTCGTGGGCTGTACACTGATTTGCAAAATGATGCGCTGGCTGAGATGATGAAAATAGTGATAAAAAATTTCCAAAAACAACTGCGCAGGGGGTGAAAACCCCCCGGGAGACTAACTCTTCGTTTAAAAACACCTGACGAAAAAACCAATCGGGCGATTCTTTACAAAATACCAAGGAAGACTGCGTCAAACTTAGCATGCCTGTAGGCCCATATTGGGAGAATATAGGGTTGTTTTTCTCCGTGCTTGTACTCTGCGGAGGTCTGCCTGCTGGCCTACTGACACATTGATTCGGCAGTTCATAGAAAAATTAAAAAGAAGAAAAAAACCCAGATACATTTGAAAAAAGGAAAGAGAAGGCTGGATAGGCAGAGAAAAAGCAAGAAAAAAGGTAGGGGGGAAAGGGGAAAGGCAAAAACCGGGAGTGAAGAAGAAAATTTCCTCACAGAATTTCCAGAAAGTGGGGATGAAAATTTTTAGTTCTTCATTTTAAACGTCCTTTCCATTATTATGATACAGACGGGGAGGGGGGATGTGTTTTACAAAAAGAACCCCCCCCCCCCCCCCCCCATGAAAAACTCTACACACAGGTACTAGATGTTAAAAAGCACATGACGTTTATTCCTTTTCCCTCAAAATAAAAGAATAAAATAAATAATTTTTTTTTTAAAAAAAAAAAAAATGACTTACACTATTTCAGATCAAAAAGGAATCACGAGGGCAGTATATTATATTTATGGGATGAATTTTATTTATTTATTTATTTATTTAATCTTTTAATCGAGGATAATGGAATAAGACTTTTTTGCTTTTTTTACATCGGGAGATAAAATTTTATTTACTTATTTATTTAATCTTTTATATCGAGGTAAGGGAAAAGCTTTTGTGTGTTTTTTTAAACATCTGGAGATGAATTTATTTATTATTTTTTTAATTTTTTATATCGAGGTAATGGCATAACATTATGTCTTTTTTTTACACCCGTCCCGTGGTATGCATTTTTTGAAAATTTTGTCATCCTTTCCCCGGCAACAAGGGCCAATTTTACGAAAACGAATAGGTTTTACGTGCGCGCAAAATTCCTGCGTGCGTTCGCACACGGGGCCTCGGTTTTTTTTAGTCTCATCTAAAGGGCCTTTTTTGGAAAAAAGTTGCACGTTAACTCCAGGGAAAAAAATATCCCCCCTTAAGGGGAAACGAACCCGGGTCTCAATTTCGAGCGCAATGTTTTAACCACTAGGGAAAAGTTACAGTTTTTTTAAACCTGTTTTCTTCACTCATGCAGAACTCTGTTCGGTTGCATGCTGGCGGAAAAACGGGGAAACCGTCGGGGTCGATCCCCGCTTGTCGAACTTTCGGGGTCACGCTGGGACGACCTTTAAATTGGACCCGCACCCCCCCACCCCTTTTTGGCCTGCGTGATCAAAGAGTATTTTTGCAAGACAAAACACACCAAAAAAAAAAAATCAAACCCAACAACCCAAACCCGAAAAGGACCTTTTCCACAACCCTCCCCCCTTAAAAACCTTAGAAAGATCCTCCCCACATGTTTTTTTTTAAAACCCCAAAAAAAACCCCCCCCAAAAAAAAAAAAACCCCCCAAACAAAAGCCCCCCTTTTTCAAAAAAAAACCAAAAAAAACAAAAAACCCCAAAATTTTTTTTTTTAAAAACCCCCCCAACCCAAAAGAAAAAAATTTTTAAACCTTGAAAATATGTTAGTCTATTCTTCGAAAAACCCTATCTCTTTAAGGGAAAATAAGAATTTTTCCAAAAAGCATGTGTTAAACTATACATTAACTAAATTTTTAAACTTTTCCAAAACATATGTTTAAACATATAATAACTCAATGGTAAATTATTTCCAAAAAACTCAAAATAAAATATTTCCAAAACATTTGGTTAAAAACATGCCTGTAACTCAATGAGACAAACATTTTCCCAAAAAATATGTATAAAATATATTCAAGTAACAAGAGTAAACATTTCCAAAACATTTGTGTTTAAAAATATCAGTCTGAACCAATAAAAAACTATTTCCCCCAAAAACTTTGGGTTTAAACACAACCCGTAATCAAGAGATAAACTATTTCCAAAAATTTGGGGTTAAACATATACCAGTAAATAATAAACACTGGTAAAATCCTAGTTCAGCAGGAAAAAATTTCAAAAGACCAACAACAAAAACCTTACCTACCTACTGGGAGACACAGCAAAATTGATTAAGCTACATTTGTGCTATGAGTCCCTGCAGGCGGTTTTATGCTACCCTTCTAACTATTTAAGTGATTTTTTCTTTTTTCCTTTTTGGTCTTTTCTTCCCAAGGGAGGTTTTAATTTTTTACCTTTCCATCTCTCCTGTTTTGAGCTTCCTCCTTATTTATGCCTTTCTCTAGATCACTGCAAAAAGGCAGCCCCCGTCTTGTAGGTCTTCCTTGGTCTCTTTCCATCCATACGAAGTTTTTGTCTTTTATGAGTGTGGGCTGCTTTTCCCTTGAACGGCCCAAACCACCATCTATTTGGGACTTCTACAGATTCAGACACAATTTTGCACATTCCCCATAGTTCTTCATTTGTGATCCTGTCTTCCCCCTTTTATCTTTGTCATGTAGATTTGGTTTTCAGTTTCAACAAACAGGGACTTACGCCATGCGGGGGTTTTTAAAGGTCTTTTTAAGGGTGTTGATGTCCCCCTGTCTGTTTCCACCGACAGCTTTATCTCTCCACTTGGTTGGCCCACAACATGAAAACAAAAATAATGTTTTTTATTTCCGTGCCCGCTTCTCTTCTCTGCTTTTGTTTTTTATGGCCATACCCAAATTCTAGGCACACAGCGCACAAAACCAAAATCAACCCCGTCAAAAGCGCTAAAATTTGCTCCCCCTTTTGTTTCCCGTCAAAAAATGTGGGGAGTTTTCCCGCTAAATTTGCAAGCTTTCCCAATGGGTGGAAAGGGCAGAGCTGAGAGCAGCTGAAAATGGGGGAAATGATGCATGGGACGGTAATAACATGAAAGGTTGACCAAAACAATCAAACAAAAAACAAACCCTCAAAAGTGCCAATTTCCCAAGGGGAGAGAAAAAAAGAATATAAAAAATCAGAGGTCCTTCACACACGCACGCACGCACCACCCACACACCCACGACCCAAGACTTACGCTGCACAACTTTTTATGCACACAAAGCACGCACCTAAATACTCCACACATACAAACACAAAAATACTACAACAACGAACAGCAAAAAAATACTTTTCACCAACATGAACTTTGAAGCGGGGGTTATTAATAAAAACATTTTTCACCACAAAGTTACTGATTTTTTCATTTTTTCCCCCAGTCTTCGCATCTTTAAAGTTGGCAAACAATGCTGACCTGCATGGTGAAAACAGAATTTTTTTTGGGTTAGTTGGCAAATAATAAAGTTTTGATAACGACGAAAATAACATAGGATGGTCTCAAAATGCCTAGTAGATTCGACTACTGACAGAGAATTTCACATTTTAAAAAAAATTTGGGAAAATTATAAAAAAATATATATTTAAATATATATAAAATTATAAATTTTATATAAAAAAAATACTCTAAAAAGAAAACTATGACCCTTAACAATTTTTAGAAAAACATCTGTTCTAATAATATCAATGACACATATGAAACATTAACATTAAAAATGAACAATATAAAAAACACAAAGAATAAAATACAAAACAAAACAAACAAAAAGTTGTTTTTTTTCCCCTTGGGTACAACTCAGACCTTTGGGTTAAGAAACCCAAAACAAACCCCTCCAAAAAACCCTTGGGCCCTGATTTCTTTGTTCTGGTCCATGATTGGAAGATTCCTTCTCCCCCTTTGCCAAAAATCTAGCCTTTTTTTTAAACCGGCCTCAAGACACATTTACTTCAAACCCATCACCCTGGGGTAAACTTTTTGTGGGTTTTATTTATGTATTTTAATTCTTTTTTTTTCAAGGATAATGGGAAAAAGCCCTTTGTGCTTTTTTTTCATCCATTCCAGCATGTTTTGGTTTGTAAATTTGTCATCTGTTTTCCCCCCGCACACAATGGGCCCACTCTTACAAAAAAGTGGGAAAAAAATTTAAATGTGCACAAAATGTTCTGCGTGTGTGTGTGGGGTGGGGGTGTGCGGGTGTGTGTGTTAATTTGAACTGAAAAAAAAAAAAAAAACTATTAATTTTAACGGCGCTGTGAATGAGTAGGGGTGAATAAAGTGCTTGATTTGTTTTGTTGAAGGTATAGCGTATATAATTCCCTGTATTTTTATTTTAGACTTTTCGGGTTTACCAAAGGGAGTTTTTGAAGTGAAACGTTTTTTTCCCCATTTAGGGAGCCAGCCATATTCCCCCCCTAACCAACACCATGCAAACCCCCCAAAACCCCTGGGAAAAATAAACCCTTTTCCCGCAAAAGCCCCAAAACCCCTCAAAAAATTGCTTACTATGGGGGCAACATTGTTTTTTTACTTAAACGAGATTTTCCCTTTAGAGTTGCTTTGCGTGAACAAAAGGGCCGTTTTCACTTTTCTGTGCCAAATCGGGGGGTTTTAAGAAATTATGAATTTTTCAAAGTTGCTAAATAAAAATTTTTTGAGGGGAATGGGTTTGGGGTGTGCGCTGAGAGCAGATTAAAGGCTTTTTTCCATTGGGGAAATTTTTCGAGATCAAGCGTGGGGGAGAGTGGCCTACAAATTTGTTTAAAAAGTTTAGTAGAAGAGATCCTATTGCCCTACCCCAAACAAAAAGTGATAGGGATCGGATTTTTTTTTTTTGGGGTTTTAAAAACTACTGCAGAATGCAAAAATTGTGCCCCTTGTGTGCTTTTTTTAAGCGAGAGAAATGGGCTTTTTGCAGTAAATATAGCGATAATTTAATGTTTTTTGTGTGCGACTACTGAAAATTTTAAAAATTGCTTCCCCCGCAGTCCTGAATGTGTATGAAGTAGGGGGGACCTCAGGGGGCATGGTAAGGACGGCTTCAAACACAACACCCGCATAAAGCGTTTCTTTAAAAAAGTTGTCATCCCTTTCAAACCCCCCGGGGATGCAATGGCCTACTCCTCTGAAAGGGTAGAGCAGATTTTTTAAAAACCTTTTACCATTCGATTTTTACAGAGAAAAATCCTTTTTATATTCGGAAATTACGTTTTTTTTCAGGAATAAGGTACCTCAAGTACACAAATTCCCCTACAGTTTTCTATTGTTTGCAAGCGTGATATTTGGCCAAAGTATTCATATGATTCATACTTTTTTTCGCACCCCAAAATGTTGTCCCACCTACATGTGCGTGCGCTGTCCCCCCTTTGTCACCAAATCGGTAACTTGCAGGGGCATCAGCTGTTTCTACAAAACCCCCTAACATCGCAATAAGTATGTGATTAAAAAAAAAAAAAATGGGGTCCTGCCTGAATGGGATTGGTGGTTTAGGGAAAACCCCCTGTTAGAAAGCGAAAAGTCCCGGGTCTGAAGGTCGGGGTTGTACCCCGTTTGGACCCCAAACTTTTCCCCATCCATTAACCTGAGTGGTGGTCTGGGGGCTGTCTTTCAGAGAGACATAAACGAGGTCCCCTGTGTTACACAATTATTTAGCGCACTAAAAAAAACCCCCGGCAAAAAAAGAGTTGTCCCCGGGAAAATTGTAGAAAAAAGCCACTGATAGGGAAACAAAAACTGTTCAAAAGGGAAAAAAAAAAAAAAAAAAAGGGTGGCGCGCTCTTTTGGGGACCGCTTCCGGGGGGCAGCCCGAATTTTACGAGAGAAAACTGCAGATTAAAATGGGATAAAGAAATCGAGCGCTTTGATTTTTTGCTTTAAAAAATTCACGCTATATAAATCCCTACTTATTTTTATTTTTTTTATTAAAGTGTCCCCCCCTGCATCCACCATCTGGGATCCAAAACGAACATTCACGTAAATAATTACTGTCACCAAGTTACACTTCCTCATGGAAAATTTCAAACATATTAAAAAAGACGATGACTAACCGCATATAAATTATTTACAAATAATGTGACGCCACTATTTACAGACACCATGTGTCCTTCACCAAAGCCATTTTCATGGCTGTCACAACAGGGGTTTCCCGCCCAGTGTCACGTCCAGGGGTTGGGTGTTTCTCAGGGGAAAAAAATGATTAATTTTTTTGAAAACTGGTTTCGTCAAAATGATCCGGACTCAGAAAATGCAAAATCAGTACACCATAGAGAGGGAACCTCGGCAAAACGCTTGTCCCCCTATGATCAAAACTGCAGGGAAGCCCAAAAAAAAAGTTTTTTCTTTCCTAATGGTCTATGACTAAGCCCTTTTCCGCGATCTTTTGCCGGCAAATTGTTGTTTCATCTGCACAAAATTTTAAAAAAAATTTGGGGCCAAACAAAAAAAATAATTAAAGAGCTTGGGATTTAGTGGGAGAGTTTTTTGCCCCCCATCGGCACGGAATCTTGCCTGAGCAAGGCACTTGTGGGTGCGCCTGTCTCGCTTGAACCCCAAAGGAGGTTATCCTCAGCATCACTTTCCCACACACTACCTTCCCCCATTTCTCTCTTTTCTACTTCAACTGGGTTCAACATTTTATTTTTCTTTTGAACTGTTCCATTGAGCAAATAGTTCAATTTCCACATCATTTTATTCCTCCCCAAAATTTTGGGGCTCAAACTTTGCTGCCCAAAATTTTGCTACAAAAAGCGTGGGAAAGCAACCGCACTGCCCAAATTTCTTTGAAAGGGGGGGGTGACACTGAATTTGGGGCCCATCCCTTCCCTTTGTTTTTTTTGGGCCTCATGGGAAAGTTTTTTATGTGTTGTTACGGGAAGCTTAGTGCGTGAGGGAAAATTTCCCCCCGGGGGAAATGACTCCGGCGGGCTGCGGGGGGCATAAATAGATGCGGGCAAGCGGGACGGTGGGGGTAGGGGGTAAAAAAAAGGGGAAAGGGGTTTAAAGTGGTGCAAGTTTCTTTGAAGTTCATAACAAGGCCTCATTTTTTTCTATTTAAGAATTTTGGGGGGTGGATGAGTTATTAAAAACCTAACTGCCCAGTCAAGTGCACCCCATTCCCGGGGAAAAAAATTCTTTCGTACCACTTGCTAGTTCAAATCCCCTTTTCCATAAATTTATACATGAAAATCCGCAGTCTCCAAAGACATATATTATATTTTAATTTTCTTCGAGGGAAACTAATTATTGCAGATATTTCATTTCGAAAAAATATTTAAAAGTAAAAAACGACAAAAAAAAAACACTTTTTTCATCACTAATCATTTGATACCCCCACTAATAAAATCAAACATAAATCCAGGCCCAATCTCATTTTTTTTTTTTTTAAAAAACAATCTCCGAAAAAAAATCACGGCTATTAGTAATTTCTGCTCTTTAAAAATAATAGAGAAAAAATAATAGCACAAAAATTAAATGCAAGACAAATAATTATAAATTGTGTAAAATAATATAATATACAATACACAAAAATAACACGGCATATAAATTTACAAAGTAATCTCATACAAAACAACCAACCCCAATATTTTTTTAAAACAAAAAGAACCCCACCCCCCCACCCCCCCCCCCTCCCTCCCCTTCTCCCCCCCACAAAAGAAAGGAAAAATTTGATAAGTCTTACAAAGTTGGGGATTTCAGGCTCGCAAATCCCCAGTTTCGCTTTCACGATGGTTTGGGGATGCAACAGCCAGTCTGTGGGACGATCCCATCGAGGTAACATCACAATAAGCAAACTAACACTACTTACATATAAAGCACTACAGACAAATACATAAATACAAGTATTATGCCCCAAAAAACACAGTACTAACATGCAAGAGAGACGAACCACCATACTGTAAATGCTTCCAAATCAATGAATGTTAGTCCGTCGTTTTTGCGATGACCTCCAAAACAGCAAGGAGGCAAAGCTTTTCGGGAAATTTGGGGAGAAAATTTTATTTAGTGGAGAGCCTTGCCCCCCAGTACATCCCCATCTCTCGTCCCGTGGGCAAAGGGCATCGGTTGGAGAGTTTTCCCCAAAGGGAACTAGCCCCCGGCGCCCATAAGGGGCGTGCAAGTCAAGCCTCCTATCGAGGTCATATCAAACCCAAGACTAACGTAAATGGAATTCCCGAGTTGAAAAACCACTGGCTACACCTCTCACTTTGGTTGGCCCCCCGCGCGGGTTTAAAAGAAGAACGTGATAAACCCCCACCCTGCCAAACCTTTTTGAAAGCCTTTCCACTGAGCAGTGATTCAGATTTTTTTTTTTTTTAAAATGCATAAAATATAAATTTGCATGTACTATAATACCTGGGCAAATTACCAGGGGGATACATTTTTATAAATTATGCTAGGTTTTGTCTGCGAGTAATTTAATTTTTTTTACTTACTTAGCAAGTTTACAAAAAGAAAAAAAGAAACATTCATAAACCCGCTATTTAAACCCCCTCTGGCTCAAAAACGTATCAAAAGTTTTTGTTGACCCCCCCCCCTTTCTGTTCCTCCCATCCCCCCACCCAACTTCTTTTTCCCCCCCTCCCCCCCCTTCCCCCCTCCCCAAATGTAAAAGGGAGTGAGTAACTTTGCAGAGTGACAAGTAAAGCTTTTCCCTTGTTCAAACAGTCAACACGGAATTTTCTCATGAAACAAAACAGCTTTTCTATTCCTTTTTTCTTAAAAGTGCAACAAAGCATGTTTTTTCCCTTTTATCTCCAAAGCGGCTCGTTATCCCTTTCATTGTGTTAGTCTGTAACAAGCGGATTTTTGAAAAAAATCAAAAAATGGCACAGCATCAAATGGGTTTTTTTTATTACCTTACACATTTGGATATATTTTATACACAATATAGCATTTCGCACCCCAATGGGAAAATCACACACAAAATATTCCCAAAACACAAACAACACAGAGAGTCCCAAACCATAAACAATCACAGAAAAACTGTCGCTTTCCCATTAGAATCATTTCCCTTTTTTTAAAATTTTACACCACACTGCATACACCAAAAATGACAACAAACAAAAAACCCCACAAACAACATTTATAACCAAATCACCATTAATTTCCAGTTAACCAAAACAACTAACACACACTGTGCACACACACACACACACCCAATTTTAAGTTCACAATCACCATTATACAGTTAACCACGCACATAAAAACACACACACAAACACATACAACACGGCACACAAAAAACAAACCAATTTTTTTAAGTTTTACAATCACCAATTTTTCCAGTTAGTGAGTTACACACCACAACCCCACATACAACACACACTTCACACCACACACAAACCAATTTTTAAGTTTACAATCACCATTATTTCAGTTTCACGCACGCATACACACCCACTGTGCACACACCCACATACTACAGTACATCAAACCCTAACCCCTTTATTACCATTTCCCTCCCCAGCGACAAGGGGTGTGTTGGGGGTCGTTTTTAGCTTGACCCGCAGCAGCCTGGGGATTTTCAAGGCCCGCGCAGATTTTCAGGGAAACCCAAAAAGTTCTTTTTGGGCCCCGCAACACGCCTTGCTGGCATACTCATCACAGAATGACCCCGGACACCACAAATCGTGAAGCAGTATAGATACTTCATCATCATTAATATTACACCAGTGGTGTGGTGTAGGGCAGCAACAAAGCGCTTCCACTCCTGCCTATCCTGGGCCTACCTAGTCACTGATCCCCAAGAGTGCTGCTGCATGGCCTTCATCTCACTTTCTACAGTCCTCCTCCACGTTGCTTTTGGTCTGCCTTTCTTTCTCCTTCCTTCTGGGGTCCAGTGCAATGCTGTTCTTGTATAAATACTATAATGTCATCAAAAAGCTGACCTTAAGGCTTGTCTTGCACTATACGTATAGTCTATACTGTAGCCAAGGATAATTTTATGTGATGTTATTACAATTTTAAGGAAGCAAACTGGTGTACAAGAACAGGGAAGACACTTTTAGAACTGTCCACAGCAGAGAGAAGAATAAACTGTAGACTTGAGAGTTCTAACAGGTACTCTCCCCCCCCCCCCCCCCCCCCCCCCCCCATCCTCTCTCTCCCTCTGGGGAGTGCCACAGGGCAGTGATGTCTATTTTGTTTTCTGGGTTGTTTTTCCTCCACTGTGTGTCACATGTGTATGTACATTTCTTTTGTTTGTCTTGAAGAATGAAATTTCTGATAGAATTTACCAAGGGGGGCAATTTTCTTGATGGTACACATTCTTTTTTTTATGAATGCAGTAAGTGTGTTGCACATGGGATCTTGAGGTCACAGTTTATCCAAAAGACTTCCCTGTGGGGATGCATGGGGACTGTCAGTATTGAGTATAACTACTATGAACTGCATCTGCTCGTTCTAAAAATTCTGTGCTAGAAATTCCCTCTTTTTCATTTGTTTGACCTGCCTTGTTCAGGAATTTTCTTCCTGTCATCTCCCTCTTGTCTATTCTCTGCCTTCTTGGTCCATTCTCCTGCCTTTATGGGGGGAAAAAGTCTTAAAAGCTGACATTTCTCTGCTACACTGAAGTGAAGCTGAATGTGCTGGGCCTGACTTCTCAGGAACTTAACGCTACACCAGTATAACTACAACGCATTTTCACTTGAATACAACAGACACCAGAAGTTGCTCAAAAAGACAAACAACCACACCACCTCTACAGTCTAGAAGATCTGTGGGTGGCAAAAAACCCCAATAGAATCAGCTTCAATCTGGATACAAACCACAGATTTATCAATATGGATGCTATCTCTAGACCATATGATGAGTCATATTCATTGCAGATTTTTTCCCCATATCTATTATATACACAGACAATCATATTCATAAGGTTAAAGTTGCTCGACAAATCAAATGTTACAAAAATGGCCACAAACATCGGCATGTATACTGCTCAAACAAAAAGTCAAGAGCCTACCTGAGGCAGCTCACACCAAATCTGTATACCACTATTGGCAGCTGTCTCTGATAAAATGAAGTACAGTTTGTCTGCAGTTATTCTCAGGGTGCAGATCTTGATCAGCTTGGCAATGGTCCCGACAATATCTGCAATCACACAGGTATTGTATTGTGCAAGTTAATATTTTCTTTTAGTTTCTATATTATACATGTCTGTTAAATTAACTTAATTGAAAGTACCAGTACAAAGAGGTTCACCCTGTGTGCCAGAAGTATACTATATTGATACGGCATACTGTATACTACTACTACTACTACTACTGAAGCTAGTGAAAGTACTAAGTACTATTAGTATTACTACAGCCTGCTATCAATGGAGACACCAAATTTTAACCAGCATGCTATCTTCGTGCTGTAATGGTTTGAATGAATACAAGACAATGAGTCTGATGCATTGATTTACTCATTTCTCCCGCTTTGGAGGAAGACACTGTTTTAGACACTAAGACAGTACTAAGTACTTTCCATCAATGTTTCAGTAGTCATGCATGCTTGGAGATAGTCAGATACACTATGATACATTAATAAACATAGGGCAGTCAGCATTATTTTTCGATCAGTGAACTTACTCGTAAATTGCTGTATGCAGGTCACGTCGACTAATTTGGCACGAAACTTCATATTTATGTTTTCAATACCTTAGAGCGTGACTAATCTAGCAAAACTAAGACTAAAGGCGGTCAGATGTTTCTGACTCCCGCCATGTTGACGCTCGAGGCAAAAGCACCCACTATTGTATACCATTTAAGAAGAAACACTTTTCTCTGCAAAATGCAACTAAAGCCAAAGATAAAATGATACAAAATTATACATATGTAAAATGTATGCTGATATTTAACATACAGTTTTTAATCAGCCATAAAGTGGTGACAGGTGAAATATGCTTCCATGGAAACTTGAAAAAGACAAAACTGCTAAACAGTTCAAATTGTATTTTGTACTATTGGTAAACGGTTCGAGTTGGGGAGTACCTATTGTTATGTTTAGCTTAACAATAACAACTTATGTAATATCGACCTACGAAGGACACTAAAGTATTCTGTCGAGGAAACTGTGGTTAGTAAACTAATACAAGATCAGGTGAACTTCAGAGAAATGTTTCAAACATCAGTTCGGCTCTCTGGCATCTTTCTTCGTTCAGCAAATCGTCACGTCCCAATATTGTCGTCTGCTAAACCACCACCAACGATGGGGAACCTTTTTTCTGCCCAAAGTAAGTCCATTTGACAAATCCTGTATTTCCCAATTTAGCATCCTACTTAATTTAACGAATACTTGTTTAGAACTGTCGTTATTAGCTGTATGAATCAAAATGCCACAGGGAATGTTTCAGATTCGCTAGCCTTATACCTCGTTTGAGTGTTTTCTTATCTCCGACTGTTCGAGTTTCGATTTCGTGGATTAAACCTAGGCCTATGGCAGACTCAGTCAGAGCAACACTGCCAACATGGCCTGCAGATTCATGGTTAAAAAAAAAAGTGAAGTAGCAGCGGCAGTGAAGCCCCCAAAACTAGCTAATCGGGATCTATGATAAGCTGAATTATCATTATTTAATTTATTGTCAAAATCAGAAGATTGTCTGTAGGGATGTTGGAGTTGCTTTGACCCACAGAAATGAGAAAGGTGAAGAATCTGGGGGTAAAATAGCACATGCAGTTACAACATCACTGTTGATTTATTTTGGAAGTTTATTCTTTTTGCTTCCTTTTTCTTTTATCTGTTAGAGAGAATGAAGACTTTGTAGTCTATTTGTAATTTACAAGAATTAAAAGGAGAAAAAACTAAACCCTGACAATCATATTATGCCATGCTTACACATAACAAAAGCCCACCTATCTTTCACTGAAAAGAAGGCCACCTATGGCCAGTGGTATGGATGATAAGAACGTAATATCTAGCAAAGTCACTTGCAAACTGTGTGCAAGAAAAGAAAACAAAAAACCAAAAAGCCACCCCCCAAAAAAACAAACAAAAAAAGCTTGTAAATGAAGAAGTTGGATACTGGAGCAGTAGTGTGCTCACTCTGGAAGATCAAAACCCATGCTAGTGTTATGTAGGTCAGAAAAAAACCCTCTATAGCTGCTAAAAGTAAAACAAACAAATGAAACCCATCCAGATATATGCCATCTCCATGCTTCAGGTTTATAAAGCTTCTATGATTGCTTAAGTTTATGAACATTATTTTAAAAGTACTTAACAATTTGCAGAAGTTGCTAGTGAGATGAGTTGTGTGTGTGTGTGTGTGTGTGTGTGTGTGTGTGTGTGTGTGTGTGTGTGTGTGTGTGTATCTGTATGTATGTATGTATGTATGTATGTGTGTGTGTGTGTGTGTGTGTATGTATGTATATGTGTGTGTGTGTGTGTGTGTGTGTATGTATGTATGTGTGTATGTGTTTTTTATTTTTTATGATTTATTTATTCTTATATATCAAGGATAATGGAATAAGCACTCATGTGCTTTTTTACATCCAGTCCCCGTGTGTATGCGGTTTTGTACATTTTGTCATCTGTTTCCACCGGTACACAATGGCCTATTCTTCTGAAAAGCGGAACAGGATTTAACGTGTGCGCAAGATGTTCTGCATGCGTTCAAACACGGGGCCTCGGTTTATAGTCTCATCCAAAGGATGTGTGTGTGTGTGTGTGTGTGTGTGTGTGTTTATTCTTGTTGTTTTTAAGACTCAAGCGGCTAAGTTGTATGCAGATCATAGAGCTATTTTTTTGTTATATGCATTGTTAATTTATTATTCATAAAGCAGCATTAAGAAATAAATTCATTCTAGAGTTTTAACGCATTGATTTGTGATGGTTTGATCAGGATCAAACCATGGCACTGGAGCCAGTGCCAATGACACCCCTGCTCAGTCACGTCCAGATAATGAGTTTCGAAAACTGACGGACGCAGAGTGGAAACAAAGGCTGACCAAAGAACAGTTCAGAGTCTGCCGACAAAAAGGAACTGAACCGGTTAGTAACTTTAGAGGACAGACACAGAGAGTCACATACACACATGAACACACACACGCACGCACACATACACACGCATGAATGTGGTTTTTTAGCATCCAGTTTTCTAGTGTATACATTTTTATGTATTTTGTCATCTGTTCCCACCGGCACACAATAGCCTACTCTTCCAAAAAGCGGAACGGGTTTTAACGTGTGTGCAAGATGTTCTGCGTATGTTCTGTGTGTGTGTGTGTGTGTGTTTGTGTGTGTGTGTATGTGTGTGTGTGTGTGTGTGTGTGTGTGTGTGTGTGTGTGTGTGTGTGTGTGTGCCTGTATGTTTATAAAACCTCGCTATACATTCATTTTCAGAACATTCCCGGTAAGTTCCTTGTTTAAAGAAAAAACAACAACAACGCCACTGTCACTTCATTCAGTGTGTACATATTAATATCTAACCTTTTGCCTTGTGACTGTGCAGGCCTTCACTGGACAGTATGTGGACAACAAGCAGGAGGGCATGTACAACTGTGTTGCCTGTGGAGCTCCTCTTTTTGAGTGAGTCGGCCTGCATTTTACATTATATTCTTAACCACTAGACTGCCTTACCCCGGAAATTTTCCGGGGCTAAACGTGCACCCTATACGCCTTACAACCCGGAAAATTTCGAACCGAAGTAAACAAGCCTGCTTCCTTGACTACAGTTCAAAGGGAAAGAACTCCAAAATTAATGGAGATCACTCTCCTGTTGCTTGGCAACATCCAGCTGCAAAATCCATAGCAAAAGTGATCGGTTTTTAGCTCGTATTTTGTGTTTTTATGCATGACTGCTTGGGAAGTTCTTGTTCAAAATGGCTGACACTTCTTGTTGAAGGCATGAATAACTTTACACAGCTGTAAAAGTGGCAAATAAAACTGTAGATTTACCTAACAGTGATGAAAACGATCGTGTATGATTCAGGTGATCGTGCATTAAAAAAAAAAAAGAATGAGATTTGGCCTAGACTTATGTTTGACGTTATTGAGATTGGGGGTACTCAGAATGACAGTGGTGATAAAGAAATCGTATTTTTGGTCGATTTTTTACATTCTAGATATATTTTTGCAGTGAAATATCATGCTAACTAATTTGAGCTTGCCTCAAAGAAATCTACGATATATATACTGTCATTGGGCAGACTATCAGGAATATTCATGTAGTAGTTTCTGAGTAAGAGGGATATGAACATAGCAGTGGTACATAAGAATTTTAGTCCCCGGCATATAGGGTGCACTTGCACTGGGCAGTTAACTCATTGAGGTTGTGCCGAAGCTTAAGCTTCGGCACTCTTCTCCTTTACTGTGACGTGCCGAAGCTTAACAATCGGCAGACTTACGAATTTTAAAAAAAACACAAAGTGATGGTTAACTCAAGGGAAAGTACTCTGGCTTGTAGGGCAATCATTTTTCTAAACACAGTTGTTTTCCTTGACCATGAGCTTGCCTAGTTTTTGTCTGTTGGCCAATTTTGTTTGACATGTCAACAAGTGATATCTTTGGGATTTCAGGCACTCCAGTGTTATGATTCTTTAAAAAAAATAATCTGTTGTACAAAAAGTGACATCACATGGATTCAGCCAGCTTCACGGAACTTTACTTTGGTGAAAAATCATCACATTGCTTTAAGGGGACTAGTTGATGAATAGTTCAAGCCATTTAAGATACCAGCCCTAATTTTCAAAACTTTTTATTTTTCAGCATTCAGTGACATATTTTGAAAATTTGTAAAATATAAATACATTCATCTATTAAAAAAACTGTGAAACAATCTCAAAAGAAGACATTATAAACTTTTCAATGATGTATAATGTGTATGTCAATATTATGTTGGGTAAGTCTGCTGAATTTTTCAAATATAGCCAAAATCACGCGTCACCACAAAATGGCGGGATCCATTTCCCTGCAACTCCAATGAGTTAAGAGGTTAAATGTTAGCTTTCACTAGGCACTCCATGAGGGCTGGAGGAAGCAGGTTGCAAAATCTTCAGTGGTGCTCAGGGGTTGACCAGACTGCGGGATAGGTGGAGGATGAAGGTGGGCACTATATATTATATCCAAGTTAGTAACGAGATGGGGGTTGGTTATCTGAAGGATGGACAGATGAGCAGACATGATTAATGATTAATGTTATATTGTGAGAAAGAGAGACAATGACAATGACAAAATCTTTTATTTCGAGGATAGTGAATAAGCACCCATGTGCTTTTTTACATCCAGGCCCCGCCCTTAGGGTTATATATAAGAGAGAGAGACAGAGAGAGAGAGTGTGTGTGTGTGTTGGGGTGGAATTGAACCTAAGACTGTTCAAGTTTTTTGTCCACCTGCTGGACAGAGTGAGTGAGTGAGAGAGAGAGAGAGAGAAAAAGAAAGAATATGAAAAGTAAACATTACACACACTCACATGTGTGCACGCACCCACCCAGACACACACACCCACACCCACGCACACACATGAAATAAAAGAATAACAAAAGATTAAATAAACACACACATACTCTCTCTCACACACACACACACACACACACACACACTCACACACACACACACACACACACACACACACACACACACACACTCACACACACACACACACACACACACACACACACACACACACACACACACACACACACACACATTATCCATACAGGTAGAATTCATCTTGAAGTTAAAACCATCGTTGTATGATTTCTGATTTTTGTTGTTGTTTTGTTGGTGGTGGTAATCTGTGTGTGTTTTTCAGATCCAAAACCAAGTACAACTCGGGGTCAGGGTGGCCATCCTTCTATCAGCAATACAAAGAGAGTGAGGGCAGTCAGTCAGTGCTGACCAAAGCTGACCGCACCATGGGCATGACCAGAACTGAGGTCCTCTGTGCTCAGGTAAGCCACTATCACTCATTATGATAATAATAATAATAATAATATATGGAATTTATATAGCGCTGAATCTTGTAAAAAACAAACAAATCAAAGCGCTTGCACTCAGTCATTTACAGGCATGCGACTCTCCTTAAACATAATGAACAACAGATTTCAAATCCATGCATGCATGTGCGCACACACACACACACTCACACACACATACACGCACGTATTATGTAATTATACTATATATATATATATATACACCCGTTGGGTTGCCAGGGGCCTGTCAGTATAAATAGCACCCCCCCCACCTTTTCTGGAAATTCCCTGCGAGTAATTCTCTTTTCTTATCCCTCTCTTTGTCTGTGTACCTCGCTTGTCTTATTTTCAACCTTCTTGGTCCATTCTCCTATTCTATTCTATTCTATTCTTTTATATCGAGGATAATGGAATAAGCACTTATGTGCTTTGTTACATCCAGTCCCCGTGCGTTTGTGATTTTGTAAATTCTGTCATCTGTTCCCACCGGCACACAATGGCCTACTCTTACGAAAAGCGGAACAGGATTTAACGTGTGTGCAAGATGTTCTGCGTGCGTTCGCACACGGGACCTCGGTTTATAGTCTCATCCGAACTCCTGCCTCTTTATACCCCGGAAAGACTTAAAAGATAACACTTTTCTTCGGTGGTGACACTTTTCTCCGGCACCGAAGTCGGATGCGCTGGGCCTGACTCGTCAGGCGCTTAATGTCAGTGCGATGCGTTTTTCGCTCGTATGACAGACAAGAATAGTTACTGTCTGAGCGTTCAGCAATGACAAAGAAGAAGGCATGTTGTTTTTTTAACCAGCAGTACAAGGAGAATGAGGACACTCGGTCAACATTGACAGTGACCACAGTCTAGATAATTATGATGAGAACAAAGGTCCTTAGTGCGCAGGTAATACTATATTGAACATTATAAGGTATTTATAGTCTACAGCACATATAGAGTGAGAACAGTTAGTGAGCAATCGTCACAGCTCTAAGCCATGGTTGGGACACAAGTTCTTTAAGTATGGGTAAAAACAAAAACCCCTAACAAAAAAACCCCAACCAAACCAAAACAAACAAACAAAACAAAACAAAAAGAACTAAAAAGATAAAGTGTTTTTAAATGGGTGCACAGTTCGTCTGTTTCATAGTGTTTCAGTTAACGTGCATTTTGTGTCATATCTAGCTTTTGGATATGTGTGTGTGTGCATTTTGTCCATGTGTGTGTGTGTGTGTGTGTGTGTGTGTATGCATTTTGTACATGTGTGTGTATGTGTGCAATGCAATGGCATCTCAAACAGAAATCACATTACTAATGATGAAGAGAAAATCAGAATGGAAAACAGCATCAGACCATATGAAGAGCTCCTGACTAAAGTGAAAAATGGCAAACTGAAGTGAACGTCTGAACTGGCCGAGACTGTCCTTCAGGGAACAGTACAAAGAGGAAGATGAAGAGGCAGACAGAGAAAACAATGGGAAGACAACATCAGAGAGTGGACTGGTCTTGAGTGGAATGATTTGCTATAGAAAGCTGATGACCACGGGGAGTGGAGGAAGCAGGTTGCTAAATCTTCAGTAGTGCCCTCATGATCTACAGTAAGACTACAGGATAGGTGAAGAAGGTAAAAGAAGAAGTGTGTGCATTATGACACTAGCACTAAACTGGTATTCTATTTCTGTGTGACTCTCACTCAGACACTGGAGCTAACCTGGTATTCTATTTCAGTGTGATTCTCACTCAGACCATTTTTGACTGTGATGTGCTGTGACTAAAATATCATGCTAGCTGACCTGAACTGGTATTCTGTTTCAGTGTGATTCCCATCTGGGCCATGTGTTCCCTGACGGACCAGCCCCCACAGGAATGCGCTACTGCATCAACAGCCTGTCTCTCAAGTTTGAGGCTGACAAGAAAGGAAAGATGTAGCATCCCGTCATGGACACATACATGCAGGATGACATGAGTAGGGATACATTGGCTTGCTGTAAAACATCTGTGCTTAAAGTACATAAGTAAGTGAATCACACACTTTGTGATGGAGCATGATTGTCATGCAAGTGTATCATAATATATTTGTAATATGTGATTGAGTGTACTTGCTATGCATTTCATTGCTCGTTATATAGTTACTCCGCAGAGGCTTTCAAAATGAAGGCTATGATATCACAAATGAGGTCTACAGAGTATCATCAGAAAGGCTTGCTGCTGCTGCTGCTGCTGCTGCTGCTGCTGTTGCTGCTGCTGTTGCTGCTGCTGCTGGAAAGAAACTTAAGTCAAAACCATTGCAGCTCATGTTTATTCCAGGCAATAAGTATACAGTATACATTTTTCTTTCACCTTCAACAAAAGAAATGGAAAATGCTTATATTATCTGGAATAAAACTTTTGTGTGTGTTCCTTTCAGCACGTCTTTTTTCTTTGAAATTCAGCTCCACCATGAAAAGGGCATTGTGATGGTTGTGTGTCTTGTCTGTGCATACCTATTCGCTTATCATACACACACACACATGCACATGCATGCACACACATATGCATGCACATGTGCACGTGCACACACACACACAAACACACTCACTCACTCACTCACTCACACACACACATTTAAGCAGTGGTGAATTTCCCTTTGCAGAGGGTACATTTGAAAGCAAAGTATGAGATGCGTAATCATGAGGCCTAACCTTGATCCTTTCAACAAAAAATCTGAAAAAAACAAATAAAAACAAACCTAAGACTATACTAGATGTTTATTTCCTGTCCAGTTGTAGAATTTTGCCTCGGCTAGATCACCCTTACACATTCTGCTGCTATATCTTATTGTACTTTTTTCGTAGAAGATTATCATTGCTCTCGAAACATTCCAGACATGCTGTTTTTCAGCTACTAACAAGCTCACATAGCAGAGGTGCCATCAACTTCTTTTTTTTTTAAATTCTTTTATTTCGAGAATAATGGAATAAGCACTCATGTGCTTTTTTTACATCCAGTGTATGCAGTTTTGTAAATTTTGTCAACCGTTCCCACTGGCACACAATGGCCTACTCTTCGAAAAAGCAGAGAAGGTTTTAACATGTGCACAAGATGTTCTGCGTCTGTTTGCATATGGGATCTCGGTTTATAGTTTGATTCAAAGGACTTTTGGCGGGAAATGGAGTCCACACTGATGTTGATTCCAGAGGAAAAGTCATCTTGAAAAATCAAACTGCATGACTCTGTGGGCTATAGTGAAGCTTCAGGCATTTGCTGCAGTTTTCTGATGGCTTACATAACCTACATACAGGATCTCTGAAGCACACTTGATGATACAGGGAGGGAAATAACACTTTAGCAGGTCTGCATCTATGTTGACTTGGGACTTTTAACGCTGAAGCATGCAATTCTGACTCTTGTTATCTTTAACAAATAAATGAACAAACAGTATGTTATTTTAAAATGAACTAACAATACCAAATATCAAAATTTGTATGTAAAACCTTTTTGCTTCAAAACAGAAAAAGAAAAGGTGTTGGGGGGGGGGGGGGGGGGGGGGGGAGAGATTTTATGAGAGCAACTGTCATCTTTTGCATTTAAATGCAACCCCCCCAAAAAAACAACCCAACCCCCCCCAAAAAAAAAACCCCCAAAACCCAACAACAAAAAACAACCCAACAACAAACAAAGTGCATTAAAGCAATGTGCTGAAATCTTTGAAGATTCAGTTGAAAAAAGAAATGTGAATTAGATATTGTTGATGTATTGATTAATTTGTGTCTTTCACTTTCTGTTTAGATAGTTCCTGTGGTAATCTTAGGATGTCTGTCTGAGAGAGAGAGAGAGAGAGAGAGAGAGAGAGAGAGAGAGAGAGAGAGAGAGAGAGAGAGAGAGAGAGAGAGTTACAGATAAGTATTGACATACTTCTTCATGTGTGTGTGTGTGAAGAGAGAGAGAGAGAGAGAGAGAGAGAGAGAGAGAGAGAGAGAGAGAGAGAGAGAGAAGAGAGAGAGAGAGATGAGTGGTCGTTATTTGGCAAATGTTTGCTGTTAATGAGTTTTAAAAAAGTAGGTTTTGTTTCTTGTATTGGGTTGATTGGATTCACTCTTTCAACTGAAATATATGGGCATTGATTTTGTATAAAAACTAAATTGACTGGAAGAAAAATCTGTCTGCTTTTCCATCATTGTAGTATCTATGGCTTAAAAAAAAGACAACATTCTGTAATTTCTTTCTTGCCTGTTTTCTGCCATCAAACTTGATTCCCCTTTCTTTTCTTAATCCTTACCCTGCAGGTAACCCGCTGAGGGAAACCAACTATCTACTAACCCTTCCCTCCGTATCACCCGCTACTGGGTTATGGTAGCATACACATAACTATGCTCAGTGCCCAAGTCCTGGGAAAGAGGGCTTCTCTCCCTTAACCTAGAGATTTATTTATTTATTTTATTTATCTTATTCTTTTATATCGAGGATAATGGAATAAGCACTTATGTGCTTTTTTACATCCAGTCCCCATGTGTATGCAGTTTTGTAAATTCTGTCATTTGTAAATTATCTATTTATTTATTTATCTTATTCTTTTATATCGAGGATAATGGAATAAGCACTTATGTGCTTTTATTTTTACATCCAGTCCCCATGTGTTGCGGTTTTGTAAATTCTGTCATCTGTTCCCACGGCACACAATGGCCTACTCTTACAAAAAGTGGAACAGGATTTAATGTGCGCGCAAGATGTTCTGAGATAGTGTTAAGTAAGTGGTGAAAACCATTTTTGTGACCTCACCCCCACCCCTACCCCCAAGCAGCTATGACCAGTCAGTCTTGGAGAAAACACAAAGTTCTCCTGTTGCTCAGAACTCTGGGCAAGTGTCAGAGTGGAGCAGGATCTGCACAACCATTCCTTCACTACAACAAAAAAGTCCATCTAGGATGAGAAAATATGACTTCAGTTCCAGGCTGCTGTACGCCTAGATTGTCATACATTATTGTTATTTTACACCTTGATTGTACACACACGCATGCACGCACAAACACACACACATTTTATCTGAATGTGGCACAATTTTTTGGGGGGTGGGGGTGGTGGTGGTCTAATATCACTTTGAGTGAACAAATGTTAAATAATTAAAGAAAGTACACTGTGATTGTCATACACTATTGTCAAACACTGCACAGTGTTGCAGGTAGATTTCATTTTGTGAAATAAAAGCAGATTTTGATAGTGAGTGTAGGCCTATCTCACCATTGCATATTGCTACCTTTTTTTTTCTGCTGCTGCTGCTGTATCTTCCATGTGCATGCATTTTTGCTGATGTGAGTGACCTTTTGGTGAAAAGTTTCACCAAGGGTCAACTCTCTTATTGCTATGAGTACTTTTGTTTGTGCGAAATCCATGTTTCATACAAAACGCCCATGAATTGTCACTTCCTAAAGAGCTTATGGATTGTCTCTTATAATCATATGATCTGGTGAATTAAGGGGAGAGAAGTAGGGTTTGGTTGGGGGGCTGGGTGGGTGACATCTAGCATTGGATGGTATTTGAGACACGGACTGTTTTCTTTCTTGGAAGGTGCACTATCTCTTAGTCACCTGCTCTACCTTGCAAATAATACTCAGAATGTGTTGACAGCATTGATGTTTGTATTGCTGATGTATGTGGTGTATGGCTGTTTTGTAGATGAGTCGTTGTGTTGTGAGATAGAGTCTCAGAAATCTCTGTGGATGGTTGTCATCTGATTGCTATCATATTTTTAGGTGAAAAACTCATTCATTTGTTCTAGTTTTACGGTTTTTATGAATGTCGTTTATGTGATATGTTTGTTGATGTCAGTTATGTAAATGTTATGTTATTTTATTGGGTGAGATCTGTATGTTTTCCTCAGTTGTTTATACTTTTCTTTTGAGATTGAGAGTTTTTATTTGGTTAGAGTGGTGTTATAGTTCTGGATGTTTGTTATTTAACAGAGTTTAAAAAATTTTTTAGCCAGTAGCATTTCATGACGGTTATTATGTATGTGTTATGTATAGATATAGATTTGTTTATTTGTAGGAATTGTTCTTGCAGTTGTTACTGTTCTCTCTCTCTTTATATATATATATATTTATATATATATTTTTTTTAAAATTATATATATATATATATATATATATATATATATATATATATATATATATATATATATATATATATATATAATGTCACCTGTAGACAGAGAATCATGTATTTGTCAGCTGAAGTTGCATTGTTTTAACATATGTCATTTTTTTCCTATTTTGAAACATGTTTATTTGTAAACAGATTTTTTAAAAATCATCATGTACATCGTGCATAGATCCTGAAATGAGCATTTTAAACTGCATCTGTTGAGAGCCACAACCATACATCTCCATACATAGAGATGTATAGAGATACATGGTTGTAGCTCTGAATAGATAGATGATTGTCTGGGTTGCTGAGTGGAGCTGTATCAAAGGTAAATGACAACCCTGTGGGCAGGCTAGGGGGCTCTTTCAGTTTGATATAAATATAGCATCTTTCAGTTTGATATAATTATAGCATCTTTCAGTTTGATATAGTTATAGCATCTTTCAGTTTGATATAGCATCAACACTTTCTGGAAATTCTATGCTAGATGTTTTTTTCTTTTTCTTTTATTCTCTATGTTTCTGGGTTGTTTTTTTCCTTACTTCTCTCTCTCTCTCTCTCTCTCTCTCTCTCTCTCTCTCTCTCTCTCTCTCTCTCTCTCTCTCTCTCTCTCTCTCTCTCTCTTCTCTCTCTCTTCTCTCTCTCTCTCTTCTCTCTCTCTCTCTCTCTCTCTCTCTCTCTCTCTCTCTCTCTCTCTCTCTCTCTCTCTCTCTCTCTCTCTCTCTCCCCCACTCTCTCTCTCTCTCTCTCTCACTAGTGTCTGCCTTCCAGTCCATTCTTCTGCCATTGTTTTTTTTTTTTTCAAGCAAATCTGACAACTTTTATTTTTATTTTTATTTTCGCATGTGATGTGACATTTTTCCTGTATCGTTCTTTACCTTGTGGCGACCTAGTACTGATATGTTAGGCACTAGGATGGTCACAGATTGTCCGTTTTTCATTGTTGTTTGTCATTTATAGCTTTTTATAAAATGCTTAAAAAAAATTAATTACATTTTAAAAAAATCACAACTTTCAGTGTCCCTCACTTTCAGCTCCTCTCAGCCGCTGTCCATTCCATCCCCTTTTTTAAAATATATATTCTTTTATTTCGAGGATAATAGAATAAGCACTCATGTGCTTTTTATCATCCAGTCCCCGTGTGTATGCGGTTTTGTAAATTCTGTCATCTGTTTCCACCAGCACACAATGACCAACTCTTCCAAAAAGCGGAACAGGATTTAACGTGTGCACAAGATGTTCTGCGTGCGTTCGCACACGGGTCCTCGGTTCATAGTCTCATCTGAAGGACTTTTGGGGAGAGTGGAGTCTGCACTGATGTTAACTCCAGAGGAAAAAATCGTCTTGAACGAGAATGGAACCCGGGTCAGCAGATCACGAATACAACACTCTAACCACTTGGCTATCCCGTCCCCAAATCTCATCCTGGCCCAGCCCATTTGGGGCCAGCTGGTGCTATTTATAGCAGGAACTGACCACACTTGGACAAGATAAGAGGAAGTGGCAGGCTAAATTTAGCACTCTTGGGGGATTTGTGTGCTGTGTATATATGTTTTTTGTAACCTGAGGATGATATTGTCATTGGGTGTATTGGCTAACTCCGAACACAGATGATGCTGGCAGGTGAGATAGGTAGGTGATGTGTCTTTGAATTTTTTTTTTTCCAGAATGGCGGTGTTGAACATTTGAAGGGATTAGGAGGTGTAGATTTTGGAACTGAAGCGAATGTTCTTGGAGCGGTTGAAACAGAATGAGGTTGACAGTCCTGAAAGTATGGCTTTCAGTGGCCGGTGTGGCTACATACAACTTGAAATAAATGGGAGGAAACAACCATCTTGTTTTTTTAACTTGTGGTTTTTCGGTGCTGAATCATGTTTTATTTGTGTCAGTGTGTGTGTTGTGTGTGTGTGTGTGTGTGTGTGTGTGTGTGTGTGTGTGTGGTTTTTGTTGTTGTTGTTTTCATTCCTTGGCTAGAGCTCCGAAGTTCACCATTGGTGAGATTTTGCATAGGCAACAATTTTTGCCCACCATGAAGGAAACCACATTTTGATTAAGGGATATAATAATGTATTTTTGTTGTTGGTTAGTTGTTGTTTTTTTAGAAAATTATTATCCATCATGGCAATTCCACATAGTATTTGTACTCATGTTCCTGTAGAAATTTTGATCTTGAAATATAATATCCCACAGCATGCGTGCAATCTCTTCCACATAATTATTACACTCCCCCCTACCCCCAACCGGCCACTTATCACATGCCTATCTATGCACACGGAATCAACCAATCCTGAAAACTGCATCTAACACCGATACTTTAACAAACTAGAGTAGGTGAATCGATGGTCTAAGAGATAACGCGCCTGCCTAGAAAGCGAAAAGTCATGGTCGGAAGAGTGCGGTGGTTTGATCCCCGTTTTGGCCCCTAACTTTCCCCCCATGAGTAGTGGTCTTGGTGCTAGTATTTCCGATGAGACAATAAAACCGAGGTCCCGCATGTTACAAATAATTATTTAACGCACGTCAAAGAACCCACGGTAACAAGAGAGCTGTCCCTAGCCAAATTCTATAGACAAAAAAGTCACTCTGATAGGAGAAACAAATACAGTTGCAGACAGGAAAAGAAAAAAAAAAGAAAGTGATGGGTGGCGCTGTTCTTGTGGCGACGCGCTCTCCCCTGGGAGAGCAGCCCGGATTTCACGGTGACTTAAAGTGATATAAATATGTAGAGAAGCAGAATGTACCACTGGATCACCCACCAATCGCCCACTCACCGAAATCTCAGTAGCCTAACAATTGTAGTAACAGCTGTGGGGGTAATAATAATAATGACAATAATATCAATAATAATAATAATAAATGGAACTTATATAGCGCTATATCTTGCAAAGACAAATCAAAGCGCATGCATTCAACTCATTCTGACACAGTCATACAACCACTAACAATTAATAGTTCCATCAAGTCCAAATGTGCACGCACGCACGCGCGCGCGCGCACACACACACACACACACACACACAGGTCACACACCCTGGCAGGGTGATAGAATCTTGGCTGTTAAAGGCATGGAGAAGCTATGAGATGAAGCAGGAAAGGAAAATCTTAGGTTTGAAAATTATGTCTTGAGACTGGATTTAAAAGTGTCATAAGAAGGCTTTTGGCGGAGAGAGAGAGAGGGAGGTAATTCCAGATCGATGGACCAGAAATAGAGAAAGAGCGATGGCGGATGGTGGATTGGTTGAATTTAGGTATTCGTAAGGACAAGGTATCTGCAGCAGAGCGGAGAGAACGAGAAGGAGTGTACAAGTGAAGACATTCACAGAGGTAGGCGGTGCTGTTTTCTGGAGACATTTGTAACAGATGGTACTGATCTTATAATTTACTCTCTGTGGCACAGGCAGCCAGTGGAGAGATTGCAAGAGAGGGGTAATGTGCTCAGATTTTTTTCTTTCTGAGGATAAGTCGAGCTGAAGAGTTTTGTATACGTTGAAGGGATTGGATTGATGATGCTGGGAGACCAGCCAACAGAGAATTGCAATAGTCCAGACGTGAAAGAATGAGAGACGTAACAAGTTTGGATGTTGCATCTGTGGACAGGTACTTTCGCATTGCACTAATACGCGTAATTGATAGTAGCAGAACTGTATGCGTTGTAGCTTTTTAAAAAAAATTCATTTTTGTTCGTATTTTCCCCTGTGGGGATATTCTGAGCCCGTCAATATCAATAACATTCCCACCTTTTGGAAATTCTGTGATAGGAACTTCCTCTTTTCTATCCCCTTATTGATTTTGAATCGAAGCAAACTGAGGTGTCTCACAACGCGGTGATCCGTTCTGGGTTGACCCCTATGATTTGGTCAGGGTGTTGATATAAGGAACGCGACAGCAGAGTTGGTTTTATACCCTGTTTTAATCTGTATGTTATAGTTGCACCTTTTTAATCTGAGATTTTGGAATGCTAGGAGGCGATAGACCCGATGTAGCCTTTGTGGTCAGTGGGGCCAAAAACAAGATTGCATTGGATAGTTAGTTAGTTCTTCAGTTTAACGTCCTTCCACCAAAAAGTGATATCAGACGATTACGTGTGTGTGTGTGTGTGTGTACGTGTGTGTGTGTGTGCGCGTGCGTGCGTGTGTGTGTGTGTGTGCGTGTGTGCGTGCATGTGCGTGTGAGTGTGTGTATGAGAGTGTGTATACGTCCGTGCATGTATGAGTGTGTGTGTGTGTGTGTGCATGCGTGCGTGTGTGTGTGCGTGTGAGTGTGTGTGTGTGTGAATGAGTGTGTGTATATGAGTGAAATTGTGGGCGTGAGTGTGTGTGTGTGTGTGTGTGTGTGTGTGTGTGTGCTCGTGCGCGCACGTGTGTGTGTAATATATAAGAGAAATTGTGTTATGTATGTGTGTGCCTGTATGTGTGTGTGCGTGAGTGTATGCGTGCGTGTGTGTATGTATATATGTATGTTTGTGTGTGTATGCATGTGTGTGTGTGTGTGCGCGCTTGTTTGCGTGTGAGCATGCAAGTATGTGTGGGGGTCTTGCGTGCGTGTTATACAAAACTTAGGGCCTTGCTATTTGAAGAAAACACACCTATAGGGGAATAATCAAGAACATTAGATTGGATTGGAGTTGATGTGTGTGTGTGTTTGTTTGTGTGTGTGTGTGTGTGTGTGTGTGTGTGTGTGTGTGTGTGTGTGTGTGTGTGTTAACAGAAGGCTATTGAGGGTCAGTTGGAGAGAAACAAGAACAAAATGGAAGCCTACTACATGAACTGGGAACAACAAGAAAACATCTAATAATTACTAATACATGAAAGGATATTAAGACATGAAGGCTACGCGATACGGACATCACACGCTTGACCCTTCGAGCAGCCTGGGCAGTTTTCAAGGCCTGCAGCAGGTTTTCAGGACACAGCTCCAGATAGATCTCACTGACCTCCGCCGACACGCCTTGCATGGCATACTCATCAATCACAGAAGTGACCCTGGACTATAATTATTGCAAGGCAAGACAAAGGTAAAGATGTCCCATAACCTATGTGGTCATTGGAGAGCTAGGCATCAGATACCTCAACTTCTCAAGGGAAAAGCATATTGAGGGCGGCGCTCATCTCCTCTCCCTCGCTGCTTTACCTTCCCTGACCCTAAAGAGGACGGGTACCCATTTACAGCGGGGTGAGCTGGGGGACTGTACTGAAGCCAAACGCGCGCAAACGGTCACCCATCCAATTGGTAACCACATTGGTAACAAAAAAGAAAAGAAAAAGAAGCGAGGGGGGGGGGGGGGGGGGGAGGGATGAGAGACCACCAGCTTTTCAAAATTACCGAATCCTGTGGCATGAGAATCTATGAAAGCAGCAGGGCCAGCGTGTCATCCGCAACAACAAAATAATGGAGAAGGAGAATTAGGCCAAATCTGTCGGTGTCGTTGGGTGTTGTGTCATTGGGTGTGGCGGGTACCATCCTACCGGGTGATGCTGACGGGTGAGACAGGTGAGGGGCATCCTGCTCAATCCGGCAATCCACCACCTAGATGTATGTACTATTGTTGTCAGCAGAGGCTTTAGTGGGGTCATGTATGCTGGGGCAGAACAGCAGACATTGAACGTCACTACCCTCTGGTTGCTAACCTCATGGGGACGGGACAGCCTAGTGGTCAGAACATTGCGCTGACAATCTAACGACCCGGGTTTGACTCCCGTTTAAGGGGATATTTTCCCTTGAAGTTAACATCAGTGCAGGCTCCACCACTCTCCCCAAAAGTCCTTCGGATGAGACTATAAACCGAGGCCCCGTGTGCAAACGCACGCAGAACATCTTGCGCACAGTTTAAATCCTGTTCCGCTTTTCGTAAGAGTAGGCCATTGTGTTCCGGTGGGAACACATGAGAGAATTTACATGAACCGCATACACACGGGGACCTGATGTAAAAAAAAAAAAAGCACATGAGTGCTTATTCCATTATCCTCGAAATAAAAACAAAAGAAAACAAACAAAATGGTGACCTAAAATTGGCCAGCTTCTTGTGGGTGATCTGACTGTCAAGATAGTTACACGGCCAAGCTTCTGACAAGGCTGTATGTAATAATAATAATAATAATAATAATAATAATGTATGGAATTTATATAGCGCTGAATCTTGTAAAGCAACAAATCAAAGCGCTCGAGATCAGAACGAGTGGCGTGGGGGGCTGCGTGATAGGTTAACGTAACAGATGGAAGAGGTTAAAACAAAACAAGGTTAACGAAACAAACTATCTATCTATCTATCTATCTGTCCCGTAGTCTGACGACCGTGGGGGCACCCTCAAAGACTCAACAACCAGTTCCCTCCATTCCTCTCTCTGTTCTGCCTTTCTCAGGGTTTTGTTGAGTTCTAGGCCTGTCCAATCGCTGATGTTATCCTCCCAGCTCTTTCTTGGTCTGCCTCTTCTTCTTCCTCCTTGTAAAACTGTCTTTGCAAGTCCTTTGGATCTTGTGACATGCCCATACCATTTAAGTTTACGCTTTTTCACGATCGTTAGAAGGTGACGATGGCATAACAACTGAAGCCATCCATGCATGTGGGGAAACAGGTATAATGTGGCTCACCACCATCTTCAAAAAAGCTTGGGAGGAGAGGAAAGTACCAGAGGACTGGCAGAATGCAATAGTAGTGCCAATTTGGAAGAAGAAGGGCAGCAAGAAAGACTGCAGTAACTACAGAGGTATATCACTCCTCAGCCATGTAGGGAAAATGTATGCAAAGATCCTAGACCAGCGCACTAGAACAAAAACGGAACATCTCCTTAGTGATGCTCAGTTTGGATTCAGGAAAGGAAGAGGGTGCACAGATGCAATCTTTGCTCTCAGACAGCTGTGTGAGAAGGCGATCGAACAAAACCGAGATCTCCACCTTATCTTTGTAGATCAAGAGAAGGCTTTTGACCTAGTAAACAGAGACAAGTTGTGGAAGGTGCTGGAGCAGTATGGCGTGAAGGGGCAGCTGCTGGACAACATCCGAGCTATCTATGCCAACAGCAAGAGCGCAGTCCGCACGACCAGTGGAACATCTGACTGGTTCCCAGTTACATCCGGGGTGAGACAGGGCTGTTGCCTCTCCCCTCTGCTCTTTGTCATTTACATGGACCAGATTGCAAAGGAGGCCAACCCAGATCCTGAGGCACTCAACGAACTCATGTTTGCTGATGACCAGGCAATAATACATAGCAAGAAGGCACAGCTCCAGGAGCACACAGATCAACTCAACAGCACCTGCCAGGCCTATGACATGAAAATCAGTGTCAGTAAGACCGAGGTCATGACAGTCAGCAGGAGACCACACACTCTGGACATCAATATCAAGGGATCCCAGTTAAATCAAGTCAGCGAATTTAAATATCTGGGCAGTGTATATGCAGAGAACGGAAGATTAGACCGTGAAATTGAAACAAGATGTCAGAAGGCTAATGCGGTCAGTTACCAGCTCGCCCCTTTCCTGAAACATCCCAGCATCCCCATGGACACAAAGGCAAAACTGATTAACACCATCTTCCTGCCAACGCTCACGTACCAGTGTCAGACATGGCCCCTCACAAAGGCCCTCAGACGTAAACTAGTCACGTGTGAAATGAAATGCCTAAGAAGAGCAGTCAACAAGACCCGAAGAGACAAAATCAGAAACGAAGTCATCAGAGACATGGTAGGTGCAACACCAGTCCTACAACACATCGACCAGCAGAGGATCAAGTGGTTCGGACACCTGACACGGATGCCTCACAACTAGCCAGCTCTTCGGGCCTACAACACCCGGCACTCAGGATGGAAAGCCAAAGGACGACCAAGAAGAAGATGGAATGATTCCGTGGCCGACACCCTAAAAGCCCACGGCATGTCCCTCCTCCAGGCTACACGCCTCGCTGCCGACAGACAGCTATATCTCCCCGCGACACCTCCGAGTATAAGCGGAAGACAAAAGTAAAGTAAAGTAAAGTAAGTAAGTTAGAAGGTTCTCATAGGGTCCAATGGTTTGCTGGATTCTGTTATGCCTGCTTTCGTTGCTTATGTGGTCTTTGTAGGAGATGCCAAGGAGTCTCTGAAAGCATCTCATCTCCACCGCCTGTATTCTTCTCTCCAAATCTGCAGTCAGGGTCCATG
>CM054159.1:17344583-17347083 GCA_028751875.1 Rapana venosa | reverse complement strand
ACAAAGGGAGGAATCTGTGGTGGATTTTGTGTTGAACAAGTGTGGGGACTTATAAACAACAGCAATCATGTATGACAACGAGAGTGATGCCGGACCTAAAGGAACTTTCGAAATCTACAAAGCTGAGGCGGATACCTTACTCAAGCAAGGAGACTACAGAAAGGCCATTGAGAGTTATACCATTGTAAGTGGATGCATTGTTTAGTGATTCAAACAAGTAGTCATTGAAAGCTATAGCATTGTAAGTGGATACATTATTTAGTGATTCAAACAAGTAGTCATTGAAAGCTATACCATTGTAAGTGGATACATTATTTAGTGATTCAAACAAGTAGTCATTGAGAGCTATACCATTGTAAGTGGATGCATTATTTAGTGAATCAAACAAGTAGCCATTGAGAGTTATGCCATTGTAAGTGGATACATTATTTACTGATTCAAACAAGTAGCCATTGAGAGTTATACCATTGTAAGGGGATACATTATTTAGTGATTCAAGCAAGTAGTCATTGAGAGTTATACGATTGTAAGTGCATACATTATTTAGTGATTCAAACAAGTAGCCATTGAGAGTTATACAATTGTAAGTGGATGCATTATTTAGTGATTCAAACAAGTAGCCATTGAGAGTTATACCATTGTAAGTGGATGATCGTTGTTTTTATTATTTAGTGGATTTGAGCAAGTAGTTTGTTTTCAGGTAGAGTTATACCATTGTAAGTGGATATATTATTTAGTGAATCAAACAAGTAGCCATTGATAGTTATACCATTGTAAGTGGATATATTATTTAGTGATTCAAACAAGTAGCCATTGAGAGTTATACCATTGTAAGTGGATACATTATTTAGTGATTCAAACAAGTAGCCATTGAGAGTTATACCATTGTAAGTGGATACATTATTTAGTGATTCAAACAAGTAGTCACTGAAAGCTACACCATTGTAAGTGGATACATTATTTAGTGAATCAAGCAAGTAGTCATTGAAAGCTATACCATTGTCAGTGGATACATTATTCAGTGATTCAAACAAGTAGCCATTGAGAGTTATACCATTGTAAGTGGATACATTATTTAGTGATTCAAACAAGTAGCCATTGAGAGTTATACCATTGTAAGTGGATACATTATTTAGTGATTCAAACAAGTAGTCATTGAGAGTTTTACCATTGTAAGTGGATACATTATTTAGTGATTCAAACAAATGGTAATTGAAAGCTATACCATTGTAAGTGTAACATTATTTAGTGATTCAAACAAATGGTCATTAAGAGTTATACCATTTTAATTGGATACATTATTTAGTGATTCAAACAAGTAGTCATTGAGAGTTATACCATTGTAAGTGCATACTTTTTTTAGTAATTCAAACAAGTAGTAATTGAGAGTTATACCATTGTAAGTGGATACATTATTTAGTGATTCAAACAAGTAGCCATTGAGAGTTATATCATTGTAAGTGGATGCATTATTTACTGATTCAAACAAGTAGTCATTGAGAGTTATACTATTGTAAGTAAATGATCGTTTTTTTTTTATAGTGGATTTGAGCAAGTAGTCTGTTTTCAGGTAGGGTTATACCATTGTAAGTGGATACATTTTTTAGTGATTCAAACAAGTAGTCATTGAGAGTTATACCATTGTAAGTGGATACATTATTTAGTGATTCAAACAAGTAGTCATTGAGAGTTATACCATTGTAAGTGCATACATTATTTAGTGATTCAAACAAGTAGTAATTGAGAGTTATATCATTGTAAGTGGATGCATTATTTACTGATTCAAACAAGTAGTCATTGAGAGTTATACTATTGTAAGTGGATGATCGTTATTTTTATTTTTTAGTGGATTTGAGCAAGTAGTCTGTTTTCAGGTAGGGTTATACCATTGTAAGTGCAAACATTATTTAGTGAATCAAGCAAGTAGTCATGGAAAGCTACACCATTGTAAGTGGATACATTATTTAGTGATTCAAGCAAGTAGCCATTGAAAGTTATACCATTGTAAGTGGATATATTATTTAGTGATTCAAACAAGTAGCCATTGAGAGTTATACCATTGTAAGTGGATATATTATTTAGTGATTTAAACAAGTAGCCATTGAGAGTTATACCATTGTAAGTGGAAACATTATTTAGTGATTCAAACAAGTAGCCATTGAGAGTTATACCATTGTAAGTGGATGATCGTTATTTTACTATTTTGTGGATTTAAGCAAGTAATCTTTTTTCAGGTATTATGACTAGTATTTTCTTTTGTTAGTCCTGGGGACAAGGCTGTTTCTATCTATTTTAAAAATCTTTTTTGACAATGCGATCTACCTCTGTCTGTGTCTGTTTCCCCAATCTGTCTGTCTGTCCATCTGTCTGAAGGGTTCGGAGAACTCTGAGTACTGAACATTTTAATTGTATTTCGGCCTTGGGCCACAGTACAAGTGAAAAAGACGAAGGGGAGTGGTAACAAGTTCAGAGGGTTCAGAGAGAGAGAGAGAGAGAGAGA
>CM054159.1:17327083-17329583 GCA_028751875.1 Rapana venosa | reverse complement strand
CCAAGTACAAAGAATCTCTGAAGAGGGCGCAGATCTGCCTACAAACCGTGGACGGTTATTCCGAGGCTCAGCTGTCCAACAAGATGGCGCTGAAGGCCCAACTCCACAGCTGCATGGGCAACGCCTACCTGGAGCTGGGCCAGTACGACAAGGCTCTGGCGCACCACCAGGAGGACTACGACATCGGCGAGAAGTTGTGAGTGACCGGCTGTGGATGTGGAAGATGTAGAGGATAGAGGGATGAATGAGGGCAAACAGTGGCTGAGATAGTGAGGGACTGGTTGTGGATGTGGAAGATGTAGAGGATAGAGGGATGAATGAGGGCAAACAGTGGCTGAGATAGTGAGGGACTGGTTGTGGATGTGGAAGATGTAGAGGATAGAGGGATGGATGAGGGCAAACAGTGGCTGAGATAGTGAGGGACTGGTTGTGGATGTGGAAGATGTAGAGGGATGAATGAGGGCAAACAGTGGCTGAGATAGTGAGGGACTGGTTGTGGATGTGGAAGATGTAGAGGGATGAATGAGGGCAAACAGTGGCTGAGATAGTGAGGGACTGGTTGTGCATGTGGAAGATGTAGAGGGATGAATGAGGGCAAACAGTGGCTGAGATAGTGAGGGACTGGTTGTGGATGTGGAAGATGTAGAGGGATGAATGAGGGCAAACAGTGGCTGAGATAGTGAGGGACTGGTTGTGGATGTGGAAGATGTAGAGGATAGAGGGATGAATGAGGGCAAACAGTAGCTGAGATAGTGAGGGACTGGTTGTGGATGTGGAAGATGTAGAGGATAGAGGGATGAATGAAGGCAACCAGTGGCTGTGATAGTGAGGGACTGGTTGTAAATGTGGAAGATGTAGAGGGATGAATGAGGGCAAACAGTGGCTGTGATAGTGAGTGACTAGCTGTGGATGTGGAAGATGTAGAGGATAGATGAATGAAGGCAAACAGTAGCTGTGATAGTGAGGGACTGGTTTGTGGATGTGGAAGATGTAGAGGGGATGAATGAGAGCAAACAGTAACTGTAATGGTGAGGGACTGGTTGTGGATGTGGAAGAGGGTGATAGTAGCTGTGATAGTGAGGGACTGGCTGTGGATGTAGAGGATAGATGGATGAATGAGGGTGACAGTAGCTGTGATAGTGAGGGACCGGCTGTGGATGTGGAAGATGTAGAGGGATGAATGAGGGTGACAGTAGCTGTAATAGTGAGGGACTGGCTGTGGATGTGGAAGATGCAAAGGGATGAATGAGGGTGAAAGTAGCTGTAATAGTGAGGGACCGGCTGTGGATGTAGAGGGATGAATGAGGGCAACAGTAGCTGTAATAGTGAGGGACCGGCTGTGGATGTAGAGGGATGAATGAGGGCAACAGTAACTGTGATAGTGAGGGACTGGCTATGGATGTAGAGGATAGAGGGATGAATGAGGGTGACAGTAGCTGTGATAGTGAGGGACTGGCTGTGGATGTGGAAGACAGAGGGATGAATGAGGGCTAACAGTAACTGTGATAGTGAGGGACTGGGTATGGATGTAGAGGATAGAGGGATGAATGAGGGTGACAGTAGCTGTGATAGTGAGGGACTGGCTGTGGATGTGGAAGATGCAGAGGGATGAATGAGGGCAACCAGTAGCTGTGATAGTGAGGGACTGGCTGTGGATGTGGAAGATAGATGGATGAATGAGGGCGACAGTAGCAATCATGATAGTTAACATACGTGACTGTAGATGAATATGATAGATAGATAAGGGCAAACAGTAGCTCTAATAGTGAGTGACCGGCTGTGGATGTAGAAGATGTAGATGGATGAATGAGGGAAAACAGTAGCTGTGATAGTGAGGGACTGGCTGTGGATGTAGAGGATGTAGAGGGATGAATGAGGGCGACAGTAACTGTGATAGTGAGGTACTGGCTGTGGATGTGGAAGATAGATGGATGAATGAGGGCAACAGTAACTGTGATAGTGAGGGACTGGCTGTGGATGTAGAAGATAGATGGATGAATGAGAGCAAACAGTAACTGTAATGGTGAGGGACTGGCTGTGAATGTAGAGGATGTAGAGGGATGAATGAGGGCGACAGTAACTGTGATAGTGAGGTACTGGCTGTGGATGTGGAAGATAGATGGATGAATGAGGGCAACAGTAACTGTGATAGTGAGGGACTGGCTGTGGATGTAGAGGATGTAGAGAGATGAATAAGGGCGACAGTAACTGTGATAGTGAGGGACTGGCTGTGGATGTGAAAGATGTAGAGGGATGATGAATGAGGGCGACAGTAGCTGTAATAGTGAGGGACTGGCTGTGGATGTAGAAGATGGATGAATGAGGGCGACAGTAGCTGTGATAGTGAGGGACTGGTTTGGGATGTGGAAGATAGATGGATGAATGAGGGTGGCAGTAACTGTAATAGTGAGTGACTGGCTGTGGATGTGGAATATAGATGGATGAATGAGGGCGACTGTAGCTGTGATAGTGAGGGACTGGTTGTGGATTGGGAAGATGT
>CM054159.1:17320050-17321583 GCA_028751875.1 Rapana venosa | reverse complement strand
AGTGTTGAAAGGGAGCGAGGCATCAGATGACTCAGCTTATCTAGGGGCCAGCATATTGAGGGCGGCGCCCATCTCCTCTCCCCCGCTGCTGTACCTTCCCCTGACCCTAAAGAGGGCAGGTACCCATTTACAGCTGGGTGAACTGGGGGGCTGTAGTGAAGCCAAGGCGTGCACAGGTCATTCATCCAAGTGGTAACCACGCTCGACGCTGCTTAGCTTTGGCTTGGGGGAAAGCGAGTGCTCTGACCACAGAGCTGTCCCGACTTTTTCCCCGTTATGGTCTTCTCACTTTTCTGCTGTAGGAATCAGAATGTGATGTCAGTCGGTGTAGGCTATCTAAACTATACACTACGTTCAATTTACTCTTTTAGACAACTTTAAAAACAACAACAAAAACAACTTGAAAAACATCGAAAACAACATCAGCAACAACATAAACAACAAAAATAACACACGCACACTTACTCACACACACACACACACACAAAACACTCACACACACACACACTCACACACACACATCTCACACACACTCACTCCACACACACTCACACACCTCACACACTCACACACACACACTCACACACACACACACTCATTCCCACACACACACACACACACTCACACCCACTTACTCACCACACACACACGCACATCACACACACACACACGCCCCACACTCACACTCACACACACACACACACTCACACACATTTCTCTCTCTCACTCACCACACACACACCACACACACACACACACACACCCCACACACTCTCTCTCTCTCTCTCTCTCTCTTTTCACACACACACACACACACACAAAACACAACACACACACACACACACACACACACACACACACACACACACACACCCCTAAACAAAGAACATCAAACAGTCACATTTCATAAGATTCCTGTAACTACTACGATTTCATCAGATTCACGTACGACCATTACCAACAACAAAAATAGTGGAGTTTTAAAAAACTACATGTAAAATCGTGAATAAACCCTCCAAAGGTTTCATCAGATTCACAAACAAGAGTCTTCACGACTGTAGGGTGGGACGGGAGTGGGGATGTGTGGGGGGTGGGGGGGGGGGGAAATGGGGGGGGAGGGTAGAGGGGGTAGGTCGAGTTACAGAAAATTCACGTAGCAACACACGTTTCATATGTTTCTCGCCCACAAAGCAGCGACCAGGCGAGATCCGAAGATTTACAACCTTGGAGTAGTGAACGTAAAGATATAAGCCCAGCAGTTTGGGGAAACGAAACATACCAGAAGCGAAAGGACGTGTTGCGGAGAAAGGAGTGATTGGTCAGCCACTGAGCAAAGAAAGAGAGAGAAAGAGAGAGGGTCGGTGTGTGTGTGTTTGTTTACAAAAAATCTGACCAAAGTGTACCAAACGAAAAGAGAGAGATAGAGAGAAAGAGAAGGAGAGAAAGTGAAGAGAAGAGAGGAAGTTTTCAGCCTCGGAATTAAGTCCACGGAAGGAGGAAGAGAGAGAGGAAAAAGAAAAGGGGAAGGAGAGA
>CM054159.1:17290050-17315050 GCA_028751875.1 Rapana venosa | reverse complement strand
AGAGGTTTGGAAATAATAGATAATACTGATATTGGTCTATAGCTACATGAGCTTGAAGAGTCTCCAGACTTATTAATCAGAATAACTTCGGCCAATTTGAATAGTGATGGGAAGTAGCAATTAGCAATACATAAATTATAGACGTAAGTGAGTGTTTCAGTTATAATAGGAGCTGCGATTTTGAGAATTTTTCCGTCCACACCATCTGGACCACAACTACCAGTTTGTTTTAAGCGTTGAAGAGATTGATCAACCTCAATTATGTTCAATGGTGGTATTTTCATGTTTGAGTTTATATTCTTGGATCTACAAAATGTTTGAAGTTTTACAAGGGAATTAAGATCAGCATCATTTTGTTTTATGAATGAATCTGTCATGGTGGTTAAAAAAGGTATATAGGTAGTCAGGAGAAATGTTCTCAATAGTGGAAAGTGATGAGCGCGCGAGAGAGCGAGAGCGAGAGCGTGTGTGTGTATGTGTGTGTGTGTGTGTGTGTGTGTGCGTGCGTGCGTAAGAGAGAAAGAAAGAAAAAAAAAGAGAGAGGAGAGAGAGAGAGGGGAGAGAGAGAGAGAGAGAGAGAGAGAGAGAGAGAACTCTGAACTCTGAACTCTGAACGTTTAATGTATACTTCGGCCTTGGGCCACAATACAGGTAAAGGGGACAAAAGGGAACAAACTGAAATATGCAAATCAATAGTTTTCTGTATACTGTCTAGTGATGCACACATTCTTCAAACAACATAGCACACGACTGAGAGCATCGTCCTTATCATAATTCTAAACACATGATGTCACCGTTATCAGTAATTACATTCAATACCATCATCGTTATTTAAAATTCATCATCTTCATCTATATCCTTGTTTGGTACATGTTATCAATTCCGAAAGTGACATCTTGATCATATTTTTAGTTTACATCTATAAAGCATGGCACTTTCCATCATTACTTGTTTAGCAATTCAATATTGCACACACACACATTCATGAGCTCTCGCACACGCGCACGCACATACACACATGCACTCACCCACGCAGGTGCGCGCATACACACATAACACAGACATACTCACAGGCACACACTGACACACACAAACACACACACACACACACACACACACACACACACACACACACACACACACACACACACACACACACACACACACACACACACACACACACACACACACACACACTTACACAACCTTCAAAAACAGACTTTATCTAAATAAAGCTCTATTTGTCCAGAAAGTTATCAATGGGAATGCCCCTCCAAAGATCACCAATAGCTTCAAATCAATGAACACAGACATAATCATCTACTAACATTTCCGAGACCAAGAAATAATCTTTACAAAACAAGCTTTTTGTACTCAGGTAGTGACTTATGGAACAAGCTCCCAAAACGCTTAAAATGTATCAGAAACAAAAATCAGTTCAAGGCACAGCTAAAAAGCCATTTAATGCATGAATGCCTAGGAATTGACTAATAATGCAAATCAACCATGATTAATACGGCAAAATAAACCATACTTACATTTACCAGCACTAATGGTATTCCCTACAACAACAAAAATTCAAGTATATCTTACTGTGACTAGAAATTCTACAGTCACACACTGTATATGTGTGGAGGGAGGGGGAGGCAGGAAAGAGGCACACTAATTATGCAAAGAAGTAAGCGAATCTATGCAAGCTAGTAAATAATCTGCAATGTTGAAACAGGTGGAAAGGAGGAAATTTTTAAAAAATCTAGTGTGTCCTTCTCTCTCTCTCTCTCTCTCTCTCTCTCCTCTCTCTCTCTCTCTCTCTCTCTCTCTCTCTCTCTCTCTCTCTCTCTCTCTCTCTCTCTCTCTCCTTTCCTCTCCTCTCCTCTCCTCTCATTTCCTCTCCTCTCCTCATGCCCTTTGTCTTGTCTAACTCAATAGATTTTATCGTGGATGTTGTTTTTATTGCAGTTAGAGATGAGATTATTAGTACTATTATAAGCGATACTGTTTTAGTTTGATATTGTTTTAGTTTTGCTAATCCAGTTGATTATGGGCTTTTGAATTCTGTATCATATAGGGGTTCTACTTGTTTGAATAATTGTTTGTTTTTTTAAAAATTATTATTTCTCTATTGATTGAAGGTGTATTTCCCTTTCCCCCTTGATACTCCTCCCCCACCCCCATCCTTTCCAATGCTTTTCTGTTATCATCGTTATGTTATTGTCTCATGGTGATGGGGATCATTTGTTATATTGTTGTCTCATGGTGATGGGTGATTGTTGTTATAATTGCATCGCTATTATAATAATCATTATTGTAATCTTATTTGACTTCGCTTGCTTGGATAGTTATTGTGTGAATATGTCATTTTTAAAAAAGCGCTATTTGAAAAGTATGAGCGCAAAAAAGCACACGTTTGCTGGGTGGAGGAGGAGAGGAGGGAGGTCATTGAAGGTAATATTTCAGTAATGACGAATGCCTAGTATTTTCTAACGTTTTATTCCTGTATCTTTTTTATTATCTAAAGTATAAACGTGAAAAAATGGATGAAACAGTAAGTGAAGTAATTTGTGTGTCCTGACGTTCTATGATTTTCTTTTTTTAATTCTTAAAACATTTTTTATTTAAATGTGTGTGTGGACGTGAGCGCGCACGCGCTCAGGTGTGCGTGTATATGTATATGTGGTAATTTGTATTTTCAATGTATTTCCTTATCGATTTTTCCTTTTTTTTTTTTTTTTTTTTTTTTTTAAATGGTTCAATTTAATGGTAAACGATGCAATAACGTAGTGTTTTAGTATAATCATTACGAAATTTGTTCTTAGATAGATGGCTTGATGAAAAAAAGCAAATGCATTGCTTATTCAATGTACCATCTGGAAATAAAATTTTGACTTGACTTTGACTTGACTTGACTTGACACATACATCACATCAGCATTTCAGAAGCAGTACTTAACTCCACACAAAAAAACAACAACACCATCTATCTAAGTTAAGTTTCCAAAGCCCATCAAAAGGATATCAAATTCCAATCAAGTTTCTCTTCCTCCTGTTCACTGCATGGAAAATGAACCTGGAGACAATGTGCATATGTTTACTATTAGTCATTTGTAATAACACATGAATGGGGGTTTTAGCTAACCCCCCCAGAAACTTTGTTCTTAAATCAGAATATGTGGGACATACAACAAGAAAATGCTCTTCGTCTTCCATTGCTGACCTGCAAAATGGACATGATTTCTTCTGCGGAATATTACTAAATCGGTGCACATTGGCATTGATAGGCAGAACATCAAATCTGACTTGTGAAATGTCAACTCTGAAACAGTAGGTTTCCATGTCAGTCACATATTTTTCCTTTTCAAAAATTATTTTAAAGGATCTATAATTACTATACCTATCACGGTCTCTAATAGTGCCAGACCACTCTTGGATGTACTGATCAACAATTCTCTGCTTCAATAACTTTATAAACACTTTGACCTGACCGACACCTTGCTGCAACCAAACAAAACTAAACCCTGTCTCGCATAGAATTTCCCTAATTTTTGATACCCAACAATCTTTACCAATTCTATCTAATTCCAACAGCATCTGATAAGCTTTGTGTGGAAGTCTTTCATTATTCATTTGTAACAATCTAAACCAATACCTTATGACAGAAATACTAGAATTAACATACAGAGGATATCTTCCTAGATCACCATAAACCATTTTATTTGGAGTTCTCACTGGAACACCTAAAAATCTTTTGCAAGCCATAGAATGAGCTTTTTCTAAATGATCTAATTTTGTTAAACCCCATATTTAAGAAGCATACAGCAGAATTGGTTGAACTTTAACATCAAAAATCTTTAAAAATGTTTTGGTGGTCATTTCTTTATATTTTTGAAAAGCCCTATTCAGTTGAACAACTGCTTTCTTACCCTTAGATGCCAACCGTTCGGTACCTCTTTTCATGCTAATCATTGTAGTGAAATGGAATCCTAAATAGCAATAACTATTAACAACATCTAGTTTCTTACCATTGAAAAACCACTTCTCATGACGTCCTAAATACCCCCCTTTTCTGAATACCATAATTTTTGTTTTCTCAGTGTTCACATTCAATTTCATGACATTGCAACAGTTATGTAGGATGTTTAATTGGTTTTGTAAGCCATGCACTGAAGTAGAAAGCAAAGCCACATCATCCGCAAAGAGCAATATAAACAATTCCATAATATCTGGCAAAATTTGGATACCATGTCTTCCTTTAACATTCATATGACTAACAAGCTGATTTATAAAAACAGAAAATAACGTAGGACTTAAAAACACACCCTTGCCTTACCCCAAATGGGCACTCAAAAAAATCAGTAAGTTCACAATTTGCACGTACACATGAGACTAAAGAAGAATACATTGCTTTCAAGGAAGCCAAAAATTTTCCATTCACACCTTGGTTTCTCAAGCATTCAAGCAGTTTGTCATGATGTACAGAATCAAACGCTTTTTTGAAATCAACAAAAGCTACATACAATTTTCTTCGTTTTTTCATCATACATTTTTGGACAAAAGCATATAAATTAAATATTTGATCAACAGTTGAATATCTCCTTCGGAAACCTGCCTGACTTTCAGAAATCATATTATTGTCTTCTAACCAGTTATAAAGTCGTGCATTCAATATTGTTGTATAACATTTTGAAATAATACTTAACAGTGACACTCCTCTGTAATTATCTGCATTTTCAATATCTCCTTTTTTGTAAATAGGTATTATTATGGCTTTTGACCACTCTTTCGGATAAACACCTGAACTGAAAATAGTGTTAAAAAATTTCACCAAAAACTCAAGTACAGCTTTGCCTCCATTTTTTAACATTTCAGCTAATATATTGTCAATCCCACAGGCTTTTCCTATTTTAAGCTTTGATATCGCTTGTACTACTTCTGATTCACAGATTTCTTTGTTCAAAGTGTGTTCATCTCCTTCCTTTAAATCAACATTCCCACAATTCCCTTCTATGTTTACTTCAAGGTTTTGAAATACATTTTTGAAGTGGTTATACCACTCATCACTACTAATAGAGTTGTTAATCACAACACGGTTTCCACATCCCATGCTTCTTACTTCTTTCCAAAAGTGTGAAGAATTAGAAATGCTATTTGCCAAAGATTCTGCTTTCATTCTTTTATAACTTTGTTTTTTAGTCTTTAGCAACCGTTTATATAATTTCCTTTTCTCGACATAAATTAGTCTGTCCTCTTCCTTTCTGGTTTTTTGGAAATGGTTTAACTTTGACCTACTTTCTTTTTTTTGCTACTTCACATTCATCATCAAACCATTCACATTTTCTAATGGTGTGCTGTGATGTCTTTTTTAACATGCATAAACTAGCCTCTTTCAAAGTTTTAACAAACATATCTAAAGCCTCTTCTATATTGTTATCTATAGTATTTGTGGCCATTGTGAATTTTTTTCTGCATGTCAGTACTGTTTAATGCCTTCAAAAAGTCATCTTTCTTATTCTCATTCCATACTAGTTTCTCATAAGAAGTTGTCTTTTTAGAATTCTCACTGCATAAGTTTTCTACAATATTGTTCGTGGCTTTTATCTTCATACAAACAGGAAGATGGTCCGACTCTGTTAAGTTTTCCACAACTAATGAAAGTATTTTAACAGATGTTACTAATTCTAAAAATGCAATGAAGTAGTCAACTGTACTTGAACCTGAAGATGCTATAAAAGTATAACTATCATCGAATTCTGAATCACAAAGCCCATTCAGAATAACACAATCAAGCATATTACATAGCTCAATTAACTGATTACCAAACACATTTGTTTCAGAATCATGTGATTTCCTGGGAATTTGGAAATTAGAAAAAGTATGTAATTGTCAAAATCATCAAAGTCATCCCCAACATTATAATTATAGTGAGCAGTTCGAGCATTGAAATCCCCTGTGAGTATAAGATTAAAGTCATCATATAAACTTTGGAGCTCAAGTAAACAATGCTCCAGATCTTCCATACCATACACCCCTTGTTTGGTTTTCCAAAATACAGAATCACACGGAGGAATGTATGTACAAATCAACATTGTATCTTTGTTTGTACCCAACAAATCTTTGTGCAACTTTACAACAACAGTATTTTCAGTCTCAACCTCAATTTTTTCCACAAAAGTATCAAAGGATTTTTTGACTAACAGAATTACCCCTCCCGAATACCTTCCCTGATGTGATAGTTTTTTGGCCTTTGAAACAAACATTAAATAATCACTAAAGATGGGGAAATCAAAATCAGCTGCAACAAAAGTTTCTGTTAAGCAAATGATATCATATTTGAGCAAAAAACTAATAAAATCTCTGTTGTCAATTTTAGGCAACAGACCTATAACATTATAAGTTAGAAAATTAATTTCAGAACTATTTACACATTGATCAGACTGCACTGCCTCTAGCCTGGTGCTATCATTTGCAGTTCTAGAAATATTCCTCTGCTGCTGACATTGAAATACTGTGGCCCGGCCGAATCCCTATTTTGCCCTTACTGGGCTACCCTCATTTTTTGCTTTTGTCTTTATCTGTGAGGTTGAATCTCTTTCACTGTCACCTGAGTGAAGTCTGTTAAAAGAATCCGTAATGCTACTTTGGCTACCAGACCTTGCTGGCACTTTACGGCAGCTTTGCTTACCAGTGACTACTTGAGAAGCAGCACGCCTGGGCCGTAGGGCCTGCTTTGAGCTCAGAGACTGTCTGGTCTGCCTGCCTCTCTGTACTTGTGGTGGGTCACTGCTGAGAGAGAGAGAGAGAGAGAGAGAGAGAGAGAGAAGAGAGAGAGAGAGAGAGAGAGAGAGAGAGAGAGAGCGTGCATATGTGTGTGGGTGTGTTTGTGCGCGTGCGTGCGTGTGTGTGTGTGTGTGCGTGAGTGCGTGCGCGCGCGTGCGTATGTGTGTGTGCGTGCGTGCGTGTGTGTGTGCGTGTGTGTTTGTGTGCAGAACCGCACACGCGCGAGTGTGGGTATGTTTGTGTATTTGTGTGTATGTAAGTGTGTGTGTGTGTGTGTGTGTGGGTGTGTTGCTGACCGTAGGTCAATGTGGACCAGGCAGCGTGTTTTATAGGTCACTCTCAGCGGACAGCCTTGAACTGATCAACTTTTCAACCTGCTTAAGTTTTTCTGTCCTTTTCAGCTATAACTATAAATACCAACTTCTGACCAGTTACTGGACACACGCGTATATACACGTGCTCGGGTTTAAATAGGTCATCTTTTTGTTTCCATTCGATTTTGCCCCCTCCCCGTGCTTTCTATGGTTTTCTCTTTCTTTTCTTTTCTTTTCTTTTCTTTCAGGGGGGGGGGGGGGGGGCGGAAGGTGTCCCTATTTGTGTTTTCTTTCTTTCTTTCTATTGTCTCCTCTGCCCTTCCAACCCCCCCCCCCCACCACTCTATTTTTACTTTGTCTTTCTTTCTCTCTCTCTCTCTCTCTCTCTCCTCTCATCTCTCCTCTCTCTCTCTCTCTCTCTCCTTCTCTCTCTCTCTCTCTTTCTCTCTCTCCCTAAGGGCGGGGACTGAATGTAAAAAAAACCCCACATGGATGCTTGCTCCTTCTCCTGGAAAAAAAAAGATTTTGTCATTTTGTCACTTCTCTCTCTCTCTCTCTCTCTCTCTCTCTCTCTTCTCTCTCTCTCTCTCTCTCTCTGTTTGCCTCTCGGTCTCTCTCTGTTTGCCTGTCTCTATCTCTGTCTTAACACCACGGCGCTTCAAATCCAGCATCAACAGAGCCAGAACAAGAACATACCCTGGAGCTGACATAGGCAGCGACCACGACCTTGTGCTGCTGGTATTCAAAATGAAGCTGAAGAAAAACAGCCTGCAAACCCACGTATCAAATTTGACGTGGACAAACTGAAAGATCCAGATGTTGAGGAGATCTTCCAAGCTAAGCTTGGCGGACGTTTTGCGGCATTAACCCTCCTGGACAATGACATCAATGACCTCACCAACAACTTTAATGAGGCAGTCCGAGAAACAGCAGAGAAGGTATTCGGTCGTCAGAGGAATAAACACCAGCCATGGACTACCAATGACATCTTGGACCTCTGCGATACAAGAAGACCACTGAAACCAATCAGGTCTTCCAACCCTAAAGAATACCGCGAGGCCAACAATCTTGTGAAGAAGTCAATGTTAAAGGCCAGAGAGAAGTGGATTAGTGATCAATGTGATGAGATCGAAAAAAGCATGAAAGTGGGCAACAGTAAAAAGGCATACGACACCCTGATAAAACTCACAAAACCACTTCAAACCAAATCATCAGTCATTGAAGACAACTCCGGAAACCTTATCACAGAAAGCTCAGCTGCATTGAACAGGTGGTCTGAGTATTGTCAAGAACTGTACAACTACCCAATACAACCTGACAAGAGCATAATAGAAGAGAAAGCAGCAACATCAAGAGCACCCTTGCCATTACCTATACTGAGGGAAGAAGTGGAAGAAGCCATCCGCAGCTTACCAGTAGGAAAGTCCCCAGGAGCAGACAACATACCAGCAGAGCTGCTCAAGCATGGTGGCGAAACAGTCATCACACATGTTACAGCTATCTGTCAGAAGATTTGCGAGACAAAACAGTGGCCAACAGAATGGACACAATCACTCATCATACCCCTGCCCAAGAAGGGGAATTTATGCCAATGCCAAAACTATAGAACAATCAGCCTCATCAGCCACGCCAGCAAGATCATGCTCAAAGTTATTTTGAATCGACTAAAGAAGGAGGCAGAAGAACACCTTGCAGAGGAACAAGCTGGGTTCAGGGCAGGCAGGAGCACAATCGAACAGATTTTTAACTGCCACATCCTGATGGAAAAACATCTTCAACATCAGAGAGACCTGTTCCACAACTTCATCGACTTCAAGAAGGCTTTCGACAGAGTATGGCACGAAGGCCTGTGGCAGGTCCTCAGAATGTTTGGCATTGAAGAAGGACTAGTGCAAACCATTCAAGCACTGTACAACACCGCAAGCAGTGCAGTCCTTCTGAACAATCAGGTCGGAGACTACTTCAAAACCACAGTTGGGGTCCGACAAGGATGCCTGTTATCTCCAGTCTTGTTTAATCTGTTCTTGGAAAACATTATGAGAGAGACCCTCCATGACTTCCACTCTACCATCTGCATTGGCGGCAGACCCCTCAACAACTTACGGTTTGCCGATGACATTGACCTCATGGGCGGAAGTAACACAGAGCTGCAAGATCTTACGACCAGACTTGAGAACAGAGCTGGAGCATATGGGATGGAGGTGAGCTCGGAGAAAAGTAAAGTACTTGTGAACAGCACGAGCAACGCCACTGTTAAAATTTACATGAACGGCCAACAACTGGAGGAGGTAGACGCTTTTAAATACCTTGGCGCTACACTCACAAAGGACGGGCGATCGACGACAGAAATCAAAGTCAGAATAGCCATGGCAACATCTTCCATAACACAAAACTCACCACCATATGGAAAAGTAAAGAGATCAGTTTCCCAATCAAACTAAAGCTCTACAAAGCCCTAATTCAGACTATCCTGCTGTACGGAAGTGAAACCTGGACATTGACTGCTGAAACAGCAAAGCGAATCCAGTCATTTGAAACAAAATGCCATACAAAACTATTGGGCATATCCTGGAGAGAACGAAAGACCAATGAATTTGTCAAGAGTGAAATAACACGGCTGGCAGGTCCACAGGAACCCTTCTCACCATCGTCAAGAAGAAAAAGCTGACATGGTTCGGCCACGTCACCCGCCACAACACTCTGCCAAAACAGTACTGCAGGGAACACTCGAAGGTGGCAGAAAGAGGGGAAGACCCGAACAAGTCATGGATGGACAACATCAGAGAATGGACCAGGATGAATGACTCGGTACTACTGCGCAGAGCCGAGGACCGAGATGGATGGAGGGGGCTTACCACGGCATCGTCTTTCGTGTCTCCCCCCCGACCGCCAAGGTCAGGGGTTGATGAGAGGGAATCTCTTTTTTCTGTCTGCTGTCTGTCTTCTGTCTTCTGTTTCCCCTGTCTGTCTGTCCTCTCTCTCTCTCTCTCTCCTCTCTCTCCCTCCTCTCTCTTCCTCTCTCTTCTCTCCGATTCTTTAGGGGAAGGATCGGTTTTCTTTTTTTAATAAAGGGGTAAACAATTTCCCCCCGTGACGCCGTACATACCGAACTCTTAAAACAGGACATAGATGAAAATTAATAAAAAAAAAATATTAGCTAAAGATATTACTACTGAAACCGTGCTGCTGCGCGCATTCTACTAGTGCTGTTGCACCTGAAATGAGATGATGATGAAACAATAAAAAATAAAAAACCAACAGCAAACAACACCAAAACAGAAAACAACAAAAAAGTAAAACAATAAAAACAATAATAAGTAAAATGATGATATAAAAAATAAAAAAAATACACACACAAAACACACAAAAAAACACACACAAAAAACCACACAAAACCCAAACACACCAAACCCCACACACACAGCACACAAACACAAACAACACAAAACACCAAAAAAAAACCACACCAAACACACAACAAAAAACACACACACAAACACACACACAACCACACACACACACAAACACACACACAAAAAACACAAAAAACACACACAAACACACACACACAACACACCCCCCCAACACAACACACACACACACCCAAAACACACATAAAAACACACCATAAAAACATACACACCAAACCACACACACGCACAACACAAACGCACACTCACAACACACACACAATCACAAACACACACCACAAAACCACCCCAAAAACACACACAACCACACACCACACACACGACAAAACCACACCCCCGCAACACACACACACAAAACACACCACCACCACACCACACACACACCAACACCCCCAAAACGCCAATAACACATTTTCCTGTTTTAATGGATTTAAAAATTTTTTTATAAATAAAACCCAAGAAAAAAATGCACACCCCTACAACAAAATTAAAAATGTAAAAACACCGAAAACGAAAAAAACAGCCCACCCAAAAATTAATGAATAAGTAATATATTTTTTAATCAAGGCCAAAAAATTGGGCTTTTTCTGTCAACTTTTTAAATTTTGAAAAGGTTTTTTGAAATGCCTGTGACAGTAAAAAAAAATAACACAGACACAATTTGTTAAAAAAGCCAAATTTCAAAAGCGAAATTCACCATAAACAATTCGCCCGTCATAACATTTAGACCAGAGCCTCGTTAGTTTTTTTGAGAGGGGAGACAGAAATAAAACGCTGTCAACAAAACAAAAAAAAAAAGAAAAATTTTTATAAATTTAAAAAAATTTTCCCCACATTTCGGGGAGGTGAAAAACTTTTAAAATTGATTACGAATTTTGGGTTACAATGTTAATTTTAAAAAAGGAAAACCTAAGGGCGGGTCACTCACACACACACACACACACGCACAGCACAACAAATGCGCGCGCGCCAACCCCACACACCCCCAAAACCGCAATGCACACGCAAAGCGCGGCGCCACACACACAACACACACCACGCCACGCAAATGCCCCGGCGCACACACCACCCCCGCACAGCGCGGCAAATGCACATGCACCTCACAGCAATCTGTTCATGACTCTTTCCCCCTTGTTTTTTATTGTTTTGTGCTATAGTCCCCCCCCCACCCACCCCCCAACAGACTTAAAAAACAAAAACGAAAAAACACACACCGCAACACGCCATCATACCACACACACACACACACACACCACACACACACACACACACACACACCACACACACACACACACAACGAAAGTACCGAAAACATACATCACACACACTTCCACAGACACACCACACTCACGCAAGTACCAAAAACTACATCACACACACACACACACACACACACACACACACACACACACACACACACACACACACACACTCACTACTAACCAACCCACAAACGCGCACAGTGCACACAAGTCACTTAGGCCTACATCTGTCTTCATGATTTGATATTTTTTTTAAAAACAAACCACCCACCAAGCTGGTGATCAAACTCCCTATATCCTAGTAACCCACATATGTCCGACTGGATAAGTCAGCTGTGGTGGTATGTTTCACCTTATTTTTAAAATTTTATTTTTTCTGAATGCTATTTTTAAAAATTTCGTTTGCATGCAGTTTTGTCGTCTGTTCCCACCGGCCACACAATGACCTTACCTTTTAAAAAAAAATCCGGAACAGGTTTTAGTTCAAGTCAAGTCAAGTCAAGTCAAGTCAAAAACACTTTAATCATCCCATGAAGGGCAATTACAATACTGACAGGCACATTGATCCTTATAATTATCTCAAAAGACACAAGTAAATAGCTTTAAAAAAAATATTAACGTGTGCGCAAAATATTCTGCGGGGGTTTCCCCCCTAGACCCCGTTTATAGCGCACCGAAGATTTTCAGGGAGGGGGGGGGGAGGGGGGGGGGGGGGGGGGGGGGGGGGGGGGGGGGGGGGGGGGGGGGGGGGGGGGGGGGGGGGGGGGAAGTGGGGGGGGGGGGGGGGGGGGGGGGTGGGGGGGGAGTCGGTACTGATGTTACCTTAATGGAGAAAAATTCCCTTGCATTCAAGAAGTATGACACAACAACATTTAATTTACTGCAGCACAAAACCTGTCTCTGTAAATTTATTTGTATCTATCTCTCTTAACAGGTTCGTGTCTTGTGTTTTTAAAACCGTTTAAAAAAAAGTTTTTTTATCGACTTTTCCCCGAGTTTAAATTTGTTGTTTTAAAAACTATTTTATCTTCTGCTTCGTCGAACGTTCAGATAGCAGCTATTTGCTTGTCTGTCATTATGAGAAAAAGTGCGTTGCGCTGCCGTTAAGCGCCTAACAAGTCAGGCCCAGCGCATCCGACTTTGGCGTGGGAGAGAGTTTGTTATCCTGAAGTGGGTTTGGTTGGTTTTTTTTTTAAAGAAAAGGCAGGAGAATGGATCAAGAAGACATAAAATAGACAAGAAGTGAGGTGACAGGAAGAAAAGGAACGAGGCAGAAACAAAGAGAGGGATAGAGAAGAGGGAATTTCTAGCACAGTATTTCCAGAAGGTGGGGGATGCTATCTATACTGACAGGCCCCGGGCATCCCTACAAGGGATTTTTTAAATTACTTTTTTCAGTTTCTGACCAACCCTCTTCCCCTCTCCTCTATTTCTTTTGAAAATTTGTATCACATCAAAATGGTTGAAAATTGCTTTGTTTATTAATCGCTATGTTTTCTCTTTGTTTCTTTGCCTGACCAAAAGAAAACAGACTCTGACCAAAAAAAGTTAATGGCATTTTTCCTTTTTTTTTTTTAAAATTGAAAGTGAAACTATAATTCTATTCAAAGCAAGTCTATGGCAGATACTCGAATCATTATTCAGTGCCCTTAGCCCAGCGTTTGCGTGTATGAAGATTATCGGAGGGAGAAGGGAGAGGCGCGCGCGGGAGAGGAGAGGAGAAGAGAGAGAGGAGAGATGAGAGAGAGAGAAAGAGAGGAGAGAAAAGGGGAGAGAGAGAGAAACAGAACAGACGACAGACAAAAAGAGACAGAGAGAGACGAGAGACTCTTAAACTGAAATGATTTATTTTACTTTTTTTTTTAAAAACCAAATGCATTAAAACGGGGGAAAAATAGGGAAAAAAAAAAAAATAGAACTTCACGTTATCTTTTATAAACCCCTTACCATAACATCACTTTGGGCGGTACCCAAAACGTGCTCCTAAAAAAAAATGCACGTACAAAAACATAAATAAAACTTGATCAGGCCAACATTTCAAACACGTTTTAGCTCAAGGTTAAGAGAACAACAAAGAAAATCGCAACCCTCAAAGCACAACGGGGACCACATGATAATAAACAGAGTTCTGGCACACAGTTAAACACACGAGCAACACAACACAATGCATGGGGAGTAGAGGGAAATCTAAAGCTAATACCTACCCTTCACAAAACAAATGCATTACAGAACAATCCAATAGAAAAAAGTGGCCTAAGAATAAAGGAGAGGGAATGCCAATGCCAATGCCTGCGAATATAATGAGAGAGAGAGAGAAGAGAGAGAGAGAAAAGAGAAGAGAAGAGAGAGAGAGGAGAGAGAGGAGATTTATTTTTACTCTTTATTCTTTTTTATTTTTTTATATATGGAGGATAATGGAATAGGCACTAACAAGCTTTTTTACGTCAAGTCCCCGTGTGTCTGCGGTTTTTGTAAATTCTGTCATCTGTTCCCACCGGGCCACAATGGCCTACACTTACGAAAAGCGGAACAGGATTTAACGTGTGCGCAAGATGTTCTGCGTAGGTTCGCTTACGGGGCCTCGGTTTATAGTCTCATCCAAAGGACTTTTAGGGAGAGTGGAGTCTGCACTGATGTTAACTCAAGAGGAAAGCTATCCCCTTGAACGGGAATCAAACCCTGGTCATCAGATTGCGAGCGCAATGTTCTAACCACTAGGCGAGAGAGAGAGACAGAGACAGAGAGACAGTGACAGAAACAGAGAGACAGATAGAGATATTTATTTGTTTATTTATTTATTTTGCTACACAATGTTTTTAACCACTAAGTTATCCGAGAGAGAGAGAGAGAGAAGAGAGAAAAGAGGGGGAAGAGAGAGAAAGAGAGAGAGAGAGAGAGAGAGAGAAGAGGAGACAGAAGGCAGACAGACAGAGGAGACAGAGAGCAGAGAGAGAAAAAAGAGACAGAGAGAGAGAGAGAGCGGCATTGGGAAATAAATAAATCCAGTAGTCTTGAACTTAAATGTAAGCGTGAATCGAAGGAGATGGGGAGGGTGGGGGTCGGGGGGGGGGGGGGGGGGGGGGGGGGGGGGGGGGGGGGGGGGGGGGCTAGAAGGTGAAAAGAGAGTAAGGGGGGAAAAAAAAATGGGGGGAAAGGAGAGGGGGGGGGGGGGGGGGGGGGGGGGGGCAGGGGGGGGGGGGGGGGGGGGGGAGAAGGAGGAGGGGGGGAAACAGGCGAGGCCTAAATTACGATAAATGTATGGGTTCAAACCCTTGAAAAAAACCCCATTCCCCCCCTTTTTTTCCCCTTTTTTTAAAAACCCCCCGGGGGGGTTGAAATTTAAAAAGGGGAAAAAAAAGGGAAAAAAAGGGGGGGGGGGGGAAAAAAAAAGGGGGGGGGGGGGGGGAAAAGGGGGGGGGGGGGGGGTTTTTTTTTTTTTTTTAAAAAAAAAAAAAAAAAAAGGGGGAAAAAAAAAAACCCCCCCCCCGGGAAACCCAAAAAAAACCCCGGGGGGGGCCCCCTTTAAAAAAAAAAGGGAGGCCCCAAATCTGTTTTTGGGGTTTGGGGGTGGGGTCCCCCGGGGGGGGGGGGGGGGGGGGGGGGGGAAAATTTAAAAAAAAAGGGGGAAGGGTTTGGGGGTTTCCCAACACAAAAAAAAGGGAAAAAAAACAAAAAAAAAAAAAAAAAGGGGGTTTTTCCCCAAAGGGAAAAAAGGTAAAAAAAGGGGGGGGGGAAGAAAGGAGGAAGGGGAAAAAAAAAAAAAGGGGGGGGGGAAAAAAACAAAAAAGGGTCAAACCCAAAAGGTCGGGAAAAAGACCAAAAAGGCAAAAAGGGCCTTAAAAAAAAACCAAAAAAACCCCCCCCCATTCCCAAAAATAAAAAAATTTTTTGGGGGGGGGGGGGGGGGGGGGGGGGGGGGGGACCCGGGGAAAAAGGGGGGGGGGTAAAAACAAAATTTAAAAAAACCCCGGCCTTTCCAAAAAAATTTTGTTTTATTTAAAAAAAAAAGGGGGGGTTTTTTAAAAAAATAAGGGCCTAAAAGTCCCCCTTTTAAAAACCCCGGGGGGGAAAAAACCCCCCAAACACCAAATCAATTTACCGGGGGGGGGGGAAAAAAAAGAAAAAGGGAAAAAAAAAAAAAGAAAAGAAAAAAAAAAGGGGGGGGGAAAAAAAAAAATTTTTGGGGGGGGGAAAAAACCTTTATAAACTTTTTTTTTTTAAATTTTTTTTTAAGGGGGGCCCCCACTTAAAAAAAATTTTTAAAAGGGAAAAAAAAAACTTCTTTAAAAATTTTTTTTTTTAAAAAAGAAAAAATTTAAAAATTTTTAAAAAAAGGGGGGTTTTAAAAAAAAAAAATTTTAAAAAAGTTTTTCAAACAAAAAAACCCACCCCAACGGTTTTTTTTTCGGGGGCGGGGGTTATAAGTTTTTTACAACTTTTGCGGAAAACCCCCCAAACACCCTTTTTTGGGTACATGGGAAAATTTTTTTGGGGGGTTTTTAAAAATTTTTTTTTTTTTTTTAAAAAATTTTTCGCTTCATTTCCTATATTCTAAAAAAAACCCGGGGGAAAAGGCCCGGGGGGTGGAAAGCTGGTTAAAAAAACTTCGTATGCCCCCCCAAAAACAAAAAGGGGGGGTTTTTTTTTTTCCCCCCCCCAAAAAAAAAATCTGGATTAGGAATGCTTAGATTGTTTGGGTCTTTATCGAAAAATCAAATGACATTTTTTAATGAACATAATGAACGCATGCAAAATTGTCACGTTAAAGAGCGGGGGTTGTTGTTGTTTTTCGAGGGTAAGGGGGGGGGGGGGGGGTGGGGGGTAGAAGGGTTTTTTTCTTTATTTCTCCCCTTTGGGGGAGGGGAAGGGGGGGGGGGGGGGTTTTTTTCTGTTTTTTTTTTCCCCCTTTCCCCAGAAGTAGTAGGGGGCGCCTGAATCTTTTTTAACAGGAACGGGAAAAAAAAAAAAAATTGGGTGGGGCTGCTCTTTGGGCGACGCGCTCCTTTCCCCAGGGGGAGCACCTATTTTCACGCAGAGAAACTGCAGGCTTAAAGTGGTAACAGTATAATACAAAGGATTGGAATGCAATACAGTGAATAAATACAGCAAATTTTGCAAAAAATAAATAATTCCCCAAAAAAACCAAAAAAGCAAAACAACACAACCAAAAAACAGTACAGGGCATTAAAAATACAAAAATCACTGCACTACACACACTACACTACAAAAAAAAAACAGGACGAACAAAAAAACACAATATAAGCAACACAACACAACCACACCGAACTACAAAAACAAACAGGACAGGGCAGGACAGGGAAGGGCAAAACAATACAATGTAACACAACACACTCACACACACAAAGCAGACATACAATACCAACCCAAATAAGGGAACACACTACAAAATCACACAGGCATACAATGTAATATAAAAGCAAACACACTACACAAAACTACACTATAAAGCAACAATTTCCTACACACACTACACTACAGGCAATACAATGTAAAACAATGCAACAACCCCTACACATAATGCAACATATAAAAACCACAGGCCAAAACAATGTAATACAATGCAACCCACTATGACCTAAACGCAACAAACACCTACCCTACACTTCACCCACTCCCAAAACCTCACTACACTCACACCCCAAACCCCCCCTACCCTCCCAAACCCCTACCTACCCCCCTACCCTACCTCCCTCCCCTACCCTACCTACCCTACCTACCCCTACCCAAACCCCTACACTACACTAAAACCCTCCCTACCCTTCACACACTACACAACACGACACTCCCCTACACACACTACCCCTACACTACCCCTACACTACCCTCCCTAACAACCCCACTACACTACACTACACACATACACTACCTAAACAAACCTCCCCCTAAAAACCCCCTCCCCTTTCCCCCTTCCCCTACCCAAAACCCCCCCCTAAAACACTACGCTAATTTCCCTCCCCTTTTCCACCCTTCACTACCCTACATTTTACACTACCCTACCCACACTACCATTCCCCCTACACTATCTACACACACTACACACCCCTCCCACACCAAACCCCCTTTACATCCACTAACAATACCTAAAACCCTACACAAAACACCACAACCACACCACACTACCCCCTACACTACCCCCTCACTACCACACTACCTACCTACAATCCTCCCCCTACCCCCATACCCTACCCCCTACACTACCTTCCCACCCCCCCTTTAAACCCCTACCCTACACCAAACCCCCACAATACCTACACAAAAACCCACCCCACAAAACCCCTACCTTCACTACAAAACCCACCCCACACACTACACTACCTTTACCCTACACTACCTACAAACTTCCCCTCCCCCTAACCCCCCTACCCTACACTACCTACACTACACTACCCTACCCTCACAACAAAAACTACCACAAAACCCTACCCTTTACCCACCCCCCTACACTACACTACCATCCCTTAACACACTCATAAAATTACCCTACCCTACCCCCCCACATAACTACCCTACCCTACCCTACATACACTCCTACACTACACACCCTCCCCACCCACTACATACCCTACCCCCCAAAAAACCCCTACAAAACATACACACCCCCACCCTTTTCAACCACCTCACCAACCAAACCCTACCCAACCCTACCCCTCCCTCCCCTAACCCCCCACCAACCCACAACCCCACCCCCCCTACAAAACCACAACCCTACACCCCCCCCAAACCACACTCCCCCCAAAACCCACAACAACCCTACCCACCCCCCCCCACACACACTCCCACAACACAACCCTCCCCGACCTACCTACCGACCCTCCAACCTACCCAACCCCTACCTACCCAAATTCTACACAAACCTACATACCAAACCCCCCCCCCACCTCCCTTTTTCCCCCAACCCCCTACCTCCCCCCACCACCACCCTACCCAACCCACCCAACCCTACCCATTTCCCCTACCCCCCTACACACACTCCTTTTCCCTACCCTACCACCCTACCTAAAACCCCTTTCCTCCCAACCTACCTAACCTACCCTACCCCTACCCACCTCCCCAACCCACGCTACCCCCGCTCCCCCCCAAACACACCCCCTTTCCCCCTACCCAAACCCAAACCCTACGCCACACACAACTACCCTCCCACAATACCAACCGGAGCCCCCCCCCCAAGAGGCCCCCTAATGTCTTTTCCCAGCCCAATTCAAATCCCCCCTTTTTACCAAAGCAATTTTACCCAGCCAAACCCGCCATACTCAGATAACCCCCCCCACCCCCCCCCCCCCCCACCCACACCAAACACACACACACAACCCCACGCATGCACGCCCCAAGCCCCCGCACGCAAATGCGCTTTTACACTTCCCGCGCGCGCACAGGCACGCGCGCGCGCGTGCACACCATACAAAGACTGCTATGTCATTTCAATCGACTAAACAGAAATGTTACAAAGAAAAATAATACAATAACAAACGAATTAAACAAGCAAAGTGGGGGGCGGGGGGGGGGGGGGGGGGGGGAACCGGCCTCCACACACAACCACACACATACATACACACATTCACCACATACACACATACATACATACATACATACATACACACACCACTCACACACACACACTCACACTCACACACACATACACACACAATCACACCACACACCTACACACACATACAAAACACACTTACACACACATCCACCACACACATACACACACACAATTTCTATGTCATTATTTTAACCGGTTAAAAAATAACAAATAAAAAGAACAGATAATTCAACAAATGAAAAAGAAGAAAAATAGAATGGTTTATGTATGTCTACAGTAAAAAAAAAAAAAAAATCACCCCCCCCCACCCCCCCCCCCCCCCCACACACACACACAAACCCAGAAAACAACAAGAAGCCTACCCAAACACTGTCAGAAAAGCTGTAAATTCCCATTTGCAGTCATCAAAAGAAGATAAGATTACGAGATTTTTTGGGGGGGTTGTTCAAAAATATTGTTTGCTCGTTTGTTTTGTTTGCTTTCTTGTTTTGATTTTTGTTTTGGTTTGTGTTGTTGTTATTGTTGTTGTGGTTTTTTGTGTGTTCGAAGCCTAAGTTACACTCTGTTAAATGTGGATTAGGAAGAGAATGTTGTTACTTTCTAAATATCAGAAAGAAAAGAAAATATTCCTGTGTTGAAAAGTTAAACACTTGAGGCCTTTCCCACCCCTCCACACCCACAACACGTGTGTAAGGTAGGGTGTTCCAGCATGTAGAGAAAACTGACTTAGAAAAAAAAGGGGAGATAACAACCACATAAGCTTTCATGAACTGTCACAGTTCTATAAATAACTAGATAATTATACTGACCTCAGATGCCCACAAGTCAAAATCAAGACAGATAAGAGAATTGATTAGTTTATAAACCTTAAACTGGCCTTCTCCATTGAAACGCTGGAACATATCTATCTATCTATCTATCTATCTATATATATTATCTATCTATATCTACATATATCTATATAAAGCAAGTTAGAAAAGTAGCTGAATCAGTTAACCATACCCTTTTGTTCTCCTCATTTAAAAAAAGGTTTTAAAAGTAACAAGGTAAGCAACCAACCAGTCAGTTAGTCAATGTTCATTCTTTTCTCTTTGTTTGTTGTTTGGGGTTGTTGTTGTTGGTGGTGGTTTTTTGTTGTTGCTTTTTTTTGGAGGAGGGAGTCTTTCCTGGCTAGAGCCTCGAGTTATACTAAAGGTGACCTTCTGAGTAAGCCTATGTGGCTGTTTTTTACCCACCGTTAAGGTCAAGCATGGTTTCCAGTTGGATGGGTGACCGTTTGCACGCCTTGGCTTCAGTACTGCCCCCCAGTTCATCATCATCATCATCATCATCATCATCCTCATCAATGCCTTTGTGCCTTATTGGCACGTAGGGCAGCAACAAATGTTCTCCACTCCTGTCTGTCCTGGGCCAGCTTCCGAATGGTTCCCCAGGTATGTTGGAAGGTCTTCAGCTCTGTTTCGACTGTCCGACGCCAAGTGTTCTTGAGTCGTCCTCGTTTGGGTTTTTCCCTCTGGTGTCCAGTGGAGGGCTGTTCGGGCGATGTTTCCCTGTTCCCGACGGCAGATATGCCCTATCCATCCCCATTGCCTATGCATGATGATGTTGTCCATGCTTTCTTGGTTGCAACGGGCAAAATGTTCTTGGTTGGAGATGGTCTCAGGCCAGAAGATGCGCAAGATTCTTCTGAGATTCTTCGTGTGGAATGTGGATAGTTTGTTGAGGTCACTCTCAGTCATCCTCCAGCACTCCGAGCCGTACTAAAGGGTGGAAAGTACACAGCTCTGGTATAGTCTTAGTTTGGTTGTGGTGCTGTACTGGGACGATTTCCACACATTGTTCAGATTTCTGTAAGCATTTCTTGCTTTGCTAATCCGGTTCTTGATGTCGCTGCCTGCTCCGCCGTCATGCCTAACAGTGCTCCCGAGGTAGGTGAACTCTTCAGTTGTTGATAACTCTTCTCCATTTACTGTTACCGGTGAGGGGTCCTGAACGTTCACCCAGCTGTAAATGGGTACCTGTCCTCTTTAGGGTCAGGGACGTAAAGCAGCAGGGAGAGGAGATGGGCCCCGCTCTCAATATGCTGGCCTCTTGAGAAGTTGAGGTCTCTGACACCTCGCTCCCCTACGACCTTATAGGTTATGGGTCACCTTTATCTGTAGGTATTTTAGGCAGTCTTGGAGACCTCATTCAATGGCATACACTTCTGAAAAAGGAAGGGGTTTCAAGGTGTTTGTGCAAGACCTTTCATGTGTAGTCGTACACAGGACTTCAGTCCATAGACTCATCAGAAGGACTTTTGAGGGAGTGGAGACGGTGGCACTGATTAAAATCTCCCAGAGAAAAAAAATCCTATAGTGGCTCAAACCTGGGCTCAAACCACGGTCATCAATCAGATCGCGAGGGCAACGCTCTAACCACAAATCAGTGTGCAAGGCTGTCACCTTTCCCTACAAACGGTTATGCAAATATGGAAGGTAACCAGGACTTCTCTTTTACAAATATACCGCCAAATAACGAAGTTTAAACTTGATAATTATTTATGAAAGCAACTGCCCCAACATTAAAACGGAAAGGAAAAAAAAACACCCCACCCCTGTCCCCCAATATCGTCCAAACTACCCACCCATCATGACCATTTTAGTCAAATGCTCACTCTATTTTGCACAAAAGCCTAGCCTAGAGGTCAAACGTGAATGTCCACGTTTAAGTGTTGGGCAACCTTCAACATTTTAAAAATAACCACTATTACAGGAGGCCCTTACACGCGCGTGCGTGCGAGTGCGCGCGCGCACACACAGACACACACACACAGAGACACACACACACACAGATTGACCGACTTTTCTGTATGCAGAGCCAGAGATAAGAAACCAAGCACCATTGAGCGATATTTACAGTGTTATCAAACACTCCAGGTATGTTGAAAACAAGGTCGCACATTAAGAAGGGGAAAAAACCAAACAAAACAGGAAGGCAAAATTATTGTTCTCTCTCTCTGTGTCTCTCTCTGTCTCTGTCTCTCTCTCTCTCAACACAACTTAATCGGTCAGTCACTTCAGTTTACAATAATATCTAAGTCAGCAAAACATGGCCTATTACACATTCTTTCCTTAACTTGACGTCTGTTCACTCAAGGTGATATTAGACCAAAGATAAAGAGTTACAAAATATAGAGAACGTGTATGTGTGTGTGTGTGTGTGTGTGTGTGTGAGAGAGAGAGAGAGAGAGAGAGAGATGAGAGAGAGAGAGAGAGAGAGAGTGCGTGCGTGCATGTTGTGTGTGTGTTTGTTGTTGCTGTTCTTCAATTTAAACGTCTATTCACATTAAGTGATATTTGTGTATGTTTGTGTGTGTGCGCGCACGTACGTGTGTGTGTGTGTGTGAACGTGTGTGTGTATGTGTGAGTGTGTGCGTGCATGTGAGTATGTTTGTGCGCGTGCGCGTGTCTGTATTGTGTGTGAGTTTGTGCGTGTGTGTTTTATTTAGGTGTGTTTGCAAGAATGTGAGTAGATGCGTATTTGCGAGTTAAGGTAGAGGTGTGCCTGTGTGTGTGTGTCGCTGTGCGCTTGTGTGTGTGTGTGTGTGTGTGCGCGCGCGTTTGCTCTCTGTATCTCTCTCTCTCTCTCTCTCTCTCTCTCTCTCTCTCTCTCTCTCTCTCTCTCTCTCTATATATATATATATATATATATATATATGAGTCTGGTTCTTGTTGTTTTCCTTTTATTGTTTGGTGGCGGAGATGGTTGAGGGGGTGGGGATGGGGGTTTATTAGGTGTTTTTTTTTAGCATGACTAAAAACTAATCTCCATTATGAAGGGGGTGGTGACAGATGACGATGCCCTATTGCCCCACATTTATTTCATTTAAGGTGAGAGAATGCCTTAGTGCCCGACATTTAAAGTGGTAATATATAACCATCACACATCTGATTTTGTGGTTGTCGAGATAATTATCCAGAATATTAGTTAGGCACAAGCATTCTACAGCAGATTCCGCGTTTCGTGATGTTCTACCAGATAATTATTTTTAAAATTTCCTTTAGGAATTGGGCATTTTCTGTCTGTATTTTTTTTTAAAGGACTAGGGTATTCGTTTTATTATAATTATCAAAGTCCTTGGGATGAGACTATAGGCCGAGGTCCCGTGTGCGAACACACGCAGAACATCTTGCGCACACGTTAAAACCAGTTCCACTATTCGGAAGAGTAGGCCATTGTGTGCCGGTGGGAACGGATGATTAATTTACAAAGCTGCATACACACGGGGATTGAATGTAAAAAAAAGGTGCATACGTGCTTATTCCATAGCTCTTGAAATAAAAAGTAAAATAAAAAAATATGTATGGCTTGTGTGCTTCACCCCCCCCCCCTTACACACACACACATCCACACAGGGACTGGATGTAAAAATGCACATGAGTGCTTATTCCATTATCCTCGATATAAAAAAAAACAACAACAAAAAACAACACACACACAGCGTGGTGATGGTCCTGGGTCGACCAATATTGTTGGTATGGCAGTTCATGTGATTGCCACTAGAAGAGGGTTTATTTGCAAATATTGCTTCAATCTATATAGTTATCATTTTAAGTTTAAATCTGAGTTTTCAACATGAACAAAGTGCTAACCATCGATTGTTTGATTGCCCAAATCTTGTTGGCATGTATAAAAAAAACAACACAACGAAGTGTAGATATGTGTAAAGAAATTTACCACCAGTCAAGAAGTTTTATACCATTCTCAGCAATTTATAATACCAGTTTCTGAAGTCATATATTCTTCACCTGTAAGACCATTACTGTAATTATTTGCAGGAGATATATATATATATTTATGTATATATATATTTATGTATATATATGCATATATATCCTGCAACTAATTACAGCAATGGTATATATATATATATTATATAATATATATTTATATATATATATATATATATATATAATATGAGAGAGAGATGGAGTGTGTCATACTTGGTACTTTGGTATGAATGCAGGTGTGTCTAAATTACCATGTAGTGAATGGACATTAAACAAAACAAAACAAAACAAAAAACAAAGGGTTAACCCTAACACAGCCTCCTGGCTACCATGGCTGTAAACAGTTTGATTAGAATAGATTAGATCGGCCCCAAAACTGTGTTATAAACTGTAAGGTATGCGTAAAATAAAATAAAACTATAGTAAAAAATAATTCAACGCAAAAATTAACAGAAAAAATAAAAGTGCAGGACAAGAGAGAGAGAGAGAGAGAGAGAGAGAGAGAGAGAATAGTGTAAAGAGGAGGCATAAGATTGAATGGCAGCACAAGCTGCAAAATGCTGTGCTAGACTTCGTGCATGAAGTAAAAAGAAAGACTGGAGATTATAGGAGCGTGTTGATTTATATGAATAACTATGGCTTAGTTTGATGGTGCCACGCTGTCCGATTTATGATTGTAATGCCTTCAACCAACTATCCACTTTAGGGTACACACACAATCGGTTGGCCGATTTACGACAGGGTTTGTTGTGTTTATACCACACACACACATACCCACACCCACACACAAGCCATTGGCCCATTTTGTTGTGTCTATAACACACACACACACACACACATTTCGCAAATATGTCATTTGAACAATTATTAGCCGATAATGT
>CM054159.1:17282550-17287550 GCA_028751875.1 Rapana venosa | reverse complement strand
TGAAAGATTGTTTTAGGAAAACTGGTGGAAAATTTAGGGCCATCAATATTGCGATTAGTTCTGCTGAAAATATTGATATACCTTCTCCAAGATGAAAGTGGTTTTCAGTTTTTACATCTGGTATGATATAAGCAGCACCAGCATTAAGTGATTAGGATATTTTTCTTCTAAATGAATTTTGGCATGAGAAGATACTAAATTGATGTTGTCCTTTTTCGCTAGATCAATATAATTGATGTCAAACCTTGCTTGTTTGAGTTCCCAGAATGGAATAGGGGGTAATACATCCCGTTGTGCTACATTTTCTGTTGGCTCCAACCCAGCCTTTGTAAAAATGTTTGATGTGTATGTTCTCAATGTAGTTTGTGATATATAGATTTAGCTTCTTGGAAAATTCGGTTGTCAGACTTGAGGATTAACCACTGATTTCAAACCGTTTTGGAACAGTTAGGCTCTCGTAACACAATTTACTGTAAGAAATCTCCTATTAATCTTCCAATGGTTAAAACCCTGAAGCACTGTATGTTTTTTAAACATGAAGCATGAATAGGTAGACCTAGGGGCAAGTTTATTTGCCCTGCAGTCTATGCTTTGAAGTTTTTTCAAAAGGTATTTTGGGGCACAGAAAAATACTTCCTGGGCAATGGTTAATTTTGATACGATATGAGAGAAGTTGAAAGATGCACAAGGTAACAATTATCTTGGCCTATGGTGTTTACTAACAATTTTCAAAATGTTTAAGCTTTTTTTGCTTTAGTCAAAATATATTCAATATGTTTATGCCATGTTAATTTTGATGTTAGGAAAACTCCAAGGATTTAATACTTGTTTTATATTGTAAAAATTCCACCATGTATTTTTAAAACTAGGCATTTCCATTGGACTTTCTCCATTATTAAAGAGCATCATATGAGTTTTATCACATGACAGTTGTAATCCATTTTCTGTCATATATTAGCTATGGTATTTAATATCGTTTTGATACAACCTTTTAGTATATTTAAAGACCTAGCAGGTTGTGTTCTTTTTCATCGTAACTTTCTCCACACACATATATCATCAGCATTTGAGCTAATTCTACTATTTTTTGAAAGATTATTTGGCAAGTCATGCTCAAAATATTAAAATAGTATAGGGGCAATAACTGAACCTTGTGGGGATTCCAATTTGTTAGTAATCTTGTAGATGAATGTGTAGTCCCTATTTTACCTTAATTTGTCTGTTTTCAAAAAAACCTTTAATGAAACCATAATCTGCCTGACAAACCAATATTTTTTAGTTTAAACAATAACTGTGAATGCCATACCTGGTCGTAAGCCTTAGTTATTATCAAAAAATGTTGCTAGTAGAATTTCCGCCTGGCAAATGATACTTGACCGAGTTGTCAGCTTAATTAGATGATCAATAGATGATCTTGCCTTTTTCTAAAACCTGCTTGATTCACAGGAATTAATTTTATTCTTCTCACAATAATGTACAAGTCTATTTAAAACGATTTTTTTCGAGTAATTTACAGACATGAGACGTAGAGTGCTATGGGTTCTATAGCTATTCACATTTGTTTTTGGTTTACCTTCTTTATGAACAGGGACAATAATTGACTGTTTCCATAACTTGAGGTAGTAAACCACTCTCCCAACATTTTTGAAAAATATCGTAGAGATGTGTATCCACTTATCTGGCAAGTGTTTGATCATTTCATTTGAAAATGGCATTAATGCCAACTGATGTTTTCCTGTTTGGTAATGATGATATGCATCTTTTTTTATTCTTGGACGGTTAATAATGCATTGAGGTAATGGCTGTTCATCAGGAACAGGGTTGGAAAAAACTGACTGATTTTTCTCTTTGGGTTTGTAGAGCTTTTGTGTTGGAGTTAGCCATCGAGTCTGCTTGTGTTGGAAATAAAATCTGCAAATGATTCGGCTTTTTCCCTTAAAGATGGAATACTTTGTTATTTAACTCAATAGGATAAGTTGTAATTTTTATGCCATTTTTCATTATGTTTAGTTGTCTCACATCTTCTTGGTATCCTTGTGATTTTAATACTTCTGAATTGCAAAATGTTGTCATAAGTTTTACTTAGCTTGCTTATTTACTCGGCTGCATCTGCTATTTGCATTTTTCATGGCCTTGTGGTTTTCAGTCGATTTATCTTTATTGTAAAATTTGAACATTAGTTTTTTCTCAGAGACTGCTTTTTCACAGTCGGCATTCCACCATACATTACCTAAATTACTGTATTTTTTTGTAGCACTTGTGTTTAGTTTTGGAATTGTTCATTGGCTACATTTAAAACGGAATTGCAGAAAGAATTGTACATTGTGTCAATATTGTCATGGCTGGATGTAGTTACTACTAAGTTCCGTAAGATGCTTGTAAAAGTGAGCCAGTCTGCTCTCTTATAATTGTATTTAATAATAATAATAATAATAATAATAATGTATGGAATTTATATAGCGCTGAATCTTGTAAAGCAACAAATCAAAGCGCTCAGATTTTATTTCATACCACTTTAAGTCATGGCAGATTTCTCTCCGTGAAATTCGGGCTGCTCTCCCCGGGGAGAGCGGGAGAACGCGTCGCCACTTAGCGCTGCGCCACCCTTTCACCCTTTTTTTTTTTTTTTTTTTGCAGCTTTATTTGTTTTCATTTAGGAATGAAGTCAGGATCAGCATTTTCTATGTTAAACTTTTCATTAATCTTAATTAGAAATAGGAACATGATCACTACCTAATGGTTCATCATATATTTTCCATGAGTGTGACAATGCTAATTTAGGAGAAACCAATGTAAGATCTATGGCAGTTGGTCGATGGGTGGGTACATCAGAGATTCTGTGTGTATGACCATTGTTAAGCAAAACTAAGGGCGAGTCTACTATGTTTTCAACATGTTCTGTTTATTAGTAATGTGAAGACACTCTTTTTTCCCAAAAGGTGAATGGCTGTTAAAATCACCGCCTACAATCCATTTTTGTTGATCACTTATAGTTCTCAGCCAGTCAGTATTTTATTTATCAGGACCTTTAGGTAAATAAACAGATACACAGTTGTAGTGAGAGATTCCGAAAACTTTACAGAATAGCACGATGAACATTGTTATATTTGCTGGCACAGGAAACTGTATCATGCAGTGTTGTAAACCAACACGAGTATAATTGCAGTATTAATCTTTCCATTTTTTCAGAGTGTTGTTGTTCACAAACTGGTGGATAGACAAACTGCTTCAGTCTTGGAAGATTGCTCTTTTTAACATTTAAAGACTGAAGGATAAGTACTTGATAACATATTTGACATTAAGATGTTGGTGTAAGTAATCAACATTGTAGCAATAGATCTGCAGTTCCACTGCAGTATTGAGATCTTATCATTTCGGATGCATTACCATTCAAAATGTTATGTTGATATATAAATCAATACAAGAAGGGGAAGCATATAAATAGGGCATGTAAGACCCCCCAAAAAGCACACAAAACCCCCCACAAAAAACCCAAAACAACCCCACAAAAAACAACAACAAATATAAAATAACCACCAAGGAAAAATCCACCCCAATAACATCAAAACCAACAATCTAAAAACAAACTAATCTTATTACTAATATAAAAATGTTCTCAAATACCACAACTAAGTTATTTCGTCCAAAAGTGTACGTCAGATACACGGAGAATGTAAAATAGTCAACAAGATATCAACTTCATTTTGTTGTTACTTGAACCACTACAAAATAGCCACAATATATTATTTCTGTTCACATACTATTATATACTACAATGACAGAAGAAGAAAAAAAAAAGGAGTCCCATTTGTATGTTCACTTTTCCCCCTTTCCACGTGGACTGGTAATAATGAAGAGGTGAGCACACAGCATACTTCAGTACCAGTGACTGAGCGCATGGAACCTGTTGTTACGCCAAGGGTGTCTGGGACTGTAGGCATGCCATGGTGTCAGTTCCTGCTGCTGGAAGGGAGTCGCCCTGGGCAGTTGTGCAGACCTCACTGTTCTTTTTGGCTTCGTCCAAAACAGCTGACGAATGTGACGGCCAAGGTCGACTGCCAGGATGGTGGAGCCCTTCATGGTGGGGTGTATCCCATCCTTCAGGTGGCTGGTGCCCAAGTTGTCGCTGGATACAAACGATACTCTCTTCACCCCCAGAAGACCTTTCGCTGCTAAGGCATTGAACAGCTGCCTTTTAACTTCTAGCTCATCATCTTGAACTGGTGACACTTTATTTATGACAATGAGCGTGTTTGGATGCTGTTTGTTGATTTGTTTTACTGAGTCAACAAAGCTTGTACTAGCAGAATTAGCCTCTTCCCCCTTAGATTGTTTACTCCACAATGTAAAACAATGCTGTCAAATGAATCTCCCAGATTACAGGAAGCAGTCTCCACATTTTCTTGGATATCTTTTATCACGTGGACCTTGTAGTGAACAGCAGAAAAGCCACATGAACGCCCCAGTCTGTTGCACTGAACTCCTCTTAAGACAGAATCGTGCAAGAACAGAACATCTGGGAATCCTTCAGAGTTCTTGACGTGTTCTTTCATGGTCTTTGATGTCATTGACACCTTGACGTCTTTTGGAGCTTTGACGTCATTACGTGTTCTCAGCTTAGTGGGCTTTTCTTTATTTTGTTTTGCGCCCTGCTGTCTGTTGGTAGCAGGACGCACAGGCCTGAGTGGTGCCTTGCTTGTGCTGCGTGCAGCAGGCATGGATTTGGCCACATCAGCGTAAGTAGGAGAAACATGTAGATCTGTTTGTGTACTTACGTGGTGACGCCATGTTTCATTTCTTTCCGACTTCTCCCTGCTCAGCTCCTTGATGGTCTTTTCCAAAGAGAGGAAGAAGACGCTCAGTGAGGTGTAGGACGACAGATTTAAGATCACTGACCGTCTCTCGCAGGCTGGAAATCATCTGGGTGGTCTCGCTCCCTCTGGCCTCTTGATCTGTCTCATTAGCTGGGGTGGTAATTTCTGTACTTGTAGATGGTACAG
>CM054159.1:17267550-17277550 GCA_028751875.1 Rapana venosa | reverse complement strand
GGGGGTGTAGGTGCGTGGGTGAGTGTGTTTACTGACGTGCATGTTCGCACTTGTTTGTCTATTTTTGCTGCATTTGATCTGTATGTATGCATGTATGTATGCATGTATGAATGTATGTATGTATGTATGTATGTATGTATGTATGTATGTATGTATGTATGTCTATATATATGGACAGAGAGACAGACAGACATGCTTGACTGTACGCACGCACACAGGCACCCACGCACATACACATACATACATACATACATACATACATACATACATACATACATACATACATACATACATACATACATAACATACACACACATACAAACATACATACATACACACACACATACATACACACACACACACACACACACATACATACATACACACCCACACACACACACACCACACACACACACACACACACACACACACACACACACACACACACACACACACACACACACATACATCCCCCCCTTCTCCCTCCTACCATCCCTCAATCCCTCCCTCCCTCCATCCCTATAACATACTTTATGGGTTGTTGTTGTTTTTTTCTTCTATTCAGTTTGTCTGTGTGGGAGGCACGGCCAACAGAATGGCGGGCGTGGCTCGTCACGTGGCCAAAGAGTTGAACTTGTCTGAGGACGTGACCTCGCTCCTGGAATCGTGCGGTCACAAGACGGAGCGCTACTCCCTCTTCAAGGCGGGCCCCGTGCTGGTTGCCAGCGTGAGTTGAAAATAACGAAGGATGTTGTGAGATATAATAATATAAAGCGCAACAACTAACAGCAAACAAAACAGAAGCAATGCCAACGGTAAGTTGAAAAGAACGAAGGATGTTGTGAGATATGAGAGAAAGAAAATGAGACAGACCAAAAAATCAGACGCAATGTAAGTGTAAGTTGAACATAACGAAGGATGTTGTGATATATAATATAAATCACAACAACTAACAGCAAACAAAACGGAAGCAATGCCTGTCTAAGTTGAAAATAACGAAGGTATGTTGTGAGATATGAAGGAAAGAAAATGAGACAAATAGACAAATAAATCGGACGCAATGCAATGCGCAATACGCAATGCCAATCGGACGTTAAGTTGAAAATAACGAAGGATGTTGTGAGAAAATATAAGGCACAACAATTAACAACAAACGAAACGGAAGCAATGCCAGCGTAAGTTGAAAATAACAAGGATGTTGTGAGATATGAAGGGAAGAAAATGAGAAAAATAGACAAAAAAAAGGCAAACAAAACGCAAGCAATGCCAGCGTTAAGTTGAAAATAACGAAAGATGTTGTGAGATTAAAAAAAAAGAAAATAAAATAAAACGAGACAAATAAAAGGCAAACAAAACGGAAGCAATGCCAGTTTTAAGTTGAAAAGAAACTAAAGACTTTGTGATGAAAGGAGGACAGAAAATAAAACGACGAAAATAACAAAAGGGAAGCAAAACACAAAGAATCGAACACAAACACAAAAACAGAATTTAAGAAACTAACTAAGAGACAAAAAATTTTATGATTTGGAAAAAAAGGGTTATTTTTACATACTCCTTTCCTTACAGCTCCTTATAGTTATTACTGTTTCTGCATGCTTCAATAAGGATGTTATTATTATTATTATTATTATTATTATAGGTGGTCTAGAGGTAACGCGCCTGTCTAGAAAGCGAAAAGTCCGGGTCGGAAGTGTGCGGTGGTTTGATCCCCGTTTGGGCCCGAAACTTTCCTCCCATACATTAAACCATGAGTGGTGGTCTGGGCGCTAGTCTATCGGATGAGACGATAAACCAAGGTCCCGTGTGTTACATAAAATTATTCAGCGCACGTAAAAGAACCCACGGCAACAAGAGAGTTGTCCCTGGCAAAATTCTTGGAAAAAGCCACTCTGACAGGGAAACAAATACAGTTGTAGGCAGGAAAGGAAAAAAAAGTGGCGCTGCTCTTGTGGCGACGCGCTCTCCCCGGGGAGAGCAGCCCCGAATATCACGCAGAGAAATCTCGTGACTTAAAGTGGTATAAATAAACAAATAAATAAATACATTATTATTATTGATTTCTTGTTGTTTGTAGCTGGTGTTGCTTCTCTAGTGCGTTCTCCAACTTAACACCCGGGAGGTTACCCAGAAATCACGCTATGATTCACACTTTTAACACTAGGAATCGCTATTAGAGTGAAAGTACCCACCGAATGAGAAGTCTGCGTGTATGTATGACTCTTTTTAAGTACCTAACTATAATCATAGCGAATCATTCTCCCGACTTAAGATTTTTTTAAAATATTATTTTACTCTTTTAAAGATTCTTAAGCTAAGAGTTTGCAATGAATGAAGCGCTTTGATTTGTTGCTTTACAAGATTCAGCGCTATATAAATTCCATACATATTATTATTATTATTATTATTATTACTATTAAGACAGCCTCACCATAACAGCTCAGCATAACATACGTTTTTTGTGGGTGTTTTTTTTTTAAGATAAAGGCTTTGGCACTTCGTTTACATCACTAACTGCCAAAGCGTTTTACTCTGGGTCAATCTAAGAAAAAAAAGATCGACTACTAGACTGTTACCAATATGGGAAGATTCAACCTTGTCTTGGAAAAATATTGTCATCGGATGTGTTTGTGTGTTTCTGTTTGTATGTTTAACATAAAAATGTTCAGAAAATATTGTTTCCCTCCACAGCACGGCATTGGAGTTCCTTCCCTTTCTGTTTTGCTACACGAGTTGTTCAAACTGCTCCACCTGGCGGGTTGTCGTGACGTCACTGTTCTTCGGATCGGAACTTGCGGAGGAGTGGGTAAGGTCGACCGTACATCCATCTATACATCCATCTATCCACCCGTCTGTTTGTCTGTCTGTCAAATGATCAATTGACGATTGATCTCTCAGTCATTCTGTTTTTCATTTCTCTTTTGGTTGATTAGAAAACCTTACAGATCGTGCCAAAACATATGAGCCATATAGGCCTGAAAGTAAGCAGACATAACAGGTGGTAAAGGTAAAGGTGTTCCCATAATCTATGCAGTCGTTGGAGAACAAGATGTCAGAGACCTCAGCATCTCCAGGATCCAGCTTATTTAGGCCGGCACCCATCTCCTCTCCCTCGCTGCTTTACCTTTCTTGTTTGAGCAAGTACCCATTTACAGCTGCGTGAACTGGGGAACTGTACTGAAGCCAAGGCGCGCTAACGGTCGCCCATCCACTTGGTAACCACGCTCAATGCTGCTTGACTTTATCCTGGGGAAAGCGAGTGCTCTGACCACTGAGCTGTCCCGTCCGCACAAAGAAACATACAGAAACATAAAAAATTACAAAAATTAATATACAAAAATCACACAAAACCTAGACATACGCCCACCAAAAGACCTCTGTCTATTTTCACTATCACATTTACGCTACAACGAAACGTGTCTAAGATTTTTGTTTATTTTTAAAATTTTTATTTTATTTATTTCTTTTATATCAAGGATAATGGAATAAGCACTTGTGTGTTTTTATTTTTACATCCAGTACCCGTCTGTATGCGGTTTTGTAAATTTGTCCTCTTTTCCTAGATGGATTGTGTAGCCAGTAAAACTGACCAACATAATTATTCCGCTGAGGCCTATGAACATGGGAACGTTAGCTATATGAAACAGATGACAAAATTGGCAAAACTGCATGCACACGGGGACTGGATGTAAAAAAGCACATGACTGCTTATTCCATTATCCTCGATATAAAAGAATTTAAAAAAAGAATACATATCAATAGTTCGTTAATTCCACGGGATTCCTAGCACTTTAGCACCTAGGCATTGTCCTTCCACTGCAAGATATAACCCTTTTTCTGTAGCAGCCCTCCCTCCCTCCTTCCCTCCGTGGCTGAATTCCTGTCTTGTGCGTCTCTGTGCCACGTCACACCCATGTATTTCTTGATGTCATCAAACCATCTGGTTATCAGTCAGTCTGGCAGGGGTTCTGAAGCGGTATTCTGGCTATCATTATCTGCATAGTTTTGTCAGTCTGTTGTCCTCCGTGTTTTTTGGAAATGTGACCTGCATGCAGTTTTCAGTTTCTGTTCAAAGGGAGAACTTGAGGACACCATGTGGTGTTATATACATACATACATACATACATACATACATACATATATATATATATATATATATATATATATATATATATATATATATATATATATATAAAATTCTTTTATATCGAGGATAATGGAATAAGCACTTGTGTGCATTTTTACATCCAGTCGCCATGTGTATGCGGTTTTGTAAATTTTGTCATCTGTTCCCACCGGCACACAATGGCCTACTCTTACGAAAAGCGGAACAGGATTTAACGTGTGCGCAAGATGTTCTGCGTGCGTTCGCACGCGGGGCCTCGGTTTATAGTCTCATCCCAAGGACTTTTGGGGAGAGTGGAGTCGCCGGCATAGATGTTAACTCCAGGTTATATAATTTAAGGAGTTGATATAATCACTGACCTTGACAAAACTCCTTTTAAACTGGATGGTTGTTGTTAGCATTGTTGGTTACTTGAAGGGGGTGTTAGTAAGTATTGACTCATTTCATACTGGACTTTAAACAGATGGTTATTATTCTTGAGTTATTACATACAGAATTTTATAGGATGATCGTTGTTGTCGATTAATTTCAAATGATACAAAAAAATGATGATTGTTACTGATTTATTCTTCTTAATAGATTGAAAAAGGATGATCGTTATTCTTGAGTTATTATATTGTATTGGAGCTTGACGAAGAATGCTATTTTGTTATCAGTTACATTATGATGACTTAAGACAGACTGCTGTTTTTGATTCGTTGCATGTTGGGTTTAAACACTGATTGCTAGTGCTACATCAAAGTATAGGATTGTATCTCTACACAGTAATAATCCTTACTGTAGTACGCATAAGCTTTTCAAGCAGAACCATTCCTGTTGCTTTCTTACTCAAAGATCTTCTCAGATAAGGACTGTCACTGTTCAAGTCCTTCAGATGAGACTATAAACCGAGGCCCCCGTGTTCGAACGCATGCAGAACATCTTGCGCACACGTTAAATCCTGTTCCGCTTTTCGGAAGAGTAGGCCATTGTGTGCCGGTGGAAACGGATGACAAAATTTACAAAACCACATACACACGGGGACTGGATGTAACAAAAGCACACGAGTGCTTTTTCCATTATCCTCGATATAAAAGAATAAATAAATAGATAAATAAATAAATAAGGTTTCCAAGCAGAACCATTCCTATTGCTTTATTACTCAAAGAGCAGAGCTTCTCAGATAAGGACTGTCACTGTTTAAGTACACATACCTATGAACAACATGGGTCTTTATCTATTTCTGGTCCATCCATCTGGAACAACCTTCCTCTCTCTCTTCGACAGAGGCCTACATATGACACATTTAAATCCAGCCTCAAGACATATTTGTTTCAAACCTAACTTTTTCCCTCTTTTCATCTCAAAAACTGCCCCTGCCTTCAACAGCCCAAATCCCATTACCCTGCCAAAGCCTACAACCTGTGTGTGTGTGTGTGTGTGTGTGTGTGTGTGCGTGTGTGTGTGCGCGCTCGCGCGCGTGTGTGTATGTATATAATATAGGTGCGTACATTTGAGTTTTGTTTAAGTTTTTGATAGTTATTGGCTGCATGACTCTTGTAAGAATATGTTGAATGCAAGCGCTCTGATTTGTCTTTGCAAGATATAAAGGTAAAGGTAAAGGAGTCCCATAACCTATAAGGTCGTAGGGGAGCGAGGCGTCAGAGACCTCACTTCTCTAGGGCCAGCATATTGAGGGCGGTGGCGCCCATCTCCTCTCCCTCTCGCTGCTTTACCTTCCCTGACCCTAAAGAGGGCAGGTATCCATTTACAACTGGGTGAACTGGGGGAACTGTACTGAAGCCAAGGCGCGCAAACGGTCACCCATTCAACTGGTAACCACGCTCGACGCTGCTTAACTTGGCTGGGGAAAAGCGAGTGCTCCGACCACTGAGCTATCCCGTCTTGCAAGATATAGCGCTATACAAATTCCATTTATATTTATTATTATTAACAACATCACGGACGCCAGCAAGCTGAGGAAGGCTCCAAGACCTCCAACACAGGAGCAGTGACCGTGTCACCTGACGGTCCTTCATGACAACAGAGTGAACCTCACCCCCCCACCCCCCCTCCCTCCCCTAACGTTGTTTGTCCACAGCGATGGAGACAGGCGGCAGATGACAGGCCCTGACCACAGTGACCGTTATTCATGTTAATGTTTGTCCGTCGTGTTCGACGATGACCTTCCCAACACGGCAGAGGAGGCAGCTGCTGTTTCCGGAAATTGGGCAGAAAGTTGATTATTTATTTATTTACTCTTTTATATCGAGGATAATGGAATAAGCACTCATGTGCTTTTTTTTATACATCCAGTCCCCGTGTGAATGCGGTTTTGTAAATTTTGTCATCTGTTCCCCCACCGGCACACAATGGCCTACTCTTTTGAAAAGCGGAACAGGATTTAACGTGTGCGCAAGATGTTCTGCGTGCGTTCGCACACGGGGCCTCAGTTTATAGTCTCATCCGAAGATTATAGTGGAGATGCCTTTCCCACGGCACACCACTACTCTCTCGGCCAAGTGGGCATAAGGACAGCAGTCAGCGTTGGAGATGTTCTCTAAATGCCAACTAGCCCCCAGGGCTGCAGCACGTATTAAGAACTGTGTAAGTCAAGCTTCCATGTCAGATTGTCAAGTCCTTCGGATGAGGCTATAAACCGTGTGCGAATGCATGCAGAACATCTTGCGCACACGTTAAAACCCGTTCCGCTTTTCGGAAGAGTAGGCCATTGTGTGCCGGTGGGAACGGATGACAAAATTTACGAAACTGCGTAGACACGGAGACTGCATGAAAAAAAGCACATGGGTGCTTATTCCATTATCCTCGAAATAAAAGAATAAATAAATAAACAAGCAACTAACTAACTAGCTAACTAACTAAATATTCGATCATTAAAAGACTATGCTGTAAAGGGGAATTCCATGAGTGGGAAAACCACCGATCATACAGCCTCTCACTTTGCTGCTACCCCCAACCATCAGTGGTTTAATATAATTTAAAAAAACTGCGCGATAAAGCCCAGGCGCTGAAATGGGACAGTTATTATTATCGCTATTATTTTCTTTCGCACGGGGCTTGTATGCTGGACATCATCTGTGACTGTTGATGATGACCATCACTTTGCTGTTGGTCAGGGGTGGATGAAGGCACAGTGGTCATCTCTAAAGGAGCTGTCAATGGCGAGCTGCGTCCAGTATATACCTGGGTGAGTATCCTCAACTTGTTGGGTTGTTGGCTGATTGGCTGGCTGGTCGTTTGGCTGGCAGGTTGGCTGTTTGTTGGAAGGTTGGCTAGCTGGTTGGGTGGTTGCTTGATTGATCGGTTAGCTGGTAGGTTTGTTGGTTGGTTGGCTGGCTGGCTTGTTGGGTGGCTGGTTGGCTGGTTGGTTGGTTAGATGGTTGATTGTAAAGGTAGGTGCGTGACAGGTAAAACGTTCGTTGGATGTTTACTTACTCGGTAGAAAGATAGGTTGTACGTTGGTTGGTTGGTTGGTTAGTTGGCTAGTTGGCTGTCTGGTTGTTTGGAAGGCTAGGTGCCAGTTTGTTGGAAGGTTGGCTAGCTGGTTGGATGGTTGCTTGATTGATTGGTTAGTTAGTGGGTATGTTTATTTGGTTGGTTGGCTGGCTTGTTGGGTGGTTGGGTGGTTGATGGCTGGATGGTTAGTTGGCTGGTTGATCAGTTGGTTGTAAAGATAGGTGCATGACCACCTGGCGGTTTACTTTGCTTAGTAGGTAGGTTGTACGTTGATTGGTCGGTTGGTTAAATGGTTGGTTGGTTGGTTGGCTAGTTAGTTGGTTGCTTGGTAGGTTGCATGTAGGCTGGTGGCTTGGTTGGTTCGTTACTTGCTTGGTAAGTCTCACTTTTTGGTTGGCTGGCTGCTTGTTTGGTAGATAGGTTGCACATTGGTCGGTTGGGTGGTTGCTTGCTTGGTAAGCCGCCCGTTAAATGACCGGTAGCTTGTTTGGCTGGTTACATGTTGGTTGCTTGCTTGCTTGGTTGAACGGTTGCTTCCTTGCTTGGTTGCTTCATACACGTTATTTGGTAGCCTGATTTTGTTGTTGTTGCTTGGTTGGTAGTTTACACGTTGGTTAGTTGCTTGCTTGGATGTAGATTGTATGTTGTCTGATGGGACGGTTGATTTGTTGGCTTGTTTAAGCTGGTTGTTTGGCTGATTGTAGGAGCATGCCTCAGTTTATGTGTTCGTGTGTGTGTGCGTGTGCATGCGTGTGCATGCCTCCGTGTTTGTTTGTACTTTCATATTCTCACGTAGTGTAAACTTCTTGTGTCAGTCACAACACGCGACAAACTTAGGAGACCTTCCATGTTTCAGTACTCTTTAGGCAAAGCCATCGAACGACCAATCGTCGTCGACCAAGACCTGGCACGTGACCTGCTGGCATGCGCAAAGCTGGACGATCACTTCGCCACCATATTGGGGAAAACTCTGTGTGCAGACGACTTTTATGAAGGTTGGTGGGGGTAGGGGTGGGTGGGGGTGTTTTTATTTGCTGCTGTTGTTGTTTGTTTGATTGTTTGAATCCCCGTAGCCCTTCTTTGTCTGTGTCCATGTCTATCAGTACATCTGGGGTGTTGTTTTTAGGGTTTTCTTTATTTGTTTGTTTGTTTGTTGTTGTTAGTGGTTTTTTGCTTTGTTTTGTTTTGTCTGTGTGTGTTTTTTAAAGGGTTATTTCCCTTTGTTTTTACTGTGTGAGAGTATAAGTATTGGGTTATTATTAAGATGTATCCCTACGGGCGGGGACTGGATGAAAAAAAGCACACGAGTGCTTATTCATTATCCTCGAAATAAAAGAATTTGTAGTTGTCATTATCTCTGTCTACTGAGTTTGCCTGCCTGCCTGTCTGTCTGTCTGTCTAGCTGTCTACAGTGTTTGTCGGTCTGTCTGCCTGTCTCTCTGTCTCTCTATATACTTTCTCTGTCTTGTCTTTCTAGCTGTCTGCAGTGTTTGTCTGTCTCTCGCTCTCTCTGTGTGTCTGCTGTGGGTCTGTTTATCTGTTTGCTGTCTGTTTGTCTGTCTGGTGTATCTATATGACTGCTGTGTATGTATGTCTATCCTTCTGTCTGATATTACTGTCTCTTGACAAAGTACTATTTGTCTGTCTGTGTCTGTCTATGTCTGCTGCGCACGCGCGCGTGTGTGTGTGAATCAGATTCAGAATATTTTATTGCCATTTAAGTCATTTGACACAACGAAAAAACATCAATTATAATTATCTATTTTGGCTAAAAGTGATGTACACTAAAAACATGTTGCATTCTACATCTCTTTTTCTCTTTTCTCAAAACACTCATACAAATATATTTCTGATGATATTTGCTTGATATACATCAACTGTAATGATGTCACTTAATTTATGTACACAGTTTTTTGCGTTCTTTGTCTTTCGATTTGATGTTTTGTGCGCGCGCTTGTGTGTGTGTGTGTCTTATTTGTTGTGTCTATCTCTGTCTGTTGTATGCATCAATATCAATATGTCTGGGTTTTTTCCTTTCTGTCTTTTTGTTGTGTCTGTCTGTCTGTCTGTCTGTCTGTCTTGTCTATTTATCTGCTGTATTTGCCAATTTGTGTCCGCTTTGTCTGTATACCTGTTTCTTGTCTTGTCTATCCATCCATCTCTCTCTCTGTCCGTCCCTCGAATGGCATGCATTGAGGCTACACGTCAGTGACATGACTTGCACTGGAAGAAAGATACACCTCTCACACACACAACACATACAAAACACAAAACACAACATACACACACAACACAAATACACACACACACACACAAACAAACACACACACACACACACACACACACACACACACACACACACACACACACACACACACACACACACACCCGTCCTTCGGATGAGACTATAAACCGAGGCCC
>CM054159.1:17257550-17260050 GCA_028751875.1 Rapana venosa | reverse complement strand
CAGGGGGTAAACCACATGTACATAGACAACAGATTGAACAGTGGAGTAAACCACATGTACATAGACAACAGATTGAACCATGGAGTAAACCACATAGACAACACATTGAACCATGAGGTAAACCACATAAACATAGACAACAGATTGAACCATAGGGTAAACCACATGCACATAGACAACAGATTGAACCATGGAGTAAACCACATAGACAACAGATTGAACCATGGGGTAAACCACATGTACATAGACAACAGATTGAACCATGGGGTAAACCACATGTACATAGACAACAGATTGAACCATGGGGTAAACCAGTACATAGACAACAGATTGAACCATGGGGTAAACCACAGGTACATAGACAACAGATTGAACCATGGGGTAAACCACATAGACAACAGATTGAACCATGGGGTAAACCACAGGTACAAAGGCAACACATGGAACCATGGGGTAAACCAGATGTACATAGACAACAGATTGAGCCATAGGGTAAACCACAGGTACATAGACAACAGATTGAACCATAGGGTAAACTTCAGGTACATAGACAACAGACTGAACCATGGGGTAAACCACACATAGACAACAGATTGAACCATAGGGGTAAACCACATGTACATAAACAGATTGAACCATGGGGTAAACCACATAGACAACAGATTGAACCATGGGGTAAACCACATGTACATAGACAACAGATTGAACATAGGGGTAAACCACAGGTACACAGACAACAGATTGAATCATGGGGTAAACCACAGGTACATAGACAACAGATTGAACCATAGGGGTAAACCACAGGTACACAGACAACAGATTGAACCATGGGGTAACCACATGACACACAGATTGAACCATGGGTAAAACAGGTACGGAACAATGGAACCATGGGGTAAACCAGATGTACATAGACAACAGATTGAGCCATAGGGTAAACCACAGGTACATAGACAACAGATTGAACCATAGGGTAAACTTCAGGTACATAGACAACAGACTGAACCATGGGGTAAACCACATAGACAATCAGATTGAACCATGGGGTAAACCACATGTACATAGACAACAGATTGAACCATGGGGTAAACCACATAGACAACAGATTGAACCATGGGGTAAACCACAGGTACATAGACAACAGATTGAACCGTGGGGTAAACCACATAGACATCAGATTGAACCATGGAATAGACCACAGGTACATAGACAACAGATTGAACCGTGGGGTAAACCACATGGACATCAGATTGAACCATGGGTAAACCACATACATAGACAACAGATTGAACCATGGGGTAAACCACATGTACATAGACAACAGATTGAACCACGTTTAAAGCATACTTACATGGAGAACAAAATTGAACTCTAGGGTTAAACCACAGGTACATGAAGAATAAAATGTAACCATGTAGTTAAACCACAGGTACATGAAGAATAAATGTAACCCTAGAGCTAAACCACAGGTACATGAAGAATAAATGTAAGCCTAGAGCTAAACCACAGGTACATGAAGAATAATTGTAACCCTTGAGCTAAACCACAGGTTCATGAAAAAATAAATGTAACCCTAGAGCTAAATCACAGGTACACGAAGAATAAAATGTCACCATGGAGCTAAACCACAGGTACATGAAGAACAAATTGAGCCATACAGCTAAAACACAGGGACACGAAGAACATAGGGATACATTGGTTTAAAACGCAGATACAGGGAGAAGAATGGAGGGATGAGATTAAACCACAGGTGCAGGAAGAACAAAATGGAACCATTTCGTCATAGGAAAACAAGTCCCACGCTGTTCCTTTACCCATTGTTTTACATGTAATCACAACAGAAGAAAAAAAGCAGCAGAAATGCGCGCGTGCACACACACACACACACACACACACACACACACACACACACACACACACACACACACACACACACACACACACACACATCAACTAGCTTGTGTTTGTTAGTGGGTTAATTATTTAATCCTGAATATTTTATTTATTTATTTATTCTTTGATATATCGAGGATAATGGAATAAGCACTCATATGGATCGGTGGTCTAGAGGTAACGCGCCTGTCTAGAAAGCGAAAAGTCCGGGTCTGAAGTGTGCGGCGGTTCGTACCCCGTTTGGACCGGAAATTTTTCCCCCATCCATTAGACCATGAGTGGTGGTCTGGGCGCTAGTCTTTCGGATGAGACGATAAACCGAGGTCCCGTGTGTTACACGTAATTATTTAGCGCACGTAAAAAAACCCACGGCAACAAGAGAGTTGTCCCTGGCAAAATTCTTAGAAAAAAGCCACTCTGATAGGGAAACAAATACAGCTGCAGAAAAAAAAAAAAAAAAAAAAAAAAAGGGTGAAAGGGTGGCGCAGCGCTAAGTGGCGACGCGTTCTCCCGCTCTCCCCGGGGAGAGCAGCCCGAATTCAAATCTGAGCGCTTTGATTTGTTGCTTTACAAGATTCAGCGCTATATAAATTCCATACATTATTAT
>CM054159.1:17242550-17252550 GCA_028751875.1 Rapana venosa | reverse complement strand
CTCCTCTTTCTCTTCTTTTCTTTCTTCTCTTCTCTTCTCTTCCTTCTCTTCTCTTCTCTTCTTTCTTCTCTTCTCTTCTTCTCTTCTCTTCTCTTCTCTTCTCTTCTCTTCTCTTCTCTTCTTCTCTTCTCTTCTCTTCTCTTCTCTTCTCTTCTCTTCTCTACTCTTTCTTCTCTTCTACTTCTCTTCTTCTCTTCTCTCTTCTCTTCACTTCTCTTCTTTTCCCTCCTCCTTTCTTCCTCTTCTCTTCTCTTCTCTTCTCTTCACTTCTCCTCTCCTCTCCTCCCTTCTCTTCTCTTCTTCTTTATCTTTCCCTTCTCTTCTTTTCCTTCTCTTCTCTTCTTTCCTTCTCTTCTCTTCTCCTTTCTTCTCTTCTCCTTTCTTCTCTTCACTTCTCTTTTCTTCTCTTCTCTTCTCTCCGTTCCCTTAATGGGCGGGGTGAGTAGTGCTTGATATTTTTCTAGGCTTGTAAACTGCGCAGGTGGTCTTCCCCGCTGGCACAAGACAATACATTCTGATTTCAGAGCAAGCAATCTTTTTTTATGCAGAATGCATGCTGGGCTTGTGTGTGTGTGTGTGTGTGTGTAGTGTGTGTGTGTGTGTGTGTGTGTGTGTGTGTGTGTGTGTGTGTGTGTGTGTGTGTGTGTGTTTCTTTTGCCTACCGAATGCTGATAATAATTATGAGTTACGGGATCTTTAACCGTGCATAATAGATCTTCGGTAGGTGCATACTTCACGAATGAAATTAAGGCACTGGCAAGTCTGCTCTTGAAGTTGACCTGGGAGGTTGTAAAAATCCACAGCCTTAGTTTACCAGACGCTGTCACGGATGTTTGAACCTTCCACTGCTAGACCCACAGGGCTGAAGTCAAATGGGTTTAACCACTCGGCTATAGCACCCGTTCTAAGTATTTATTAGTGTGAGTGTCTGTGTCTGGTTATCTGTGTGTTAATGTTCGAAAGGGTGTATTGAGCCGTGTGACGAATTTGTAACGCACCATTGTAGAGAAATAGATCAAATATAGGTAGAAAATCAAGTGTGTATACATACATACATACATACATACTTACATGCATACATACATACATACATACATACATACATACATACATACATACATACATACATACATACATACATACATACATACATACATACATACATACAGGCATACATACATACACACATAGCCTATCTACATACATACATCATACATACATACACGCACGCACGCACGCACATACACATGTATGTGTGTATGTGTGTGTGTATGTGTGTATATATAGTGTATGTGTCACAGTTCGTGTCTGTGTAAGTATGTGAGCATGTGCGCCTAGCCTGTGCGCGCCTGCGTGCACACACACACACACACACACACACACACACACACACACACACACACACACACACACACACACACACACACACACACACACACACACACACACACACACACACATACCCGTACGCACGCACGCACACGCGCGGGCATATCCGTGCATGTGCATGCACGTTTTCAGCAAGGTCTCTCAGACCGGATCAACCTGCTCCTCTTCTGGCTAGCGGTCATCGACCTCCTCAACCTGGCCACCCAGCTACCGGTCAAGCTGACCTGCTACCTGTCTGACCCCGCCGTGGTCAACAACATCCACGTGGTGGCCAACGCCAAACTGGCTCGCGTGTACCTGTGGTGCGGCTTTGTGTCGGGCACCCTGGTGGTGGTGATGAGCCTGGACAGGTGTCTGTCTGTGGTCATGCCCATCCAGGCCAGGAGACTGCTCTCGTACAGGTAGGTATGTTGGTGTGTTTGTTTGTTTGTTTGTTTGTTTGTCCGTCGTGTCCCACGATGACCCCCTCCAAAACAGCAGAGGAGGCAGCTGCTGTTTCTGGAAACTTGGGGCAGAAATTTGATTATAGTGGAGATATATGCCTTGCCCGCAGTACATACATTCCTACTCTCTCGGCCAAGTGGGGCGTAAGGACAGTCAGGGTTGAAGATGCTCTCCAAAGGCCAACCAGCTCCTAAGGCTGCAGTACATAAGGGACTGTGCGAGTCAAGCCTACTAGTCAGAGAGTCATAGTCGATCACTAAAGACTAAAGCTGTAAAGTGGAATTCCATGAGTGGGAAAGAAAGACATTGGTCATACAACCTCTCACTTTGCTGTTGTTGCCCCCAGCATCAATGGTTTAATCAAGAACTGTGATAAAGCCCAAGCGCTGACGGCGGACAGGTAGGCAGCTAGGTAGCTAAGAAAAGGATTCTCTTTCCTTGTTTGACAAGTCTTAGTCAAAGTCAAAGTCAAAATCTATTTCCAGATGGTACATTGAATAAGAAATGTATTTGCTTTTTTTTCCATCAAGCCATCTATCTAAGAACAAATTTCTTAATGATTATACTGAAATACTACATTATTGCAACCTTTACCTACATAGAGAGTGTTCTAAGCTTTGCTTTCATTTGCTGGTACAATAACCTTAGTGTTAAAAACAAACAAAAAATGCCCTGCAGAGAATTGTAAGAATCTGCTAAAAAAATAATTGGAAAAGAACAAAGAGATCTCATTGTCGTTCTGCAATCAGCAGCTTGTACGCAAAGCCACTGCCATTTTGGTCGATCCCTCCCATGCTTTGTTTCCAGAATTTCAGTTGTTGCCTTCGGAACGCCGTTTTCAGTGTCCCATCAGCAAAACTAACAGAAAAAGAAATTCTTTTGTGCCAGTAAGCATTCGAATTCTCAACTCACAATGATGTTGACGACCTAGTTTTTACATTTCTCTGAATTACTTGCCTGATTGTCATTGCTATGAGAGTAGTCAATACATAATTATGTGTGTGTGTGTGTCTGTGTGTGTGTGTGTGTGTGTGTGTGTGTGTGTGTGTGTGTGTGTGTGTGTGTGTGTGTGTGTGTGTGTGTGTGTGTGTGTGTGTGTGTGTGTGTGTTTTGGGTGTATGAAATAAGTCTGTCTTCTAGTCAATGGTCTTAAAACATTGAATTCATATATTGATGTATGGTGTGGGTGTGCGTGGGTGTATTCCTACACTGAGCCACTGTGGCGGATGCCAGAGGGCTCTTTCGGGATATAATTATAGCATCCCTACCTTCTGGATATTATTGTGCTGGAAATTCTCTATATTTTTCTATCTCTCCCTTTGACGGGATAGCCTGGTTGGTTAGAGTGATGTATTCGTGATCTGCTGACCCGAATCTCGTTCAAGAGGATTTTTCCTCTGGAGTTAACATCAGTGCCGACTCCACTCTTCCCAAAAAGTCCTTCGGATGAGGCTATAAATCAAGGTCCCGTGTACGAACGCACGCAGAACATCTTGCGCACACGTTAAAACCCGTTCGGCTTTTCGGAAGTGTAGGTCATTGCGTGTCGGTGGGAACGGATGACAAAATTTAAAATACTGCATACACACGGGGTTTGGATGTAAAAAAAAAAAAAAGCATATGAGTGCTTATTCCATTACCCTCGAAATAAAAGAATAAAATTAATAAATAGCCCCTGAACTGTGGGTGATGCCGGGGGAGAGGGAAGGGGGAAGGGGTAAGGACGGGGGGAGGGGTGGGGGTGTTCTGGATAAATGGCAGCCCTACCTTCTGGATATTCTGTGCTGGGAAATTCCTATTTTCTATCCCTCTCTTTGGTTCTCGTTTTTTTCCACCCGTAACTTTGTTTTTTTCATCTCTCTTTGCTTATTTTCTGTTTTCCCGTTTCATTCACATGCCTCTTTTTTCACGAACATGTTTCAAATATTCCTTTGTTATTATTCGACAGTTTGCCTGTATTGTTTTGTTATGGCGACCAGGTAGTGATGTGTAAACACCAAGGTTCTTCACCCACTGCTACATTTCATATTAATTTTGTCCTTATTTTCAACAGCCACCTCCATCTCTATTACCGTGCCTTCGCCTCTCTGTCTCTCTCTCTCACTATGTGTGTGTGTGTGTGTGTGTGTGTGTGTGTGTGTGTGTGTGTGTGTGTGTGTGTGTGTGTGTGTTTGTGTGTGTGTGTGTGTTATTTATTTATTTATTCTTTTATATCGAGGATAATGGAATAAGCACTCATGTGCTTTTTTACGTCCACTCACCGTGTGTATGCGGTTTTGTAAATTTTGTCATCTGTTCCCACCGGCACACAATGGCCTTCTCTTTCGAAAAGCGGAACAGGATTTAACGTGTGCGCAAGATGTTCTGCGTGCGTTCGCACACGGGGCCTCGGGTTATAGTCTCAACCGAAGGATTTTGACATTCAGTTCGATTTTTTTGAGCCAAACTGGAAAGAAAGGGCGAGTCTGTGTGTGTGTGTGTGTGTGTGTGTGTGTGTGTGTGTGTGTGTGTGTGTGTGTGTGTGTGTGTGTGTGTGTGTGTGTGTGAATTTAAAATCTATTAATCGTATTCCGTAAATGGTTGCATGCGTGTAAACGATTTGTAAGCTAGCGCTTTGGTTTGTTTGCTTAAACATATTCAGTAGTTACTGTAGAAGCATCATCACCATCACCTTCTATTATTATTATTATTATTAGTAGTAGTAGTAGTAGTAGTAGTAGTAGTAGAAGTAGTAGTAGTAGTAGTAGTAGTAGTAGTAGTAGTAATAGTAGAAGCAGAAGTAGTAGTAGTAGTAGTAGTAGTAGTAGTAGTAGTAGTAGTAGTAGTAGTAGTAGTAGTAGTAGTTATCATCATCATCATCATCATCATCATCATCATCATCATCATCATCATCATCATCACCACCATCATCATCATCATCATCATCATCATCATCATCATCATCGTCGTCGTCGTCGTCGTCGTCGTTGTCGTCATTGTCATCATCATCATCATTATTATTATTTTTAATATCATTATATCTATTACCATTATTTTTGTCATTGCTATTTTTTTAATTACTATAGTTATTATCAATGTTTATATCATTTTTCGTCCTCTCCTTCTTATCATCATCATCATCATCATCATCATCATCATCATCATCATCACCATCATCATCATCACCACCACCACCACCACCACCACCACCACCACCATCATCATCATCACCACCACCATCACCACCATCATCATCATCATCATCATCACCACCACCACCACCACCACCACCAACGATCTTATTCGTTTTCTTGCAAGGGCCATGGCTGTCGCCATATTCCTGTCCTATCTCATCCCGTTTCTCGGTCACCTCCCTTGGTTTCTGATGAACACCGTCAAGTGGAGGCGAGACCCTTCGACCAATCGCAGCCTGGCTTACATGGCCCCTACGTCCTGGTTCCCTTCCCGCGGACCGGCCACCTTAATCACCAACTATTTCGCCATTGTGGGCCAGCCGGTGTGCTTCGTCATCGTCGTTGTCTGCAACAGCCTCACCATCGTCCATCTACGTCAATCGTCTCGCCGGCGATCTCAGATGGTGGCGAAAAGGGCGGAGGACGGGAGGAGCCCATCGGAAAACAGGATCACCGTCATGCTGCTGGTAGTCTGCAGTCTCTACGCTGTTCTCCTCTCGTCTCAAATCGGCGCGTTTGTCGTACAGGTGTGCGTGCCAGAGTTCTTTTTGAATAAGAGGTATCACAATTCTTACATCGTCGTGTACCAGGTGTTGATATTCACCTCCTCCTGCGCCAACTCCACCGTGAACGTCTTCGCTTACCTGGCTCTGAGTTCCAGGTTTCGGGCTACTGTCAGAGACATGTGGTGTTGTTGTTGGTGTTGTTGTTGTTTTCCGCGGCGGTGGAGGAACGGGAAGAGTAGTGGTTAGGTAGTTGGCTAGCTAGTTGTTTGGTGGGATGGGTTTTGTTTTTCCGCAATAAAAAACACGAAGATACTGGACATACTCGTGCGTTAGTGATGGTTAGGTGTATTATCCTTTATCACGTTATGCGCACCATTTTTTATTCATTTTATTTCGAAGATCATGGAATAAACAATCATATGCTTGTTTATACCAAGTCCCCGTGTGTATGTGGTTTTGTCAATTTTGTCATCCATTCCCACCGGCACACAATGGCCTTCTCTTCGAAAAGTGGAACGGGTTTTAACGTGTGCGAAGTGTGTTCTGCGTGCGTTGGCACACGTGACCTCGGTTTATAGTATCATCCGAAGGGCTTTTGGGGGAGTGGAGTCGGCGTTGATGTTAACTCCAGAGGAAAAATCCTCTAGAACGAGATTCGAACCCGGATCAGCAGATCACGAGCGCAATGCGCATCACTCTAACCACCAGGCTATCCCGTCCCCCATGAGAGAGAGAGAGAGAGAGAGAGAGAGAGAGAGAGAGAGAGAGAGAGAGAGAGAGAGAGAGAGAGAGAGAGCAGGGCCTAGTGTTCCATAGTTAAAACACATGCGTAAGTATTATAGCACTAAGATTTGACCCAAATGAACAATTATACACTAATCTATAAACAATAACGTGTATAACGAGCATATGCTAAAATCCCACTTTCATGTCATTTTTCTTCCACAAAAATCCCGTAGTGGTACCATACAAAACTAAACTTAATAAGCTTTTAAACAAACAGTTCAATGTTTAACTAAACTCCAATGGCTACCCTGAAACAATCTTCATTCTATTTTCAACCTATTATTTAAAAAAGAAAGAAAGATAATCAATATCCCCACCCCTATCGACTGCACAGGCTGTGGGAACACCTTTACCTTTTACCATTTTAATCCGCATTACTTGCAAGGGTTATTTCAAAATGCAAGACATCAGCTGTTGACTTATTAATCCCGAAATACCATGTTAGGCTATCACACACCCAAGACCACACACTATGAATCACCAAAAGACAATGTCCAAGACCTCTGTGAAAAGCGACTATACACGTTTCTTCTGAACTATTAATATTGACCTTGCGAGAGGGAAGGTGGCATGACGGTTAAGACGTTCCCCTGCCTAACAAGTAAACCATGATGTTCTGGGTTCCATTCCCAGCCTTGCCCTTTCTTCCCACTTTGACGAGAAAATTGAACTGAAAATCGAAGTCCTTTAGATGAGACTATAAATAAACAGAGTTCATGTGTAAGAACGCACGCAGAACATCTTACGCACACGTTAAAAATCCAGTTCCACCTTTCGCAAAACTAGGCCATTTTAAAAATATTTTTATTTTATACCAATTTAAGTCACGAGATTTCTCTACGTGAAAATGGGGCTGCTCTCCCCGGGGGGAGAGCGCGTGGCCACAAGAGCAGCGCCACCCTACGCTATTGCGTACTGGTAGAAACGAAAGACAAACTTTTAGATAATAAAGTAAAATGTACACTGGTGTTGTGTTTCGACATCATCCCCGAAGTCATAATACAGCTACCTGAATGGTGGGCAAAAAAACCCCGGATGCATGCGCAAAGTGTCACCATTGATGAACCTTGGAGCTCAAGCTGAGGAACAATAAACAACCTCCCACCAAACACGATCATAATACTATAATAATAGCAACCAGTATCTATCATAAAAAACAACTGATGAGTGATACATAATAATAATAATATTAATAATAATAACAATAATCATAATAATGATGTATGAAATTTATATAGCGTAAAGCAACAAATCAAAGCGCTCGGATGACTTTTTAAAAAATTTATGCGTGTGTATGCGGTTTTAAAAATTTTGTCATCTGTTCCCACCGGCACACAATGGCCTACTCTTTTGAACAGCGGAACAGGATTTAACGTGTGCGCAAGATGTTCTGCATGCGTTCGCACACGGGGCCTCGGTTTATAGTCTCATCCGAAGGACTTTGACATTCAGTTCGATTTTTTTGTCAAACTGGGAAGAAAGGGCGAGGCTGGGAATCGAACCCAGATCCTCACGGTTTACTTGTTGGCAGGCAAATGTCTTAACCATCCTGCTACCGTCCTGCCAAGCAGACAGCAACTACGGCCTTTTAGAATAAAGCGATGCTGTGTCAACATTCAGCCCTAACAGTGACACTCCACCACGAAATGAGTCGCTTTGCATCTGACCCACTTTTCTGCTAGGTGCCACTCTAAGGCAGGTGGGGGTCCAGTTGTCGATTTTTGAGATTTTGATTGAGTATAAAACTATACCTATCAATCTACCTTGAAAAGAAATATCAAGGCGTAATTTTGTTTCCTTTTGCTTTCAAACGTTTTTTTAAAAAATTACCCAAGCTCTCATTCTGACTACTTATTATAATACTAGACTTGTCGATATCTCTTTTTTTTTTTTTTGGGTGGGGGGGGGGGGGGGGGGGGGAGGGTCACATCCAGCGGTGTATCATTTCAATTAGTAATAACTTTTCATAGTACTGTCCGATTTTCAATCTGATTTTTTTTGGTATTGAATAGATTTTATATTGCAGATTACTAACATGTCAATAACTAAACATTTACCTCTGGTGCAATGCCACTCATGATGTGGGGGAGAGTCACCAGAGTATAGGACAAGAACCACCCCACCCCCCACCCACCCCACCCCCCAAACATCAGTGACTCTTCATCAGGTAAGAAATTTTTTCGTTTAAAATTGTAATAGTCACTCATCACCTGTCCGTTTCTCAACCCTCCGCTTCTTTTGATTGGGTCAGTAGGATCGTTGATTCTGACTGACTGATTTGAACGACTTGGAAGTTGGAATCAACCGATCCCCTGACTACACACACACGCATACACATACACTCACATTCACACACGCACGCACACACACACACACACACACACACACACACACACACACACCACACACACACACACACCACACACACACACCACACACACACACACGCGCGCGCGCGCGCGCCCGCGTGCGCGCACGCACGCACGTATACACACGCACGCACACATACACAAACGCACGCACACGCGCGCGTGCACACTCACACACACACGCACGCGCACACACTCACACACACACGCACATACACATACACACACAAACAAACACAACAACACACACAACAACAACAACAACCGAATCGCTGGGAGGGGAGGGAGATGGAGATAGCAAGGAAGAAGCAAAGGATTGCAGTTAACCAGCACCATACCAGAGCAAGATTGCACAAGACAGTCTTGTCACATTAATTTTGAGGACAGAGGGGGGGGGGGGGGGAGGGAGATGAATGAATGAATGAATACACAAATACATGAATGAATGAATGAATGAATGAATGAATGATCTGTATTTTTCAAGGAGAGAACTCGAACTCGAACTCTCGAACTCGAATATTTTAATGAGGGTGAATGGATAAGCCAGAGGCTTCTTTATACCAGGCCCTCATGGAGGGAATTGAAAACAAGCATGAATAAATCAATTAATTAATAAACAAGATCATTTCAAATAGCAATGAAATGAATCACTCAAACTCCCATTCAATTACTGAACAATCAAGAAGTCGAAAATCGAGAGAGAGATGGAGAGAGAGAATGAATGAATGAATGAATGAATGAATGAATAATCTGTATTTTTCAAGGAGAGAGAGAAAGGAGGAGAGAGAGAGGAGGAGAGAGAGAGAGGAGAGAGAGAGAGAGAGAGAGAGAGAGAGAGAGAAGGGAGATGGGGGAGAGAGAGAGAGAGAGAGAGAGATAGAGATGGGGGAGAGAGAGAGGTATAAGATCCCAAAACAGGAGACTCCGTGTGAACCACACAAGCAACATAAATAAAACCCCAAACAAAACCCCCAAACCCAAAAAAAACCCCTACAAAAACCAAAACCAAAACCACAGAGGCTTCAAGACCTTCAACGTCAACATCCTTAATGAACTTACAAACAGGCAGGGCTAGGGAAAAGCCAGAGATAAAGGATTGGATGAAAGGCAGGGGTGAAGATGGGGGAGAAGAAGGAGTGTGTGTGTGTGTGTGTGTGTGTGTGTGTGTGTGTGTGTGTGTGTTGGAGGGGGGAGGGAGGAGAGATAAAACAAGCGTGTTGCATAGATTATTCAAAACAAGCTGTAACAGTCACTGATTTATGTTTGGCATGACAATTCAGAAGGAACGAATGGAACTCAGCTGAAATTCATCAGGGAGAAATTGTCGACCAAC
>CM054159.1:17145050-17237550 GCA_028751875.1 Rapana venosa | reverse complement strand
AAAACCTTCCCCCTGTGTATGCGGTTTTGTCACTTTTCTCATCGTTCCCACCCGGACACTTACTAATCTTACGAAAAAAAGGAACGGATTTTTAAGTGTGGCAAGATGTTCTGGTGCGTTCGCTCACGGGGCCTGGGTTTTTTGTCCCATCCAAAGGACTTTTGGGGGGAAAGGATCTGAGGGATGTTAACCCCAAGGGGAAGATATCCCTTAAAGAGAATCGAGCCGGGGTCGTAATTGCGAGGCAATGTTTTTCCCTAGGCATCTGCCCCCCGAGAGGCGGTCATAGAGGCTGGAAATTCATTTCCAGCGGTACGTTGGAATGCCCCCCTTTCTTAAGTGCCTTTCATCGGAGGCTAAGGGATTCCAGGTTACTCCTGAATTAGAAAAAATATTTTGGGGTTTCTTCAGGGTGGGAATGCTGGGGGTTTTTCCCGCTTTTTTATATGCCGGAGACGACAACAACAATAAAAACAAAATAATAAGAGTTTTTAAAAGAAGGAAAGAAAAAAAAGAAAAGAACAAGAACAAAAACAAAACAAGAAAAAGAGACGACGAGGGACGACGAAAAAGAAGGATGATGAGAGATGAGATGATGATGATGGAACGATGAGATAATGATAAAATGAGAGTGTGAGATGGGTTTTTGATAATAATGATGTAGATGGATGTAATAACAACACAACAACAACAAAAAACAACAAATAAATACAAAATAAAAATAATCTCACATCTCATCACTCATATATCACATCATCACTCATCATGATTACGACGACGACGACAAAATAAAAATAATAATAAAAACAATAATGAGAATTTTTGATGATGATGGACGACGACGCGCGAAATGAGATGATGTGTTGATGGTGGAATTTATATAGCACTGAATCTTTTTAAGCAACAAAACAACCCTTTACTTGAAAAATATACATGTATGCAACCATCGAAAAATACAATAACAAAATAAATTCGCACACACACACACACACACCCACAACACACACAAACACCCCACACACACACACACACACACCACCAAACACACAACGTGAACGAAGACAAACATTCTAACTGGGTTCCCCTAAAAATAACAACACCAAATTATTTAGCAAAAAAAAAAAAATTTTTGGGGTGGAAAATTTTAGTTTCATATACTTTTTTCATGAAAAGAGTTAAAACCATTCTTTCTTTTTTTTTGGGGAAATCCTGGGATAAGTTAAAAAAAAATAATTGGCGTTTTGTTAAAAAAATTTTAATTTTAGCTGGGCATTGCTCGTGTGTTCAAAATTTTACTTTACTTTTCCGAGCTCACCTCCATCCCAATGCTCCAGCTCTGTTCCAGTCGGGTAAGATTTGCGTTTTTGGTTCTTCCCCCCATGAGGTCAATGTCATGAAAACCCAAGTTTTGAGGGGTCTGCCGCCCAAGGGGAGGTAGGGTGGAAGTCAGGAGGGTCCTTCCCGATGTTTTCCAAAACAGATTAACGGACTGGGGATAACAGGATCCTTTTCGGACCCAACTGTGGTTTTTTAGTAGCTCCGACCCGATTTTTAGAGGACTGATGTTGCAGGTTGTTAGTGCTTGAAGGTTTGCACTAGTCCTTCTTCAAGCAAAACATTCTGAGGACCTGCCACAGGCTTGTGCCTTTTCTCGTCAAAAGCCCCTTGAGTCGTGAAGTTGTGGAAAGGGCTCTTGTGTTTTAAGTGTTTTTCATCTAGTGGCAGTTAAAAAACTTTCAATTTTTGGGTCCTCCCGCCCTGAACCCAGTGTTTTTTTGCAGGTGTTCTTTGCCCCTTGAACGGGGCCCAACAACTGGAGGAGGTAGACGCTTTTAAATACCTCGGCGCTACACTCACAAAGGACGGGCGATCGACGACAGAAATCAAAGTCAGAATAGCCATGGCAACATCTTCCATGACAAAACTCACCACCATATGGAAAAGTAAAGAGATCAGTTTCCCAATCAAACTAAAGCTCTACAAAGCCCTAATTCAGTCGATCCTGCTGTACGGAAGTGAAACCTGGACATTGACTGCTGAAACAGCAAAGCGAATCCAGTCATTCGAAACAAAATGCCACAGAAAACTACTGGGCATATCCTGGAGAGAACGAAAGACCAACGAATTTGTCAAGAGTCAAATAACACGGCTGGCAGGTCCACAGGAACCCCTTCTCACCATCGTCAAGAAGAAAAAGCTGACATGGTTCGGCCATGTCACCCGCCACAACACTCTGCCCAAAACAGTACTGCAGGGAACACTCGAAGGTGGCAGAAGGAGGGGAAGACAGAACAAGTCATGGATGGACAACATCAGAGAATGGTCCAGGATGAATGACTCGGCACTACTGCGCAGAGCCGAGGACCGAGATGGATGGAGGAGGCTTACCACGGCATCGTCTTTCATGTCTCCCCCACGACCGCCAAGGTCACGGGTCTGATGATGATGATAACAAAATCTGTAATGAACAGTCCTATAGGACATTTGTTATAGTTATAATTCATATTAGCATTTCTTATGCATTTATTTGTTGTTATCAGTGTCTAGCCCCTTTTCTGTATACTGCCTACCTTATTTAGCAACTGATACCAATTTCAAAACACACATCCATCAACATCAATGTCCCCATCCTTCCCCTCCCCTTCCCATCGTCTGACATCACTTTGAGTGAACAGACGTAAAATCGAACCCACATCAACAGACATCGTTATGAGATGGGCTCCATGATGGTAATGATTGAAACAAACCAAAAACAATTTAAAAAACCAACACAACCATAAATAATACAGAAATTCAGAGAAGAAGTTCCCTTTTAGTATGTGTTCACGTTCTTCCTGCAACATTTTAGGGGAGCCTAAACACGTACAGATTATGACTTCTGAGTGTTCTCCTTCTCCTGTTGACCATTGTGTGCTGGTGGGAACAGATGACACAATTTGCAAAACTCAGAACAGGCACCACTGAACACCACCAAATTGACCCAGCAGCAGTGCAGGGTTCCTTTGGCTGGTGGCCCCACGGCGGCCTGATAGTGATGGGCTCCCTGGGGACTTCCGACCCTGAGGATGAGACATAACGATTCTGGGTATGGCTGTGGCGGGGAGATTGGAATGAGCGGCGTGGGAACAGCAGGACGGGGGACGTCACGGAAGATGAGGCATCCCCCCAAAAAATTTAATTACAATTTTTTTTTCAAAACTGCCACACACATGGGAACTGGATGGGGAAAAAAAGCACATGAGTACTTATTCCATTATCCTCGAAATAAGAGAATAAATAAATAGTTCGCTACTATGCCCACAAAATTTTCAGTACCTTAATATTAATTCGCCCCGTTAAATCTGATGTCTTCTACATAATACATTACTTTTTCTTAACATTAAAAAAAATGATCTGCTTCTTCAGCTAGCCCAGTGCTGGTTCTGTTTTGTTTGTTTGTGTGTTTTATAACTGCCCCTATCCATGACCCATTTGGGCACACTTGAGCCCTCCTGCGTGCAAAACTCAACTCATCGGCTTAGATGCAAAGCTATTTTCCGGACTATTTCTCTGCAGTGCACGCTTACAGGTCTTCGGGAGTAAGACGTGTTGACAATAGTGGCACAAGTGCTTGTCTGTGGCTATGACATTCAGCAGCAGCAGCAGCAGCAGCAGCAGCAGCAGCAGCAGCAGCAGCAGCAGCAGCAGCAACAACAACAACAAGAACAACAACAACAAAAGCTACTTTTATGTCTAACCTTTTTTTTTTTTTTACCCAGGCAACACTAGAAATATTTATAAACTGTCGAATATTCTTGTTATTGACGAGAGAAGAAAGCAACACTAACAACAACGACGAAAAACTAGCACAAACTCAAACAAATAATGACTGAAAACAATGGAAGCATAGTGTGTGTGTGTGTGTGTGTGTGTGTGTGTGTGTGTGTGTGTGTGTGTGTGTGTGTGTGTTGTGTGTGTGTGTGTGTGTGTGTGTGTGTGTTTGATCAAGTTGAATTTTTTTTTCAGGGTAAAAGAACTCTACACAGCTTTCTCCGCCACCACCCCACCCCACCAAATAATTGAGAAAATTAATTATGAAAGCAAACAAAAGACAGTGTTATCTATATTGAATGAGCAAAAATTGAAATAGAGGGTGGGGGGGGGGGATCCAGTCCTCACAATGTAAGATTAAAAACAACAAAACAAACAAAACAAAACAAAAGCAAGACAGTACAATAATGTACTTAATTCAGACTGACAAATAATTAGAAAAAAACCCACCCAAACCAAACCAAAACAAAACCGATATAACTAGGGTAAGAATAACAATTTTACACAGCAAACCAGATGTAAAATGATATCGAGCATAAAGAGAAGTTGTCTTATAATTCATTCATTAGATGCTTCTATAATAGTTTCTTAAACATGCGTTCCCGCGCGCGAGTGTGTGTGTGTGTGTGTGTGTGTGTGTGTGTGTGTGTGTGTGTGTATGTGTGTTGTGTTGTGTGTATGTTGTGTGTGTTGTGTGTGTGTTGTGTGTGTGTGTGAGTTGTAGTAGGTTTGCGGAGTCTCGATTTGTTTTCTTGTTGAAGCACTTGTATGGATGCGCACATCCATGCAAATGTAGAACATTCGATAATAACGTTTCACTTATTTATTTTCTAATAATAAATATTTATTATTAACGGATGGTGGCTCCAAATTGTCTAAGGGAAGTCATCGCCATATATCTATTACAGTTCACTACAGAAGTTGTTTCCCTTTAATCAATACTTGCGGCGCTGAAACGATAATAAAATTAATTATCAAATGTTTAAGACGTGTGTGTGTGTGTGTGTGTGTGTGTGTGTGCACGCGTGCGCACGCACATATGAAATTTTGTGCGTAACTGTGTACCAGCGTGGTAGTGTGCGTGCTTTCGTCGTGGCTGTGTGTTTACGCATCTGTGCCTTCTTCTTGTTGTTGATCTTGTTCTTCTTTTGATATTGTTGCTGTTGTTAATCTTATTATTTTAATATTTACTTTTATTTTGAGGATTATGAAATAAGAACTCGTGTGATTAAAACAATATTACGTCTTATCCTTGTGTATGAACGTATTTATAAATTTTGTTTCAACCGGCACGCAATGGCCGTGTCCACAAGATGCTATATTGATAGCAAATATGAACAAAAGATACCACTCCTCACAAATGTCTCAAGCAACGAGAAAATGCTGTTGTCGCATCCTTTCACTGCTTCAGAAGAAAAAGTTAGCAAGCCATACACACAATTGTGGACAGTTGCAAGCAATTATGATTATATCCGGTATTCAGACGCCTTAGCCAAAATACGTCATCTCCGCTTCCGTTCCATGCTGTGTGCGTGTGTGTCTGTGTGGGAGAAAGCTGAGAGGGAGTGAAGTTGTTCGTGCTTTGATTTTTTTGTTTGCCTTTCTTTAAAACAAGGTAAGCTTTCAGAAACATTTAAATAAAGATATGCTGTGTCAGCTGAAGGAACACAGGTTAGCGTAGAGCATGAATTCACTCTCACTCACTCATCCCTTGGTCGGGACAACCGTTGGGGTACCCGCACAGACGCTGCAAGTGGACCGCCAAATGGTTCTGTCCTGGGCTGTTTTCAGGAGGTTTGGTACAGTGAGGCCGGTCCACTCCTTGATGTTGGATATCCAGCTTTTGCGTGGTCGTCCCTGCCTCCTTGCTCCTTCCACCATTCCCTGCAGGACTGTCTTTGACAGGCTGTTATGCCTTGTTGTGTGGCCAAACCACTTCAGTTTCCTCCGTTTGACTGTATCTAGCAATGGTTCTTGTTTGCCAGCCAGTGCCTCGATCTGCTGCCAGACGTAGTCATTGGTTTTGCGGTCTCTGTAGGTGATGTTCAGGATCCGCCTGAGGCACTTCATCTCAAAGGCTTGAATGCGACGTTCTAAATCGGCAGTAAGTGTCCATGCTTCACAGCTGTACAAGGCAATGGATGTGACGAGTGCCTTGTAGAGTCTGACCTTAGTGTGGGTTCTGATGTTGTGGTTTCTCCACACTTTCACCAGCTTAGTCATGGAGGAGAGTGCCACAGCAAGTCTGATCTTCACCTCTTGTGTGCTCGTGCCTTCTTTGGTGATGACTGCTCCAAGGTACTTGAAAGTTTCCACCTCCTCTAGTGTCTCGCCACTCATCTTGATGCTGGTGGGAGTGGTCGATGTGGTACTGTTCACTAGGATCTTGCTCTTTTCCGTGCTGATCTCCATACTGTGGGCATTGGCTGATGTTTCCAGTCTGGTGGTGAGATCCTGGAGTTCTTCTTCACTGCGGCCCATGAGATCAATATCGTCTGCGAATCGAAGATTGCAGACTGGCCTTCCTCCTATTGTGATTGTGGTCTTGAAGCCAAGGAGGGCCTCCTGCATGATGTTCTCCAGGAACACGTTGAAAAGAACGGGGGATAGCAGGCAGCCTTGTCGAACTCCAACTGAAGTCCGGAAGAACTCCCCGATTTCTCCACCCATGAGGACTGCACTGTGGGAGCTGTCATACAGCGCCTGGATGACTTGAATCAGGTCCTCGTCGAAGCTATAGTCTCTCATGACTTGCCACAGAGCTTCTTGCCACACTCGATCGAAGGCCTTCTTGAAGTCAAATGAAGTTGTTGTAGAGCTGTAGCTGATGTTGGAGATGCTTCTCTATGAGCATTCTGATGTTGAAGATCTGCTCGACAGTGCTTCGACCTGGTCTGAATCCTGCCTGTTCTTCTGATAGGATTTCTTCTGCTTGTGGTTTCAGTCTGTTCAAGGCAATGCGTAGCATAACTTTGCTTGGATGGCTTATCAGACTGATTGTTCTGTAATTTTGGCTCTTCTTCAGGTCTCCCTTCTTTGGAAGTGGAACTATGATGGATTGGGTCCACTGTTCAGGCCACTCTTTGCTGGTCCAGATGAGAGAGCATGAATTATTATCGCTTAAACTCGAGTTACTCGGTACCGTGGATATGAAAAACAAAAATCCGTAGTTCGTGTGGCCTGACTTTCGGTATGTTGGCTTAAGTGAGCCAGCGTCCGAAAGTACAGCTCGACATGGAATTCACAGTCGACAATCCTTCCAACCATTGTAGAAATTTATTGATTTTACCAGAAAATGCCGATATCGCTCACAATCTGCAAATCAACTTCTTGCCAGTTTCTGAGTTTGTTTTGTGTCAGAAATATTTTGCTAGGCGATACTCCTGATAGTGATACTGGTGATAGCATTCTTGATTCTATATAATTTTCAGCCTGTCCACCAGATATCTGTATTTTCCAGCAGAGCATTGTGTGTTCATTCCCATCAGCCTTTAGTTCAATTTCAAAGTATACAAATGCAATTCAACCATGGGTTAATACTTAAATTTATATAGTGCTTAATTGAATTCACAGCCCACTCTCTCTCATGTATATTAGATGTGATTTAATCATACACAAATTAAAAGTATATTCAATTATTCTTCGATTAGTATGTAGCTAAATGATCATTTGATGTGCATGCATGTTTTGTGTGTGTGTGTGTGTGAGTGTGACTGTGTGTATGTACAGAGCATGCCAAGTGCTGTGTGTGTTTACACCATGTACATGATGTACTGTTAGGTGTGTGTTTTATTTTCTTTTTTCTTTGCTTTTATTCTTTTATTTTGAGGATAATGGAATAAGCACTCATGTGCTTTTTTTCCATCTAGTCCCTGTGTGTATGCAGTTTTGTAAATTTTGTTGTCCATTCCCACTGGCACACAATGGCCTACTCTTCTGAAAAGCGGAATGGATTTTAACATGTGCGCAAGATGTTCTGCGTGCATTCGCACACGGGACCTTGGTTTATAGTGATATTCTCTGAAGAACTTTTGGGGAGAGTGGAGTACTCGGAGTAGGCACTTATGTTAACTCCAGAGGAAAAATGTTCTTGAATGGGAATCAGTCAGAATCGGTCAGCAGATCATGAGTGGATCACGCTAACCACCAGGCTATCCTGTCCCCTGCGTGTGTTTGTGTGTGTGTGTTTGTGTGTGTGTGTGTGCATGTGTGTGTGCGTGCGTGTGTACAGTGTGTGTGTGTCACTCTGTGGGTGTGTGTGGGTGTGTGGTTTGTTATGTCATTTATAATGTTTGTTCCTATATAGTTTGCCATCAATCATAGATTCATACTGCTGTTTCTTTTCAATGTTCCAGGATGAATATTAGTTGAAGTTTATTTTTAATTATTCAGTTCACTTTTTAACCAAAATGATATGACTTATTTGGTTTGTTTTGATTATTGTTGATACTACTTTTAATTTCTAAGTAGCTTGTTTGTTTTTCTGGTTGTTGTTTCCAAAGTTGTCTTCTTGTGATATGTGAGTCACTGTGTGTTCCCGTGTGCATTCATTTGACAGAATCAAAACCAGACTCTTATATTAGAATAGTATACGATTATTTGTATCAGAAGAATACATACGATAAATGGATAAACACAGTGAAAAATATTCTGTACACAATTGGATTCAAACATGTCTGGAAGAACCAAAGCACTCTTAATGTTCATCGGTTGAGTTATGCTGTTAGAAGAAAACTTGAGGACATGTATAAAACATTTTGGATCTACCAAAAGAAAGAGTTTGCAAAACTAAAATTTTATGATTTTGCTACCAAAGAATACAGATTGGAACCATACTTAGTAAACTATGAAAACAAAACTCATAAGAAGACATATTGTAAATTTCGCACAAGCTGTCCAATTTAATGTAGAGAAAGGGAGACACCAAAATATATCCAGAGAGGACAGAAAATGTAGACACTGTAACAAAATTGAAGATGAATTTCATTTACTTGATGAATGCATTTTATATGATGAACTCAGAAATAATTTGTTATTAAAAATCAAAACGAAAGACAAAGAACGCAAAAACTGTGTACATAAATTAAGTGACATAATCACAGTTGATATATATCAAGCAGATATCATCAGATATGTGTATGAGTGTTTTGAAAAAAGAGAGAAAGAGAAGTAGAATACAACATGTTTTTAGTGTACATCACTTTTAGCCAAAATAGATAATTATAGTTGATGTTTTTGTTGTGTCAAATAAGTCTACATGACTTAAATGGCAATAAAATATTCTGAATCTGAATCAGAATCACACACACACGATATACAGAGTAAGATATTTAAAAGCTTTTTTTGTTTTTTAGTAGTAGCTGTGGCTCTTATTCTACCATTAGTTTGATTCTTTTTTTTCCTTCTTTTTTTACACTTAAGTTCTTAACACAACTTTTCGACTTTAGAAACAGTTCTCAGTTTTGTGATGTTGAAAAAATAAACAGAAATTGTCGTACACTTGTATTGTTGTAATGATGTATACTATGTAGTGATTGAATCAAATGTCTTTTGTTTTTATAGAGTGTGGCTGATCTGCTAATATTTTTGGGTGAAAATGTGTCAACTGATAAAAAAAGAAAAAGAAATGCATTGTGGACATGGAAGTGTAGCATAGGATGTGTGTTTACAACTCCTCTGTGTTGTGTGTGTGTTGTGTGTGATTTGTAAGCTTGAACAAAATTAATAATTGATATTAATATTTAATTTGTTTTTAGTATGGAAGACTATTAAATGGGTACCACTACCAGTATACCACTAATTAGTAATCTACTCTTCTTGTGTTATCAGGCAACCATGAAGCACAAAAGACAGAAGCAAGCGCAGAAAGCGATGACGTTTTACGAAAAGCACTTCGCCATCACCCCACCATATAACATCATGGTGGATGCCACCTTTGTGAAGGAAGCCTTGCGGAACAAGGTCAACATATGGGACCAGCTGCCCAAGTACATTGGGGGTGATGTGAGGCTGTACACCACCTCATGCGCACTGAGAGAGCTGGAGGCTTTTGGTAAGTTGACAGGTTTAGTTCGGCAGTGTTTTTGTTCAGATAGATATTTTTGATATTATCATGTAGTTAGGTTTGCTATGAGGGTGCAGTTTTCATGGCAGCATTGTTTCACTGCGGATGAAAAAAATTTAAGCAAAAAGGAAAATATTTATTATTTAATATTCTATCTTCTCTACCTTCCTCTTTCCTTGTGGGGGATGTGCGAGAGTTGAAATTGGTGTCAGTTCATATTGTCTAGAAACACTTGCCTTAAGTCATATTTGCCCATTGCTAACTATGTTAGTATGTTTAACTCTAATGAGGTTGTAAAATATTTACCCATTGCTCACTATGTTAGTATGTTTAACTCTATTGAGGTTGTAAAATATTTGCCCATTGCTCACTATGTTAGTATGTTTAACTCTATGAGGTTGTAAAATATTTACCCATTGCTCACTATGTTAGTATGTTTAACTCTATGAGGTTGTGCTGAATCTTAAGATTCGGTGCCCCTTCCCTACACTGTGATGTGCCGAAGCTTAAGATTTGGCAGAATTATGATTTATAAAAAAAATACACTAAACCACGTTCAACTGAAGCCAAAGTACACTGACCTGTAGGGTAACTATATTTTTCTAATCACAGTTGCTTCCCTCGAAGAGGATTTGTATCATGTATACATGTGTTGAAATAGAACTTAGAAGGAAATTTTAAATTTATAAATGTGAGCTTTTTTGAGTTGAATGCACTGGCTTCTCACATATGGCCCTCATGGTCATTGGGGCTGTAAGCAACATGAAATAATAAAATGAAATGTTTTAAATACTGACACGAGATTATTGACCTACCTAGCTTGGAACTTCCCTAGATGCTGAGTCAGTGACCGTGAAGTCTGTGATACTACTGTAACTTATATAAAGATGCAGAGAAAGCAGTGTCATATACATTGATATGAATTATAATCTGCCTTTTGGTTTTTAACTGAGGTGACCAGTTTGTCAGTTAATCAGAATCATGCACTATTTTTTTCTAAATTCCTTCAACAAACATTTAGAATTAAATTAAATTAATAAAATTACTATTTTTAAACTGCTGAGGCCAGAGACTCAAGTTTAAAAGAATATATTTAACACACCGTAAAGTAAGTGATTCTGATGAAGAATCAGAAGATTGGTGTATGATGTAATGTTCATCTATTATGTCTTTATATTAAGTGTTTTGATGCACAGTTATGCTCTTATTTAATGTATACATGCATGCATTCTTCTTCTTTCTTTTTTGTCATGTTTCTCCCAGGGGAGGTTTGACATTGATGAGCCTTCTCCATCTCTCTGTTTTGAGCTTCCTCCTTATTTATGCCCTTTCTCTAAGATCATCTGCAATACAGGCAGCCCAGGTTTCGCTAGGTCTTCTCTTTGGTCTCTTCCCATCCACTACGAAGTTCATTGCTCTTTTTATGATGTGGGTGGACTGCTTTCCGTTGAACGTGCCCAAACATGTAAACTGTAAATCATTTTTGTGAGTGACACTATGACTTTTGACATTTCTGTGTTGTTGTTGTTGTTTTTGTAGGCAAGCTGCTGTACGGTCCTTTGAAAGTGATGAGGGGCTACAAGACTGCAGCGTGCCCGCACACAGAGTTTGGTGTGGACCCTGTGGACTGCCTGAGGAAGACCATCACGAGGTCACACCCTGAATACATTGCCTCGCCTCACCCTGAGGAGGGCAAGAAAGCCAAAGACCTCAAGAAGTTTTTCATTGCCACGCAGGTAAATAACCAGTCTGGCCGCTTTCACCTGTCCAGACATTTGTGACGTTGCGCGCGAAAATCATGGATAAGAGTCAAAGTTCAGAAAATGAGATTGAAGTGTAAGAAGAGATCGTTCTGAACAAGACACAAAAAAAAAGGATTTCAGTTATCTTTTTTACTTTTTGAGATACACATATTTGAGTCTTCAGGTGATCACTGACAGCGCACAGCACAAAACTACAGCTTGTGACTAATCCATGATTTCGACCACGTGCAGCATCTTTGCATCTTTTCATTCTGATCTTTCTCATTCTGATCTTTCTCATCTGTCCACTCTGCTTAATTCTTCACCTCTTCTGATTCTTCTCTCATCTCTGTGCGACTCTAAGCTCACCTTTTCACCGCCGTATCACAACTTTTATCATCTGTGTTCCAGACGGGAATAGTTGTCAAGGCTTGGAGATGGATTTTTATCTCTTGTCTGGAGATCAGATGTTTTCAGTACACATAGTGAACTGTTTTCAAGTGTTAAGTACATGTAGATAATGCATTATTTGTGAGCAGCATGGTTCACAGCAACAGGAGTTGTCCCCAAGAAGAGACAGCCTACATAGCATACAGGGAAATCTGCTATGACTTACATGTGGAATACAGTGAAACATAGCAACACAACATAACACTATACAATACTCTCTGGAAATAACAACAACTTAACTTTTACATTGACTTTGACAGTACAATACAAATAGCAGTATGACACAAACATACAGCACAATACAATATAATGGGGGGGGACTTGGTGTTTAGAATGTTGTGCATTGCACTCATGATTGGCTGACCCCGGTCAAATCCTATTCAAGGGGATTTTGTCCCCTTGGAGTTAGCATCAGTGCCTACTCCTCTTCCCCCAAAAGTCCTTCGCACGAGACTGTATACCTGTGCGAACCCACACAAAACATCTTGCGCATTCGTCAAAACACGTTCTGCTTTTCGGAAGTGTAGGCCATTGTGTGCCGGTTTGAATGGATGGCAAAATTTACCAAACTGCATACACACGGGGACTGGATGTAAAAAAGCATTTGAGCGCGTATTCCATAATCTTCAAAATAAAAGAATAACAGAATAAATTTTTATAAAATGAAATGAATAAATACAGTACATTGAGTATAAACTACAATACAGTATAGCTTAACATGTGTATTAAGTCTTCAGATTTTTTAAAATTTATTCTCTTGTACAGCTGAAAGAAACAATTTTTTGTTCCTCTTTTCAGACTATAGTTCTTCTTCTTTTTTTGGGGAGTGATTTATATCACTTGTTAATTTTACTAAGTAAAAAGTTGACTGATGATGTCAAAGTACAACACCAGTATGCATGTACGTCTTTTGTTTGTTTGTTTGTTTTTTAAAGTGTTGTTCGTTCCTAACTGCACAAAAAAGCCTACTCTTCCAAAAGGCAGAATGGGTTTTAACGTGCATGCAAGTTGTTCTGCATACATTTAGACTCTGGACTTCGGTTTATAGTCTCATTCGAAGGATTTTCGGGGGGAGTGGAATCGGTACCGATTTTAACTCCAAGGGAAAAACATCTCCTTAAACAGGCGCTTCAGTGGTGACTCAAACCCGAGTTGTCTGAACACATGCTCAACGCTCTAACCACTAGGCTATACCCGCCCCCAGAGAGGAAAATGGGTAATGTGCATGAATTCATCAGGCTATACCAGCCCCTAGAGAGAAGAGTGGGTAATGTGCATGAAGTCATCAGGCTATACCAGCCCCTAGAGAGAAGAGTGGGTAATGTGCATGAATTCATCAGGCTATACCCGCCCCCCAGAGAAAAAAGTGGGTAATGTGAATGAATATATTATAGAACTGACACAGTTTTGGGGATGGCCCTCTATGACTTCTGTGAAAATCACTCCTGGCTTCTCCCATGGGGATGCGGAAGGTCTGTCATTATAAATAGCATCCCCCACCTTCTGGAAATGCTGTGCTAGGAATTCCCTCTTTTCTATCCCTCTCTTTGTTTCTGCCTAGTTCCTTTTCATCCTGTCACCTCTTTCTTGTCTATTTTCTGCCTCTTTGGTCTGGTTTTTGTGCTGGGCCTGACATGTCAGGTGCATATCGGCATCACAACACATATTCGGTCATTTGAAAGATGGCAATAGTTGCTGTCTGAGCGTTTGATAAAGAGAAAAAAGAAGAGTCATACCTAAGCCAAGAGTTTAGTCAGTTATTGATGTTTACAAGCGAAGTATCAAGGCCTACATTACAGTTTTTATGCTTTGGGATGTTATGTTGAGGTTATCTTCATCAGTAACAAGCTCCTACTCCAGTACTCTCTGAGCTTAACAGTCTACACTCTTTACTAATAGAGAGGGGAAAAAAACCTCCTCTTAGGTGAGAGTATCATCTCAGTCTATCTATCTCTATCTATCTATCTGTCCCGTAGTCTGACGACCGTGGGGGCACCCTCAAAGACTCAACAACCAGTTCCCTCCATTCCTCTCTCTGTTCTGCCTTTCTCAGGGTTTTGTTGAGTTCTAGGCCTGTCCATTTGCTGATGTTATCCTCCCAGCTCTTCCTTGGTCTGCCTCTTCTTCTTCCTCCTTGGACAGTGCCTTGTAAAACTGTCTTTGCAAGTCCTTTGGATCTTGTGACATGCCCATACCATTTAAGTTTACGTTTTTTCACGATCGTTAGAAGGTTCTCATAGGGTCCAATGGTTTGCTGGATTCTGTTATGCACGCTTTCGTTGCTTATGTGGTCTTTGTAGGAGATGCCAAGGAGTCTCATCTCCACCGCCTGTACTCTTCTCTCCAAATCTGCAGTCAGAGTCCATGATTCACAGGCATACAGAAATATGGATGTGACAAGGGAGCGCATTAGTCTGATCTTGGAGATAAGTGAGATATTTTTATCTCTCCAGATGGTGTTTAGTTTTGACAAAGCTGTTATTGTCTGTGCAGTCCTGCATACCACTTCTGGCTTGGATCCCTGGTCTGATACATGGCTCCCAGGTACTTGAAGCTTTGAACTGTTTTCAGCTTCTGGTCATTAACCCTGATATCAGTGCTAATGCCGTTGGTGTTATTAGTCATCATTTTGGTCTTCTCTGCACTGATTTCCATGCCGTATGTTTTGGAGGCTTTATTCAAGTGTTCTGTTAGGCTGGCAAGCTCTTTTTCTGATCCTACTATTCCATCAATGTCATCTGCGAAGCGGAGGTTTGTGATCGTTCTGCCACCAATGCTGACTGATCCTTCATGATGTTCCAGTGCATCAGCCATGATTCTCTCAAGGAAGATGTTGAAAAGAGTGGGTGAGAGTAGACAGCCCTGCCTTACTCCAACTGTTGTTCGAAACCATTCTCCAATGTTGTTGTAGTACACTGCACTGGTGGCCTCGCTGTACAGCTGTTTGATGACTCTGATCAGGTTTGCATTGATGCTGTACAAATTCATGGTTGCCCACAAAGCTGCATGCCACACCCTGTCAAATGCCTTCTTAAAATCGATAAATACGTGGTAAAGGTCTTGTTGATGTTGAAGGTACCGCTCACATAGTATTCTGAGGTTGAATATCTGTTCTGTTGTGCTGCGCCCTGCTCTGAAACCTGCTTGTTCCTCAGCAATGATGGTCTCTGCTTGTGGCTTCAGTCTATTCAATATTATCTGCAGCATGACCTTGCTTGGGTGGCATATGAGGCTGATTGTGCGGTAATTATGGCATTGTTGTAGATTTCCTTTCTTGGGGAGGGTGATGATGAGTGACTGTGTCCATGGTGTTGGCCATTTTCCTGTCTGCCAGATCTTGTTGCAGATTCTTAGTAGGGCGCTGATCATGGCTTCCCCTCCAGCTTGAACCAACTCAGCTGGAATGTTGTCAGCCCCTGCTGACTTTCCCTTTTTCAGCGATCTGACTGCTGTTTCCACTTCTTCTCGGAGGATAGGGTGACTGTCTGTGTCTTTGCTTGCGGGTACATTAAGGACTTCTGGATCTCCTGCGGTTCTATAGTTATACAGGTCGGAGCAGTATTCTGTCCATCTGTTCAGAATATCCTGGTCGTCAGTGAGACACTTCCCATTTTTGTCTTGGATTGTTAAACCTTTTCCCTGTTTTGTGCTAGTCAGGTCTTTCACCAGCTGATATGCTTTCTTGCTATTGTTTTTCTTGATGTTCTCTTCAATGTCTTGGCACTGTTCACCGATCCATTTCTCTTTTGCCTCCGTCATGGACTTCCTGATTCTTTTGTTGACTGCCCTATATTGTTCTGCTCTTTCTTTTGCTTCATTTTTCTTTTTCCTCAACTCTCTACGCTTGTCGCATAGTTGTGGGATGTTAGGTGTGACCCATGGTTTTTTGACTGGTCGGTGTTTGCCAAGAAGCTCGCTTGCTGTTTCAGTCACTGCTGTATTGAAACTATTCGTCAGTGTATCTATGTCTGAGTCTATCCCAGTGAGTGCTGCAAACTTTCCACCTATCCTTGCTTGAAAAATTTCTAATACCTCTGGATCCTTCAGCTTCTCGAGGTCAAATTTAATCCTGATGTTGTTCCGCTTGTGGATTTTCTTTAGACGAAGTTGGAAAGTCATCATCACAAGATCATGATCACTCCCTATGTCTGCTCCTGGAAAACTTCGTGTCTGTGCGATGTTAATGCTAGACTGAAACCGTCTTTTCCGACGGTTTCATCTCAGATGGTTGCTAATATGGTGAGGTACATGAAACCGGCCATCCAGTGCGTATCTAAGGTAGCACAGTGACTCCTAGGTGTGATGGCAAGACTGAGTTGTGTGACATGCCCCCAGGCCCCCTAGATTTAAGAGCTTTTTGCCTCTGCCAATTCCAACCCCTGAATGAGTATACCATCTGCTTAAACTGTCTCCACTAAATGACAGACTTTCTCTCTCTCTCTCTCTCTCTCTCTCTCTCTCTCTCTCTCTCTCTCTCTCTCTCTCTCTCTCTCTCTCTCTCTCTCTCTCCATATCTCTTTATTCTGTTCTATTCTGTTCTCTTTTCTGCTGCTTAGTCTTTGCGCAGTGTCTGTGACTGCCCAACCTAACCGTACGCTGACCTCAGTGTGTTTTTCTCCCTGTATACTGGTGTGCAGCACAGAGAACTGGCGGCGAAGGTGGAGAAGACAGCGGGGGTCCCCGTGCTGTACCTGCACGGCAACGCCATCATCCTGGACAAGGTCAGCCAGGCCTCCCTACACACCGCCGCCCTCCTCCACCAGCAGAGCATGGTGCCAGAGCACGAGAGAAACCTGAAAGCTCTCTTCAAGAAGGAAGGCTTGAGCATGGAGGAGGACGGGCCGACACATCATAAGAAAAAGCTGAAAGGCCCCAACCCCTTGTCCGTGCGGAAGAAACGGAGAGGCCCGGCCCCCCTGAGTCGAGTGGAGAAAATCCGAGAGAGGAGGAAGTGGAGGAGGGTGAGGAAGCGGAAGGGTGGAGAGCTGAGCCCTTTGGAAGAGCTGATGATGAGGGAGATACTGAAAGAAGACTGCCTGGGCTGGAAGGGTGTGGTGTATCGAAGGAAAAGTGTGTCCCAGCTTAGCGAAGAAGTTGAAGGTGCCGCGGAGCTGGCGGCGAGGTGAGAGGGAGTTTTGCCGGTGCAGTGTTTTCGCCGAGGAAAATGCGATCAAGTGTGGTGTGTGCCGCAAGTATGGTACTGTGTAGAGCTCTTGTGCTGACCACATGTTGACCAGCAGTGGACCCAGCTGAGGAAGAAGCCCTGGGTCCATGTTGGGCGTGTGTTTGCGCAACCACTGAATGTGTGCTGAAATGGATTAATTACAGTGTGTTACAGGGGCCTTTAAGTGACATACTTGAGAGGAGAGGATCCGTCTGATGAGACTATATATATACCGAGATCCCATGTACAAACGTAGGCAGGACATCTTGCACACAAGTCATAAACCCACTCTCCTTTTCAAAAGTGTTGGCCGGTGTGTGTGTCAGTGCCGGTGGGAACGGATGACAGAATTTACAAAACTGCATATGCACGGGGACAAGATGTTAAAAAAAAGCACATGAGTGCTTATTCCATTATTCTCGAAATAAAAGAAAGAAACAAAAATAAATAAAATGCTTGTGGATTTTGCATACATGTGTATAGAGCTACACAAATTGTTGTAAAGCACTGACACTTTTTTTATTTTATAAACACTACGATCATTTAAACAAAAAACAAACCAAAAAAGCCCAGGTATCAGGGGCCTGTGAAATTCAAACAGGTGGGCTTGAACCTCGAGTTCTCATCTACCTGGCCAAGATGCTGACGAGACGAAAGACAGTCCAGATAGAATTCTTATATCGCTAGTTGTGTTGGCAATCGTGAACCAGTATTAGACTGGGTGTGTGGGGGACACAGACTCACCACCACAGCCTGTGTTGAAAGAGCTCTTCAGTATCATCCGACTGTTCTCTGTATCGGAACACTAAAATGAAAGCTGTTGTGCTATCTAATCCTTCGGATGAAAGGAGTGGTGTTGCCTGGACTTGATAATTCGTTTCATTCCTTGCTATACTGCATGCTTGTGGGCTTACCACCATCACTCTTCAGCCTGTTAGGAGGTAGTGAAGCTTTGTGTCAGCAGGAAGTTTTATTGATTTGTGTCAGCAGGCAGTTTCATTGATTTGTGGGTTTTTTTGTGATCTAGAGATAACGCACTTGCCTAGACATATAAAATAACAATTCTCTCCCATACTGAAGTTGGATGCCCTGGGCCTGACTTGTCAGGCGCTTAACAACAGCGCAACGCATTTTTGCTCCTATGACAGACAACAGTAGCTGCTTTCTGAGCGTTCAACGAAGAAGCAAGTGAGAAGTGCAGGATTGATCATCATCATTAGCCATTACACCCAGTGGTGTGTAGGGCAGCAACAAAGCGCTTCCACTCCTGTCTATTCTGGGCCAACCTAGTCACTGATCCCTAAGAGTGCTGCATGGCCTTCATCTCACTTTCTACAGTCCTCCTCTACGTTGCTTTTGGTCTTCCTTTCTTTCTCCTTCCTTCTGGGGTCCAGTGCAATGCTGTTCTTGTGATTGACTGTGGATCTCTTTGGAGGATGTGCCCAATCCATTTCCTGTTTATTCCACAATTTATCCCCCATCCGCTACAGCTTGAGTGGTCTCTTCTTACAGATGAGATGATAAACTGAGGTCCTGTGCGCATCGCTCATTCAGCGCATGTTATTGTTAAAACCCCCACAGCAACAAGAGAATTGTCTGTGGCAAAATTATGCTGGGGAAAAAAAGCCTCTCGTAGGGAAATGAATAAACTTGTAAACAGGAAAATTAAAAATGAAAACCACAAAAAAATCATGGGTAGTGCTGCCCTTGTGGTGTTTCAGTCTTCCAGAGAGAGGAGCTGGAATGTCACACACACAGAAGTCTGCGGTGACTGAAAGTGGTATTCAATTCAGTTCATTTCAAGGCTCCTCTACCTGGTCCATTGTGTGCTACACACTTGGACGCTCATACCCTGTCCCTGTTCAGGTGTAGGTTTCCTTCCATGTTCTTCAGAATCTTATCTAGGCATGTGCGCGGCCACATACACACCCATGCATGGACACATAGCATGCTCACAGTCACACATGTGCATGCGTGCGCACATACACGCACACATAAGCACATGTACACACACTGATAAGATCAAATGTCGTAATTTACATGAATATAGAAATGTTGTATCTATTATCTACAGGTTTAAGCTCAATGCTTTTAAAACTAAATTTTCAAAAAAAGCAACATGTATCTGTGGCGAAAATCTTACCAATGATCATATTCTTTTACGATGCAGAGGTCTGAAAAATGTTTTACCTGCCTTCCCAGTCCGTAGCTTACACCAAATTCTACAAGACATTCCATTAATGAAACAAATTGTTGTGTCATTAAGTCATACTCCTATTTTTAGACTCTTTTAATATGAGGATAGCTTCTAGTTATATGCATTGCAACGTTAATATTTTAACTGTTCATTTTTTCTGTTCAGAATTCTTGTTTATGCTTTTTTTCCATAATATTTGTTTATTGCGATTGATTATTTATGTGCATACCCCTCTCCCTACTAACACACACACACACACACACACACACTTTCCCGTCTGATATCACTATTTAGTGGAACAACGTTAAACTGAAGAACTACTACACACACATAAGCACATGTACACACACATAAGGACATGTACACACACTCAGTTCTTTACTGTACACCTGTGAGCTATCTTGAGTATCTTAGCTGATCTCTGGACAAGTTGTTACAAGTTTTTGTTTTTTTTAATTTTTAATTTTATTTTATACCATTTTAAGTCATGAGATTTCTCTGTGTGATATTCGGGCTGCTTTTCCCGGAGAGAGCGCGTTGCCACAAGAGCAGCGCCACCCTTTTTTTCTTTTTCCTGTCTGCAACTGTATTTGTTTTCCTATCAGAGTAGCTTTTTTCTAAGAATTTTGCCAGGGACAACTTTCTTGTTGCTATGGGTTCTTTTACATGCGCTGAAAATTTTGTGTAACACACAGGACCTCGGTTTATCGTCTCATCCGAAAGACTAGCGCCCAGACCACCACTCATTGTCGAATGGATGGGGGGAAAGTTCCGGGCCCAAACGGGATTCGAACCACTGCACACTTCCCAATCAGACTTTTTGCTTTCTAGACAGGCGTGGTACCTCTAGACCACTGATCCACCAAAAGACGCTCATACATGCATGTTTATTTTTATTTTTTAATTTTTTAAGTACATTAAGTGCATTGCTCTTATCTAACCATTATTACATTATTATGAATTTTTCATATAGATAGGTGAACTGTTTGAGAATTGTGACTCGGGTCCAAGTATATTGTATAACCATGTGAGATCAGTGCCATAGGCCAATTTGAGCTGTTCAGTCATGATGCTTTTTAAAAAAATGTGTTATATGATTGTTTTGTATTTTGTACGAGGGGACAGGACAGCTCAGTGGTCAGACCACTCGCTTTCCCCAAGCTAAGGCTAAGCAGCATTGAGAGCGGTTACCAAGTGGATTAGAGACTGTTTGTATACCTTTGCTTCATATCAGTCCCCCAGTTCACCCAGTTGTAAATGGATGTCTGCCTGCTTTAGGGTCAGGGAAGGCAAAAGCAGCGAGGGAGAGATGGGCACTGCCCTCAATATGCTGGCCCCTGGAGAAGGTGAGGTCTCTGACATGTCACTTCCCAACGACTGCATTGACCTTTGCATGTCTTTTACCCTTGATCATTCAGATCCCTAAACTAGGGATGACATGAGTTTTTTTTTAAAAACTTACAATTTTTAGATTGAATAACGCCTTTACAATCGTTAGATATTCTTTAGACAAAGTCAGTCTTTTCCTCTAGTCAAAGGATGTTATTTTGCAGATGAAGAAAGTGTGTATATTTGTAAGTGAAGTAAATAAAGGAAGTAAAATGATATTTTTGTGTTCATTTATTTATTGGTGAACTTGCTTTTTTTTCTTTCTTTAAAAAAAAAATTCTGGTGTCAACTGGTCCAAGAGATACAGACACCTGCAGTGTTGGTCAGGTAATTTGAGCAACACTCTAACATGCATCTGTAAAGTGGATTAAGCTCATCTGTTTGGTCCAGGTTTTGCCCATGACCCCTCTCGAGGTGGTGGTGAGTGTTCACAAGCTTAGATCCTGGGGTCGCTCATAATATATGCTTTTTCTCCCTCACCCATCACTTCTGGGAATCACTGTGAGACTGGAAATATACTTTGGGTGAGAAGTTTGCTTGTGTGGCTGTTGTCAAGTATCTTGCAATACAATACAACACAACACAAACCCTTTTTCAAGTATCTTACAATACAGGGGACGGGATAGCTCAGTGGTCGGAACACTCGCTTTCCTCCAGCCAAGTTAAGCAGCGTTGAGCGTGGTTACTAGTTGGATGGGTGACCGTTTGCGCGCCTTGGCTTCAGTACAGTTCCCCCAGCTGTAAATGGGTACCTGCCCTCTTTAGGGTCAGGGAAGGTAAAGCAGCGAGGGAGAGGAGATGGGCGCCGCCCTCAATATGCTGGCCCTAGAGAAGTGAGGTCTCTGACGCCTCGCTCCCCTACGACCTTATAGGTTATGGGACTCCTTTACCTTCCTTACCTTTCCTTACAATACAACACAACACAAACCCCTTTTTCAAGTATCTTACAATACAACACAAAACCCTTTTTCAAGTATCTTGCAATACAACACAACACAAGCTCTTTTTCAAGTATCTTACAATACAACACAACACAAACCCTTTTTCAAGTATCTTACAATACAACACAAGCCCTTTTTCGAGTATCTTACAATACAACACAACACAAACCCTTTTTCAAGTATCTTACAATACAACACAACACTTTATTATCTCACAGAGGAGTTCAGATAAGTTACAAGACATTTATAGATGAAAATAATAAACAACAGGAGAACATTGATCACAGAAAAGTACAACACAGTTTCCAAATATCAGCATGCACACATCACAAGATTTAAAATATAAAAAAAGCACCCCCAAAATCACTTTTTAATCAGGGATATCTAAGTCATTCATAAAGTCACCAGTGTAAAACCATGTACACTCATACATGCACCAGTATACTGGTGCATACACACTCACACACACACACACACACACAGTGGGCACATTCGCACACTCCTACGCAATTTCGTGACATAAATCAAATTGTATGTGAGATAAAATATCAATTAATCAACCATTTAAGGATGAACAATTTCTTTGGAGTCCTAGTATGACTACTTACATAGCAAGGACGGTATTTGAAACAGGGCCATTATTATATGCCAGCTTCTCAGAGAGAGAGAGAGAGACAGAGAAACAGAGAGAGACACAGAGAGAGACACAGAGAGAGAGAGACACAGAGAGAGAGAGAGAGAGAGAGAGAGAGAGAGAGAGCAGCTTCCTACATATACTTACAGTCCCAGCGGAGTTATCCGATTTAGGGACTGTGGTCGCAAGTCATCCCACTTCAGCAGGGTGGGCCAACAACTAAAAATAGTACATTCCTTTAAGCAACAGTGCTGTGCGAGCATAATTAAACAAGATTCAATCAATACCTACCAAACTGGAATGCAGAGTCCCGCAGGGATCAGTTCTGGGCCCTGTTCTTTTCCACTCTCTACACTGCTCCACTGTCGTATAATATAATAAACCGTCACCAGATCAGCCATCATTTCTACACTGATGACTCAGATTAAAAGCAATGACACTCCTGAAAATCTGCCTGCTCTCTTGACAAATATGTCACACTGCTTCCAAGATATTCAAAACAAGCTACAGATAAATGCAGATAAAACTGGAGCCATGATTGTAGGACAAAACACAAACTTTCTTCCATCACAGCAGCTTCAATAGAATTTGGCAATACAACAGTTCCTCTATCAACCATAGTCAAGTATCTAGATGTTGTTATTGACAACACACTCTCCATGCAAAAATTCATCACCCAGACCTGCCAGTCATGCTGCTATCAATTACGGCGTATAAGCGCAATTCGAAAGTACCTGTCTGCTGATGCAACGTCCAAACTAGTCACATCTCTCATTCTTTCATGTCTGGACTATTGTAATTCTCTTTCGGCTGGTCTGCCAGCATCATCTATCCACTCCCTTCAACGTATACAACACTCTGCAGTTCGACTAGTCCTCAAAAAGAAAAAATTCTGAGCATATTACTCCTCTCTGGCGATCTCTCCACTGGTTGCCTGTGCCACATAGAATAAACTATAAGATCAGTACCCTCTGTTATAAATGTCTCCACAGTAGAGCACCTTCCTACCTCTATGAATGTCTTAACCTGTACACTCCTTCTCGTTCCCTCCGCTCTTCTGGAAGATACCCCGTGCCTACGAATACCTAGATTTAACCAATCCACCATTGGCCGTTGCTCTTTCTCTATTTCTGGTCCATCAATCCGGAATGACCTCCCTCTCTCCTTTCGCGAAAAGCCTACTTACGACACTTTTAAATCCAGCCTCAAGACATACCTATTTCAAACCTAAGACTTTCCCCTATTGTTTTATATCATAGTTATCTATCCCTGACTTCAAAGACTAAAATTCCCATCAACCTGCCGAAGTGTATAACCTGTGTGTGTGTTGTGTGTGTGTGTGTGTGGGAGGGGGGGGGGGGGGTTGTGTTGTGTGTGTTGTGTGTGTGTTGTTGTGTTGTGGGTGTGTGGTGGTGAGTTGTGATATGTGTGTGTGTGTGTGTGTGTGTGTGTGCTAAACTGTTAATTATTGTTAGTTGCATGTGTAGGAGTGGATCGAATGCAAGCGCTTTGATTTGTTTTTACAACATATAGCGCTATATAAATTCCATTTCTTCTTCTTCTTCTTAATTATGCTGTCAACCCTGTTGTAACATAAAAGTTGTGAGCTCTCCAGTGACAAGTTATCACCATCAGCGCTGGTGTCCCATGAACGATGACTGTTCACTCACAAAGCAGTAGTTAAGTACAAGTACTGCAGTAAGTACTGGCAGATACTCTTCACTACTTACCGACAACAACAGCAGCAGCAACAACAGCAGCTGCTGCTGCAATAAGGACACCCTTCACTGGACGGTGGCCGATACAAGCCCAGGTCTACAAGCGGAACGAAACTATCCTTGGGCAACTTTGACCTGAGGCTACAGGTAACTATTGCTATTTATTTTATGCAGATTTGCTTAGTATTCTTGATTGTTTTTACATGTCTAGGATAAAAAAAAATATTTCGAAAAGTGAGATTTATCAATCTTTTGTGGTTTTGTTTTGTTTTATTGGGGATTCAAAAAAGAACTTGACTAGATTACCAAGGTGGGGCAAGATTTCCCTGTCCTCCTTCTGCTGTGACTCGATTTTCACTTTTAAAACTCTTTAGGTGTGGTTGGGGCACAGCATTGTAATTTTTATGAAGTGTCTTGAGCAAGTCGAATATCCCTGACCCCATACCTTTTCAGACTGTAGTGAACATTTGTACAAAAGAATAATGATAGGTTTGACATGTGCTTAAGTTGGGCTCCATTATGCAGTTATCCTTTTGCCATCTTTACAAGAAGTTTCGAATTAAGTAGAGGTGATCGTCTGCACGCTGAGTGCTTCATTCAAAACGATGGTTAGGCCTAGTAATAGCATACAGTGTGTGCCTACATGATTTTCCCGCGCATCAGTTCCTAAATTCAGGCCCCTCATTATGACCTGAGATTACCTTAGTCCAGATATCCCTGTACATTCGTGACAAGCCCCTTAATTTTGTTTTTCGTTCCTGGATACAGAGGTTCACCAATGGTGAGTTTTTGCGCATGCATGCGACAGTTTTTGCCCACCATTATGGTTGTAGCATTCCATTGATGGGTATGATGGGGAGGTTCGTGTTTCTGTAACCCATCCAACGCTGACACCAATTACAGGACTTTTAACGTGCATGTTTCAGCTTCTGCATGTGTACATACACGAAGGGAATTAGGGCACTGGCAGGTCTTCACTTGAAGTTGACCGAGGAGATGGTAAAAATCCCCCACCCTTAATTCACCAGACGCCGCCTAGATTCAAACCCACGACTTCATGGACCATGGGAATGAAGTCGAACAGTCTTAACCACTTGGCTATACTAGCATCATCCATCAGCATACGGCATAGCCGGGAAGATAACATAAAACGGACGCCATGTTGGAGATTCGAACTGTTGCAGTCTGATTACAGTGTCAGCGCCCTAACCACTATCTTACCCATGTCAATGGGATCTTTTTGTTTTTCTTTTTGCTGTTTGACCAGCTTGTGTTCATTGTTGTATGTCATGATCACTCGTACATTGATGGGAAAACTGGAGCAACAAAGTGGGCCGTTCTTGGAGTACTTAAACGCTAGGTTTTGTTTTGTTTTGCTATTTTAATAACCTGTCAAGCTTTGAGAAATACAAGCGCGCGCACCAGACGGTTTTTGCCCTCCTTTAAAGTAGCCGCATTCCGACGTCGGGAATGCATGCTGGGTATGTTCGTGTTTCCGTCACCCACCCACGAACGTTGACATGAATAATCGGATCTTTAACGTGCACATCAATATATTTTGCATGCATTGGCTATGTACACGGTGAGAATTATGGCATTGGCTGGTCTGTACTTGAAGTTGACCTGCGAGATTGTAAAAATTTCCCGCTCTTCGAACACCAGACGCAACCGAGATTCGAACCCACGACTTCATGGACACGTGGGATTGAAGTCGAACGGTCTTAACCACTTGGCTATAGCGTCCGTATCACACGGGATATGTTTTTCGGGGCAGATCAGGGAAAAAGTTGCACGTTTTTTCGTTCCTCGGCTTATACTCCAAAGTTCACCAATGCCGATATTTTTATGTATACCACCGTTTACCCGCCATTTAAGTTTCCCCATACCGATGTCTAAACACACCTGTGTGCATGCATTTTTAAAAATTGTCATCCGCTCATACAAGCAGAAATACACTTCCAAAAGCGGAACGGGTTTTCACGTGTGCTTAAGATGTTTCGTGTGCGTTTGTGTTCGGAGCCTTGGTTTATAGTCTCATCTGAAAGACTTTCGCAGGAGTGGAGTTGGTATTGATAATTCCAGGGGGAAATCCTCTCGAACACGAAATGCTCTACTCTTCCAAAAGCGGAGCGGGTTTTAGCGTGTGCGTAAACAAATCATCCGAAAGACTTTGGGGGGGGGGGGGGGGGGGAGCTGGTACTGAAAAATCCTCTCGAACGGGTGTCTCAGAGGTGGCTCGATACGGAATGTAAGATGACACAAAACAATCTGGCGTGATACCCCCTCCTCCCCTCTCCTGCCAACATAGGCAGGTTACATGTATGATGGCTGCAGAAAATGATGATGCCAGTGAAATGCTGTGTACTCCGTATCAGTGTTCAGTTCCTTGCGGAAACTGACGGGCATGGTGGTTGTTTTTTTTAGATCGGATTTTCAGATTTCTATTGTGCAACTGGGAATTGATAGAATCACATCTGTAGGCTAAACTGACGTGCATAAGCAGTAACCTTGTCGATGCATTTGGTGGAACACTTGAGTAGGTTTCATGGGTGATGGGCCTATTTTCAACAATAAAAGTAAGTGTTTGTGTGTGTGTGTGTGTGTGTGTGTGTGTGTGTGCGTGTGTGTGTGTGTGTGTGTGTGCGTGTGTGTGTGTGTGTGTGTGTGTGTGTATGTGTGTGTGTGTGTGTGTGTATGTGTGTGTGTGTGTGTGTGTGTGTGTGTGTCCGTTCCTCGGCCAGAGCTCGAGGTTCAACAATGGTGAGATTTTACGTATACGACCGTTTTTGCCCACCATCAAGGTAGCCGCATTCCGATTTCGGGGATGTAGCTGTTATAGTGTGCTCTTTGCACACTATAACTTTTGAATTGAACCTCCCCTCCCCCCCACCCCCTTCTCTTATAGACGGACTATGCTCGGTAAGCCTGTGTTCGTGTTTCCGTAACCCACCGAACGCCAACATGAATTACAGGATCTTAAACGCCTGCATAAAGAATACAGAAATTTGAGTGAAACGAATGCATGATTGCAAACACTTCATACACGCTCACATGCACACACATACCCGACACGCTTGTCCACAAGTACACGGACACACACGCACACGCACGGACACACACGCAAGCACGCACATAAAGCTCGTGCACGAGCATCTACATGTACGTGTCCGCATGCGAACGAGAACTAACCGAAAACGTTATGTTCACAGGAACGCTTCAGAAAGACGACATGCAGACCACTTCGTATACTAGGACCGACCTTGATAACTCCACCTAGGCCTTGACTTAGCTGGACACTAGCTAGGCAGCAGCAGACCACACAGAACAGAGGCCAGAGTACGACTTCCCCTCATGAGAAAAAACTACTTGCAGCTGATGATGCTACTGTACAGCCACTGCAGCGGTAGCGTGCGACTTCAGCGAAAATCTCATTGTGAGTATGGTCAACATTTTTGCAGATACTAATGTATTTGGTAGGCTATAGTTGTTTGAATATTATGTCTGGATGAGTTCAGTTGAGTAGGCATGGATGCTGGCAGGCAGGCACTGGCACCAATCCGCTAAGCAATTCGCGCGCACATGCCCGCGTAGGCGCACACGCACGCACACAGACACAGGACTGTTTTGCACAAACATACTAGCCTAGGCCTGTGCTAGCCTACTGGTAGACCCTACAGAATCGGAGGTAGGCCTAGGACCTAGCCTAGGGAGATAGAATCTGGAAGCACAACTGTTTGATGAAATGTCGTCACAAAACATGTCAATGCCTGTTGACGGAGAAGAGCCGGGTGGAAGGAAAGGAAGCCTGGACAATTGGCAGTCTTTGACACACTATGAATAGGGCCTAACTGCAGACGCCTGCAACAGTAGTGTGTGGGCACAAGAGTCACTGATACAGCATTGTTTTTATATAGTGCAACGTTTGAACTCTTTGAAACGGATCGTACTGAAAGGACTGCTGTGTCTCTGTTGCATTCTCTGGTCTATCATTGTGTATCAATATTATCTGCTAAATGCCTGGACGTCAGTTCGATTGTAAAAACACCACACAAGATCGCCATTATTTTCAACTTGGCTGAATCCCCTGATGCTGTAGGCCTAGGCCCTAGCTTGGCCTAGTGCAGTCATACACACGGGGACTGGATGTAAAAAAGCACATAAGCGCTTATTCCATTATCCTCGATATAAAAGAATAAAATAAAATAAATACACGGTGTTCACGACTTGCCACTTTTTGCTGACTTTTTACATTTCTTGACTAGAGCAACGAGGTTCACCAATGGTGAGATTTTGTGTGTATACGACTGTTTGCGAACCATTAAGGTAGCTGCATTCCGACAATTTTATACAGGATGTCAAAACACCTGTGCATGCGTTTTCATTTAAAAAAAATTTTGTCTTCCACTTCTACAAGTACACAAGGGTCTTCTTTTCCAAATGTGGAACGTTTTTATCCCTGTTCATGAGCGAGAGCCCCATGGTTCAACCGTTGGTGAGATTTTGGGTATGGGACTGTTTTTGCCCTCCATGAAGGTAGCCCCATTCCGACTTCGGGGCTGTATGTGCTGGGTATGTTTGTGTTTCCGGAACCCACCGAATGCTGACATGAATTCTTCAACGTGCATCTATATGATCTTCTGCATGTGTGTGTGTATATGCGCGAAGGGAATTAAGGCACTGGCAGGTCTGCTGCATTTGGAAGTTGATCTGAGACATCATAAAAATCCCCACCCTTAATTCACCAGATGCTACCGGGATTCGAACCCACGACTTCATGGACCCATGGGGATTGAAGTCCAACATTCTTAACCACTTGGCTATAACGTCCGTTGAAACGGTTTTTATGTGTGCGTGAGATGTTCCGCGTGTGTGCCCACATGCACTCTTGCATGCTCACATGCTCTCTCTCTCTCTCTCTCTCTCTCTCTCTCTCTTCTCTCTCTCTCTTCTCTCTCTCTCTCTCTCTCTCTCTCTCTCTCTCTCCTCTCCTCTCCTCTCCTCTCCTCTCCTGTCCTCTCCTCTCCCTCCTCTCTCTCTCTTCCCTCCCTCCTCTCTCTCTCTTCCCTCCCTCCTCTCTCTCTCTTCCCTCCCTCTCCACTCAATCCCCCCTCTTTCTCTGTGCTACTCCTGCACACACACACGGGCACGCCACACACACACACACACACACACACACACACACACACACACACACACACACACACACACACACACACACAACACACTCACACACACACTCACACACACACACACACGAACGCGCGCGCGCGCGCACACCACACACACACACACACACACACACTCACACCACACACACACACACACACACACACACACACACACACACACACACACACACACACACACACACACACACACACACATATTCTCTTATTCTGTCTTGAGTAAATTTTGGTTGTATTGATCTTATTCCTTTTTTGTTTGCTTGTTTGTTATCAGAAACTTCCCATCAACTTTGGAGCTTCTTGCCACAAACTCTGTGAAGTGAGACACCAATGGCGATATTGGGTTGGGTCCTATGTTAGAGGGTAGGGAATGGAGGAAGGAAATTAGAATTAGCAAGATATCCGACTGTAGTTTTCAGAATGGGGATATTGTGCTATCCCCAAAGTTCTTTGTATATTGGATCTTAGTTATTAGAATGGGTGTATTCTGCTATCCCCAGAGTCTCAGTATAGTCGACCTTGGTTTTTTGAATGGGGATATTCTGCTATCCCCAGAATTCTTGGTATAGTCTACCTTAGATTTTCAGATGGGGATATTCTGCTATCCCCACCGTTCTTGGTATATCGGACCTTAGTTTTTAGAACGGGGATATTGTGCTATCCCCAGAGTTCTCAGTTTAGTCGACCTTAGTTTTCAAAATGGGGATTTTCTGCTATCCCCAAAGTCTCAGCATAGTCCATGTTAGCTTTCAGAATAGGGATATTCTGCTATCCCCAGAGTTCTCAGTCTAGTCGATCTTAGTTTTCAGAATGGGGATATTCTGCTATCCCCAAAGTCTCAGCATAGTCGACGTTAGTTTTCAGAATGGGGATATCCTGCTATCCCCAGAGTTCTCAGTTTAGTCGATCTTAGTTTTCAAAATTGGGATATTCTGCTATCCCCAGAAATTTCAGTTTAGTCAATCTTAGTTTTCAGAATGGGGATATTCTGCTATCCCCAAAGTCTCAGCATAGTCGACGTTAGCTTTCAGAATGGGGATATTCTGCTATCCCCAGAGTTTTTAGTATAATCGATGTTAGCGTTCAGAAAGGAGATATTCTGCTATCCCCAGAATTCTCAGTTTAGTCGACGTTAGTTTTCAGAATGGGGATATTCTGCTATCCCCAGAGTTCTTAGTATATTCGACCTTAGTTTTCAGAATGGGGATATTCTGCTATTCCTAGAGTTCTCAGTGTAGTTGACCATAGTTTTCAGAATGGGGATATTCTGAGAATTCTCAGAATGGGGATATATTCTGCTATCCCAAGATTCTCAGCAAAGTCATCGACATTAGTTTTCAGAATGGGGATATTCTGCTATCCCCAGAGTTCTCAGTTTAGTTGACGTTAGTTTTCAGAATGGGGATATTCTGCTATCCCCAGAGTTCTTAGTATATTCGACCTTAGTTTACAGAATGGGGATATTCTGCTATTCCTAGAGTTCTCAGTGTAGTTGACCATAGTTTTCAGAATGGGGATATTCTGCAATCCCCCAAATTCTCAGTTTTGACCTTAGTTTTCAGAATGGGGATATTCTGCTATCCCCAGAGTTCTGTTTAGTTGACCTTAGTTTTCAGAATAGGGATATTCTGCTATCCCCAGAGTTCTTAGTACATTCGACGTTAGTTTTTAGAATGGGGATATTCTGCTATCCCCAGATATCTCAGTTTAGTTGACTTTAGTTTTCAGAATGGGGATATTCTGCTATCCCCAAAGTCTCGGTAGAGTCGACGTTAGTTTTAAGATTGGGGATATTCTGCTATCCCCAGAGTTCTTAGTACATTAGACGTTAGTTTTCAGAGTGGGGATATTCTGCTATCCCTAGAGTTCTTAGTATATTCGACCTTAGTTTTCAGAATGGGGATATTCTGCTATCCCCAAAGTCTCAGCATAGTCGACGTTAGTTTTCAGAATGGGGATATTCTGCTATCCCCAGAGTTCTTAGTATATTGGACGTTAGTTTTCAGAATGGGGATATTCTGCTATCCCCAGAGTTCTCAGTTTAGTCAATCTTAGTTTTCAGAATGGGGATATTCTGCTATCCCCAAAGTCTTGGCATAGTCGACGTTAGTTTACAGAATGGGGATATTCTGCTATCCTTAGAGTTCTTAGTACATTGGACGTTAGTTTTCAGAATGGGGATATTTTGCTATCCCCAGAGTTCTTAGTATATTCGATCTTAGTTTTCAGAATGGGGATATTCTGCTATCCCCAGAGTTCTTAGTATATTCGACCTTAGTTTTCAGAATGGGGATATTCTGCTATCCCCAAAGTCTCAGGATAGTCGACGTTAGTTTTCAGAATGGGGATATTCTGCTATCCCCAGAAATTTCAGTTTAGTCAATCTTAGTTTTCAGAATGGGGATATTCTGCTATCCCCAAAGTCTCAGCATAGTCGACGTTAGTTTTCAGAATGGGGATATTCTGCTATCCCCAGAGTTCTTAGTATATTGGACGTTAGTTTTCAGAATGGGGATATTCTGCTATCCCCAGAGTTCTTAGTATATTCGATCTTAGTTTTCAGAATGGGGATATTCTGCTATCCCCAGAGTTCTTAGTATATTCGACCTTAGTTTTCAGAATGGGGATATTCTGCTATCCCCAAAGTCTCAGGATAGTCGACGTTAGTTTTCAGAATGGGGATATTCTGCTATCCCCAGAAATTTCAGTTAAGTCTATTTTAGTTTTCAGAATGGGGATATTCTGCTATCCCCAAAGTCTCGGCATAGTCGACGTTAGCTTTCAGAATGGGGATATTCTGCTATCCCCAGAGTTTTTAGTATAATCGATGTTAGCGTTCAGAAAGGGGATATTCTGCTATCCCCAGAGTTCTCAGTTTAGTTGACCTTAGTTTTCAGAATGGGGATATTCTGCTATCCCCAGAGTTCTCAGTATAGTCGACCTTAGTTTTCAGAATGGGGATATTCTGCTATCCCCAGAGTATTCGACGTAAGTTTTCAGAATGGGGATATTCTGCTATCCCCAAAGTTCTCAGTTTAGTTGACCTTAGTTTTCAGAATGGGGATATTCTGCTATTCCCAAAGTCCCAGCATAGTCATGTTAACTTTCAGAATGGGGATATATTCTGCTATCCCAAGATTCTCAGCAAAGTCATCGACATTAGTTTTCAGAATGGGGATATTCTGGTGTCCCAAAAGTTCTCGGTGTTCACAAAGACTTGTTGACATGCCTCCCGATCCTGCGAGTAGCTAGAGCGCAGGTGAATAGATGGATTTGCAAGAGTGGGTCTTGCCGTTGGACTACTAACCTGTCAGTTGCCTTTATCACTGGACACCAAATTCCTGATTGCATCCCTGATCCGTGCTAAAAGATAGAATAAAATTAGACAATAGACAATAGAAAACAGTCAAAAATGATAGATTAGGAAATAGAGTTAGAAATGGCCATAAAATTAGATGCAATAAAACTAGTATATAAAAACTAGTCTAAAAATTTAGATTTAAACTTAGTCAACAATTAGATTTAAACTAGGGACAAACAAGTTAGTGCAAGGGATCAAAGGAAAGCAATCTCGGTGCCAGTGATATCCTACAAAGGCTTTGGGACAGATTTTTTTGAGGCAGTGGTTATGAGGGAGTGCAACTTCCATCTTTCAGACATTGGTCATGAGGTAGAGCGATTTCATCTTTGGGACGTTGGTTAGGAGGTAGTGTGGCTGTGTCATTTATTGGCATCTTTAGGACGTTGGTTAGGAGGAAGCGTGATTTTGTCACCTACTGGCATCTTTAGGACGTTGGTTAGGAGGAAGCGTGACTTTGTCACCTACTGGCATCTTTGGGACGTTGGTTAGGAGGTAGTGTGACAGTGTCACCTACTGGCATCTTTGGGACGTTGGTTAGGAGGTAGTGTGACTATGTCACCTACTGGCATCTTTAGGACGTTAGTTAGGAGGAGTTGTCTTTGACAGCCCCTCACAATTTCCAGACATTTCCTTCAGCTTTTTCCTTCCCAGCCTTTATTACATACGGGTCCTAACCTGGTTAGTCATTGTGTGGATCACATGGGGCTGTGAATCGTGTGGATCACATGGAAGTCAACTCATCAAGCTCGATCAAGCAAGGACGGACAAGCCTGGAGAAAACTGCCGACCAACGCATCCATCATCAAGGGACTGATGATACAAGACCAGAAAATGCCACTGAATTCCACCACCATTAGGTGCTGTGACATCACGTCCAACAAAAAAGAAAATCAGGTACCGTTCGTTTTGTCATCTTTTTGACTACTTAAGCTAGAATCTCTCTGCCTTTGTACAGTGTATTTGTTTACATGTTTTGTTTTCAACTATGCCTGCCAATTCTGTCTGGGTTGTGTGTCCTTGCTTGTTTGGCTTTGTTGCCTTTTTCTGTCTTGGAGCCTGTTCATTTTGGAAATGCTCCAGTACTGTTTGGTAGAGTCTGTGTTTGCATTTGTGTTTTATCTTCTTGCTCTTTTCTGCCTGTCTAGGGCATGGAAGAAAATATCCTATCAAAAGGAGCAACAAAATTAGTTTAAAAAAAACAACAAACAAAAACTGCATAATACTTGATGGTTATGCAGCATTATATTAACCAATTTTGAAGACTACTTGGCAGTGATGTACTCTGCAGTATTTTTAAAAAATCAAAATACTCTCTGCGTTGTCGAACAGGCCTGAGAGCGACAGGCACCTGCAGTGTTGGTCAAGTAATTTATTGAAACACTTAGTGATGCATCTGTAAAGTGTTTGATGGGCAGATTTGGGGTCCCAGTTTGCTCAACATTTGGTCCCAGCCCTCCCATTGGGCACATAAGTTTTTCTCTGGGTCAGGGCTGGCTAGATTTAGATACTGAACCCCCCTCCCCCTTATTTATGCCTCTTAAGGGATTTGGACCCACAACCTAACAACCAAGAATCCACTGTGCTACCTTTTATGCTATGGTGACTGGTTGATTGATTTACATTTGTCATATGTAGATTGATAGCTTAGTTTTAGCATATATTGTTTGTTATTCGATTCTAAAGTTTGGGACTTGCTTCTGTTTCAACAGGTACAAAAAGAGCCAGAATAGTTCAAGTTCAGGGCCATCAGTCACTGAATGATGGAAAGCATCACCTATGCTGAAGTAAACACACCAGAACAGCTCCAGTCAAATCCAGCGCCTTCAAAAACTGAATGATAGAAAACATGCCTGTGCCAAAGTCAATACTCCAGAACAGCTCCATCAGGTCCAGCACCACCAGTCACTGGTTGACAAGAAGCATCGCCTGTGCCATAACAACGCTGGTCAGGTCCAGTGCCATCAAAAACTGAATGATGGGAAGCATTGCCTGTGCCAAGGGCAACACACCAGAACAGCTCCAGTCACACATCCTATGCAGCCAGTCATTGAATGATGGGAAGCATCGCCTGTGCCAAAATTAGGACACGAGAACAGCTCCAATCAAATCCAGCGCCTTCAAAAACTGAATGATGGGAAGCATCGCCTGTGCAAAAATCAGTACACCAGAACAGCTCCAATCAAATCCAGTGCCATAAAAAAACCCAAACGATGGGAAGCATTACCTGTGCCAAATACACCAGAACAGCTCCAGTCACACATCCAGTGCCGTCAGTCACTGAATGATGGGAAGCATCGCCTGTGCAAAAATCAGTACACCAGAACAGCTCCAATCAAATCCAGTGCCATAAAAAAGCCCAAACGATGGGAAGCATCGCCTATGCTGAAGTAAACACACCAGAACAGCTCCAGTCAAATCCAGCGCCAGCAATAAAAGAATGAGGGGAAGCATCGCCTGTGACAAAGTCGTTACACCAGAACAGCTCCAGTCAAATCCAGTGCCATAAAAATACAACGATGGGAAGCATCGCCTATGCCAGATACACCAGAACAGCTCCAGTCAGGTCCAACGCAATCTTATCAGTCATTGAATGATGGGAAGCATCGCCTGATCCAAAGTCAATACACCAGAACAGTTCTAGTAAAATCCAGTGCTATCAAAAACTGAACGATGGGAAGCATCGCCTGAGCCAAAGTCAACACACCAGACCAGCTCCAGTCACACATCCAGTGCCGTCAGTCACTGAATGATGGGAAGCATCGCCTGTGACAAAGTCAGTACTCCAGAACAGCTTCAATTAAATCCTGTGCCATCAAAAACTGAACGATGGGAAGCATTGCCTGTGACAAAGTCGTTACACCAGAACAGCTCCAGTCAAATCCAGTGCCATCAAAAACTGAGCAACGGGAAGCATCGCCTGTGCCAAGATCAACACTCCAGAACAGCTCCAGTCACATCCAGCGCCGTCGGTCACTGAATGAGGGGAAGGATCACAGCTGTAAGTTCCATAAACCAGCTGCCTGCATGAAGGGGATCAAAACCCAGGTGAGAATACTGCCGATCTCATTTGTATCTAAACCATTTAAATGGTGTTGGTTTTTTAAATAATTGACTTGTAACCCTCGTCCTTTTTTAAAGCATGTTTTACATAATTGTTGTGCATATTAATTATAGATCGATTAATCAACAACAGCAACAAAAACTGCATTCAAATAATTGTTAAAATAAATTGTAATGTTATGTGCTTGTTCTATATTTCATGTTTTAAAAGTATTGAATCATTCATATTTGAGCTAAAAAAAAAGTAAATGAGCATTATTGCACACAATGTAAATAATAATCCTTTAATCATTCAACCTCTTTTTAAGTAACATGGTCAGGTGACTGACTGTCATGTTTGTCCAAAAAAACGAACTGAATTTCCAGTGTTACTGATTTCGGACTCCCGTGCTTTCAGGAGCTGTGGGACTGGAACCAAGTGCCACGTGTGCAGTGGCAGCCATCATGAACTGGAGTCAAAGAGTGGCATGGCCATAGTTCGAAGAAAGGTATGAAACCCTTGTCGTATTTGAGCTATGAAAGTGGAAGATATCTCCAGAATATATGCCTAGTAAATGTCAATTTTTTGTCCCAAAGTGTTATCAAATCGCCTTAAATCTGAACTAATAGAGACAAATATGAACTATGATACTTTTAAACAAATCCTTGTAATTTTTTTCCTCAATGATGAGATTAAATTGTTTGAACATGACCCCCACCTGCCTAAAATAAATCCTAGCAGAAAAGTGGATCAGGTGCAAAGCGACTCATTTCATGGTGGAGTGTCACGTTTGATTTATAGTCTCATCTCAAGGACTTTGACATTGAGTTCAAATTTTAACCTGCCACCTTCTTTCTTAGAATCATTATAAAATCCCATTACAGCCACAAAACCAGACTTTTATTTATTCATTTATTCCTTTATATCGAGGATAATGGAATAAGCACTCATGTGCTTTTTTACATCCAATCCCCGTGTGTATGCGGTTTTGTAAATTCTGTCATGTTTCCACCGGCACACAATGGCCTACTCTTCCGAAAAGCGGAACAGGATTTAACGTGTGCGCAAGATGTTCTGCATGCGTTCGAACACGGAGCCTCGGTTTATAGTCTCATCCGAAGGACTTTTTCTTTTTTCATCAATATTCCTGGGTGGTGGTTGTGGTTTCAGTAACATCAATTGGTTTATAGCTAAGACATGGGTGATAATTTTACCAATAATTTTTAATTGAATGTCATTTTGACCATCCCCTATGTTTAAGTTGAGCAGGAAAATATCACTGTGCAACTAAAACTGATGTTTCCTTTTTTATATGTAGCTGCCTGTCAAATTTGTCTTTAGTCAGCATGACCTTTTTATGTATGTTTTTTCTTTTGCACACACCACACACACACACACACACACAAACACAAACACACAAATGGACAAAAATATAAACAAAATTATAGGACAATAAACGGGCCCAGTAATGAACATGCTTTTTACTTATTTATTTTAACTTGTTTAAAAGGGTAAATGGTTACATGTTATAATAATGTGTGTAATATTAGATAAGTCAATAACTATGAAAACTACTATTACCATAAGTATATTAAAGGCCTATAAAGGTAAAGGAGTCCCATAACCTATAAGGTCGTAGGGGAGCGAGGCGTCAGAGACCTCACTTCTCTAGGGCCAGCATATTGAGGGCGGCGCCCATCTCCTCTCCCTCGCTGCTTTACCTTCCCTGACCCTAAAGAGGGCAGGTACCCATTTACAGCTGGGTGAACTGGGGAACTATACTGAAGCCAAGGCGCGCAAACGGTCACCCATCCAACTGGTAACGACGCTCGACGCTGCTTAACTTGGCTGGGGGAAAGCGAGTGCTCCGACCACTGAGCTATCCCGTCCCCTATAAGGCCTATACTGATGGTTGTAACGTGTATTTTGGCAGGAGCCACATGGAGGAGGACTTCGCCTCCATCGCTGAGGACATCACTTTCAAGGACATCGCCAAGGACATTGCTGCCAAGGACATTGCTGCCAAGGACATTGCTGCCAAGGACATCGCTGCCAAGGACATCGCTGCCAAGGACATCGCTGCCAAAGACATCGCCGCCGAGGACATCGCCCAGGACATCATTTCCAAGGACATCGCCAAGGACATCGCTGCTGAGGACATTGCTGCCATTGCCCAGGACATCAGATGGCGGCAATGTCGCAGAAGAGAGCAGGACACCGCCGTCATGGAAAACATCCCCATCACATTCTAGTGCAGGACTCCCAACATTGTGTGGAGCAGCTAGGGGGAAAAACTGTGACACAAAAAATGTCGAAAGAATGTGCAAGGCCATCACTGCAAAGTTCATCCTACTACTGTCGGTGATGACTTGATGTAAAAAAAAAAGTATTGATATGTATGACTGAAAAGTAGCACCCATTGAAAAAAGGGGAAAAAAACCCAAACCCGCCATGGCTAAAAAAAAAAAGAAAAACCATGGTAAAAAAACGGGAAAAAAATAGAAACCCCCAAAAGCAAAAAAAAAGAAAAAGAAAAAGAAGACCCTCAAAATATTGAAACAAAAAAAATAGTGCTTTACAGTATGCATGTGAAGAAGAAAAAAGAAGAAGAAAAAAAGAAAAAAAGACGCACAAGAAAAAAAGAAAAAAGAAGAAAAAAAGAAGAAAAAAGAAGAAATTTACTGATTTGGATTTACTGATCAGCTGAGACAATGCTATTGTTGAAACATGCCATACAGGGCTGGCAACTATTTGTAATGCTGCCTCCCTTTTTTTTTGGTACACATTTTTTAATGAATCCCAAAGAGCTATTGGAAAATACTTGATGTAATTCCTGTTGAAGCCGGTCAATCCATGTAAGGCTGACTTTCACATATTCTGCTTTTATTATTGGAAAAGGCAGTTGTATAGATAATGGGGGCAACGTGCTAAAGGAATTAGGATGATTGTGTGTGTTTAATGTTAGTAAGATTGGTGATACTGTTATAGTATTGTGAACCAATCTATGTGGTGATCTCCCTCTGGTTATCTTTCCATGATTTTACTGCAGTGTAAAGTTTTATATAGGTTTTTAGTAAGAGGTAGGGTGTGTGTGTGTGTGTGTGTGTGTGTGTGTGTACTAGTAGTAGTAGTAGTAGTAGTAGTGTGAATGTGTGTGTGTGTGGGGGTAGTTGTAGTAGTAGTAGTAGTGTGTGGTGTAGTAGTAAGTGGGGAAGGTGTTAGGGTGTATGTATGAGAGGGGTGTGTGTGTAAGTGTGTGGTGGGTGTGTGTGTAAGTGTGTGGTGTGTGTGTGTGTGTAGTTTGTGTGTTAGTGTGTGGTGTGGTGTGTGTGTATATGTGTGCACGTGAGTGCGTGTGTGTGTCTGTGATATGTGTGTGTGTGTTAGATGTGTAAGTGTGGTGTAGTAGTGGGTATGTGTGGTGTGTGTGTGTCTGTGTTGTGTGTGTGTGTGTGTGTGTGGTGAAGTGCTGTGTGCGTGCGTGTGTGTGTGTGTGGTGGAGTGGTATGTGTGTGTGTTTGTGTGGTTTATACGTGTGTGGGGTGTGTGTGTATGATGGGGTGTGTGTAAGTAGCAGTAGCATCAGCAGTAGCAGTAGCAGCAGCAGTAGTAGTAGCAGTAGTCGCAGTACTGATACACACAGAATATTCTGTGTGCAGTAGCAGTAGCAAACGTAAGGTCGTCTTAGATTTTACGCGTAAAATAACAGACCAAAGGAAAAGACCACAGTGTGTGTGTGTGTGTGTGTGTGTGTGTGTGTGTGTGTGTGTGTGTGTGTGTTGTGGTGGTAGTGAGGAGAGGAGGGGGCAGAATACAGCATTGGATAAGTGGGGATAGGGAGAAGAGGGCCGCCGATAGTGATAGATTTTTCTCCCCTTGTTGATTTTGGCCCTAGTTTTCAAAAACACATTGAGTTTTGGCCTTGATTTTTGAAAAAAAATTCACATGGTTGATTTTGACCTTTATTCAAAAGACCTCAGATGGTTTATTTTGGGTTTATTCTTTTTTTTTTAATGGACACAAAAGTCTTCAACAGTCTTTGCTGATAGCAAAGCTGGAAATTTGTGATAAAAGAAATCGAAATTTAAGCCCCAGAAAGTCCTGTTAACTGGTAACTGTGTCTACAGCTACGTACCATCAATTCTATCTGCTGCTGTGTCCACATGCTTTCCAACAGACAGACCAGACAACCAGCCCTTTCCTTTTTTGCTAACTGTTCATACTAATTTTCAAACTAACTGTTACACTAATCCTGGTCGTCATGTGGACACAAAAGGCAGGTAGATAGTTTGGTGCATGCTGACACGATGGCAAATTCCTTTCTTAGAGGGGTTGGGGTGGTGGTAGAATTTTAGGGACAGAGGTGCTAGGAAGGGGGAGGGGTAAGATGGTTCGGGAATGGGGGAAGAGGTAGGATTGTGTGTGAGTGAGTGGATAGGGATAGTTATGGGTTTTTAGGTGTTTTTTTTTTAAAGGGGTGGGGGTAGGGGAAGCACTTGCGAAAGAAGTGTGTGTGTTTTTGAGAATGATAGTGTGTGTGAATGATGGTGTGTGTGTGTGTGTGTGTGTGAATAATGGGGTGTGTGTGTGAATGATGGGGTGTGGTGTTGAATGATGGGGTGTGTGTGTGTGAATGATGGTGTGTGTGTGTGAATGATGGGTGTGTGTGTGTGTGTGTTGTGGTGAATGATGGGTGTGGTGTGTGAATGATGGGTGTGTGTGAGTGTGTGAATGATGGGGTGTGTGTGTGTGTGTGGTGAATGATGGGGTGTGTGGTGTGTGTGTGTGTGAATAGATGGGGTTGTGTGTGTGGTGATGGTTGTGTGAATGATGGGGTGTGAGTGTGGTGAATGATGGGGTGTGTGTGTGATGTGTTGTGTGTGGAATGATGGGGTGTGTGTGTGTGAATGATGGGGGTGTGTGTGTGTGAATGATGGGGTGGTGTGTGTGTGAATGATGGTGGGTGTGTGTGTGTGAATGATGGGTGTGTGTGTGTGTGTGTGTAATGATGGTGGTTGTGTGTGTGTGAATGATGGGGTGTGGGGGTGTGTGAATGATGGGGTGTGAGTGTGTGTGAATGATGGGGGTGTGAGTGTGTGGAATGATGGGGTGTGAGTGTGTGGAATGATGGGTGTGTGTGTGTGATGATGGGTGTGGTGTGTGAATGATGGGGTGGGTGTGGATGATGGGTTGTGGGGATGTGTGGTGAATGATGGGGTGTGGTGTGTGTGATGATGGTGTGGTGTGTGTGTGGTGTGTGTGTTGTGGTGAATGATGGGGTGGTGAGTGTGTGAATGATGGGGTGTGTGTGTGTGAAATGATGGGGTGTGTGTGTGTGTGAATGATGGGGTTGTGGTGTGTGTGTGTGTGTGAATGATGGGGTGTGAGTGTGTGAATGATGGGGTGTGATGTGTGTGAATGATGGAGGGTAAGAGAGAATGATGAATGCTGAGAATGATAGTGTGTGTATGGGGGGGGGGGGGGGAGAGATGTGCGTGTGTGAGAATGATGGTGTGTGTCAATGTGTGTGTGTGAGAATGATGTGTGTGTGTCAATGTGTGTGTGTGTGAGAATGATGGTTGTGTCAATGTGTGTGTGTGAGAATGATGGTGTGTGTCAATGTGTGTGTGGTGGAATGATGGGTGTGTGTCAGTGGAAGGGGGGGGGGGGTGTAGACAAAGAAGGCAGGGAGGATGGAGGTAGTGAGTATGCAGTATAGGAAAGGCTGTGTGTGGGGTGTGTGTGTGTGTGTGTGTGTGTGTGTGTGTGTGTGTGTGGTGTGAGGGAATAACTTATACTACAGGCAGATCAATGGGATAGTATATCAATGGTATTTCATCACCAGTATATGCTGTTGTGAAACCAGCACAACAGTTGCATACTTTGTGTGTGTGAATTTCAAGTTTACATATATTCACATGAGCATTGGATGGACATTTGTTTATGATTGGCAACTGGTCTCATTTTGATTTTCCCCCCCAAAGCTTCTTTGTTTTGATGCTGATGAAATGCCAGCTAAAATTGATCTGGTCCTGTGGTAATCACAAGAATAGCAAACATTTCTGTTTGTTCAGCAGGCAACAGTATACTGCAATGGTTCTGACAATGATTTTCCGTGAAATTGAATGCAAGGAATGTTGTTATTCTGTAAATGGCTAAGAAAAATGAAAGAGCTTACATAATTGTGTGGAAAGTGTGTGGGGAGAAGGGGCCTTTTATTTTATTTTTGTAACCAAATACGTACCTATATTTTGTTTTATATTTCTTCTTTTTTTAAAATGTTTGGTATCTTCGTAAAATTACATGAAATGTGAAAGGAAAAAAGACAGCTCATTCTGTGATTAGTATGGATGATGCAAAAGATATTTTTCATTGATGTTGGTGGCAGATCTGTGTATGATCTGCTGGAAGATTGATGGCAGATTTTACACCAACATAATTGAGCAAACAAAATCATGGTATATGATTTAAGTCTAGTAGTGGACGGAGTGTTCCTGTGTTTTGTGTTTCTTTGTAGGTTTTTTTTGGTTTGTTTTTCTTTTTTCTTTTTCTTTTTTTTAAGTCGAAATAATGAGATCAATTGTAATTTGAGGAAAAATGTAGCATGTTTTACAATGATGTGGAAGAAAGTGTGTGGGTTTTCTGTTGTTTTGTTTGTTTTTACATTTTTGTTGATGGAGATTTTACAGCATCACACAGTGAATGTATATGACAGATTAATGCTGTATAAGTATAATGGTGTGTGATATGTGCCTGTGAGTTCCTTGCTTTTATGGTTGCAAAAAACCAGCACAGAGATGAAATGTAATTGCTGAGACAAATGCAAGAGTTGACATAAATGTGTGTAAAGTGTGTGGGGAGAAGGGGCCTTTAAAAAAAGAAAACGAAATACCCACATACATATATATATATATATTTTTTTTTTTTAATGTTTACTTTTTTGGAAAAATCACATGAATGTGAAAGAAAAAAATAACAGTTCATTGTGATCAGCATTGATAATGTGAAAGATATTTTACATTGATGTTGGTGGCAGATCTGTGTATTGATCTTCTGCTGGAAGATTGATGGCAGATTTTACACCAACATATAATGATATGAGAAAGAAGTTATGGTATATGATTTTAAGTCTAGTAGTGGACAGAGTGTGCCTGTGTTTTTTTTCCTTTGGAGTTTTTTGTAACTTGTTTTTAATTTTTAATTTTAGATAATGAGATCAAATGTAAATTGAAGAAAAAGTAGCATTTTCTAGAATGATGTGGAAGGAAGTGTGTGGGGAGATGTTTTTCTGTTTTTTATTTTGTTTTTAATTTTGTTGTTGTTGGAGATTTTACAGCATCACATCTTTTAAGAATGTATATGACAGATTAATGCTGTAAAAGTATGGTGGTGTGTGATATGTGCCTGTGTGATTCTTGCTTTTTATGTTTGCAAAAAACAGCACAGAGAGGAAATGTAAATTGCTGAGACAAATACAAGAGCTTACATAATTGTGTGGAGAGTGTGTGGGGAAAAGGGGCCTTTTTCTTTAAATAAAAAAACCAAATACATACATATGTATATCTGGTTTGGTTTTTTAAAAAAGTTTTTCTTCATAATGCATGAAATGTAAAAGAAAAAAAAGAAAGTTCATTCTGATTAGCCTTGATAATGTGAAAGATATTTTTCATTGATGTTGGTGGCAGATCTGTGTATTGATCTTCTGCTGGAAGATTGATAGCAGATTTTACATCAACATATGTGAGCATAAAAACCCAGACTATGGTGTATGATTTTAAATTAAGTAGTGAAAAAAAGTGTGCCTGTGGTTTCTTAGTCTTTGTTTTCTTTTTTTTATATATAATTTTAGATAAAGATATTAAATGTAAATAGAAGAAAATATGTGAGGAGAGGTTTTCTGTTTTGTTTTATTTTTGTTTTTATGAGCTTTTTTGTTGGAGACTTTAAGCATCACATCTTTTAAGAATGTACATGACAGTTTAATGCTGTATAAGTATAGTGGTGTGTGATATGTGCCTGTGTATTGCTTATTCTGGTTGCAAAAAAACCAGCACAGAGATGAACTGTAAATTGATAAAAATGCAAGAGCTTGCATAATTGTGTGGGAAGTGTGTGGGGAGAAGTAGTCTTTTTTGTAACCAAGTACATACATACATACGTATATTTTGTTTTGCTTTTGTTTTTAAAGGTTTGTTTTCTTTGTAAAATCACATGAAATGTGAAAAGAAAAGAAAGCTGATAATGTGATTAGCATTGCTTACGCGAAAGATATATTTCATTGATGTTGGTGGCACATCTGTGTATTGATCTTCTGCTGGAAGATTGATGGCAAATTTTACACCAACATATATGAGCAAAAAAAAATTTAGGTACATGATTTAAGTTTAGTAGTGGACAGTAATCCTGTCGGTTTTTTTTTCGATTTTTTTTCTTATGGTTTGTTTGTTGTTTTTTAATTTTACATAATGAGATGAAATGTAAAGTGAGAAAAAATGTAGCATGTTCTACAATAATGTGGAAGGAAGTGTGTGGTGAGAGGTTTTCTGTTTTTTTTAAATTTTGTTTTATGTTGAATTTTTTTTTTACATTTTACATCACATTTTTTTAAAATGTATATGACAGATTAATGCTGTATAAGTAATGTGGTGTGTGATATGTGCCTGTGTGTTTCTCGCTTTTTATGGTTACAAAAAACCAGCACAGAGATGAAATGTAAATTGCCGAGACAAATGCAAGAGCTTACATAATTGTGTGGAAAGTGTGTGGGGAGAAGGGGCCTATTTTTCAAAATCTAAATGCATGCATACATATATTTTGTTTTACTTTTGTTTTTAAATGGCTTTTTTGGTAACATCACATAAAATAATGTGAAATAAAAAAGACAGCTCATTCTGTGATTAGCATTGATAATGTGTAAAATATTTTTCATTGATGTTGGTGGCAGATCTGTGTATTGATCTTCTGCTGGAAGATTGATGTCAGATTTTACACCAACATATTATGTGAACAACAAAAAAATTGCTATGGTATATGATTTTAAGTCTAGTAGTAGACACAGTCTGCCTTTTTCTTTTTCTTGGTTTTTTGGGTGGTGTGTTTTGTTTTGTTTTAAATTTGAGATAATGAGATCGAAATGTAAATCAAGAAAAATGTAGCATGTTCTACAATGATGTGAAGAAAGTGTGTGGGGAACGCTTTTCTGTTGGGTATTTTTTGTTGTTGTTGAGATTTTACAGCATCACATCTTTTGAGAATGTATATGACCGATTAATGCTGTATAAGTATAGTGGTGTGTGATATATGCCTGTGTGTTTCTTGTTTTTTGTGGTTGCAAAAAACCAGTACGGAGATGAAATGTAAATTGCTGAGAAAAATGCAAGTGCTTACATAATTGTGTGGAAAGTGTGTGGGGAGAAGGGGCCTTTTTCTTTAAAAAAAAAAAAAGAAATACATACATATGTATATCTGGTTTTATTTTTGTTTTTAAGTTTTTCTTCGTAATGCATGAAATATAAAAGAAAAAAGTTCATTCTGATTAGCCTTGATAATGTGAAAGATATTTGTCATTGTTGGTGGCAGATCTGTGTATTGATTTTCTGCTTGAAGATTGATGACAGATTTTACACCAACATATCTGAGCAAAAAAACCCAGACTATGGTGTATGATTTTGACCTTAGTAGTGGAAAAAGGTGTGCCTGTGGTTTCTTAGTCTTTGTTTTCTTTTGTTGTTTTTTAAATTTTAGATAAAGAGATCAAATATAAAGAAGAAAATGTGTGGGGAGAGGTTTTCTGTTTTGTTTTATTTTTGTTTTTATGGGTTTTTTTGTTGGAGATTTTAAGCATCAGATCTTTTAAGAATGTATATGACAGATTAATGCTGTATAAGTATAGTGGTGTGTGATATGTGCCCGTGTATTTTTTGCTTTTTCTGGTTGCAAAAAAACAGAACAAAGATGAACTGTAAATTGATAACAATGCAATAGCTTACATAATTTCGTGGGGAGAAGGGGTCTTTCAAAAAACACCAAGTACATACATACATAAGTATATTTTGTTTTTCTTTCTTTTTTTAAGATTTTTCTTTGTAAAATCACATGAAATGTGAAGAAAAAAAAGCTGATTTTGTGATTAGCATTGATTACGCAAAAGATATTTTTCATTGATGTTGGTGGCAGATCTGTGTATTTATCTTCCACTGGAAGATTGATGGCAGATTTTACACCAACATATGTGAGCCAAAAAAATAATTATGGTATATGATTTAAGTCTACTATGCACAGAGTGTGCCTGTGTTTTCTTTTTGCATTTTGTTTTTTTTCTTTGTTAAAAAAAAAATTGGATATTGAGCTAAAATGTAAATTGAAGAAAAATGTAGCATGGTCTAGAATGATGTGGAAGAAAGTGTGGGGAGAGGTTTTCTGTTTTTTATTTTGTTTTTTTATGTTATTTTTTTTTTTTTACATTTTACATCATCACATCTTTTGAGAATGCTTTTGATTAATGCTGTATAAGTAAAGTGGTGTGTGATATGTGCCTGTGTGTTTTTTGCTTTTTGTGGTTGCAAAAAAACCAGCACAGAGATGAAATGTAAATTGCCGAGACGAATGCAAGAGCTTACATAATTGTGTGGAAAGTGTGTGGAGAGAAGGAGCCTTTTTTCAAATCCAAATGCATGCATTCATACATCTTGTTTTATTTTTATTTTTAATTTTTTTTGGTTACATCACATAAAAAGTGTGAAATAAAAAAGACAGTTCATTCTGTGATTAGCATTGATAATGTGCAAGATATTTTTCATTGATGTTGGTGTCAGATCTGTGTATTGATCTTCTGCTGGAAGATTGATGGCAGATTTTACACCAACATATGTGAACAACAACAAAAAAACCCGCTATGGTATGATTTTAAGTCTAGTAGTAGACACAGTCTGCCTTTTTCTTTTTCTTGGGTTTTTTTTTGGTTGTGTGTGTTTTGTTTTGTTTAAATTCGAGATAATGAGATCGAAATGTAAATTAATAAAAATGTAGCATTTTCTATAAGGTGAAGAAAGTGTGTGTGGGGAGGTTTTCTGTTGGGTATTTTTTGTTGTTGCTGAGATTTTACAGCATCACATCTTTTGAGAATGTATATGAAAGATTAATGCTGTATAAGTGTTGTGGTGTGTGATATGTGCCTGTGTGTTTCTTGTTTTTCGTGGTTGCAAAAACCAGCACAGAGATGAAATGTAAATTGCTGAGAAAAATGCAAGAGCTTACATGATTGTGTGGAAGGTGTGTGGGGAGAAGGGGCGTTTTTTCTTTTTTTTTAACGAAATACATATATAGTATATTTTGTTTTGCTTTTGTTTTCAAATGGTTTTTTTCTTGGTAACATCACATAAAATGTGAATTTTTTTTAAAGTTCATTATATGATTAGCATAATGCGAAGGATAATTTTCGATGATGTTGGTGGCAGATCTGTGTATTGATCTTCTGCTGGAAGATTGATGGCAGATTTTACACCAACATATGTGAGCACACAAAAAATTATGGTCTATGATTTTAAGTCTGGCAGTGGAAAAAGTGTGCCTGTTTTCTTTGTTGTTGTTGTTGGGTTTTGGTTTTTTTTTTATAATGAGATCAAACTATAAATTGACGAAAAAATGTAGCATTCTTTACAATGATGTGGAAGAGAGTGGGGAGAGCTTCTCTGTTTTGTATGTGTTTCATGTTTTGGTTTTTTTTCTTTTTGGGATTTTTTTTTTGGGGGGGGGGGAGGTTGTTGATTTAACAACATCACATCTTTTGAGAATGTACATGACAGATTAATGCTGTATAAGTATACTGGTCTGTGATGTGTGCCTGTGTGTTTCTTGCTGTTTGTAGTTGCAAAAATCCCCAGCACAGAGATGAAATGTAAATTGATGAGAAAAATGCAAGAGCTTACATAATTGTGTGGAAAGTGTGTGGGGAGAAGGGGTCTTTTTTCTTTTTAAACCAAATACAAACATACATATATTTTGCTTTACTTTTTGTTTTAAATGTTTGGGTTTTTTGTGTCTTGAAATCACATGAAATGTGAAAGAAAAAAAGAAAGCTCATTATGTGATTAAGATTGATAAAGCAAAAGATATTTTTCATTGATGTTGGTTGCAGATCTGTGTATTGAGCTTCCACTGGAAGATTGATGGCAGATTTTCCACCAACATATGTGAGCAAAAAAATTAAAAGGTATATGATTTTAAGTCTGGTAGTGGACAGTATATGCCTGTGTTTTGTTTTTGTTTTGTGGTGTGCTTTTTTGCTTTTGTTTTTTGTGTTTGTTTTTTGTAGTAGATTTTAGATACTGAGATCAACTATACATTGTTGAAAAATGTAGCATTCTGGACAATGATGTAGAAGTGTTTGGGGGAGATGTTTACTGTTTTGTTTAATTTTTTAAAAATGTTTTTGTTGTTGTTGGAGATTTTACAGCATCACATCTTTTGAGAATGTATATGACAGATTAATGCTGTATAAGTATTGTGGTGTGTGATGTGTTCCTGTGTGTTTCTTGCCTTTTGTGATTGCAAAAAAATCAGCCCAGAGATGAAATGTAAAATAATGGAAAAAATGCAAGTATTTACATACTTGTGTGGAAAGTGTGTGGGGAGGTGTTTTTTTTTTTTTAATGGAATGCATACATATGTATTTTTGTTTTTATTTTTGTTTCTAAGTGTTTTTGTGTGTAAAAGCACATAAAATGTTGGAAAAAAGAAAGTATATTATGTGAATAGCATTGCTATTGCAAAAGATAATTTTCATTCATGTTGGTGGCAGATCTGTGTATTGATCTTCTGCTGGAAGATTGATGGCAGATTTTACAGCACATATGCGAGCAAAAAAAGTCATAGTATATGATTTTGTCTAGTAGTGGATAGCGTGCATGTGTTTTCTTTTTCTTTGTTCCTTTTATTTGTTTGGCTGTTTTGTGTGTGTAATTTTAGATAGTGAGATCAAATGTAAACTGAGGGAAAAACCGTATCATGCTCTACAATGATGTGGAAGAAAGTGTGGGGAGAGGGGTTTCTGGGTTTAAAAAAAATTTTTTTTTCATATTTTCTTTCTTGGAGATTTTACAGTATCATATCTTTTGAGAATGTTTATGAAAGATTAATGCTGTAAAAGTATAGTGGTGTGTGTGATATGTGCCTTTGTGTTTCTTGCTTTTTGTGGCTGCAAAAAACCCAGCACAGAGATTAAATGTAAATTGCTGAGAAAAATGCAAGAGCTTACATAGTGTTGAAAGTGTGTGGGAAGAAGGTGCCTTTTTCCTGTTTAAACCAAGGACAAACATACATATATTTTGCTTTATTTTTTTGTTTTAATTGTGTGTTTCTTTCTTGAAATCACATGAAATGTGAAAGAAAACTAGCTCATTATGTGATTAGCTTTGATAGTGTAAAAATATATTTTTCATTGATGTTGGTGGCAGATCTGTGTATTGATCTTCTGCTGGAAGATTGATGGCAGATTTTACACCAACAATGTGAGCCAAGAAACTTATGGTATATGATTTTAAGTCTGGTAGTGGACAGTGTGTGCCTGTGTTTTCTTTTTGTTTGGTGGTGTGCTTTTTTGCTTTTGTTTTGGGGTTTTTTATAGTAAATTTTAGATACTGAGATCAAATGTAAATTGTTGAAAAATGTAGCATTTTGTACAATGATGTACAAGAAAGTGTTTGAGGAGAGGTTCACTATTGTTTTGTTTTATTTTTGTGTTTATATTTTCTTGGAGATTTTACAGCATCACATCTTTTGAGAATGTATATGACAGATTAATTCTGTATAAGTATTTTGATGTGTGATATGTGCCTGTGTGTTTCTTGCTTTTGTGATTACAAAAAATCAGCACAGAGATGAAATGTAAAATGAGAAAAATGCAAGTACTTACATACTTGTGTGGAAAGTGTGTGGGGTGAAAAGGGACCTTTTTTCTTTTTAAACCAAATACAAACATACATATATTTTGCTTTACGTTTTGTTTAAAATGTAGGGTTTTTTGTGTCTTGAAATCACATGAAATGTGAAAGAAAAGAAAGCTAATTATGTGATTAAGATTGATAAAGCAACAGATATTTTTCATTGATGTTGGTGGCAGATCTGTGTATTGAGCTTCCACTGGAAGATTGATGGCAGATTTTACACCAACATATGTGAGCAAAAAAATTAGGTATGATTTAAGTCTGGTAGTGGACAGTATATGCCTGTGTTTTGTTTTTGTTTGGTGGTGTGCTTTTTTGCTTTTGTTTTTTGTTTGTTTTTTGTAGTAGATTTTAGATACTGAGATCAACTATACATTGTTGAAAAATGTAGCATTCTGGACAATGATGTAGAAGTGTTTGGGGGAGATGTTTACTGTTTTGTTTAATTTTTTAAAAATCTTTTTGTTGTTGTTGGAGATTTTACAGCATCACATCTTTTGAGAATGTATATGACAGATTAATGCTGTATAAGTATTGTGATGTGTGATGTGTTCCTGTGTGTTTCTTGCCTTTTGTGATTGCAAAAAAATCAGCCCAGAGATGAAATGTAAAATAATGAAAAAAATGCAAGTATTTACATACTTGTGTGGAAAGTGTGTGGGGAGGTGTTTTTGTTGTTAATGGAATGCATACATATGTATTTTTGTTTTTATTTTTGTTTTTAAGTGGTTTTTTTTTGTAAAATCAAATAAAATGTTGGAAGAAAAAAAGTTTATTATGTGAATAGCATTAATATTGCAAAAGATAATTTTCATTCATGTTGGTGACAGATCTGTGTATTGATCTTCTGCTAGAAGATTGATGGCAGATTTAACAGCAACATATGCAAGCAAAAAAAGTAATAGTATATGATTTTGTCTAGTAGTGGACAGCGTGCATGTGTTTTCTTTTTCTTTGTCCCTTTTGTTTGTTTGGCTGTTTTGTGTGTGTAATTTTAGATAGTGAGATCAAATGTAAACTGAGGGAAAAACCGTATCATGCTCTACAATGATGTGGAAGAAAGTGTGGGGAGAGAGGTTTCTGTTTTTTTTCAATTTTTATTTTCATATTTTCTTTCTTGGAGATTTTACAGTATCATATCTTTTGAGAATGTTTGACAGATTAATGCTGTAAAAGTATAGTGGTGTGTGTGATATGTGTCTTTGTGTTTCTTGCTTTTTATGGCTGCAAAAAACCAGCACAGAGATGAAATGTAAAATGCTGAGAAAAATGCATGAGCTTACATAATTGTGTGGAAGGTGTGTGGGGAGAAGGGGCCTTTTTCTTTTTAAACCAAGTACAAACATACGTATATTTTGCTTTATTTTTTGTTTTTAAATGTTTGTGTTTTTTTCTTGAAATCACATGAAATGTGAAAGAAAAAAAAGCTCATTATGTGATTAGCTTTGATAATGTAAAAATATATTTTTCATTGATGTTGGTGGCAGATCTGTGTATTGATCTTCTGCTGGAAGATTGATGGCAGATTTTACACCAACATGTGAGCCAAGAAACTTATGGTATATGATTTTAAGTCTGGTAGTGGACAGTGTGTGCCCGTGTTTTCTTTTTGTTTGGTGGTGTTTTTTGCTTTTGTTTTTGGGTTTGTTTTTTATAGTAAATTTTAGATACTGAGATCAAATGTAAATTGTTGAAAAATGTAGCCTTTTGTACAATGATGTACAAGAAAGTGTTTGGATAGAAGTTTACTATTGTTTTGTTTTATTTTTGTTTTTATATTTTCTTTCTTGGAGATTTTACAGCATCACATATTTTGAGAATGTATATGACAGATTAATTTTGTATAAGTATTGTGGTGTGTGATATGTGCCTGTGTGTTTCTTGCTTTTGTGATTACAAAAAATCAGCACAGAGATGAAATGTAAAATGAGAAAAATGCAAGTATTTACATACTTGTGTGGAAAGTGTGTGGGGAGAAGGGGCCTTTTTAAAAAAAACCCAATCATTTGCAAACCTATGTATTGTATTTTTGTTTTTAAATGTTTGTTTTCTTTGTAAAACATTGGGTTCTTCTTTTTTACATATGACGTGTCATATATCTAGATTTATATGTACATATATTTGTGGTATTGTTTTAATCTTAATGTGGACATGTTCCATTTTTGTCACTAAATTCATATGTTTACATCTGACATTTTCCATACAATAAAATAATAGCCATGTAATAAAAACCTGTGTGTGTGTGTGTGTGTGTGTGTGTGTGTGTGTGTATGCACACCAGCAGAAGCATGCTGTATGATCAAGTCAAGGATCAAATTCTTGAAAGTGTGTGAGAATCATCATACTTTACATGGTATTTTTTCCCTCTCACTCAGCAACTCAAGCAGGCACACACATTCAGAGCGTTGCACATAGTGCTTGTGATCTGCTGATCCCAGTTTGAATCTCGTTCAAGGGGAACACGTGTATAATTTTACTGAAATTTAAAAACGAACTGCAATAAGTCAATTAACTGACTTCCTTCTGGACCAAGTACTGGTTTTGTGCATTTTCTCATACATCAAAATGGTAAAAACATTCCAAGATAACTTCAAATAAAAATGGCACGCGCACACACACGCACACATACACACACACAGAAGACTTACAATTTACGCACGCACATACGCTCATACGCGCACGTGCGTGTGTGTGCGCGAATACACCCATGCACACCCACACACATACACTGATGTATGAATACAATGTTTTAAAGACCAATGACTAAGAAGACAGAGACTTATTTCACACACACACACACACACACACACACGTATTGACTATACTCATAACAATGAAAGTCAGGCAAGTAATTCAGAGAAATGTAAAAAAGAGAGAGGACTGTATTCTGTCTAAAAGGACACTGTGGGCACAAAACAATTACTCACAAAATTACGTAAGCAGCAGCTGATTGGTTAAAACTTGTCAACTGCCTGTGGGGTGTCCTCATTGTAGCCCTTTCTGACAAGAAGGTATGGATGGTGTGGTGTTGTCGGGAATCTACAAGGTTTTGGTAATCTTTTCTCCACATCTCCATTACTTTCTTGAATTAAATAAGCTATCCTTTGCTAGTTCCTGCTTTAACATGGTTAAGAGCAGTATTATAACTCTGCTAACAACAGTCAGCTCAAGGCATGTTTTAAAATAAAAGCAACAATAATTAAGGCAGAGAGTAGACGTGTGATCTTTGGCAAATGGTCTGTGCAGCCCTATACAAGGTCATATGTGGCGTTTCGCTCTTTGGGTTGTTAAAAGGGCATGTTTTATCACAGGCGTGTTTATCCAATGTTCTGTTGCCTTATAGGTATTGGTATCTTGGTAAACTGTGGTGATAAAGTGTTGGCCAAGTCTAGGAAAAACTTTGCTAAACTGCAGACGTATAAAGCACAAAGGAATCTACCACATTTGATAATCTATACCACAGGAAACTTCTAACGTATACTACATACACACTTTCACATATTAACTATCTATATAATCACGCAAATGAGAATTTGTTTCTAAAAAGTCTACAATGACAAAACGTTAATAATATTGATAAAATTATCTGACAAAATTAATGTGTACAATATTTTTCAGCAAAGGCACTGGAAGATATCAATAAACAAAATCAGTAATAGTCGAGACAATAATTTCCTCTCCAACAGGAATGAAGGTTGTAAAATTTCATTAAACAATCGAAGACTAAGATAGACCAGTGATATCCTTAGTCAATGAGGACAACTGAGCTGACTGCATTTTGCACATTATCCAGAATTTTAAAAATCTTAAGAATGGATAATGTTCCCTACCTCACCTCCCTTCCTCCTGCCATTATATTTCACCCACCACATGTCTACACTTCACACCCAGTCTCGTTCACGTGATTATACACACACGTTTTGGGGCTGCACATAATAATGCCTTCCTATTTACTTCGGTAAATATGAACTTTTCTCTGCTTACATCCACGAGCACTGGTTGTATTTATCATAAAAAAGCTATTAGCTTTATATATAACATTATCATTTTCTTCATGGAGTGCTCACTTTGGGATGGATAAGTGTGCCTATCTCTAATACTTTGGTAACTGTATACATTGAAAGGTTGATGGTAACTGCCTTAATACTGGCCACCCAGCACATTATACTTTTTTATGCCGTGTGTTGCCGAGGTGGTTTGGTCTACAGTGAAAAGCTTGCTTCAGGTTAATGGCTAGTTTTGCTGTGCCTCTTGCACTGGGGTGGATAACATTTTGATATACCTAAGGGGGGGGGGGGGGCACTTGTTTTTGCTGTGAATGTGTCATAATTGTCAACATAAGTGACATTCAGGACTTGACAGACTGAGTAAAGATTTTTCTTAGAAGGAAAGATGGCATTGTTAAATTGTGCTTATACATGACTGGAATAATGAAACTTGCCACACCAGTTGACTTAGGGAAAGTACTTTTTCAGAGCGAGAGCAGCTTCGTCCATGTCTCTTTAGAGACAGGCCCGGCAGGGCAGCTGTTGACCCCCACATGGAGAGCCACAGTCTTCACGGAGTGTGATGACACTGACACAGACTGCAGACTGTCTATCAGCTGGTTGATAGTCAGGCCAAGAATACATAGCATGTAAATCACCTCATCCCCTGAGGCAATCTTTCTGGAGTTAATGTACATATCTAATTTTTAGACTTGATCTGTGCCCTCTGTCATAGGGACTGTCATACCCATGTTGGACTGGCCAGCCACACCTGACACTGTACCAGAATGAACACCTAGAGCGCAACTGTATAGTCTTCCGAGACTGAAGGCTGCCACCAACATGTATTTAATTAATTACAGAATCTCCAATGAGGACAGAGGTTTGGGAGAGTGGGTGATGGGAGTGGGGCTGGCCAGAGGAGACAAAGTAGGTTTCTGGTGTAAAATACTTAGTTTTATCATTAGAATCAGACTGGACTCCCTCTTCTTGCTGGGTATGCACAGGTGACTTACCTGGGCGCCTGTCACCTGGCTATTCGTTCTTTTGTTGTCTGGAAGGAGTTGTGTGGGGGTACTGTGTACAGAGCTGGGTTTACACTGGGGCTGAGGGAAACGTTCCAGTCAGGACCACTCAGTTTAGAGGATGTCAACATTTGGGATAGTGTCTGGAACAGCTGCCTGAACTGTTTTTGGACTTTGAATTGTAGGTTCACGAACCATGGATGAATCAATTCGTTTGATCATTGAATTTTTGTCTGTTTATTTTCACTGGGGTAGTAACCAGTGGGGGTGATTTAAGTGCCCGTGTGTGTGAAAAAAGGTGGTACTGAGATGTGCTTTACTTTTTTCAGGTCAGATTGTAAACTACCAAGTTGTGTGATTGATTTTGTTTCAAAAGGATATCTGGTTTTTGTTGCAGACCCCTCATTTCCTCGTTTAGTGTTTCCATTTCACCTTGAATAGCATCTATTTTGTCAGAGGTGAACAGTCGTATTTCGTTTTTAGTACACATTTTCCATCACTGATTAGAGAGGTTAACTCCATCACACAATTGTTCAGTTGTTGAGAAAGGAAATCTATGGCTGAATCAAAATATTTGGTCTGTTTTGCTAGGGGAATAGAGCACATAGTGTGATATTAGAATATTTTGAAGTAAATTAAATAATGCGTTTACGCAGTCTTTTACACAGTATTTAAGAGGATGAATTATGATTCTGTGGGCTGACATCATGATCTTTATCAGTATCATCAAGGCTGTTTTCCGGAGTGTTGACCTGGACCTTAGGAGTAGGAGGGAGAATGACCACATTTCCGTCTGTACCCCCTTCACACTGCAGAATACTGGATGCAGACTGAGGAGAGCTGGACTGCCCGGTAACGAAGCCCGGCAGTGTCACATCAGTAGGCTGCTGAGGAAACACAGGTTCTGGAAGGCACTGAATAAAGGTGATAGGTGTTTCCAGTAAACACTTTCCATGCTTTGCTTTTAATCTTTCTATTGGTCAGAAATGTTTGAATAAAGTGTTTTTAAACCTCACATTCTTTTGTGTTCCACAATAAACAGTCTATAGCCTGGCAAAGAAATTTGCTGCATGACTGCAGCTTGAAATATAAACTGAGTGTGATACTATTATTGAAACCACATGAAATGCAAATGACAGCCTTACTTAACCAGTATGGAGGTGGATAATAAATCAGTAAGGGTACAAGTAGACATCACATTTTCTTAATTTAGATCGAAATCTGATATGATAACCTTTATGTCATCATTTACTATGGCTGGGTAGGCCTAATGATAAACTAGACTGTTTCGCCTTACACATCAATCTTCTTGGTTGCAGGAGAAACGCTTCTGAATGGCATTGAGGATTCGTTTAAGCTTTTGATCCATCTGACATCATGCTAAAAACTCAAAACTACATACAGGCAGACAGAAAGAAAAGATATTGAACGTTAGTTTTTTTTTATTCATGTTAATATCATTCTTAAAATTAAAACTACAAGCTCTAAGACAAAAAAGATATTAAGCTTCCCTGCACCTTCACCAAATAGTCCATGGTTTGTGCAGATGAAAATCTTTCTGACAAAAGTGTCCATTTGTATCACTTACCATGACCTCAGCAAACATTGTCATTGGGTACACTTGATAATCTGTAGATCACATTATATTGACACAGTTTAGCACAAGTTTATGATTTACACAGATCGTTGTCAGCACAAAACACAAGCGTTAAGTTTAACGGTATTATGAAGTGGTTTATATGGGAGATGTAAAGCAATTTCCCATTTGCATTAATTTCTGTGATCGGAATAATAGTTTATGCATTTCAATACTATTTGGTGAGGTGACAGGCCTGATATGGCCCCTGTGGTCGGCAGGGCTATAAACAAGAAGATTGAATTGAATTACTTATTTAGTGCACATGTAGACATAGGCTACTCAAAAGCCCATAAATTAGGTGGAAATAAGAATCTTGATTGGTTTGCGTTGCCACTCAACACGACTTAATTTCCAAAATATCACCAGTAATATAACAATTTATCATGGAGAGAGAGAAATCATGTATGTCCCACCTCCTCGAGATCAGCTCAAGGAGACCTGTTTATTGAATAATGATGCATCTTTTAGGGATTACTGGAAGGAGCAAGGGAGGAAGAGAGAGAGAGAGAGAGAGAGAGAGAGAGAGAGAGAGAGAGAGAGAAGAGAGAGAGAGAGAGAGAGAGAGAGAGAGAGAGAGATCATACATTGAGTAATGATGTTCTCATTGATTTCTTCCACTGTGCACCTATACACGAGTAAATGAGGCTCTGGCAGTTTTGCACTTGAAGTCAGCCTGGTTGATCATTCACATCCTTACCCATAATTCACCAGACACCGCTGCCAAAAATAATTAGACATGTTCTCTTTACTGTTGTCACTGTCGGTAGGCTACGTTTTCGTCTGGGGGAATCATTCAGTTAAAAAAATATGCAGAACAGTCTAGCATTCACAGTGTAGACTTGTAACCAGTGGCTGTTAAGCCATCAGGTTGAGAACCTTTCCCACCAGATTTGCTGTTGTTTTTGTTGGACGTTTTCATGCTTAACAAGAAAGTTATTCTCTCCATCTTCTGGCCCAGTGTCCATGTGCTGGCACTAGGCTTTCTTGAAGCTTGTTCTCAGGATTGTCCTTGCTTCTCTGTAGGACACTGGGTGGGCTGGCTGCTCCAAGCTGCTGCCTGTCATGGACTGGCTTTCCATCTCATTTTCCCCCCTGTGCCACACTGGGGCTGGATCCATTGCAGAACCACTACACTTCTCTGACTGAGGAGGCTTAGCTCATGTCTGATGTCTCATAGGATCTGCATTTGCACCTGGAGATTCTGCAGGATGGACTTTCAATCAGTCAGGAACACTGTTTTGATGGGTAGTGTGGCCTCCTGGTTGAAAGTCTGGGCTGCAAGTAGCAGAGCACAGGCCTCAGCAAGGTAATTGGTGGACAGCGTGCCTGTAGCCAGAGACTTCCTGATGGTCCTGCCATTTGGGAATGTGGTATTTTACTTCATTTGTCACCACTTCTTCAGAAGACCCATCTCTGTCTCTGGAATGGATCTGATAACTATGTACGTTATTGCGTTGACTGTACTGCTCCAAGTTGTTCACTTGGTCCTGCAGCACCTTAATTTCCTGGTCTTTGGCTGCCAGCTGCTCTCTGAAGGCCACCATTTCTTTTCGCAGTTGGTTGGTGACCTCAGCAGCCACAGCCTTGGAAAGCAGCTCCAACACCACAGGTCCACCATTGCCACTTTCACCTCCTCCTTAATAGACATCACCTGCAGTTGTGTGAATGAAATTCCAGGGTGTGGGGTGTCGTCCTGATGAGAAGAGTCCAGGAGAGTGCTGGACAGCTGGTGTAGATAGGTGACGGTACTGTCACTGTCAGAGTCTGTAAAGCTTTCATTACCAGCACATGGCCTCTTCTCCACTGTCTCATCAGCTGGAGGAGAAGAAACTGGACACTTGTTCTGACCATCTGTGTCTTTAGACGTGTGCGATGTCAAAACTTTCGCTTGAGGTGGTTGTAAAGATGATAAATACTTGATAAGTACTGGTTCTCTAATGGAGGTAAGGAATTTTGTCTTCAAGGATATAAACACGCTACTTCCAGCAGTAGGGAGCTAACAGAGCACAGCATACATTGTTTGAAGTGTCTCTATACAAGCAAGATGGAACTCACACACGTGGGACTTGAATTGATTTATGCACATGCACATGCAGTCAAGTGTGAAGATGAGTCAGGAGGGCAAAGTGTATTTGTTGCTGTACTGGACACAGCACAAGAGCAGGAGGGCCACACACACACTGGCAGTCTCCTCACTCACTCACTCACATGGTTATCAAGAACTTTCCTGGCTCATGGCCTCTGCTTTCTTTTGTTCTTTCAAACACAAGAGCACAGAGGCACGCGCAGCAGAATTTTCTTATGATCACCGTTTGAAAATGAAAATGCATAAAAATTTCATGTGTATTCTTAAATGTGTCCACAGCTATAACTATACATTGCAAGCGCCTGTGACTTAAATAGGCATGAAGATTAACAAAATACAACAAATACTAATGCTGTGACCACTGTGACCAACTATGGGCACTATAAACAACATGTGTCAACATAAAAGTTCACCACCAAAGCATGCACAACACCACAGTGCACCTAAACATAGGGAAACCTCAAAACGCAAAGGTAATTGCAGGAGCTCACATCAACAGCTGTTCAGACATCGGCCATCTTTTACGACATGTTTGCTTCTCTGCTCCTCAAAGCCAGTTCTTGCCCTGTGATGCACAATGGTGTTTTCTGCAGTTTGTGAAAGGTTCAGCTGGTCTCTGATCATGCAGAGTCCGACCCTGGTGACTCCAGTAAGGCTCGTAGTTTTTCCCTTCGCCCTCTTAGCATGTTCAGCTTAGCAGCCTGTACTATACAATGGTTCAGTTGTTTAAAGTTAAAGCGTTAGTCATTACCACTGTCACCGTCTGCTCTCCAAAGGAAATAGCACAACGCTACCAGTTTAAAAAAAGTCCTGTTTGCCAAGTATACTTGTTTCCCTACGTGAGTGGCCTTTATGGGCATCATTTTCCCAGTTACAACTCTCTTTGTGGATCCTTTTATTTTACAATCGCTAGATATGTACACCGCATGGGACCTTGTTTTATAAGTCCAGGAGGTGGACAAAAAACTCGGAACAGTTTTGGGTTCAATTCCACCCCAACACACACACACACTCTCTCTCTGTCTCTCTCGCTCGCTCTTATATATCCCTAAGGGCGGGGAGTGGATGTAAAAAAGAACATGGGTGCTTGCTCATTATCCTCAAAATCAAAGAATTTGTCATTGTCATTATCTCATTCACCCAGAAAAGGAACCCATACCACCACCACTCAAAATCAAAAGGATGGTGGGGGTAAAGTTGGGAGTTCAAACGAAGATTAAACCCGTGACTCTCTTCCTTTCTAGTAAGGCACTCACCTCTTGACCACCCATCCACTCATGTACCTTTAGTGACAAAAGGCGGGGAGGGGGAAGGTAGGGCCAAATGATTGAGGGATACTAGCTTAGTGACCATTCGCCAAAGAAACAAAATCAATAGCTGTACTCTAGTCTGGCCATGTGACAGCTTGCATTGGCAGTTTTAGTTCTGCCCTTTAAAGTTGTCATCCCTGAACGTTTATTCGCTCCACAGAGATTTCAAGTCGATGGCTACCTTTCAGGTTAAGGGGAGGTTTAGACCTAGCTTTTGTCGTTGGGAATCTCTGAGAGAGAGAGAGAGAGAGAGAGAGAGAGAGAGAGAGAGAGAGAGAGAGAGAGAGAGAGAGAGAGAGAGAGGCAATAAAGTTTATTGCTATAAGCCTTCTTGAGAATGTGTTTTCAAAAGATATGTTTCTTCTTTTTATGATTTTAAATGATTTATGGTTTGGTCACTCACGCCCACGTGCGCACTCCCCCTCCAACACACACACACACATACCGAGCCCCCACCCCCACCCCCCACCTCGTCTTCACGCACACACAAACGCACACGCACGCACGCACACACACACGCACGCACGCACACACACACACACACACACACACAAACACTCACTCACATGAGCCTAAAGTTGGATTTTCGATTCAGGAATCTGTGAAAGCTTATACGTTGACAGGCACATACTTCAGAGCTAAAAATACAAAAATCCCCAGACGACTTTGCTGTTTCGACAATCATGTCCATAGGACGTTTATCAGGCTATGAGCACTGAGCGCCAGAAGGAGAGAAACATCAACAACATGCCAATTTTACAGCTTCAAAGATGGCGTCTAGGACTGCTAATTCTGTGTGGTGCTGCTGTTCTTGTCTACACCTTCATATTCTCAGGTAAAATTTGTCTGTCTGTGTGTGTGTGTAACTGTCTGACTGTCTCATTGTTTCTGGCTTTGTGATGTATCCGACGAACGCTATAGCCGAGTGGTTAACATGGATTCAGCTCAATACCTTAAGTCTATATAGTATGGGTTCGAATCTCGGGGTAGGCGTCTGGTGAATTAGGGGTTGGGATTTTACGATGTCTCAGGTTATATTTAAATGCAGACCTACCAGTGCTTTAATTCCCTTTGTGTATACACATTTGCAGAAGATCAAATATGCTTGTTAACGATTCGTCAGTGAAATCAGCACTTGGTAGTTTACAGAAACACCAACATACCCAGCATAACAACCAGTACATTCAAATGAGCAGCTATGAAGTTGGGATGTGTCGGCTGAGGCCAGCAGGAAGACTATCTGCGAAATGACAAGCACAGAAGAATACCAGACACCCAACACGGTAAGGAAATGCACAGCGAGAGAGAGAAAGAGCGAGAGAGAGAGAGAGAGAGAGAGAGAGAGAGAGAGAGAGAGAGAGAGAGAGAGATTTTATTTATCTTATTATTTTATTTGGAGGATAATGGCCATGGAATAAGGACTCATGTGCTTCGTGTATGCAGTTTTATAAATTCTTGTCATCCGTTCCCACTGGAACATGATGGCCTACTCTTACGAAAAGCGGAACTGGTTTTAACGTGTGCGCCAGATGTTATGCGTGCGTTTGCACACGGGACCTCGGTTTATAGTCTCATCCGAAGGACTTTTGGAGAGAGTGGAGTCGGCACTGATGTTAACTCCAGAGGAAAAATCCCCTTGAACGAGATTCGAAACCGGGTCAGCAGATCACGAATATATCACTCTAACCACCAGGCTATTACACAGCTACCCCGTTGAGAGAGAGAGAGAGAGAGAGAGAGAGAGGAGAGAGAGAGAGAGAGAGAGAGAGACGAGACGGACAGACGGACAGACAGATGTTTGAGGGAAGAGCGAGACAGACGAGCACACAAGCAGACGTGTATAATCACTTGAAAGAATAGCAAAAAAACTGATCTACGCAAACTTTGTGTCCATGACAGAACAAAGCAGAAGAAGTGGAGATGAAAGTCTGTCACAACGTGTAAGTAATACTGAATATGCATCTTCCTTTTTTCAGAAGCCTCTTATTTTGTCAGTCTATGTTTCTGTCTGTCTGAAGACCATGGAAATGAAGAAAAGAAGAAAAAGAGGAAAAGGAGGAGTATGAAGAGGAGGAGGAAGAGAAGACGAAAGATGAGGAAGAGGAGGGGAGAGGAGAGAGAGAGAGAGAGAGAGAGAGAGAGAGAGAGAGAGAGAGAGAGAGAGAGAGAGAGAGAGAGAGATATACATATGCTGTGTAATGACTGAAAAAATATATACTTATATAACATTGTGTTATATATACATACATACATACATACATACATACATACATATATATACATACATAATATATATATATATATATATATATATATATATATATATATATATATATATATATATATATATATAATATATATATAAAGCGTTCGTGTGTATGTGTAAAAGGGATGGAGTGAGAATGGGTAGGATAGAAAATGGGAAGGAGTTAGAAATAAATCTTCTGTTTTAAAAAGACTAAAAGAGGTAGACATTTACTGTTCCTGTCATACTAGACAGAAATAGGTTTTGGTGATCATCACTTCCTTCTCTTAGGAAGTGTATAACAATTTTGTCTTAAAAGAGAAATCGAGAAGGAAAAAACCCTGATAAAAAAAAAATCTGCTCATCTTTTTCCAAAACAGGTTCTAACGAGGAAAACCTACACCCACGCTACTTCCTCCAAGAACGTCCCAAGCAAAGTTCTAAACGGATTCAAAGACACAATCACACCGCCATCCCTCTCCCTACACGACAACAGCAGATGCTCAGAGGAACCGCAGGACAAAACTGCAGAACTAAGCCACGACAAAATAGCGGTCAGGTTTGAACAGCGCCGGCATCTCTGCAATCAGCCTGTGACCGTTACGCATCATCCTCGTCCTTCAGACGTCTTAGGATGGAGAGAATGGACCTTTCCCTCTACAGACCCGTCATGAAAGACACTGTCTCCTACTGCCCCATACAAAAGGTGGCTTCCAACACCTGGTGGGGTATCTTCACCGCTATCCGCAAGGAAATGACAAGGAGAGGCATTTTTGGTGTCAACGCCATCAACCGTAACTCTGAGAAAGATGTCTTGTTGGTCTTTGTGCGTGAACCTTACGGGAGGCTACTCTCAGCATACGTGGATAAGCTCTTCTCTCCTAATACATACTTTTGGAACTTTACCGGCCGTTATATCGTAGAGAATTTTCGCGTCAATGCCTCGGAGAAAAGCAGAAGATGTGGTCATGATGTGACCTTTTCAGAATTTGTTCGGTTCTTCATCCACATGCAGCTAACGGGGGAAAGGAGGGACGGTCATTTCGTTCCTGTTCACGACCACTGCGAGCTGTGCCAACACCCCTATCAGTATATCGGCCATCTTGAAACCTTCACCCAGGACATGAATCACATCTTAAAATCCATCCGTGCTCCAGTGACCTACACTAAAAGCTACGAAAACAGCACCATACACAGCGATGCTAACATGGTTCTTAACATCATGCAAGCAGAAGTTCAGAACTGCATGGGTTTAGACGAAGCTTGTCGACGTTTGTGGAAAAAATGGCAGATCCGCGGCCACATCAGCAAAGCGTGGTTATTTCCCTTGACAAGGGAGCAAACTCGTGATATATTGCTCTCAGACTTTGTGAAAACGGCCAGACTGGCAGCGAATGCAGACAATTTTTGCCCAGGTCATGAACAGCGAGAAGAAGCGTTGAGGGAAGCATTTGGCAGTGTCTCTGCCAGAGACTTGGAAGAGGTGAGGAGACTGTTGTGGCTGGATTTCGAACTGTTCGGTTACACAGCAGAACCTGACAGTGTGTTTCCTAAGACACCCTACAAGCCTGATGCACGTTTTAGCTATTTTGATTTATATTCCTAGTTACTTCTAGTCTGTGACAGGGCGTTAACAGAGAAGCAGATTGTCGTGGCTAAATGTTGAGCTTTTAAAACCTGAAAGTGTGTTTCCTAAGGAACCGTAGAAGTCTTTTAAAATGGTTGCTAATTTTGATTTGCATTGATAGTTCAATTTAGTCTGCGACGTATCGTAGAAAAGATGAGCAGACTGTCGTGGCTAAATGTTGAGTTTTCAAAATCTGAAAGTGTGTTTCCTAAGGAACCGTAGAAGACTTTAAAAAAAGGGTTGTTATTTTTTTTAATTTGCATTGATAGTTCAATCTAGTCTGCGACGTATCGTAGAAAAGATGAGCAGACTCTCGTTGTTGGATTTCAAAATGTTTGGTAATAAAGCAGAACCTGACAGTGTCTTCCCAAAAACCCGCACTAGTTTTTCCTAAATTGTAGTTATGTTCATTTATAATTATTCATATTTAAATCTAGTCTGTTCCCCCTTCGGAAGAGAAACATAAACCGAGGCCCTGTGCGCAAACGCATGCAGAGCATCTTGCGCTCACGTTACAAACCCCGTTCCGCCTTTCGAAAGAGTAGGCCCTTGTGATGTGCTGGTAGGAGTGGGTGACAAAGTTAAAAAACAACAACAACCCAGCATGCACACAGGTGTCGTGTTTAGACACCATCCCGGAGGTCGGAACGCGGCCACCTAGATGGTGGGAGAAAAACACAAACAAAAATGATGGGTCTGTATACACCATCGTTCTGGCAACTCCTGCGACGGCACTGGAACCATGTGTATCGGCGATTGCCTTTCCAATGAACCATTTCCAGCGACGTGGAGAGAGAGAGAGAGAACTCGAACTCGAACTCGAATAATTTATTAACAAAAAGGCCATTGGCCCGAGGGGTGGGGGTGGGGGTAAGGGGGTTCTGCTGCATGGGTAACAGCTTGCCCTCCATACTGACTTACCCAGGCTTTGTGCTTTGGAGTATAAACACCTAGAGCGCAACTCCATAGTCTTACGAGACTGGCGAATGCCAACTACTGTTCCCCTGTGGGGATGCTGGGGACCTGTCAGTATTAAATATTATCCCCCACCTTCTGGAAATTCTGCATTAGAAATTCTATCTTTTCTATCCGTCTCTTTTGTTTCTGCCTGGTTCTTGTTCTTCCTGTCATCTCCTTCTTTTCTACTTCTGTCTTCTTGATCCATTCTCCTGCCTTTTTTCTCCCCATAAAGACTTAAAGTATATAACTATCTCCTACGCCGAAGAAGGATGTGCTGGGCCTGACTTGTCAGGAGCTTAACTGCAGCGCAACGCATTTTCGCTCATGTGACATACAACAACAGTTTCTGTATGAGCGTTCGACGACGATGACGAAGAAGAAACCTAATCTGTGACATATTGGGAACATGTACGCAGGTATCTATGGTAGATTGGGAAGATGTACGCAGGTATGTATGGTAGATTGGGAAGATGTACGCAGGTATCTATGGTTAAATGTGGAGCTTTTTTTAAAAAATACAAAGCAGATCCAGACAGTATCTTCTTTAAGAAAGCACACAAGACTTATCATTATTTTAGTTATTTTGATTTAGATTTACAGCTAAGCCCAAGTCTGTAGCATATTGTGGAAATGTAGTAAGGAGACTGGTTAGATGTTGAGCTGTTTTGGATTCGAAGCGTTACCGGATAGTGTTCTATAAGAAATTGCACAAGCCATAGCAAAAAAGTGCACTATCTTCATCTTTGGTAATTAATTGTCTAGACAGTAAAATAACAGCTGTATGCTTGAATTGCATGGTGAAAAAAAGTTCTGATTCAGTAAACCCGATTCATGTCATCATCGCGTTGTTACTTTGATAAAAAAAAAAAGAAAGGTTACAGCTTGAGTGGTTTGTGGTGCGAAATGTATACATGTGTGTACCAATTAAACAGAGGGGGAGAAAGTCATTTGTTTCAATCTGCAGTGATTGTAAATTCAGTTTCTTTATGTAGCCAATTTTGTAGGAAAAGGTTGTAGCTTATAATCGGTTTTGTGAATTTCATTTTAAGAGGTTGTTGGGTTTTGTGAATTTGATATAAAGGGTTGTTGCATTTTGTGAATTTGATTTAAAGAGGTTGTTGCGTGTTGTGAATTTGATATAAATAGGTTGTTGCGTGTTGTGAATTTGATATAAAGAGGTTGTTGCGTGTTGTGAATTTGATATAAAGAGGTTGTTGCGTTTTGTGAATTTGATAAAAAGAGGTTGTTGCGTGTTGTGAATTTGATATAAAGAGGTTGTTGCGTGTTGTGAATTTGATATAAAGAGGTTGTTGCTTTTGTGAATTTGATATAACGGGGTTGTTGCGTGTTGTGAATTTGATATAACGGGGTTGTTGCGTTTTGTGAATTTAATATAACGGGGTTGTTGCGTTTTGTGAATTTGATATAACGGGGTTGTTGCGTTTTGTGAATTTGATATAACGGGGTTGTTGCGTTTTGTGAATTTGATATAAAGAGGTTGTTGCGTTTTTTGAATTTGATATAGGCCTAAAGAGATTGTTGCGTTTTGTGAATTTGATATAAAGAAATTGTTGCGTGTTGTGAGTTTGATATAAAGGGGTTGTAGGTTATGCTGTGTTTTGTGAATTGATACCAAAAAGCCGCAGGGTACGTTGCGCTTTGTGACTTGATATATACAAGATTGTAAAAGATGCTGCGTATTACGAATTTAATATAACAGGTTGTTGCTTATTCTGGGTATTGCGAATTTGATATCAAAGACTCTAAGATACTTTTATTTTGGTCTGAATTCTCATTGTGTGTAATTGTGTGATCATAAGGGGGGGGGGGGGGGGGGGTATGGACGACTAGGTAGACAGGTAGACAGACAGGCAGACAGATAGATAGATAGATTGATAGATTGATAGATTGATACATACATATCTATATCTCTATCTATCTATCTATCTATCTATCTATATAATTATATATATATATATATATACACATACATATATGGATGGATGGATAGATGGATGAATGGATGGATAGAGAGATAGATAGATAGATGGATATATAGATATATGAACATGTAGATGAACATATATATGGATATCCAGATAGATGGATAGATAGATAGAAAGATAGATAGATGGATAGATATAAAGATAGGTAGATTGATGGATGGATGGATGTATGGATAGACGGACGCGCAGACGAATAGACGGACGGACGGACAGACAGACAGACAGAGAGATATATCGATAGATTGATACATTGATACATAGATACATAGATGGATGGATGGATAGATGGATGAATGCATGGATGGATAGAGAGATAGTTAGATAGGTGGGTATGTAGATAGATATATGAACATGTAGATGAACAGATAGATGGATATGCAGATAGATAGATAGATAGATAGATAGATAGATGGATGGATGGATGGATGGATGGATGGATAGACAGATAGATAGAAAGATGGATATGTAGACAGATATATGAACATGTAGATGAACAGATAGATGGATATGCAGATAGATAGATGGATGGATGGATGGATAGATAGATAGATAGATAGATAGATGGATGGGTGGATGGATAGACGGACGGGCAGACGAACAGACGGACGGACAGACAGACAGACAGACAGACAGACAGACAGATCAATGAATGATCCACTATGTACCCTAAATAAGTGAAGTGCGCGCGCACAGAGAGAGAGAGAGAGAGAGAGAGAGAGAGAGAGAGAGAGAGAGAGAGAGGAGAGAGAGAGAGAGAGAGAGAGAGTATGTCTTCAATTTAACGTCTGTTCACTCTGAGTGATATTAGATGTGTGTGTGTGTTGTGTGTGTGGTGTGTGTGTGTGCATGCGTGCGTGCGTGCGTGCGTGCGTGCGTGCGTGCGTGTGTGTGTGTGTCTAGCGATATTCTTCGTTCTTTTGTCAGCTTCTGTTAGGTGTCTTTCTATTTGGGTTTTCACGATAATGACTTTGCAGATAAAACAGCAAAAATAAGGTGGACACTGCCCTGAACAGTCGTTACAAATACACGTGTTCCCGTCAGTCAAAGATGCATCCACTCCATTGGATTTACTAGCATCATGGAATTGCTTGTTCGAATCTTTAGACATACCTACTATATGCGCGACAAAAACCAGATTCCTTCATTTGTTGATGTCATCCGGGGACTGGATGAAAAAACAGCACATGAGTGCTTATTCCATTGTCCTCGAAACAAAATAATAATAATAATAATAATAATAATCGTACCAATATTAATAATAATAATAATAATAATGATAATAATAATAATATAATAATAATAATAATAATAATAATAATAATAATAATAATAATAATAATGATACTCCCCCCAAAAAGGCCCAAAACAAAGCAAACGAAGAAACAAACAAAACTCAAGCAACTTTAGTTTTGTCCTGGATATTAATTGAGATTACATAGATCTATATTCAATTCTTTATAAACAAAAAACGTTCACTGCAGCTGAATATTAACAGAACGCAGGCAACAGTTCACTCTGAGGCAGTTACTGCTCCAGATAGTCGATAAGTTGTTTTTTTAATTTTATATTTTATTCTTTTATATCGAGGATAATGGACTAAGCACTCTGACCACACTGACCTCTCTGATCACTATAACACTATTCTCCGCCAACTGCTTGATGAGCATGCACCTCCTACTGACCATCTCCTCCCTGACAGACCCTGTGCGCCATGGTATACCCAAGACATCTTGATAGCGAAGCGCAAACGCCGGCAACTAGAACGGCAGTGGCGGAAGTCAAAAACCGAAATCAACAAACAGCTTTTCCGAAAACAAATAAAGTCAAACTCTTAATCCATTCAGCAAAGACAGACTACTACTCTTCCCAAGTTCTCTGTGCTACATCCATAAAATCTCTTTTTTCCCTCACCTCAAATCTCCTTGGATCTGCAAAAACAACTCCTCTGCCTAACACCCACAGCCTGTCTGAACTTCCATCCATATTTTCTGCCTTCTTTTCAGACAAAGTTCGAAACATACGCTCCAGACTGGATCAGACTCAATTCCAGCCTGCGCCTCCTGATCTCCAGTTCACTGGCACTTCTCTCTTTTCCTTCCATCCCACAAGTGAAAAAGAAATCATGACAATTCTGAAGGAAATGACTAAAAAAATCATGCGCCTTGTCCATCCTGCTCCTGTTTTCTACAATGCCTTCCAAAATTTGCCCTTTTTCACTAAAATAGTAAACTATCTTGTGTCAGGAAATTTTCCATCGCTTTTAAAAAAGCAATGTCCACCTTACTGAAAAAGCCGCCCTCGATCCCAACATTCTGAAAAAATTATTGGCTGTTTCTCAAACTTCCCCTTTGTCTCTAAAGTACTAAAAAAAGTCGTTCTAAAACCCAGCTCAAAGTCACCTTCTTCCAAGATCTTTTTCCCATTTTCATCTCCCTTCCCCCCAAAACCACGCCCCCGAAACCCCTGCCCACACTTTAGATACACTTCTATTGCTTCGTGCGGGAAAAAAATCTCCCTCCTCACTCTTTTGACTTTCTGCACCCTTTTACATAGATCACCAATTTTTCTTTCCCCTCCAAAATACTTTTGGTATTAACGGCCCGCCTCACCTGGTTTTTTACCTCACAGACGGGGTTCCAGAAAGTTATTGTAAACAAAATTAATCAAAACCTGTAAAAATGGAATGTGGAGCCCCGCAGGGATCGTTGGGCCCTGTTCTCTTTTACTTCTACACTGCTCACTCTCACTATAATAAACAACCACCATAGATCATATTTCTATGCAAATGATCTCACTTCAGTGCTGTACTTTGAAAACTTCCCTTCCCCTCCGGAAAATTTTGCCCTACTGCCTTCAAGAATTAAAATCTGGATGACTCAGACAAGTTAAAACTTAATCCCGAAAAAACCCGAACCCATGTCTGGGCCCCAATAAATTTTCCTCTATCGCAAATTTCAATAGAATTGGGAAAATACGTCGTTCTTTGTCCAACTTGTGAAGTATTTGGGAGTGTTCTTGACAACACACTTCTATGAAAAAAATTCATCCCAAACCTGCCAGTTTGCACTATCTTTTACGGGCAAAGGCGTTGCAAGTATTGTCATGATGAACTTCAAGTTGCACATCTCTCATTCTTTCCGTTTAGACTACTTAAATTTTCTTTTGGCTGGCCTACCAGCATATTATCCCCTCTTTCAACGCATACAAAAAATTGCAGCTCGCTGGTCCCCAAAAAAGAAAAAAAAACTGAACACTCATCCCCTTCTGGTCTTTCACTGGTGCCTGTCTCACAAGACTGGGGGTTAAAATCAATCCTCTGTTTCAAAGTCTCCCCAAATCGACCCTCTTATCTCGTAACTGTTTCACCTGTACACTCCCTCTCGTTCCCTTCGTTCAGCCCCAGATATTTGTGCTTTCGAACAAAACCCAATTCAAAAAAACCCTGTTGGGCCCTCGCTGCTTCTCGTTTGGGGCATCCCCTGGAAAGACCCCCCCCCCTTTAAATTCGCCAAAAGCCTTCACTTGATACCTTTAAATCCAGCCTCAAAACACCTTATTTTTCCCACCTGGACTTTCCCCCAAAAAAATCTGTCCCTAATTTTTAACGCATCTTTTACCCTTTAAATGTTGTTCCGAGTGTGTGTGGTGTGTGTGTGTGTGTTTGTGTTTTGTGTGTGTGTGTGTGTGTATTTGCGTTTTGTGTGCGTGCTGCGTGCTACGTGGCGCGATGGTTGTGAAATTGTTGTTCATTTGTTTAAGGAGAGTTGAGCCTGTAAAAGATTTTGGGGAAGCGCTTCGATTTGTTTGTTTTTTTTCAAGATTCGCGCATATAAAATTTCCCTTAATTTTTATTTTTTTATTATTTTCCTTTTTTTTTAAAAATCCCGTCCCGTGGTATGTGGTTTTTTAAATTTGTCTTCAGTTTCCACGGCACACAAGGTTACTATTAGGAAAAACGGAAAAGGATTTAACGTGTGTTTGCGTGCGTTCGACACGGGGCCCCGGTTTATAGTCTCATCAAAAGGGAGAAGGGGAGGTGGCAGTTTTAAAAAAAAAAAAAAAAGAAAAAAAGTGCAAGGAAAATGTCTACATCTAAAAAAAAAACAAAAAAAAAATCCCCTGAGAGAAAACCCCCATTTTTAATTAAAAAAACAACAAAACAAAAAACCAGGGCATTTTAAAAAAAATTGTAAAAAAGACAAACAGAGTAATTAATTCCTATTTCTGAAAGGGCTGGGTTTTTTTCACTTGCCGCTTAATAACAATACAAACAATAAAAACTAATATCCCCCCCCTTTTCCAAGAGAAAAAATCAAAAACAAAACAAAAAAATTTCTATCAAAAAAGCCTCCCCCCCCCCCCCCCCAATTATTTCCCCCAGAAACAAACAAAAAAAAATCCCCCCACCCCACCCGACCCTTCCCCCTACCCCAAACCGTCCCCCTTTTTTTTAATTTAGTGTAGATCCCTCATGCACATATTTTTTCACTTTCTTAAAAATGACATCTATAATTGAGTAGGTCGTTTACTTTGTGGAAAAAAGAAATTAATCCAAAAAAACGGTGAGCAACTGGGATGAAACCCCTAACCCAAGGGAAATAGTTACAAAGCTGTAAGAATGGAAGTGGGTTGTTTCCCTTGAACAGTGCTGGGTTGATTTGTTGTTCTGTCTTGTCTCTTTCTCTTCTCTCTCTCCCCTCTCTCTCTCTCGCTCTCGCTCTCTCTGTAGTACTAGTAGAAAAACACACGAGTTCTTATTTATTATCCTCGTTTATATGATTTGATTAATCATTGTTTTTCTACATACATACACACACACGCGCGCGCGCGCACGTCTAACATCACTAGAAGTGAACAGACGTAAAATTGAAGTCAACAACAACAAAACACACACACACACACACCACACACACACCACACCACACACACCACCACACATAAACACACATACGCACATATACACACATACACACATACACACAAACACAACACACACATACACATACACACACACCACACACACACATACACACACACACACACCACACCACACACACACACACTCACACACACACACACAACCACACCACACCACACCACACGCACCATACCACACACACACACACACACCACACACACACACACACACACACACACACACACACACACACACACACACAACAGAGATCTAGAGGGACGGGATATCCTGATGGTTAGAGCCTTACACATTGCGCTCGTGATCTTCTGACCCGGGTTCGATTTCCGTTCAAGGGGATATTTTCCCCTGGAGTTAACATCAGTGCAGACTCCACTCTCCCCAAAAGTCCTTTGGATGAGACTATAAACCGAGGCCCCGGGTGCGAACGCACGCAGAACATCTTGCGCGCACGTTGAAACCTGTTCCGCTTTTCGAGAGGATAGATCACTTTTTGTGGGAACGAATGTGAAAATTACAAAACCGCATACACATAGGTACTGGATATAAAATGAAAAGTACATGAGTAAACAAAGATACACTTGATTTAAAAATAAAAGACAAGAGTTTTTATTCCATTATCCTCAAAATCGAAGAATGGAATGAATCAAAAATGAAATAAATAGAAACACACGTACGCATGCCCCCAACCCCCTCAAACACACACACACACACACACACACACACACACACACACCACACACACACCACACACACCAAAACACAAAGACATGGCATGTGCGTGGACGTACACATACACACGCATGCATACACGCACGCACGAGCACGCACACATACACACACACCCATTGGATCTGTCACTTATTATTTTCACTACTGCTGTCCGCTAAAGAGCTTCCTTTCAAGTTCTCTGTAAACAAGGAACCAAAGTATGCAATCTTTTTTGTCTAACGCTCAGAAGCAACTCCTGAGGCCCTGACAAATGCTGCCATGCGCTGAAGGCCCTCCAGGGATCCGAAGAGTTTGTCCCTCATCGGCAGGTCAGTAGGCCAGATATTGGCCCTCAGGCTTTGATATGTTGGATGGACAGGTCTGGAGCAAGTGTTCTTCCACTGTCATGGGAGAAGTGCCACAGGGGCACACCTCAGAATCACCAATGTGGAACTTGGTAAACATGTGATGTCCGAGTCAGCAGTGACCAGAAATCAGCCTCACAATAGACAAATAATATCGTACTTGGGACGGGATAGCTCAGTGGTCGGAGCACTTGTTTTCCCCCTGCCAAGGTTAAGCAGCATCGAGCGTGGTTACCACTTGGATGAGTGACTGTTTGCGCGCCTTGGCTTCAGTACAGTCCCCTAGTTCACCCACCTGCAAATAGATACCTGCCCTCTTTAGGATCAGGGAAGGTAAAGCAGCGAGGGAGAGGAGATGGGTGCCGCCCTCAATATGCTGGCCCCTAGAGAAGTGAGGTCTCTGACGCCTCGCTTCTCTACGACCTTATAAGTAATGGGACACCTTTACCTTTTTACCTTACTTGGTCTTCTCGGGGGAGGAGGTAGTCGTCATCCTTATTGTTGAAGTTAGGGAGTATCTGAAGCCGTTTCTCTTTTGTTTTTCCTTAACTATTGTCTTTTATTCTTGGTAAGTCACTCCCTGCTCTATTCGAGGTGTGTAGCACACGTGAAAGAACCCACAGTAACTAAAAAACTACCCCTGGAAAAATTATGTGTTACTTTCATAGTGGAATAAATACACAGCCAGGCTCGATGGAATAATTTTATTTAATATTTATTTTATTCTTTTATATCGAGGATAATGGAATAGACACTTATGTACTTTTTTACATCCATGCCCCGTGTGTATGCGGTTTTGTAAATTCTATCATCCGTTCCCACCGGCATACAATGGCCTACTCTTACAAAAAGCGGAACAGGATTTAACGTGTGCGCAAGATGTTCTGCGTGCGTTCGCACACGGCACCTCGGTTTATGTCTCATCCGAAGGCTTTTGGGAGAGTGGAGTCTGCACTGATGTTAATACAGGGAAAATAATCCCCTTGAACGGGAATGGAAACCCGGGTCGTCAGATTGCAAGGGAATGTTCAACACCTGGCTAACCCCGGGCTCCTAATTGCGATCACATTAAACATTAAAGGGTAAAGAAAGGATCCCAAACCTATAAGATCGTAGGGGAGCGAGGCGTCAGAGACCTCACTTCTCTAGGGCCAGCATATTGAGGGCGGCGCCATCTCCTCCCCCTCGCTGCTTTACTTCCCTGACCTAAAGAGGGCAGGTTACCCATTTACAGCTGGGTGAACTGGGGGAACTGTACTGAAGCCAAGGCGGCAAACGGTCACCCATCCAACTGGTAACCACGCTCGACGCTGCTTAACTTGGCTGGGGGAAAGCGAGTGCTCCGACCACTGAGCTATCCCGTCCCCACATTAAACATACCATTGATAAAAAATAGCAGCTTGAAGTTTTTTTACTCTTTCGTCTATAAAGTAGACTATGGGGACACACACACACACACACAACACACACACACACACACACACACACACACACACAACACACACACGCAGAGAGGAGAGAGAGAAGAGAGAGAGAGAGAGAGAGACACAGACACAGACACAGACACAGAGAACTTCTTCTGTGTTCCCTGACTATACTAAAATACTTAATCCAATCTGGATGGCAAAGTCTGCAGTCTGTCATAGAGACCCCACCCGTCCCCATAGTTTATCCTTGTCAGAGCTCTACTGGGCTGGGCCGGGCCACGTCTGGTGTCTCAGAGTGTTGAAGGTAGGGCAGGGCTGCAGGGTAGCAGACTTCCTGTTCCCTTGTGCTTTTCTACCAGTAGCTGTGGTTGGGCCCTTTTGGCCGCACACCGGTATTAAAAAAAATCACTCTTTTCCTTCTGTTTTTCTATGTGGCTCTTATATTCATACCGCACGTACTAAGGCATCCACAGAAATAAAAACCACTTTTTGTGAAAGACTAGCCTCTGACTCAAAACTCATGTGATTTTGAGCACATTTGGTAGGTTTGAATTTTTAAAATTTTTCAGCAAACACTGTACCACCTCAGTCCTTTGTCGTCTGCTAGCTTCCTTACTGCAATATGCATGCGCGGGCTCAATGCTGTAGGAATACAGGCAATCCTCATTTGATGGTTATTTCCAACTTTCTCGTGACTACCTGGTATTGCTCTATGTCATCAATCCCCAAAACAAGTGCACAGTCCATTTTCTCATGCTTAAAACAATTTGTGAAAATCATCAACATTTTTTTCCACTCCCACTCTTATAGAAGATACTACATGACCCCCAAATAAATACCGGTGTGCAGCCTGTTTGAGGCTGAAGACCTCGGGATGAGCGCCATATCATCCAGTATCTTGTTTGTATAACCATACTGGGTAGAATGCATAGTGCCCGGTCTTCTCCTGTGCTTGTCACTCTGTATGCAGGAGGTCTGCCCGCTGGCCTCAGCCGACACGTTCCTTCGGATGAGACTATAAACCGAGGCCCCGTGTGCGAACGCATGCAGAACGTCTTGCGCACACGTTAAAATCCTGTTCCGCTTTTCGAAAGAGTAGGCCATTGTGTGCCAGTGGGAAAAGATGACAGAATGTACAAAATCGCATACACGCGGGGACTGGATGTAAAAAAGCACATGAGTGATTATTCGATTATCCTCGATATAAAAAAAAGAAATCATCTGAGCGCTTTGATTTGTTGCTTTACAAGACTCAGCGCTATATAAATTCCATACATTATTATTATCATTATTATTATCATTATTATTATTATTATTATTATTCTTCTTATTCCAACTTCAGGGCAGCTTATCAGAAAGGTTTTAATAAGAAATTTTTTTTGCATAACGATGCAGAGGAATGATTGGCTGGGTAGGCAGGAAATAAGCACGAGAAAGAGGGAAATAAAGATGTGAAGAAAAACGGAAACAAAAGGGAGTGGTAGAGAAGGAGAAATTTCTAGTACATAATTTTCAGAAGGTGAGAAAGCCATTTATGTTGAAAAGGCTTCCAGATTCCCACGGGGAGGAAGAGAGAACACACCACTCACACACACACACCACACACACACACACACACACACACACACCACACAACACACACACACACACACACACACAAAACACACACACACACTACAGTCTTTCGGATGAGACTATAAACCGAGGCCCCGTGTGCGAACGTGTGCAGAACATCTTGCACACGTTAAAATCATGTTCCGCTTTTCGAAAGAGTAGGCCATTGTGTGCCGGTGGGAACAGATGACAAAATTTACAAGACCACATACACACGGGGACTAGATGTAAAAAAGCACATGGGTGCTTATTCCATTATCCTCAATATAAAAAATGTCATCTGAGCGCTTTGATTTGTTGCTTTACAAGATTCATCGCTATATAAATTCCATACATTATTATTATTATTATTATTATTATTATTATTATTATTATTATTATTATTATTATTATTATTCCAACTTCAGGGCAGCTTATCAGAAAGGTTTTAATAAGGAAAAAAAAGATGTGCATAGCAATGCAGGGGAATGATTGGCTGGGTAGGCAGGAAATAAGCACGAGAGAGAGAGGAATAAAGATGTGAAGAAAGACGGAAACAAAAGGGAGTGATGGAAAAGGGAAATTTCTAGTACATAATTTTCAGAAGGTGAGAAAGCCATTTATGTTGAAAGGGCTTCAGATTCCCACGGGGAGGAAAGAGAACACACACACACACACACACACACCACACACACACACAACACACACAACACACACACACACACACATACACACACACACACACACACACACACACACACACACACACACACACACACACACACACACACACACAGTCTTTCGGATGAGACTATAAACCGAGGCCCCGTGTGCGAACCCACGCAGAACATCTTGTACACACGTTAAATCCTGTTCCGCTTTCGTAAGAGTAGGCCATTGTGTGCCAGTGGGAAAAGATGCCAGAATGTACAAAACCGCATACACGCGGGGACTGGATGTAGAAAAGCACATAAGTGCTTATTCCATTATCCCTCAAAATAAAAGAATATATAAATAAAATGAATAAATAAAAACACACACACACACACACCACCGGACAGCCCAGCCAACAAAGCTCAAACGAATTTCTTTATATTTGGACCCTTTATTAAACAAAGAACTACACACTTTGTCTCTGCGCTCTAAACATTGCAGTATCAGTTCACCTGTCAACACAAGAAGCATCGAGAAGCACGCATTGCGTACTTGAGTACGTAGATACCATCACATTGTTGGTTAGTAGTAGAATAAATAAGTAACGCTGATGTCACTTCAACACACAATGCATCTTGGTGCCGAACCACACAGACACAGGAAAAAAAAATTACTCATGAAATCAAAAGTCAAAAAAAAAAGAAAAAGAAAATTGATACGCTTAAACAAAGCACGAAAAAAATAAAAATAAAAATTGTGACTGAAATAAAGAAATTAAGGTTTGAAAATTGTAGTAAAAATAAAACTACTTGACATGGAAATAAATCTTTGGACAAAAAAAAATCTTAAACAAAAATAATATAAGAATGATTTAAACTTGTGAATGAGTTACAGAAATTAGGATACGAATTTGTAAATAAAATTACAAAAGGAACACAGGTTTCTGATACGTCAATTAAATCTCCAACAAATGGCAATAAGAATAAGGGAACAAATACATATATGTTGGAACACAATCATTTAAATTCCTCCAGTACATTAACATACCAATAACATATCTTTGATTCTTCATGTGCGTCAATTTCTATTCATATTTTATCGCAGGCTTTTGTAAGTATACAGAATATTCAATGCAGATCACATTAATAATAATAATAATAATGTATGGAATTTATATAGCGCTGAATCTTGTAAAGCAACAAATCAAAGCGCTCAGATTTTATTTCATACCACTTTAAGTCACGGCAGATTTCTCTCCGTGAAATTCGGGCTGCTCTCCCCGGGGAGAGCGGGAGAACGCGTCGCCACTTAGCGCTGCGCCACCCTTTCACCCTTTTTTTTTTTTTTTTTCTGCAGCTGTATTTGTTTCCCTATCAGAGTGGCTTTTTTCTAAGAATTTTGCCAGGGACAACTCTCTTGTTGCCGTGGGTTTTTTTACGTGCGCTAAATAATTACGTGTAACACACGGGACCTCGGTTTATCGTCTCATCCGAAAGACTAGCGCCCAGACCACCACTCATGGTCTAATGGATGGGGGAAAAATTTCCGGTCCAAACGGGGTACGAACCGCCGCACACTTCAGACCCGGACTTTTCGCTTTCTAGACAGGCGCGTTACCTCTAGACCACCGATCCACATTACACATACCATTGATCAAAAATAGCAGTTTGGAAATATTTTACTCTTTCCTCTTTAAAGTAGAATTTTAAAAAAAGGTTGAGGTTTTTTTTTGTTGCTCTCCCCTCATTTAAAATTTAGCCTTGTTCTTTTTATTATTTATTTAAATTGTAATGGGTCTGTAATACGAGGCATTTGAATGGGTTGATAATAATTAGATGAAATTTTAAACATAAAATAGTTGCTGCAAGCTATTCACAATGCCAATCAGAAAGTTTTTATGCACCTAATTTGAATGCTTCGTTTTTAGAAACCTTCTATCTAAGCAAGGGGGCGAAGCCATCCTGTAATCAAAATGTACATTTTTTACAGCAGTTTTCGTGAACTAGTTAAAAAAAAGACCCTTTTATGTCAGCTCAAGCGGATTTGATTCAGCTTAGTTAAAAATAGCTCCGGCTCAAGGTAAAACTAAATGGAAATAAAACAACAACAATCAAAACACAAAAGTAATGGATGCACTTTGAAACACCCACATAATCTTGTGAACATCAGAAAGATATATTTGAGTGTAGAATATATATATATATATATATATATATATATATGAACAATTTATAGTGAACTGGCTTCCACTGTGTTATTACTATGAAGCTACACACGAGGTCGGAATGCGGCTACCTTTATTGTGGAGGGGGGAAAAACGGTTGCAAACACAAAAGATCCTTAGACTCTAACCAAAGAACAACAAAAATATAATGAAACATTTTCTTTCCAATATAGAATCCAAAAAATAAAATGAGGACGGTATTTGGATTACTCCACATTTCAGAGAGGACACTTAACTCTGCCCACCTTGAATGATGAGTGTAAGCCCTTGGATAGATGTCCTTGTAGTGTCACAGCAATCACTTGATTGGCTTAAAAACTGTATCTACAGCTTTACACTAAAACAGTAATATAAAAAATTGTCTTTGTTTTATTTTTTAAATGACACTGGTGTAAAAACAACACATATAATCTTTGGGTACTAAAACTGTCGGCGAGAGATGGTAACAAAGAGGAGAAGAAGCCCATTATGAATGAAAGGTAACTGGTGAATGTTTACACTTTTGGGAGTTCCAAAATAGCACAGGGAAGATTAAACTATGTGTACACAGCATATCTGGGCAATCTCAGCTCAATATTTTCCACAATTCCCGATAAAATAACCCTGGTACAGTCAAGGAAAATTGAAGTTAGCCATTACTTTGACGATATTCACAAAAATACAATTTCTAGCTTCTTATTGAGGTAATAATAAGACATGAAACGTTTGTTTCAGTATATTAAAGGTACCTAATAACTCTTACATAATTGGGCACCTTTTACAAAAGTATTCAAACTGATTGAAAAAAAGGACTACTTTCATGCTCAGTTGTTCTGACAATGAGGACATTGAATGTAGCTCTTCCATAATTCATTTAACTAATTTCTCTTATCAAACTGTGTAGGGTTGATACTTAAATCCCAAATTACCTGGGGATTTTTGTTGCACTTTATGGTCCCAAAGCTTTACCACAAAACTCACTTGACACTTTGTAGCTCCTTAAAACACCAACTTTGATGTTTTGTTTGTTTTACTTAGATGCCCCAGAACCTTCACCTGGGAGTGACATTAAATTTCAGATTTTATAGCTCCGCCATTTACCACAAAGTAAACTTTGGCTTTCTGATTTTTCAGCCTCGAAAATTGACTAGAAATCGACTGTAAATTTAACATGTAGCCTGAGGACATAACATGAAATTCAAGTTAGACTTTCTTATCAACTGTCAGTTTTTACCCTTGTAGTTTTGATACTTAACTCACTATAGTCCTATCAACTGTCACTTTACCTTTCGTAGTTTTGAGATATTTCGGAAACTGACTTTCTTATCAACTGTCAGTTATACTATTTGAAGCTTTGATGAAACTGATTTTCTTATCAACTGTCAGTTATACTATTTGAAGCTTTGATGAAACTGACTTTCTTATCAAATGTCAGTTATACTATTTGAAGCTTTGATGAAACTGACTTTCTTATCAAATGTCAGTTATACTATTTGAAGCTTTGACAAAACTGAATTTCTTATCAACTGTCAGTTATACTATTTGAAGCTTTGGTGAAACTGACTTTCTTATCAACTGTCAGTTATACTATTTGAAGCTTTGATGAAACTGACTTTCTTATCCATTGTCAGTTATACTATTTGAATCTTTGACGAAACTGACTTTCTTATCAACTATCAGTTATACTATTTGAAGCTTTGATGAAACTGACTTTCTTATCAACTGTCAGTTATACTATTTGAAGCTTTGATGAAACTGACTTTCTTATCAACTGTCAGTTATACTATTTGAAGCTTTGATGAAACTGACTTTCTTATCAACTGTCAGTTATACTATTTGAAGCTTTGACAAAACTGACTTTCTTATCAACTGTCAGTTATACTATTTGAAGCTTTGACGAAACTGACTTTCTTATCAAATGTCAGTTATACTATTTGAAGCTTTGACGAAACTGAATTTCTTATCAACTGTCAGTTATACTATTTGAAGCTTTGGTGAAACTGACTTTCTTATCAACTGTCAGTTATACTATTTGAAGCTTGGATGAAACTGACTTTCTTATCAACTGTCAGTTATACTATTTGAAGCTTTGATGAAACCGAATTTCTTATCAACTGTCAGTTATACTATTTGAAGCTTTGATGAAACTGACTTTCTTATCAACTGTCAGTTATACTATTTAAAGCTTTGATGAAACTGACTTTCTTATCAACTGTCAGTTATACTATTTGAAGCTTTGATGAAACTGACTTTCTTATCAACTGTCAGTTATACTATTTGAAGCTTTGACGAAACTGACTTTCTTATCAACTGTCAGTTTACTCTTTATAGCTATGATACTTTGAAACTGACTTTTTTTTTCAACTGTCAGTTTACCCTTTGTAGCTTTGACGAAACTGACTTAAACTGACTTTCCTATTAACTGTCAGTTTACCCTTTGTAGCTTTGGTACTTCAAACTGACGTGTTTCTTTTTTAATCAGCTGTTAGTTTTATGCAGCCTTCTGCTGACATTTTAACCATCCACCCCCCCTCTAAAAAAACCCCCCAAAAAACCCTGCCATTTTGGGGGGATAAACTGTCAGTTTAAACTTTAGTAGCTTCGACACAAATATCCCTCAAAATTAGCTTTGACTTTCCTATCAGTCGTGAATTTCATGTTTATATGACGGGATAGCTCAGTGGTCGGAGCACTCGCTTTCCCCCAGCCAAGTTAAGCAGCGTTGAGCGTGGTTACCAGTTGGATGGGTGACCGTTTGCGCGCTTTGGCTTCAGTACAGTTCCCCAGTTCACCCAGCTGTAAATGGGTACCTGCCCTCTTTAGGGTCAGGGAAGGTAAAGCAGCGAGGGAGAGGAGATGGGCGCCGCCCTCAATATGCTGGCCCTAGAGAAGTGAGGTCTCTGACGCCTCGCTCCCCTATGACCACATAGGTTATGGGACTCCTTTACCTCCTTTATGCTTTGACACTCAGCCCCCAAAATTCGACCATAATTAACTGGGTGGAACAGTTGTTAGAGCATTGCACAGGCAATTTGAAAGCTCAGGATCAAACCCAGTTTTCAACCACACTCAAAGTGCTCATTTCAAGGTTTTTAGTCCCCTGAAGTTAACATCAGTGCAGATTCCAATCCCCCCTTAAGTTTTGTGGATGAGACTATAAACCAAGGCGGTTATGTCATTGCACACATAGCATCTTCCACACACCTTAAAACCTATTTTGTATTATAAAGAGCAGGCCATTGCGTGCCTGTAAGACTGGATGACAAAATATTTATCTACATAAAAAAGGGTTGCAGATGCAAAAGAATTTCACTGATGATGAACCTCAAATCTCTAGTTGAGGATAGAAAAACCCAAGAAAACCTAATAATATGGTATTTTCTTTAGTCTTTCCGGCCACAATTCTTAAGGTTAGACACGGTCTAAAAAGGGCAAAAATCATGTTTATTTTAGAATAAAAAAACCCTGCTAGATGCAAATTTAAAGATTTTGGGATGTAAAATCTGTCTGAAGAAACAGGTTTCTCGTACCTGTTATAAATAAAAAGGCTTAGGAGTTTAAAACATTTAGTTTTGGTGGCCATTTTGGATTGTATCCATAGCAACGGTGCATACAAATAAGTAATTTATGTAGATTTTTAGCCTTTACAAGTGATGCTTATTCAATAAATGGCACAACTTCTAACATGAGCTTGCAAACAAAATTGTTATAAGTTTCGACTCCCATGCCCCACCTTAACCACAATATTGCAAAGTTCTGATGATTTCCAATATCTGAATTGGCATGTAAGCAGTACAAGTAAAGGGGGTGGGGAAAGTTGGGGGGGGGGGGGGGGGGGCTGGCCTTGAGGCATGCCCCAAGATAGAATAAAAAAAACCCCAGAATTCACTACTTATCCAGACAATTAAAAAAAAAAGTGCTGACAAAATAGATGTTAGAACAGTAGGAGAATAGGGGTAATAGAAGAGGTGATATAAGGTAGAGAGGTCAAGGGTCATGCATTTAATTCAGGTGATGTACAAAAAATACGATTATGACCACTTTATCAGACATGATTATTCCTGTATATCATTAATTATATATCATTAATAAATATAAGTCTTAACTGTTCTAAAAATTGATATGATTGGAAACAAGAATTTATTTTTCATTAAAATGTTAAACCACCGGTACAGTTATCTGTGAGTGAGCAGTGGTTGTTCAGTCGAATCACACTTACAGCAGCTTTTAACCGCATTAACTTGAATATATTTCACGAAATGTCACGATGAATTTCAGCCTTTACATGTTTCCTGCTTTTCCAATTAGAATAATTATAATATGTTCTTGATAGTTCTAGACTTCAGAAAACAATCCAGAAATTGCGTTTAAATCTACTGCTAAAAACAAAAAGCAGACTTCAAAATGAATTTAGTGATAGTTATCAGCAATTTGTAGTGTAAATGGAAGTTTAATTATATATTCTTTTTTTCTGGAAATGCTATACCTGATTCTTCACATACCTTTCAAGATAGGCAAGTAAAACAAATATCTAACACTTATAAAAAAAGGTTAATTTATGAATTAAACCAGACTTACAACAAATGGACCCCCAAACTCAGGTTAAACAGCCTTTAACGTGCTTGCCGCCTGGATTGGTAACCGATCGTGGCATTGGCTTCAGTACAGTCCCCCAGTTCACCCAGCTGTAAATGGTTACCGGACCTCTTTAGCGACAGGGAAAGTAAAGCAGCGAGAGAGAGGAGATAGGCACCGCCCTCAAAATAGTGGCCTTCAGAGAAGTTGAGGTCTCTGACACTTTGTTCACCAATGACCACATTCGTTATGGAAACACCTTAACTTTTACTGGGGGGTACTTTCTGAAATACTATGCATTAAATTTTTATAAAATATTAAATCTTAAAACGTTGAATATAAATATAAAGTCAAGTTAAAAGTTATTTACAAAAAGGACTTGGGCTTCTAAATCTCAACAGTTTATGATCTACACGCAAATTTAACTGCAGACTCTCTCTTCTGAAATTCTATACATCTTAAGTTATGTCAAGCTTAAGATGGAGAGGTCAAATAAAAAATACATTCAGCAGGTATCCAAAATAATGGTTCAAAAGGATCGTGGGGGGTATATCATTTTTGGAAATATTCAAGTATTTTGAGAATTGAAATGCATTCTATGGACCAGATTTCAAAACAGACCCAACCCGATAACATTTCATATGTTCAATAAAACAAGTTGTTCACAAGTGATTTTCCAGTAAAGAGTTAATTTTTATAATAGATTTTTCTTTTCAAACTGCTGTCTACTTCATGTTGAGAGGGTGATATCATCTCACTTTTGTCGACATTTCCACTTTTAAAACCTTTTGAATTTTTTTAAAATTAAAAAACAAACACAACTACAGACATGGGATCGCCTTGAGGCATGCCCCAGGATAGAATAAAAAAAACAACAACAAACAGAATTCACTTCTTATCCAGACAGTTTAAAACAAAAAGTGTTGACAAAATATAGATGTTAGTACAATAACGAGTCAACCAAATTTGACAGCTATAGCTTTCATCACTTCTTATCAAAGTGAAGATGAGACTATAAACTGAAGCCCCTGTGTGCGAACCCACCCAGAACATCTTGTGCACATGTTAAATCCTGTTCGCTTGCTTTGATTTTTGTAAGAGTATGCCATAGTGTGCTGGTGGGAACAGTAGACAAAATTTACAAAACTGCATACACACAGGGACTGGATGTAAAACAAAGCACATAAGGGCTTATTCCTTATCCTCGATATAAAAGAATAAAAGTAAAAATTAAATTAAAGGTTAAGTTTGGATATGAGACTGTGAACAAGAGGAAGACAAACATACTTATCAGTACTAAACATAGCTGGGGTCCTTGACATTGTTTTCAACGTGAATCACTTTCCTTAACACCACCACACACACACACATACCCACACACAAACACGTACCCACACACACACACACACACACGTACCCCCCCCCCCCCCCCACACACACACACTCATAAAATATGTGCACAAAATAACATAGATACTTAGGATTTGAAATCCATCAAAAACTCTAAGTATGAAAAATTACTGTTAGGTCATATTTTTCACTACCATGTATAGTTCGCACAAAGTGGATAATGTAAAATAACTTCAGCATCTTTCTCATTTTAGATAGACTTGAAAGGATTATTTGGGGGGGATTCTAGAGCTTAATTATAATGATCACTCAGCTTTTTGTTGTCTGAATGAGCATATACGTCAGTTTATCGACATTTTTGGTTCTGTTTCTTGCCTAAGAAACCAGAGTCATATTTCTGTGGAAAATAATGTGAAAGATTCATTAACACATACAGTCATAAATCAATTACAAATAAAAACACATTTTGGTGTGCACAGAATGTCAAAAACAAACTCATCTATTATGCCATATTAGTCGTATCAGTTCAAATTCATCGTATGTATATTATGTTAATATTAGTCAGTGTAGTAGTTCACATTCATCGTCTGTATATCATATAATACTAGTCATTATGCTAGTTTATGTTCGTCATCTTTATTTGATGCCATTTGAGTCGTTACAGCAATTTAAATTCACCATATGGCAGACATGTCTGCATGATTATAATCGCTAAAATTACAACCTGTGGTTGCTTGTAGTCAAAACATATTTACAAAGAAGGTTCAAATTTCAGCCTATAATTACTCAGACTGAATAGGTACAATTTCATCATTGACACCCCAGCCCCCATTTTATTGCCTTTGGGTTATTTTGTCAGATGAAAAAGAGAAGTCCTTTCTAAAGCTCCATTACCTCCCCCCCCCCAACAAAAAAGTTAAGAAAGAGGGTCACAAAAACTACAAGCTTATTCTTGACAGGATAATAAATAAACAGTACACTAATCCTATCATAGTATACACAGGCACACATTGTGACAGATGACTTCACAGATTTAACAAAGTCCACTAGTTGGTGTGCTGCTCTTAATTAACCAGCGCATTATACTTCTTTGAGTCACTTCACACATGTTAACAAAGAATAGTTAGTTGACAAAACCAACTAACAAGCTCCATTGGTCTATTCAGTTTTGTGACAGGATACTCACTTGAACTTATTTGACACATTTTTGGGGGGTTGTGGGGTGTGCCTAGTAGTCAGAGCTTTGAGCTTGTAATCTGATGGCTGGAGTTGGAGCCACCATGGAAGCCATCTTTTGAGAGGATTTTTACCACTTTGAGTTTTAATGTCAGTACCCACTCTGCTCCCCCCCCCCAAAAGTCCTTTGAATGAGAGGACTACAAACCAAACGTTCCCTGTGCTAACACTCACAGAACATCTTCATTCACGTTAAAAATTCGTTCCTGCCTTTTCAAAGATTAGGGCCATTTTGTGCTAGTAGAAAAGGATGACAAAAAAAATTAAAACAAGGCATGCACATTACTAGTGTGGTGTTTAGACATTATCTTCGAAATCATAACGTGGCTATCTTAAGGGTGGGTTGACAGTCACATACAAAACAATATCACCATTGGTGAACCTTGGAGTTATAGGGAAGAATCAGGGTGGGGAGGGGAGAGGAGGTGGGGGGGGGGGGAGGGAGTTTAACCCATTAAAAAAAATCTAGAACACCAGTTTTTCTCATACTTCGTCCTACGTTTTTTTAAGCTGACCATTCTCATGATCTGACTGGAGAAGAAAAGAAATGAAGAGAAAACAGTTGAGTCTGAATCTTTGTTTTTCCCTCAGGTCATTTTCGTTGATATTAGAAAAAGAAGAAAAAAAACTACTGATACATTTTGATAAATAGATTAATAAAAATTTTATTGAAAGCTTTATTTTCAGCTAGAGCATTTTTTGTGTCCTATGTTTGTGGTTCTGAAAGGAACAAAAACACAGGAACAAATATAGATAAATGAACAGAAATGAATAGATAAACAAAATACAGGAATAAGTAAAGAAATAAGTAAATGAACATAAACATATAAACAAATGGACACAAAATAAATAAACAAATACAATACAGCACTCTAAACTGCCACAGCTGTTATATCACCAAAAAGCATCAGTAACATACATGTATCAACACACGGGGTTAGACATGTAACAAACAAAGAAAACACATTCTGTATACAAAACGCCATGTTGCAAAACAAAAAAGTAGCTATAACATGCATCAAGACCAATATGAAATATACACATATGATAACATCAACAAATACAACAATGGCTCACGCATTAACTTTCTGATGTAACACCATCTTCTATACATATAAAACAGAATACTGATACAGAAGTTCAATAGCCAAAAAACAAAAAAAAAGACACGAGAAGTGGGAAGCAATTCATTGTTTCTCAAATGGCATAATATCAAACAGGCTTGCAAAGAGAGAGAGAGAGAGAGAGAGAGAGAGAGAGAGAGAGAGAGAGACAAGGGAGTGAGAGGAACACGTTCATAGCCTACAGTAACAATACAGGTTCAGTGATCATCTTATTTCATAACACACACACACACAATACAACATGAAGGCAGAGCTTTTCAAAGGGAACATTCATCCACTTACTGTGACACAATCCTAACAACGTCATTATCTCTGGAGCAAGCATAATCATAGGAACACTGATTTCCACTTTTTGAAATCTTATTTCTTTGTGTATTATTTTGTTGTTGAATATTCATGCACTCACAAGTTTTGGGGGTGTTCATTTCCAATGAAAACGTCAATGTTTTTGTTTTTTATGTGTGACATTTCTTGAGAAAAAAAATCACCCCCAAAATCATAGTTTAATTGGAACTGAAAAATCAATCCTATGCTGTCCTACAATAGTAAAAAGGCTCTGCCTTACTATGGATTATCAAGGCATTGTATTATATTGTATTGCATTCTATTGTGTTGTATTGTATTGTACTGTATTGTAGTATAGTGTAGTGTAGTGTATTGCAGTATAGTGTAATGTAGTGAATTTTTTGTTATATACTGAACTGTATTGTATTGTATTGTGTTGTATTGTATTGTGTTGTATTGTACTGTATTGTAGTATAGTGTAATGTACTGCAGTATATTGTAGTGTAGTGTAACGATTTGCAATGTACTGTATTGTATTGTATTGTATTTCAGTGTATTGTACACCACTTTAATTAAGTTACAGCAGATTTCTCTTCATGAAGTTCGAGCTGATCTCCCCTGGAGGAGCCAGTCGCCACAAGAGCAGCGCCACCCATTATTTATTTTGCGTTTTCTTTTCATTTTCCCTGTCCGCAGTCTGTTGTGTAGATATTTTGAAGTGCATTGTGTGACTTTTGAGGACATTTTCTGAATGCAATGATAGGTTCTTAAACAAAAACTTAAAAAAAACAAGATCAGAAGAAGCTAAAACATAGACAGAAGTAGAGAAGTAAAAATGTATTTTGTCATCGGCTTTTGAAAAAATCCACCTGTTAGTAAAAAATGGTTTGATCATTTTAATTATGTGCTTAACTTTTCCTATTGAAGTGCATTAAAAAAAATACAGAAGTGCCATTTTTGTGCTTAATGAGATGGGATTGCATAAGAAGTGAAGTGTTTGTATCATGAAACAAAAGAGCTTTGGAATAAACGTATGGTGATCGAACATTTTCTCTCTCTCTCTCTCTCTCTCTCTCTCTCTCTCTCTCTCTCTCTCTCTCTCACGCACGCACACGCACGCACGCACGCACTACCCAAAATCATCAGTTCCAACCAGAGCACATGGTGATCTTCAAAATCAGTGACTGGCTTTGTCAAACTGTATGTAAATAGAAAATTCTATTTTACATTCAGGATCTTTGCCCCGCACTTGGAGTTTTCTTATCATTAAGGGGTGGAGTTTTTAAAAGCCCCCTTCTCTACTAATTGACTATAAGAAGCTACAAGAGCTAAGCTGAAGTGAAGCTATACTATCATAGCAGTAATGGTGGTGATGTAAGGTTGATGGTACAGTCCCTAAATCGGATAATTCCACTGGGACCCTAATACAATTAAACTAAACAATAAGCAGACACGTCTCAAATTTTTTCGAGGGCTGGATGTACAACATTCTTGTACTTATCCTATTACCCTCAGAAAACAAAATTTCGTTATTGTAATCCCTCTTTGTTCCTTCAGCTCCTGGGGTTTATCACAGTTCTTGATTAAACCATTGACGCTGGGGGCAACAGCAAAGTGAGAGGCTGTATGACTAGGGGCTTTTCCACTCATGGAATCCCACTTTACAGCTTAGTCTTTAGTGATCGACTATGACTCTCTGACTAGGAGGCTTGACTCGCACAGTCCTTATGTGCTGCAGCCCTGGGGGCTAGCTGGCCTTTGGAGAACATCTCCGACGCTGACTGTCCTTATGCCCACTTGGCCGAGAGAGTGGGGATGTACTGTGGGCAAGGCATCTCCACTATAACCAAATTTCTGCCCAATTTCCGAAACAGCAGCTGCCTCCCCTGCTGTTTTGGAGGTCATCGTCGAACACGACGGACTAACATACTCTGTTCCTTGGCTAGAGCTCCGAGGTTCATCAGTGGTGAGATTGTGCGTATTGGACCATTTGCCCATCATTAGGGTAGCCGCAATCCGGCTTCAGAAAAAATAAAAGTATCCCGTCTAACGGTTTTACTATACAAGCATGTGGGTGGGTCACTGGTCTAGAGGTAAGGCGCCTGCCTAGAAAGTGAGAAACGCGGTTTTGATCCTGGTGTGTGCCAACCCCCCCCCCCCCCCCCCCTCTCCCCATCTACTTGATATTGAGTGGTGAAGTGGGTGATAGTCTTTTGAATGAGAAGATAAACAGAGGTCCCATGTGCAAAAACACATTCAATGCATGTAAAATAATCTACCCTAAGAAGACAGCTGTCCCTGGTAAAATTCTGTAGACCTCCCCCCAAATACCTCCTCCCCAAAAAAAACACAACAACAAACAAACAAAACCCAACCAAAGCCAAGCAAATAAATGCACATGTAAACGAGAACATATTTGTTAAAAATATGGGTGGCGCTGCTCTTCTATATTTTCATGACATGTTTCCAGGTTTCTACAATAAAAATTGGCGATTTTCCTTTAACAATGACTTTAACAAAGAACAAGTGCTGGCTTAGAGCTCAGCACACTTATTAAAACAACACACCTAACAGTCGTCATTTAACCCGTTGATTACCAGGAAATTTTAAGTGCAATGGCAGTCTCAGCATCAGGGTTTTCCTAAAATTTCAGAAAAAAGGGCCATATTCAATCAAGCTTGTGGATTTCCGTCCAGATTTCGGCGACAGAATATCATGTCGGTTTAAGCTGACTTACTCATTCAGCTGCCTCTTCGATAATGGTTTGCAATATATGCCTGACAGGACGTCAGGAAAATCGAGATAAGGAGAGGGTTTTATGTGATACGGTGTAGGCACTGATTGGGTTAAACCCTTTAGGATCATCAGGGTACTTCATGACTGAAGTCTACATCTGCTGTGTGCGTCTCTCTGGTGTTGAAACCTTGAGTGCTTTTAGATGTTCTTTTTGTCCCCATACCTGTACCATCTCTTTGAAAATAAGAGGTTTACAGATGAGACAGAAACGCATCAAAACAAATCTTCGATATGCTGCACAAAGTATTTGCTGTAGATTTAGTTGTAAGCAAAATATAGAAAGTCCTTAAACATAATAAAGAATGGATTGCACGTAAGAAACCTGCCCACCCCAGCCCATCTCTGCCACCTTCAACGCCTGACTCAAGCATCGCTTCATACTACAGCGGCAAACGTTTTTTGTGTTTGAAAATACTCACCAACTACCCATCCAATATTCACCATCACACATACATACACGCTGACACAAACACATAGACAAAAAATAACATTTCAGCCAGATTGCAATATTCACACTGAGCTTTAAGCCGATACGTGCAACGCATTTTATCATTTTTACCAAATGTCCCATGTTTTTTTTTATCCAACCAAGTGCGCATTTGCTCAGTCAAATGTGTACGCAAGGACAAGTCTATACAACGCTACTGTAACCCTGCTTCTCTACAGACACGTTCTAAAGGTTCTAGACGAAAGATGCATGTGCGATTTTGCGCCTGCATGAAAATGCCTCGACTCATTACTTTCTGCATAATAGACTGTACACATTGCATTTTTGACGAAATGCGTTGAAATACATTTTACTCATATGACAGTGAAAAGTATGATGACAATGTTTGGACCATTGTTAGTACAGACAAATACTTGTTCATTCATGTGATTAAGCTAAATCTCTACATAACATTTTCAGCTAAAAAAAACCTCACATCACATTCTTGTTCTTCACATATCAAAACATGCTAGTTCTTCACACACACAAAAATCCACACATTTTCCAAACAAAAGACATAAAAAAGACACTTGGTATGATATACGTCTACATACAAGGACAACGATGGTTAAGCTTCGTTTAGCAGCGGGGTTAAGTTAACTGAACAAAGCAACTGGCACTGTTTATGCTACAAATGACAACTAATCTATGGGGAACACTGAAATGGAGGTGCGTTCAGCCAACGTTAGTTTTCTTACCATCTAAAGTCAGGTGTGCTGGGCCTGACTTGTCAGGCGCTTAAAGGCAGCGCAACGCATTTTCGTTTATAGGACAGACACAAAATAGTTGCTGTTTGAGCGTTCGACGAGGACGAAGAAGAAGAAGAAAATTTATATGTGCAGTTTCTATACTATTCAGCAAACTGGTTATGGTGGAAGAGGGAAAATAGACTTTGATCACGAATCACAGAAACAAGAAGGGCACGTCTGTCAGTATTTTGATAACTGGACTGAAGTTAACGTTGTCTGATCAAAAACTACTCGTTAATACATAGAAACAATGTGAAATGAAGTCATCGATAAAACAGTAAGGAAACCTGTGCCAATTACTTAGCGTTCTGAAGAGTGATTACACATTCGATACATTACAGCACAAATGGAATGGTTTACTTTCCACCTTTTCCCTCATTTTGTAATCTCAGAGCAATATCTTGACTAAGGTAAAGGAGGGTAAAGGAGTCCCATAACCTATAAGGTCGTAGGGGAGCGAGGCGTCAGAGACCTCACTTCTCTAGGGCCAGCATATTGAGGGCGGCGCCCATCTCCTCTCCCTCGCTGCTTTACCTTCCCTGACCCTAAAGAGGGCAGGTACCCATTTACAGCTGGGTGAACTGGGGGAACTGTACTGAAGCCAAGGCGCACAAACGGTCACCCATCCAACTAGTAACCACGCTGGACGCTGCTTAACTTGGCTGGGGAAAAGCGAGTGCTCCGACCACTGAGCTATCCCGTCCATATCTTGACTACAAACTCTATAAAAAAGAACCTGACTCCAAAATATTTAAAAGTAGCACGATTTAACGTTAAACCACCAACACGAAAAAATGGCTTCCAGTACAAAACTATGCATATGTAACGACTGACTGAACGCACCTCCAAAGATGAAGAATCTACTCAAGAGGTGTCATACTACTACTACTACTACTACTACTACAGGGAGGGTGGAGGAAACTTGGATCAGTGAAAAAGGGAGGGGGCTGGATGATAGAGAAGAAAAAACCAACCGAAAAACCAAAACGTGATAAATAACGCTTCAAAACTGCTCTCGGCAGCTTTTAGCATGATTGCAAACCCGTTTCTTCCGCTGAACGCATGAAAAAGTTTGTTTTTTTATGCGACAAATAGTTATTCATTCAAACACAAACAATCTACTTGACAAACACACTTCTGTGCATGCAAAAGTTTTGTTTTTATATGCGACAAATAGTTATTCATTCAAACACAAACAATCTACTTGACAAACACACTTCTGTGCAGGCAAAGTCGCGCTAAGTTTTGCACCAACGCACCACATTTTTTGTGTTTTATATAGAGAGAGAGAGATTGGCTGAGGGAGCAAAAGGAGTGAGTCAGAGAGTCTTGAACATATTTTCTAAATCTTCCAATCAGCATTCTAACCCAAACTTTCCAAGTTCATGACTGTCATGGTTAAAGTTAACCTGGCTGCTGGTCTTGTAATGAAAAGAAAGCATTCTAGCCAGCATGGGGTGGATGGTTATAGCTTGAAGGCTGACCC
>CM054159.1:17135050-17140050 GCA_028751875.1 Rapana venosa | reverse complement strand
CGCTTTGCGGGCCCGGTTCTCCGACTTGGACTTCCTCTCGCGCCGGTTCCGTCGCCGACTGTTCCGAGAACGTACCGACTTGACGAAAGAGTGAATCCTCCCGTCGCCTTTGTTACGGGAGCGCCGCGTCTCGGAGAGTTGCTGAGAGTCCGTTTCCCCGGACTCGTCAGGGTGGGGGTGGCGGAGAGGCAGGGTTCCGAATTCGGGGTTGTCTGACCTGCTGTCGTCCTGCTCCTCCTCCAGCATCGGCACCTCCCTGCCTCCGTTCAGCTTGGAGGTGAAGGCCGTGGTGGTGATCTCCGTCATCCCCAAGTCCGTGGTCAGGTCGTCGTCCAGAACGATGTCGAAGACGTCAGACCTAAAGGAGGCAGCGGGAGAGAGTTGCGCCTCTTCCACAGGGGAGAGTCCTTCTCGCTGCCTTCCTCCGCGTACACGTTGACCTCGTTCACGGAGGCAGGTCGCGGCGACATGCCGTCCCCGGCGCTTAGCTTCAGGAAGCTTCTCTCGTCGATGTAGGGGCAGCCCTGCACCTCGGGCTCCAGCAGCGGCCTGAAGGACGGGTCCTCGTGCAGGGAGGGTCGGCAGCACGTGCCGTCAGACTGCTCCCCGGGATCCGTCTCGGCCGAGGAGTCCAGCAGGTTGTCCAGACAGCTGTAGCTGGGCCCTCCTTGCGAGGGTCTCAGCGACGGTCCGGAGGGCAGCATGGGAGTCCCTCCCCCTCCTCCTCCTCCACCACCCCCCTCGTCCGGGAAGATGTGGGTGTAGGCTGGGGGCGGCTGACCGGCGATGTCGCCGGACCCTGGCATCAACAACGAGGAGGAGGAGGAGGCGGCGGCCACAGGGGCGGGGCAGTCCAGGGTGTCTGCAGGCGGAGCGCCGCTGCCCACGAAGCCTTTAGAAGAAGCGCCCCCGCTGTCCACCAGGCCTTGAGGACCTCCAGGGCCTCCTACATCCCCACAGAGATTGTTGTCCACGAACCCGGCAGGCACCCTGCTGTGGGTCACCTCCACGGCAGGCACACTCCCCCCGCCCCCACCCCCACCACCCCGACCTCCACCACCACCACCACCACCTCCACCACCACCCCCACCCGGGTCCAAGAGCGAGGCAGGCAAGGCGCTGTCCATGAGCGAGGTTCTGAAGGACTCCGGGGTGGTCAGCATGGCGGTGTTGACGATGCCGGCGATCCCGGCCTTGGGGTTGAGCGAGGACTTGGTGGAGCGGCGGTGGTTGTTGGCGAAGGCGGCTGGCGCTTTGGGGGACTTGCTACCCGGGGTGGCGCCCGAGCTGCTGCCTTCGTCGTCGGAGGCGAAGGCGGGGCTGGAGGAGCGGTCGTCGTCCTTGTTGTCGCCCATGTCCGTGGCCACGCTGCCGCCGCCCAGGCTGTCGTGGCGCGGGATGGCGCTGGCCGCCAGGTTGTTGCGGCCGCTGAAGGAGGTGGTGCTCACCGTCTGCTGTGGGGTATAAAGGGTTTTTGATATTGGTGTGGTTTGATGGTTGTGATGATCGTGGTAATGAATGTAATGGTGGTGATGGTGATGGTGGTGGTGATGATGTTCACTGTCTGTGCTGTGGATGGGTTTCGATATTGGTGTGTTTTAATGGTTGTGATGATTGTGGTAATGAACGTAATGATGATGGCAATGATAATGCTCACTGTCTGCTGTGGAAAAGGTTTAACATTAGTCGGTTAATGATAATGCTCGTGGTAATGAACATAATGATGATGACAACGATAATGCTCACCCGTCTGCTGCAGAAAAGGTTTCAACATTGGCCCGGTTAAATTATTACGATCGTGGTAATGAACATAATGATGATGGTGGTAATGATAATGTTCACTGTCTGTGGTGCTGAAAGGTTTCGACATTGGCCCGGTTAATGATTATGATCGTGGTAATGAACATGGTGATGATGTTGGCAATGATCATGCTCACCGTCTGCTGGTTCAACATTGGTTGGTTAATGATTATCACTGTAGTAACTAACACAATGATGGCAATGATAATGCTCACCGTCAGTTGGTTCAACATTGGCTGGTTAAATGATAATGATGATCGTGGTAATGAACACAATGATGATGATGGCGATGATAATGCGCACTGTCTGCTGTGGAAAAGGTTTAACATTAGTCGTTTAATGATTATGATCGTGGTAATGAACACAATAATGATGATGGTGGTGACTATGATCATGCTCACCGTCTGCTGTGGATGGATTCGACATTGGTCTGTTTAATGATAATGATCGTGGTAATGAACGTAATGATGGTGGCGATGATAATGCTCACTGTCTGCTGCTGGGTAAAAGGTTTCGACATTGGTCCGGTTAATGATTATCACTGTGGTAATGAACGTAATGATGATGGTGATGGTGATAATGCTCACCGTCTGCTGGTTCAACATTGGCCGGTTAATGATTTTCACTGTGGTAATGAACATAATGATGATGATGGCAATGATCATGCTCACCATCTGTGCTGCGGAAAAGGTTTCAACATCGGCCCGGTTAATGATTATCACTGTGGTAATGAACATGATGATGATGATGACGATGATAATGGTCACCATCTGCTGGTTCAACATTGGCCGGTTAATGATTATGATCGTGGTAATGAACATAATGATGATGGCAATGATAATGCTCACCGTCTGCTGGTTCAACATTGGCCGGTTAATGATAATCACTGTGGTAATGAACATAATAATGGCAATGATAATGCTCACCATCTGCTGCGGGAAAACATCGGCCGTTTAATGATTATGATCGTGGTAATGTACATAATGATGGCAATGATCATGCTCATCGTCTGCTGGTTCAACATTGGCTGGTTAATGATAATCACTGTGGTAATGAACATAATGATGGCAATGATCATGCTCACTGTCTGCTGGTTCAACATTGGTTGGTTAATGATTATCACTGTAGTAACTAACACAATGATGGCAATGATAATGCTCACTGTCTGCTGCGGGAAAGGGTTTCAACATCGGCCCGGTTAATGATTATGATCGTGGTAATGAACATAATGATGATGATGATGACAATGATAATGCTCACGGTCTGCTGCGGAAAAAGGTTCGACATTGGCCCGGTTAATGATAATGATCGTGGTAATAAACATAATGATGACGGCAATGATAATGTTCACCGTCTGCTGCGGAAAGGGTTTCGACATTGGCCCGTTTAATGATTATCACTGTGGTAATGAACATAATGATGATGATGGTGACGATGATCATGCTCACCGTCTGCTGGTTCAACATTGGCTGGTTAATGATAATCACTGTAGTAATGAACATAATGATGACAATGATAATGCTCACTGTCTCTGCTGCGGAAAAGGTTTCAACATTGACCCGGTTAATGATAATCATTGTGGTAATGATCATGCACAGCTGTCACCCCCCCCCCCACCCTACCCACCCACCCACCCCCAACTTTCAGCTACTCTCAGCCGATATTCCTTCCCTCCATCCCATCCCATCCCATCCCAGTCCAGGTAGAGCTAATAATTATAGCAGGAACACTCCCACCACCCCGACCACCCCAACCACCATATAATGTGCCTGATAATGATCATGACATTGATAATGATAATGACATTGATAATGACATTGATAATGATAATGACAATGGTGATGATCATTATTTATTTCTTCTTTTTCTCATAATTTCTTTCTTACTTTTTCTCATCATTTCTTTCTTCTTTTTCTCATCATTTCTTTCTTACTTTTTCTCATCATTTCTTTCTTCTTTTTCTCATCATTTCTTTCTTACTTTTTCTCATCATTTCTTTCTTACTTTTTCTCATCATTTCTTTCTCCTTTTCGCTCTCTCGGATAGAGCTTCCAGGCTCACCAATGGTGAAGATTTCTGTTGAATGCAACTGTTCTCCCCCACCCTCAGCCCAGCTCCACTATTGTGGTAGCTGCATTCAGACTTCGTGATGGTGTCTAAACACGACATCTCTGTGCAGGTGTGTTTTAAAAAAAATAAAATTTGTCATTCTTTGATCTTCTCGGCACGAAATGACCTGCTCTTTCGAAAGGCGGAACGGGTTTTTAACATGTGCAAAAATATGCTCTGCTTGCGTTTGCACCCGTGTCCTCGGTTTACAGTCTCTTCCGAAGGACTTTGACATTCAGTTTTATTATTTTTTCGTCCAAATGTGGGGAGAAAAGGCGAGGCAGGAAATCAAACCCAGAATATGACAATGACATTGATAATGATAATGGTAATAATTCTGATAATGGTAATAATAATTAAAAGGATATCAGACACTTACAGAGCGCTGTCTTTCTGCTCTGTCCAACTGTAGCATAAACGGGTTTTGAAAAAGTTATAATTAATGTGGAAAGTATCTACAACCTTGCCAACAGGCATCTTTTTTTGGCATTCTCTTGGCACTTAGTTTATGTATTTCTGTCATTAAAAAAAATATTCACGTGATAAACATTTTAAGGTACAGTTCCACTCTAGAACAAATCTCCATCTGTGTGAAAAAAGTCAATACTTATCAATAACCCTTGGGAATAAAGATTATCAATCAATCAATCAATCAACCAATCAATCAATCAACAACCAATAAATCAATCAATCAACCAATAAATCCACCAATCAGTCAATCAACAAATCAAACAATCAGCCAATCAACCAACCAGCCAACTAATCAATCAATCAATCAATCAATCAACCAATCAATCAACCAACCAACCAACCAATCAATCAATCAACCAACCAACCAACCAACCAACCAATCAATCAATCACTCAATCAATCTCTTTGTGTCTCTCAAGCTATACACTTCAAAAGCATGTCTCTGAATCGTCCTATGTCTTCACCCTCACCTCTTTATTTTTACTTATTTATTTATTTTTACCACTTTAAGTCACGGCAGATTTCTCTGCGTGAAATTCGGGCTGCTCTCCCCGGAGAGAGCGCGTCGCCACAAGAGCAGCGCCACCCATTATTTTTTTTCTTTTTCCTGTCTGCAATTA
>CM054159.1:17112550-17120050 GCA_028751875.1 Rapana venosa | reverse complement strand
TTTGTTGTCTCCTATGTAGGTGGCTGCATTCCGACTTCGGGAGAGAGACCTTCTTTTCATTCGTTTCACTATTCATTATCTTAAGTAAGAATACGCGCTGTGCTGTGGAGACATCGATGGACAGGATGACCTACACAATGTTTTGAACCAACAATATATATTTAAAAGAATGTTTTCGTCTAAAATCACTAAATGGGAATAGACGTTCAACTGAAGATATACATAATAGTTTTGGTTGGGGTTTGTTTTGTTGTTATACACAGTGAACCCCAAACATCTTGCCTGCGCTGAGAAAAATTAAACTGATTGGGCTTTTAATATCCTGCTTACTTAAACCGTAAAATTTAACAGCAAACCATCTCCTCAAAGAGCTAGAAGGCAGCTACCTTGATGGAGGGCAAAGTCGGTTGCTTATAACAAAGATAATAATAAAGGGAACTTATATAGCCCTATATCTTGCAAAAAATCAAAGCGCATGCATTCAACCTAATTTTACACAGTCATGCAATCAATGATAAATAATCAATAGTTTAAACAAACAGATATTACAAACATGATGCGCTGCAGACAAAAATCTATGAAATGAAATTTCAATAGTCAAATGTTTTTCAAAAGCACACACACACACTCACACAGGCCGTATATTTTATCAGGGTGATAGGACATGGGTTAGTGAAGGTGGGGTAGTTCTGATATGAAACAGGAGGGAAGAAATCTCAGGTTTGAAATAGATATGTCTTGAGGCTGGATTTGAAAGTGTCATAACTAGGTTTCTGGCGAAGAGAGAGAGGGAGCTCATTCCAGGTCGATGGACCCGAAATAGAGAAAGGGCGGCGGCCAACGGTGGATTGGTTGAATCTAGGTATTCGTAGATCTCACCATTGGTAACACTCAGAGTTCTAGCTGCGGAACAAAGTAGAAGAGAGAGAGAGAAGAGGAGAGAGAGAGAGAGGGGGAGGGAGGAAGAGAGAACAGAGAGGAGGGAGAGAGAGAGAGAGAGAGAAGAGAGAGTGGGGGAGAGAGAGAGAGGAGAGAGAGAGAGAGAGAGAGAGAGAGAGAGAGAGAGAGAGAGAGAGAGAGAGAAGAAAGGAGAGAGAGAGAGACAGAGAGAAGAAGAGAAAGAGACAGAAGAAGAAGAGACAGAGAGAAGACAGAGAGAGAAGAAGACAGACAGAGAGAAAGAAGACGAGAGAGAGAGAACAGAGAGACGACAGAGAAGACAGAGGAGAGACAGAAGACAGAGAGACAGAATACAGACGGAGAGAGGGAACGAGAGAAGACAGACAGAAAGAGAGACGAGACAGACAGACAGACAGAGAGAGACAGAGAGAAAGACAGACAGAGACAGAGAGAGACAAGAGCAGACAGAGACAGAGAACAGACAGAGACAGACAGACAGACAGAGAGAGACAGAGACAGACACACCACCATACAGGCAGAGAGAGACACATACAGAGAGAACACCAAACAGGAAGTACTAAGTATTCTGACAAAGAATGGCAACACAAATAAGATTAACCACTGACTGAAAAAAAATCAATCAAAACAACCACACTATCATCAAAGCCTGACCGAATTATGACAATCGTTACCCTGCTTTACTGAGATGAAATCATGTATATAATCTACTACTACTACTACTACTACTACTACTACTACTACTACTACTACTACTACTACTACTACTACTACTACTACTACTACTACTACTACTACTACAACTACTACTACACTACTACTACTACTACTACTACTACAACTACTACTACTACTACTACTACTACTACAACTACTACAACTACTACTAACTACAACTCTACTACTACACATACAACTACTACAACACTACAACTACTACAACTACTACTACTACTACGACTGTAATATTTACTCAGCCCTGCTGACTTCATCAAAGTAAAAAAACCAACAAAACCGTCTATAAAACACCCTGAAAACAAAACTTTAGTCTAACCACCACCCCCCCTCCTCTCGCCCCCCCCCCCCCCCAGCACACTGTCAGTCTTATTACCGAAAAAACCCCTAAAACCGATCATGTACTGCCAAGACTGGGAGAACACAAAGGGAAGTCACTTCAGTACACGGCCATTACAGAAATTGGTCTGCTCCCGCTCTTGTTGCCCTCTTTCTCTGGCAGTGATGGAGGTGACTGGCAATTTCTTAAGACTGGCCACTTTTGATAGTTGAGGCCCAGAGATGTGCTGCAAGAAGTGTGTGTGTGTGTGTGGGGGGGGGGGGGGGGGGGTTGGTGGTGGGGGGGGGGGGGGGAGGAGGTGATTAAAGAGTGTTTAAGATATGCTAATTTCAAAGCAAAAAAAAAAAGCATGTGTGGCAACGAAAAGAGAGATTAGGAAATAGTTATGGTATTGGTATACTTATTATTGCGCGAAAGTGAATATATATATATATATATATATATATATATATATATATATATATATATATATATATATATATATATATATATATATATATCTAATATAACGCCTTCAACGCCTGGGCTTTATCGCAGTTCTTGATTAAACCATTGACGCTGGGGGCAACAGCAAAGTGAGAGGCTGTATGACCAGTGGCTTTCCCACTCATGGAATTCCACTTTACAGCTTAGTCTTTAGTGATCGACTATGACTCTCTGACTAGAAGGCTTGACTCGCACAGTCCTTATGTGCTGCAGCCCTGGGAGCTGGTTGGCCTTTGGAGAGCATCTCCAACGCTGACTGTCCTTATGCCCACTTGGCCGAGAGAGTGGGGATGTACTGTGGGCAAGGCATCTCCACTATAATCAAATTTCTGCCCAGTTTCCAAAACAGCAGCTGCCTCCTCTGCTGTTTTGGAAGTCATCGTCGGACACGACGGACAAATATGGCATCAATCATGTAAAGAGTGATTATAAGTGGTTGTGGCATTAATTTCACCAGCTGTTATGTGAAAATATAGTTGTCTTTTTGTTTTAATCATATATATAGATTATAAGTAATTGTGGCATTAAGAGACGAGCTTCAATGTAGATTTAGCGTTGTGTCTTTGTTCTAATTATATCAAGAGAGATTATGAATAGCTATGGGCATAAATATGCAAGCTATTATATGGAAATATAGTAGTTATTTGTTCTATATCATGCAAAGAGAGAATATAAATAGTTACGACATTAACATACACACTATTATTATTATTTATTTATTCACTTATTTACTCTTTTATATCAAGGATAATGGAATAACCATTTGTGTGCTTTTTTAACATCCAGTCCTCGTGTGTATGCAGTTTTGTAAATTCTGTCATCTCTTCCCACCGGCACACAATGGCCTACTCTTACGAAAAGCGGAACAAGTTTTAACGAGTGCGCAAGATGTTCTGCGTGCGTTCACACACGGGGCCTCGGTTTAAAGTCCCACCCGAAGGACTTTTATTATGGAAATAGAGCTGGATTTTGTTCTAACCAAGTAAAGAGAGAATGCTTTATAAGGAATTATAGCTCTCGTTTACTAACTATTGTGTGAAAATATCGGGGTTTTTTTTTGGTTGTTCTAATCGTGCGATGCAAAGAGAATATGAGAGGAAACAGTGTCGAGTAGGGGATGGGATAGCTCAGTGGTCAGAGCACTCGCTTTTCCCCAGCGAAGGTTAAGCAGCGTCGAGCGTGGGTACCGGTTGGATGGGTGAGGGTTTGCACGCCTTGTCTTCAGCACAGTCCCCCAGTTCATCCAGCTGTAAATGGGTACCTGCCCTCTTTATGTTCAGGGAAGGTAAAGCAGCGAGGGAGAGGAGATGGGCGCCACCCTCAATATGCTGGCCGCTGGAGAAGTTGAGATCTCTGATGCTTCACTCCCCTACGACCGCATAGGCTATGGGACACCTTTTGCTTTACTGCCGAGTGGTTAACACACTAAGGTTTTCAGCTTCAGGACGCTAGTTCAAGATTCTGATAGATCGACTGTCTGCCTGAGAAGGTTTGTTTTCCTATCTGTGGTTAAACATGTGGACCGGTGGCTTACACGTATTGACATCTGCTTAGAAAGCAAAAAAGCCTGATTCCTGTTTGTTCCAAAACATTGCTCTCTTCCACTACACCGGGAAGTGGTGGCCTGGATTCTAGTCTTTCAGATGAGATGATACACAGCGCGCAAATACAATATATCACTCCGTCAAAAGTGCTAAATTTAGCGCATCCCTTCCCTTTACTGGGGCGGGATGGAATGACTAGTAGTAGCTGAGAGCAGCCGACAGTGGGAGAAACTGACAGCTATGAATAAACTGAGATCTTATCTGCAACATGTATTTAGTGCACGTATAATAATGTGTGAGCAGCATAAGAGTTGTCCCTGGAAAAAAATCTGTAGGAAATATCACTCTGATAGGAAAAGAAATACACTTGGAAACAGGATATTTTTTTTAAAAAGGGTGGTGCTGGTCTTGTGGCAACGGACGCCCTTTGCTTAGGGAGAGCGTCCCGAATTTCACGTACAGGAATCTGCCAAAAACTGAAAGTGATATTAACCTCGATTCAATTGAATAACGGTTCGTAGGAACGACTGCTAACATTATTCTAAGAAAATAAATGAATGTATGTTAATATGTCGGCATGAGAAGCTCTAATGGTATTGCTAAAGTATTTTGTTGGGTAACTAGTACTAAGGCAGGGGGGGGGGGAGGAGGATAAGATATAAAATACAAATACAAAATAATCCAAATAAAAAGCTATTAGCTAGAAACATTGCAGAATGCATCAGATAGATAAAGAAAAAAATAAAAAAGGGAAAAAAAAAAAAAAAAAAAACAAAAACAAACAAAGAAGACAGACGAAAAAGACAAAATGGCCGGGGGGGAAAAAAACGGGGGAAAAAAAAAAGGGGAAAAGGGAAAAGGGGGAAGGGAAAGGAAATAAGAAGGGGGAAAGGAAGAAGGGAAAGAGAGAAAAAAAAAAAAAAAGGAAAAAAAAAAAAAAAGATAAAAAAGAAGAAAAAATGAAAGCAAGAAAAATTTTATTTTTTTTGGGGTTAAGGAAAAAAGCTTTTTTACACCAAAAGGGGAAAAGCACAACGGCAGCCGGGGGAAACACCCCAGGCGGGACACAAGGCGGGAAAAAAACAAAAGGAAAGGAAAAAAAGAAAAAAAAAAAAGAATCCATTTAAAAACAATCAAATTTTTTTTTCAAAAACCCCACCCTTTTTTCTTTTTTTTAAATTTTTTCCCTTTAATCCTTTCCTCGCTTCGGGGGCCTTTTTTCCCTTTTTTTCCCCCTTTTGGTTTTTTTTCCCCCTTTTCCCGGGGTTTCGACTTCAAAACCCTTATTTAACTCAAACCAACAAATAGCATACACAAAAAAACTTCCAATTTAAAAAAAACCAACAAAAACGGTACTAACCAACAACTTAGAAACAACGGAAAGGTTAGAATGGTCCCGTCCATCCTAAAGCCTTGACAAAGTACTCCTACCCAGTGAGCTAGGCACCACCGGGTCAGCAACCCTCCATTCAGATGAGCGACTTGAGAATGAGAGTGGGGGGGGGGGGGCAAAAGACACAGACATGACAGGGACAGACAGCAGTCTACAGGAGACAGCAGGCATGGGTCAGGCAGCAGCTAGAAAAAAACAATCCAAAAACGAGTCCATCCCTCTCAAGCTCTTTTTTTTAAATCTTCCACACCTAACTGACTCTCTCTAATTAATCTATCTTCATCATTTCCCTCTCCACTTCACTACGACTCTACTTAACTCTCTTTGTCCTCTAGTCTTGTCACCTTCTCTTTTCACTCTTTCTACCTACCCTTTTCCCCCCTTTCATACTCAACTTCACTTCAACTATCTTCACCCAATCCACTCCTCCTCACTTCTTCCCTCATCTCCCTTCTCCCTCACCTTTTCACTCTTGTCTGATTACTGTTCCCATCGTCTGTCTCTCTCCAAATCATCTCATCTCTCTTTCTGCGCCTCACTTCTCTTCCTCTCCTCCCTTCCTCACTCACTCTCTCTCTCTGTCGCCTCAATGACCCGGTTATCCAGTCCACCCTTACATGAGATGCAGGCAATTGGTATGTACTGGCTTGTCAGAACGCTTCCAACAGTTTATTCTGTATCACGTACTCCATCCCATCTTCACTCGTCCTCCGTTCTCTCTTCTCTCTCTATTCTTTTCATGTCTCAATTCCTGTACTCTCTCCCTCTACTGTATGTCATGTTCTCGTCTCTTGTCTTCTCCTTGTTTTCTCTCTTCTTTCTCTCTCTCTCTGTGTCCTCTTTTCCTCTTTCTCTCTCTCCCTCTCTCTCTGTCTCTGTCTGTATCTCTCTCTCCTCTCTTTCTTTTTTCTTTTCTACTCTCTCGTCTTCTCTCTCTCCTTCTCTCCTCTCTCTCCTCATCTCTGTATCTTCTCTGTATCGCTCTTCTCTCTTCTCTCTCTCTCTCTCTCTCATCTCTCTCCATCTTTCTCATCCTCTATCCACTTCTCTTCTCTCTCTCATCTCTCTCTCTCTCTCTCTCTCTCTCTCTCTATGTGTTTTTATTTATTTTTATGTCTTCTCTTCTGTCTCTCTTCTCTCTCTTCTCTCTGTCTGTTGTTCGGTGTCTGTCTGTTGTCTGTCTCTCTCTGTCTTATGTACTCCTCATCTACTCTCTCTCTCTCTATCCTCTCTCTCTCTCATCTTGTGCTGCTGCTGTATTAGTGGGTGAGACGACTGTGGTGGTATATTCCTGAGTCCACCCACTTAGTTCTGATGGCTAGAGAAAAGAGATGTATGTATGTATGTTTGTGTGTATGTATGTATGTATGTATGTATGTATGTATGTATGTATGTATGTATGTATGTATGGTATGTATGTATGTATGTATGTATGTATGTATGTATGCATGTATATATGTACAAGGAGGGTGAACGGGAGCTTGGTTAGTGGGAAGTAGGCACTTGAACAGAGAGAGAACGAGCCAAAAATTGGGACAAAAAAGGGGAAAAAGAGATAAAGGATGGAGTCCTATATAAACTACGTGGCTTAATGAGATTAGTAGATTGTAGGGTAACTGTAATGCACTAAGAACCACTTTAGCAAAATCAAACAAACCAACAACAATTAATAAAAAGAACCCCAGGAGAATAGCACGTTATTCTTGAAAATGATCAAACATGCTATGAAAAAAAGAAAGACAGAAGAACAGATAAGGTTAACGGCATTGCAGTTTATGCAAGATATGGCTTGCATAAGTAAGGACTGAACCTTCAAGTGTATGTTAGCAGTGTACCGGCAGAAAATTGTAAAGCTATTCGCAATTTACTCACTAAGCACAACTAAAACCAAAGCAGCGATCATCAAAATCGTTCTTCTTTATTGTCCTCAAACGCCCATACAGCATTTATTATTTATCATCTTTATGAACAAATACGCATTACTCTGCCGGTAAGCCCCCGACCAATGCATTCGACTTCAGCATGATTCCAAAATGATTGATGACAAGATGTTGATGCTTGTAACGGCAACCCCAAACTCTGTG
>CM054159.1:17097550-17100050 GCA_028751875.1 Rapana venosa | reverse complement strand
AGAAAAGCTTGTAGCCAACAGTGGATAGATATATTATTATTATTATTATTATTATTATTATTATTATTATTATTCCCCATGTCTGTCAAGACACTGTATGGAAAAGTACAGTCTGCTGAAAGTGGCAGGGAATGCAGACCATTACACTCAAATCAAAAGCAAGGAGCAAGTTAAAGTACTTGGGACAACACACTTTCTTTCTCCATTTTCTTTAACTGGGAGAAAGATTTGTGTTGGCTACTGTCCTGTCTGCAGTTTTCAATACCAAGAAATAATGTGTCATCAGAAAATCTATCTCTGTCTGTGTCTGTGTGTCTGTGTGATTCTCCCCCCTCTCTCTCTCTCTCTCTCTGGACTGACTTTCTGTTAATGGCAAAGTACAGCTCATGTCTCTCTCCATCTAAAAACTTGGTCAATACAGATAATAATAAGCAACCTTCAATTTCAGAAAAAATCAGAAAAGAATGACCTTTCCATCCCCCAACCCCAAACAACCCCCCCCCCCTCTCTCCTCTCCACTCTTAGCATGATTCAGAGGTTGGTGCTCAAGTTATTTTGGGACCAGACTCTGATGAATCTAGTCAGCTAGCACAAAACCAGGCTATTTTCCTCTTCCTCAAAGATCAGTCAATCCTTGGAAGACTCAGACATGGATGCCCAAGTTATTTTCGGACCAGACTCTGAAGGATCTAGTCAGCTAGCACAAAAACCAAGCTACTTTCTTCTTGCTCAATGGTAAGTCTGAGAGTGAGAGGTTTCCCTGCTTCAGAACAAAAAACCCCAACCAACTTTGTATATATCAAAACCATGACTCACAAGGGGGTGGGAAGTGGAGGGGGGTAAGAGAAGGGAGGGGGGAGAAAAGCTTGTAGCCACCAGTGGATAGAGATATCGTTATTATTCCCCATGCCTGTCAAGAGATTGTATGGAAAAGTACAGTCTGCTGAAAACAGAAGGTTTGCAGACGATTGCTCTCAAATCAAAAGCAAGGGGCAAGTTAGAGCACTTGGAACACGCTCACTTTTTTTTCTTCATTCTTTTTAACTGGGAGAAAAATTTGTGTTGGCTACTGTCCTGTCTGCAGTTTTCAATAACAAGAAGTTAATGGGTCTATCTCTGTTTCTCTCTCTCTCTCTCTCTCTCTCTCTCTCTCTCTCTCTCTCTCTTTCTCTCTCTCTCTCTCTCTCTCTCCTCTCTCTCTCTCTCTCTCTCTCTCACTCTTTTGACTGACTCTCTGTAAATGTTGAAGTACAGCTCATGTCTCACTCCCTCTCAAAACTTGGTCGATACAGATAATAATAAGAAATCAACAATTTCAGAAAGAAACAGAAAAATCCCAGGCAACGCAAAGAAGAAGAAAGAAACAGAGAAAAGCACCTCTCCCCCATCCAAAACCTCATCCATCTCCAATCCTAGGAAGACTCAGACATGGTTGCTCAAGTTATTTCCGGACGAGACTCTAAAGGATCTAGTCAGCTAGCACAAAAACCAAGCTACTTCCTTCTTTCTCAAAGGTAAGTCTGAGAGTGAGAGGGACCCTGCTTCAGAACAAAAAAAATATCAACCAACTTTGTATATATCATAACCCTGACTCACAAGAGGGTGGGAAGTGGACGGGGGTAAGAAAAGGGAGGGGGGGGGGAGAAAAGCTTGTAGCCTACAGTAGATAGAGATATTATTATTATTATTCCCCATGCCTATCAAGAGACTGTATGGAAAAGTACATTCTGCTGAAAGCGGCAGGGGTTTGCAGACCATTGCTCTCAAATCAAAAGCAAGGGGCAAGTTAGCGGACTTGGGACAACACACTTTCTTTCTCCATTCTCTTTAACTGGGAGAAAGATTTATGTTGGCTACTGTCCTGTCTGCAGTTTTCAATACCAAGAAATTAATGTGTCATCAGAAAATCTATCTCTGTCTGTGTCTGTGTGTCTGTGTGATTCTCCCCCCCTCCCTCTCTCTCTCTCTCTCTGGACTGACTTTCTGTAAATGGTGAAGTACAGCTCATGTCTCTCTCCATCTAAAAACTTGGTCAATACAGATAATAATAAGCAACCTTCATTTCAGAAAGAATCAGAAAGGAATGACCTTTCCATCCCCCAACCCAAACAAACCCCCCCCCCTCTCTCCTCTCCACTCTTAGCATGATTCAGAGGTGGTGCTCAGTTATTTGGGACCGACTTGAAGAATCAGTCAGTAGCACAAAACCAGGCTACTTTCCTCTTGCTCAAAGGTCAGTCAATCCTTGGAAGACTCAGACATGGATGCCCAAGTTATTTCCGGACCAGACTCTGAAGGATCTAGTCAGCTAGCACAAAAACCAAACTACTTTCTTCTTGCTCAATGGTAAGTCTGAGAGTGAGAGGTTTCCCTGCTTCAGAACAAAAAAACCCAACCAACTTTGTATATATCAAAATTCCAACTGACAAGGGGGTGGGTGTGGTAAGAGAGGGGGGGGGGGGGGGAAAGCTTGTAGCCAACAGTGGATAGAGATATCGTT